>CM061543.1:248752556-249390056 GCA_030864215.1 Capsicum pubescens
AAGTATGTGGCCCAGCTTGCTACAACTAAAATAGCCCCGCTGCCCTATATAACACTCCCCAAAATGGTCTTTACCACACTTAGCACACGAAGGAGGATAAGGCCGGTTGCTTACACTGTCCTGAGACCTGGAAGGTACCGACTTATTCTCGAGCTCCTTCCTACCCCGATATACGGGAGAACTGGCTGAGGAAGGCGCAGGTATAAATAGACATCTCTAAAACTGAGGGAGACTCCCTCCAGAGAATCTAGTCTGACCAGACCCCTGTTGCTCCGATCTGACTCTCTTAATCCCTCTTACTCTTTCTCTTTCCTTTATCTTGTCTGACTCAATCTGTTGGGCATGAATCATTAACCTAGGAAGATCAATCTCCCTGTTGATCATAGAAGATCTATATTCTTTCACCACATAACTCGATACCCCAGTTAGAAACTTGCTCATACTAGTCCTCGAGTCAGCCATCATATTGGGAGCGTACTTCGATAGCTGATTAAACTTAAGACAATACTCCTTAACCGACATGGAGCCTTGTCTCAAATTCATAAACTCCTCTATCTTAACTTCCTGTAACTCAAGAGGAAAGAATCTATCCAAGAAAGCATCTTGGAATAATTGTGAAGTCATCGGAGCGGTATCTTCCTCTCTACCCTTATTCCACATTTGCACCCAGTCATAGGCAATATCCTTCAACCGATAAGAAGCCATCTCCACACTTTCTTCCTCGATCACGTGCATAATCTGAGTAATTTTCTTTATTTTAGCAACATACATCTGCGGGTCCTCACCTACTCTCGACCCATGAAACTCTGGCAGATTCATCCGCATAAAATCACGAATTCGTGCTGCTGCCGAATTATTTTCCTGCGGAGGTGGAGCATTGGCCTGAGTATTGGCGGTAACTTCCTGGGCTAGCATTTGAAAAGCTACCCGAAATTCGGCATGGGATACCGTCTCATGTAATGGATCAACGGGTTAAGGTTGGTTGTTATTTCCGCGAGCTCGATATGGAGGCATTTTCTGTCGTAAGAACGCACGAATTAACAGCAGAAGGAAAAAGTTGTAAGCATGACAGACTCTTATAGAAAGAAAGAAATGACTTTTCCTAGAATGCCCCACAGCCTCTTGATCATAGGTGTGGTGCGCTACACACCGATGCTCAAGACTCTACGTAACGCGACTTGTCAGACTCCCTTGGACTCTTCACAACCTTAGGCTCTGATACCAAGTTTGTAACACCCTGAAATATCATTCCGAGACGTCACACGATCCCCAAGGCTACACGTAGCCTCAAGCTAACCCTTTAATAAAAAATACTACCCTTGGGTTCCAAGACAACAACATACACGCTACGCTAAGGATATATATATAAGTACATCTCTTATCACATCACGCATGGCATGGAATATCATTAGACTGTACATATATGGAATGTCTATACACAAACCAACCCAACAATACACTAGTCTGACATAGCCTCTATACAGCAAAATCAACGAGCCATTGGGACAAACCCCCAACTGACTCAACAGACCAAATGGATCACAAAATAACAGCACCAAAACTAGAAACTTGGTCCTCGAACCATGAGGACTCATCACTGAAGGAACGTAGATGCGGAACTCGGATATCACTATCGCGGCTGCGGCTGAGTACCTGAACCCACATCATGGTAAGAATGTAGCCCATAGAGAAATATGTGGGTCAGCACAAGATACGTACTGAGTATGTGGGGGAGCATGCAAAATATAAATAATATCATAAATTTTGTAAAAACGTACATACGGACCATAATGACACACCTGGCATGAGTGACATTGAATCATGCAACTCATAACATCTTTGATAGGAAATGTAGGAGAAAAAACTCATAAATCATTATAGATCATCATAGGCAACTTGATTTACCACATCAAAACTTGGAGTGACTCGGTATTTCAATAAACATGACTCTTATGGACAGGGGAGTTTCCTATAACCGACAACCCCACGTGAGCTACGTGGAATACCAACGTTTGAAACACCCATTGGCGGGAGCATCATACTCTTTTCCAGGGAGTATGACCTTAAAACTATAATAATTACAATCGGGCTCTCTAGACAATAATATTATCATCAAACAACCCTACGGTGGCACATAGGTTTGGGAAAATACCAAATTTCCCTCTCGGTGCTAAGTACTACTCCCCGACAAGATCAGAACGCATTAGGAAATCCACCACAACATCACAAGAGTCTATCATAAAGACCAAATCAAATCTTTTTCTCATTTATCAAATCATATCAATTTGTGGATTCCTAACTCAACACATTTCAGCTCAAAACATTTTAATCTTCCTAACATCAACAAGGTATCAATGCATTGAACCATAACCGAATCGACATTTGTACAAGGATATGAAGACTCAATACATAATATTTTCAACAATTTAACTCATCAAAACCATCCAGAAAATACCAAGACTCATTGCAACTTCAATATCAACATTTCTCAATTTGTCATCCAACTCTCATTTAAAGGTACTTGAGACATCAACCCATAGTAGGGATATAGAATTTCCAATATCAATTATAAATTCATAGTAAGGAAATAGTGGAATGATAGTATAAATCAAGGCTTAACAAATTAAATCATCATATTCTCATAATCAAATACTTTTTGGACATAATTCCGTCTCAACATCATACACATATCGGATGACATAATCCCATAGCTCATGGACAATAATATAATATATAAAACTATATTTCCAATTCATGGTAAAACATGTAAAATCTCATGTCAATGTAATTCAACAAAAATACCGGGCACAAGATCGAAAGGATAATCTTGTTCAAAGCCCCACATACCTAAAAATGGAAGATGAATATGAACTTCCGACTCTGGAACTTTATTCACGAAAATAAAGGGTGCTTCTAGAAGCCCTTAAGATGATCAACTCGAATCTCAAATCAATTTGAAATTTCCACGGTTCAATCAAGAGACATAGAATGATGAAATTTGGAGTAGTAGGGTTGGGGTTTGAGCCTTAGGAAATTTTGGATAAAAATGAGCTATTGAATGCTCTTAATGGACTTAAATCCATGGTTTACCCGGTTGGATTGGAGTGGGAATGACCAAAATACCCTTAAAAATCAAATAATGTCAAAACAGTCCTTTGGTGGACTATTTTGATAGGTTGAAGTAGATCGACCATAACTTTTTGATCCGATGACCAAATTAGATGAAACCAATTTCATTGAAAAGAGGAATTTCATATATTTCTGTTGATATATAGTAGCTCACCCAGATCATTATGTACAAGGAGTTATGATCATTTGAATTTGACCCTAAAATCTATGAACACTGAGAATGCATGACCAAGCAAAAAAGATGTTCTGAATATAGTTTGTAAACTAAAATACTAAAAACTGATAAATGAATAATTGATATCTGTATGCTATGGTCAACCAAAACTGAAATTGAATTATTGAGCTGAATACTGGACTTAGACTGTGGGAGGTATCATCTAACCGACATGCCCCATTCTGAACTGATTGGGGGTCCAACCTATAACCCCAGTTGGAAGGGTGTTTGTACCGTGCCACAGGTACTAACAATGGCTATGGAGTAAATCCTAAATTGGCAAGTGACCCTAAGATCTGTCCTAAAGTGGCGGTGATCCTTGAAAGTGTCAGCCCGAAACTGGCAGGTGACATCTCATAACCTACGCTTTCTACGTAGTTCTAGAACTTAGGAATTGCTTCTAAGGACCAGTTCTAACTGACGGGTGAGCCCCCATCCCTACGCTCGCTGTATGTTCCATCTTACTTCTAACAAAATTGACACTGATTACGAGACTGAGCTACGCATAACTAGAAAAGTAACTGATCATGATAGCTAACTGGCTAAATATGCTAATGGTTTATCTGAACTATTCTGTAAAAACTAAAATTTTGTAAACATCTAAGTTTTTGGGTATTCATAACCCCCAGGACTCGATAGCAATAACAACAAGATCATACTATAACTTTTAGGACATGACATATACTAAATATTCAAAACGCATTCTTCGAGATTTTTCATCAAACACTTGCAATGCATGGCTTAAGCATTGGAATAGTTTTAAACTAGTAGTAGTAGCATGATTTTGATACTAAATCACCAATTAAGGCTTAAATCAAGATAAGATTTGATAAATCTGATACCAAACGGTCCAATATACCGAGGACTGAGCTTACCTCACTTCCCAAAATACATGACACCATTCATGGGTGAAACCTTTTGAGAAACACTTGCTCACCCTCCATAAACTACATATCTCTAACTTTCCAATCTGTATACTCTTTTTGCTTAGTTTGAGCCACTATAAATTTCTCTTGAATGAATCTAACCTTCTCCAACGAGTCCCTCAATAGATCAGAACCCCATGGTCTCACCTCAAATACATCAAACCACCTAATGGGAGATCTACACCTTCTCCCATACAAAGCCTTAAATGGCGCCATATCGATACTCGAATGATAACTATTACTAGATGCGTACTTGGCCAAAGGTGGAAACTGATCCCAATAACCTCCAAAATCCATCACACATACACGAAGCATATCCTCTAACACGTGAATTATTTGCTTGGATTGCCCATCGATATGAGAAAGAAAAGTTGTGCTAAGGTCTAACCTTTTACCCAACTCCCCGTGCAACTTCTTCTAAATGTTAGAGGTAAATTGAGTGCCCCTATCCAAAATAACAGCTATTAGAACCCCATGCAATCAAAAAATCTCCTTAAGATAAATTTTGGCTAACATTTCTACATTATACATCACCTGAACCAAAATAAAGTATGCAGATTTAGTCAACCTATCCACAATAACCTATATAGAATCATACATTCCCAAAGTCATGGGAAGACCAACAACGAAATCCATAGTTATCCTCTCCCATTTCATTCAGGAATGACCATCCGCTGAAGAGTAACTCAAGGCTTTTTATGCTTGTACTTTATATGCTGGAAACTCTGACATTTGGAAACAAAGTCAACTATATCATGCTTTATTTGGATCCATCAATAATGTTGCCTCAAATCACGATACATCTTAGTCGGTCCAGGATATATAGAATACTTCAAACAATGAGCCTCATCTAGAATAGTAGGGACCAAATTATCAACAGGTGACACACAAACTTGCCCCTTAATCCGCAAAACTTTATTACGAATCTTACTCAACTTAGCATCCTTAAATTGTTTAGCCTTGATTTGATCCAAAAATGTGGACCTTACCTCAATACTAGCTAGAATACCTACTCTTTCAGTCGCCTCAATCGAATAAAATTGTTGGCTAGAGTCAGAATCTCTCTAGCTAATGGATGCCTGCTGGCATTCAAATAAGCCAAACTGACCATACTTGTTGACTTCTTGCTCAATGCATCAGCGACCACATTAGCCTTCCCCAGATGGTAGAGAATTGTGATTTCATAATCATTAAGCAACTCCATCCATTTATGTTGTCTCAAATTCAAATCCCTCTACGTGAACACATACTGTAAATTGCGATGATCAATGAACACTTCACAACGAACCCCATACAAGTAATGCCTCCATATCTTAAGAGCAAAAACCATAGCAGCTAACTCCAAACCATGAGTGGGATAATTTTTCTCATTGGGCATTAATTGCCTCGAAGAATAAGCAATAACATTCCTTTCCTGCATCAACACAACTCCTAAACTAGAACGTGAGGCATCACAATAAACAATAAAATCCTCACCCTCTACCGGTAAGGCAAGAAAAAGAACGGTAATCAACAAGGCCTTAAGATTTTGAAAGTTTTCCTCAAACTTATCGAACCAAGAAAAAAGGTACATACTTTTGAGCCAACTGCATCATATGAGTAGCAATAAAAGCTAACCTCTTCCCGAACCTGCGGTAATAACTTGCTAAGCCAACAAAGCTATGAACCTCCATCACTGAAGTAGGCCTAGCCCAATTGTTAACCGCTTTAATCTTCTGCGGGTCTACCATCACATTTTCCTTCGAAACCACATGCCCCAAAAGAGATACAGAAGCCAACCAGAACACACACTTAGAAAACTTTGCATAAAGCTTTTTCTCTTTTAACAAACCCAAAACAATCCTTAAGTGATTCTTGTGTTCCATTTTACTCTTAGAATAAACCAGAATATCATTAATAAAGACAATCACAAAAGATCCAAGTAGGATTTAAATATCCCATTCATCAAACTAATACAAGCAGTTGGGCATTAGTTAGCCCAGAAGACATCACAAGAAACTTATAGTACTCATACCTGGTTTGAAACATTTTCTTAGGAATATCGTCAGGCCGAATCTTAAGCTAATGATATCCTAACCTCAAATCAATCTAATAAAATATGGATGAACCTTACAACTGGTAATATAACTTATCAATACGAGGAAAAGGATAATTATTATGGATCATAACTTTGTTCAACTATCTGTAGTCTATACACATACAAAGAGTACCATTCATCTTACCTCACAAATAAGACAGGAGCACCCACTGAAGAGGCACTCAGATGGATAAAACCCTTACTCAAAAAATCCTGTAACTGAGTCTTTAGCTCTCTAAACTCAGCTAGAGCCATCCTATAGGTAGGAATATAATAGGACGAGTACCTGTCTCTTGATCAATATAGAAATCAATGTCACGGTCTGGTGGCATACCAGGTAAATATGCAGGAAAAATCTCTTGGAACTCACACCCTACAGGAATTGACTCAATAGATGGGACCTCTGCGAAAGTGTCCCAAAGATGTGCTAGGAAAGCCAAACAACCTCTCTTAGTAAACCTCTTTGCACGCAGTGGCGGGGCCACTTTGGATTTAAGGATTTATCCGAACCTCCTTCGTCGAAAAATTAAACTCTTTTTACATGGTAATTTTTTTTTTATGTATATATAGTAGATGTTAAACCCCTCTTCGACTAGTTCATTTATTTACTACTTAACCCACTCAATAAAAGTTCTAGTTATGCCACTATTTGCATGTAGAAAGAAAATAATTTCATTGGAGAAGGACTATAATCACCCTCCCACTCAAGTCTATCTATTCCCGGCATAGCCACAGTTACTGTCTTAGCATGACAGTTTAATTAAACATGATACAAAGATAATCAACTCACACCCAAAATTATATCAAAAGCTAACATGTCTAGAATTACTAAATCTGCCCAAGTTTGATACCCATAAACATAACAGAACAAGGATGATAAATCCTATCAATAATAATAGAATCACCAATAGGAGTAGACACTAGAAATAAAAAGTCAAGAAAATCACACACCCTGTCCAATCCCTCAACAAAATTAGTATACACATATAAAAAAGAAGAACCAATATCAAATAATATAGTGTCCATCCAATCACAGACAAGAATAGTACCAGTAATGTCAACGTCTAATACTTCGGCCTCGGTCCTGCCTGGAAAAGCTTAGATATAGGCCCTACCACTATTCTGAGCATCATTTTTATCAAGATGAGAACCACCCTAATGAGGTTAATTACCTCCCTACCTACTTGATGACCACCATAACCACTCAATGAACGACTTCTACCATTACCACCTCCTCTACCTGCTAGAACAAAATCTCGAGGAGCTAGTTGCTGGCCAAAGTAACCATAATTCCTTAAATTAAAACAAAACCTCCTAATGTGACTTACTCCGCCACCCTCATAACATACTCAGACCCCTAGAATAAGAACCACTGAAACTACCTGTTATGCACACATTTCGTTCTACTGCCTTGGCATAACCCTCTTGCTTTACGCACTTTACCTTCTTAACAAAATCCACCATCTCATGAGAAGAATTACCTGAAGATGTTATCTATAGATTAGAAATCTGGATACTTGTATTCAAACTCTTCATAAATAGACGGATCCTCTCCTCCTCAGTTTACAACAACTAAGGTACATACCAATATAATGAATGCAATTTGGCCTCATAGACCGCAACTAACATGTTACCCTATCTAAGAATAGTAAACATCCCTTTTCTATCTATCAAAGTATGAGGCACGTATATTTCAAGAAAAACTGAGTAAAAATGAGTCCAAGTCAAGGGAGGCAAACATGCATACCTACAATCTACATAAGATCTCCACCATATCTTGGCATCCTCTTGAAACTGGAGGTTATCTAGATCTACATCATACCTCTCAACCATACCCATCATCGAGGATAAGAATTAAAGAAGTCAGATATCAATTGGAATCACCAGATACCAATTGAAATTAAGTAATACCCTGGACACCACACGGTGCCAACGGTCATAAGTGACCACAATCTAACAAATGATAGTGGTAACTTCTTTTATCACAGAGTATAATTGATATCAAAAGATCATATGTGGAATATAACTAAAAAATACCATAAGATTTTAAAGCATAGTTCTGATAATGTTTGTAAGACAACACTGATAAAATGACTAATGATAATGACTAAAAACTGACTAACTGTCTGTACTAGTTAGAAAAGCCTCTACTGACTGACCGTGGAGATGATGGAACAAACCTCCAACTAACTTCAAATTAATCAAAAATACTGAACTAATAAGGTAAATTGACATAAATAAATCATGTCCTTGAAGTGTGAGGACTCACCACTGCTACAGCTGATAATCTGGTATACCTATGCGTGATAAGGGAACTAAGCATCCGAACCTATGATATTAAACATCATAGCACAAGAAACAAGTATGTGATCATTACTTTGAATGTACTGGTATGCAAAATGAGGTTAGGCTAATATGCATGGTTTCATGTGCATGAGTAATAACTGACTGAATGAATAGCATGAGGTACTGACTAAAATTTTTGAAATCTGTAAAGACTGAGAATGCATGACCAAGAATAAAACATGTTCTTAATATAATCTGTAAACTAAAATACTGAAAACTGATAAATGAATAATTGATATCCGTTAGCTATGGTCAAGAAAAACTGAAACTGAATTACTGAGTTGAATACTGGACTAAGACTGTGGGAGGTATCATCTAACCGATATGCCCCATTCTGAACTTATTGGTGTCCAACCTATAACCCCAGTTTGAAAGGTGTTAGTACCGTGCCAAGGGTCTTAACAATGGTTGTGAAGTCAGTCCTAATATGGCTGGTGACCCCTGAGATTAGTCCTAAACTGGCGGTGATCCCTGAGAGTGTTAGTCCTAAACTGGCAGCTGACATCTCATAACCTACGCTGGCTACGTTGTTTAGGAACTTAGGGATTGTTTCTAAGGGCCAGTTCTAACTGACGGGTGAGCCCCCATCCCTAGGCTCGCTCGACGCTAAATCATACTCCTAACAAAATTGACACTGATTGTGGGACTGAGCTATGCATAACTAGATAAGTAACTGATCATGATGGCAAACTGGCTGAATATGCTGATGGTTTATCTGAACTATTCTGTAACTACTAAAATTTTGTAAACATCTAACTTTTTGGGTATTCATACCCCCAGGGCTCGATAGCAATAACAACAAGATCATACTAAAACTCGGAGGACAAGACATATACTCAGTATTCAAAACTCATTCTTTGAGACTTTTCATCAAACACTTGCAATGCATGGCTTAAGCATGGGAATAGTTTTAAACTTGTTGTAGTAGCATGATTTTGATTCTAAATCACCAATTAAGGCATAAATCAAGACAAAATTTGATACATCTGATACCAAACGGTCCAATATATCTAGGACTGATCTTACCTCCCTTCCTAAAATACATCACACCATTTATGGGTGATACTTTTTGAGAAACACTTACTCACCCTCCAAAAACTACATATATCTAACTTTCTAATCTGCAAACATTTTTTGCTTACTTTGAGTTGCTATAAATTTCTCTTGAATGAATCTAACCTTCTCCAATGAGTCCCTCAACAGATCAGTACCCCATGGTCTCACCTCAAATACAGCAAACCACCCAATGGGAGATCTACACCTCATTCTATACAAAGCCTTAAATGGTGCCATATCGATACTCGAATGATAACTATTTTATATGCACACTCGGACAAAGGTGTAAACTGATCCCAATGACCTCAAAAATCCATTACACATGCACGAAGCATATCCTCTAATACATGAATTGTTTGCTCGGATTGCCCATCGATATGAGGGTGAAAAGTTATACTAAGGTCCAACCTTGTACCCAACTCCCCGTGCAACTTCTTCCAAAGGATAGAGGTAAATTGAGTGCCCCTATCCGAAATAATAGAAATTAGAACCCTATGCAATCAAAAAATCTCCTTAAGATAAATTTTGGCTAACTTTTCTACATTATAAGACACCTGAACCAAAATAAAGTGTGCCGATTTAGTCAGCCTATCCACAATAACCCATATAGAATCATACATTCCAAAAGTCTTAGGAAGACCAACAATGAAATCCATTTCTATCCTTTCCCATTTCCATTAAGGAATGGCCATCCGCTTAAGAGTGCCATAATGCTTTTTATGCTCATACTTTATCTGTTGGCAACTCTGACATTTGGCAACAAAATTATCTATATCATACTTCATTTGGCCCACTAATAATGTTGCCTCAAATGATGATACATCTTAGTCGCTCCAGGATATATAAAATACTTCAAACAATGAGCCTCAACTAGAATAGTAGGAACCACATTATAAACACGCGACACACAAACTCGCCCCTTAATATGCAACATACCCTCACCATCAAGAATGTCCTCCTTGGCCACACCCCAAAAAACTTTATAACAGATCTTACTCAACTTTGCATCCTCAAATTGTTTAGCCTTGATTTGATCCAAAAATGTGAACCTTACCTCAATACTAGCTAGAATCCCTACCCTCTCAGTCACCTCAATCGAAAAAACTTATTGGCTAAAGTCTAAATCTCTCTAGCTAATAGATACCTGTTGGCACTCAAATAAGCCAAACTACCCATATTTGTTGACTTCTTGCTCAATGCATCAGCGACCATATTAGCCTTCCCCGGATGGTAGAGAATGGTGATATCATAATCTTTAAGAAACTCCATCCATTTATGTTGTTTCAAATTCAAATTGTTCTACGTCAACACAAACTATAAATTGTGATGATCAGTGAACACTTCACAATGAACCCCATACAAGTAATGCCTTCAAATCTTAAGAGAAAAAACTATAGCAGCTAACTCCAAACCATGAGGGGGATAATTTTTATCATTGGGCATTAATTGCCTTGAAGCATAAGAAATAACAATCCTTTCCTGTATCAACACAACTCCTAAACTTGAACGTGAGGCATCACAATAAATAATAAAATCCTCACTCTCTGTCGGCAAGGAAAGAATAGGAATGGTAGTCAACAAGGCCTTAAGATTTTGAAAGCTCTCCTCACACTTATCGGACCAAGAAAAAACGTATATCCTTTAGAGCCAACAACATCATATGAGTAGCAATAAAAGCAAACCTCTTTATGAACCTGCGGTAATAACTTGCTAAGCCAACAAAGCTATGAACCTCCATTACTGAAGTAGGCCTAGCCCAATTGTTAACCGCTTTAATATTCTGCGGGTCTACCATCACACTTTCTTTATAAACCACATGCTCTAAAAGTGATATAGAAGACAACCAGAACTCACACTTAGAAAACTTTGCATAATGTTTTTCTATTTTAACAAACCCAAAACAATCCTTAAGTGATTCTCGTGTTCCATTTTACGATTAGAATAAACCATAATATCATTAATAAAGACTATCACAAGAGAATCCAAGTAGAATTTAAATATCCCATTCATCAAACTCATAAAAGAAGTTGGGCATTAGTTAGCCCAGAAGACATCATAAGAAACTTATAGTACTCATACCTAGTTTGAAACATATTCTTAGGAATATTGTCAGGACGAATCTTAAGCTAATGATACCCAAACCTGATAACGCTCAAACTACAACTCTCGTAAGAGTGTAAGCGGTCGTTTGCAAATATAGAACCCAACTGGGTTGGGTATCGACCCCACAGAGAATACTTGGTCACTAAGTAAGCAAAGATTATTAGACGTTTGGTGCAAGTCTCGTAAATGGGGGGATTTTGTAGCGTGCAATAATGTAAACAAAATAATAGAGTAAAAATAGAAAATAGCAAAGTAAAAAGAAAGAATGTTTAGTAAGATGTTTAACCAATGAGAATTGAGAGTTGGGGTTATGTCCACCTTATGAGTTATACGTCTCTATTGGCTATGAGTTATGCGGAATTCAGACATGCATGTGCTTATAAAGAATTGTATTTTATGGTAAATCCAGGCATCTTTCGACCATCAAGGATTATTTCACTTTAACACTTTTGAGCTTAAAGCGTGTCTAACGGTACAAATTCTCCAAGAGGTTAATCCAGTTACGGCACTAACTTTTTAACAGGGGTTGGTGCCCTATTACCTTGACATTATCTCTTTTCCAGACATATAACTTTTCTTTCGAACAAGTTAATTCTATACTGGTGTATTTTATGTGTTTGCAACCACAAGAATTTGCATTAAGATAAAGAGAATAATGATATAAGCAGCATACGTGTCACGAATTCACAAACTCATAGCAATAGATAGTATCTCATAAGGCTTCTATAACCCCAACAGAGAAGTTTAGCTATTCATGAGTGCAACGGAAATCACAATAGACTTTATCATTATACCAAAATAAAGATCTCACGTATAGTAGGGTTTGGTATGGCGTTAGGCGTGAATTCCCTTTTAGAATAGCGGTTCTCTTGTTGTGGAAATTAAGAATTGAATAAATGAAGAGAAAGTAATTAATTGAAAGAGAATTATTTTCGGAACTCCTGAATTAATTGTATGAATGGAAGTGAGATGATAATAAAAACTTCAGCAACATAGGGTATTTATAACACCCATATCCTATTCCTACTAGGATACTGCATTACTTATCCTAGTCCTACTAGGTTACTGCATCATTATCCTAATCCTACTAAGTTACTACTGATCTCCAAAGTCTTTGGAAATGCTTTTTTTGCCCGGGACAGATATTACATGCGTCACTTTTGGTCCTTGGCGTCCAAGATTTCCCTTCCTTCTTTCGTGAAGCTTCCTTGGGCGTCAGGTTATCCATAAAATGCTGAAATCTTCATCATTTATACCTGAAAACTTGATAATCACGTTTGTTAGCTCACTTACAGGAAAAAGGACTAAAAGTGCATGAATTATATATTTTGTCCTCAAAACTTAGCTAAAATATGGGTAAATTATAGTACTTTAGGCGTGTAAATACGCCTATCATCAACACCCCACACTTAAAGCTTTGTTCGTCCTCGACCAAAATATCATGTCCATCTAAACATCTACTTAGGGTTTCACAGCAACAACACAAAATATTCGTCAAGACAGGTATGACAATCATTAACAAAGAGTAGTTTTCTAATCACTTCTAGAAACAATTCAGCCTCCAACATAGACTCGTGATGATGGTTAATTCGTATCCAAAAGTTAAGGCACAAAGAATCATACAAGACTACCCAAAACTCATCAACCATGTGTGTCTCACATAAGATATTACCCATAATCACTCACAAGTATTGCATTTTTCAGAACATAGGTATAAGATTATCCTTGCTCTCACTCTCACAAAGAATTCATATGTTGCAACTGATGACCATAGGCTTGCCCTTAGTGTAATGTTCCACTAATATCAGAATGCTAAGCTTAGGATCAAATAGGTCTTTTACAGGTTGTAATGTAGGCTAAGGGACGGGTAGGACTGTTTTGGCCAGAAATAGTGACTATGTTCCTAAGCGCTTTAATACATCACATTATGCCATTAACACTCTCTTTTAATCAACCCTGCTACCTTTCTTTCATCTATCACCCCTTTTCACCTATTTTGCCATTCAAGCCTAACTATCTTTTTATTTAATCATAAACACAATTTATCATTTTGTTTTTCTATTTCTTTTTTTTTATTTTTTTATAACACACCTCTATGATAGCCACTCTTTTTCATAACAAATTCAAGTACCAATACACTCTAAGGCATCACTCTCACCCAATTTCCTCTTATTTTGTCACATGACTTCACAACTTAAAGAACTTAGGAATTTGGATCAAATTATGGTCTTGAAAAAAAATGGATTAGGCTTACATATGAGGTTGTCAAAGAAAATGGCTTAAAGGCTCAAAGGGGTTGACTAGGATAATGTCCACGGATAGGTAAAACGAAGGTAAACAAGTATCGGTTGCCAAAGAAATGCCTAAATCATCTCCTAAACTCACACTCTTTATTTCGCTTTACACACACACCAGGCAAGTTCTAGCATCAGTCACAAACACTTAATATACTATCAGCTCACACACACAAGGCATATGGTCAACTTTATTGGGAGTATTATAGACTCTTGACCCTAACAGATGAATGAATTAAACCACACAATTATCACACAGTGAGTCACACTTAGAGCCTAAATGTCTCAATAGTAATGATTCCAGCACAAACTCTTGTCATAACACCATGCCGCCTATTAGAACAATTTCATGCATCAAAATCTAAAAAAAATACGACTACTAACTAAATTAAACAACCAAACATAAATAAATGCAAATGCATATAAAGAAGTATAGCATGCAAATACCAACACCCCACACTTAGACGGGACACACTGCCCTCAGTGGAAAATAAATAAGAAGAACCTGATTACTCGGACTCCTCTTCTATGTCTGGGGTCATACCCCCTGCGTCGGAATCATCATCAGAGTCGTCATCCTCAGAGCTTCCTCAAATTGTACCCCATTTGATCCAAAAGTGCGTTGAGGTATTTGTAGTGAGGAGGATTCAGCTTGCTCTTTTCTTCCCCTTTTCTGGCCTTTCTGTGAGGTGGTTGCTTTGCCTTTTCCTTGGCGTGCTTTTGGTTCCATTGTACCACCTTGAACATGCAATTATTCCAAATCAAGAGTTGAACTCAATCTCCTCCTTTACACCTCTTGCACCTACACTTACTCAAAAGAAACAAAAAAGATTAGAACGATGGGTTGCCTCCATCAAGTGCCTTAGTTTTGGTCGTGGCACGACTCTTCTTTTTTTATTTTTATTTAACAAAAACAAACACTTAGTAGAACGAAAGAAAGAATGAAAAACGATGGGTTGCCTACCATCTAGCGCTTGATTTATTGTCGCGGCACGACATAGTTATCTCGATTACTTAGACTTCATCGAGATAGATGTGGCATCGTTTTCTGAATGGATTCAGACAACGCTGATGCTTACTTGTAGGCATGCAATCTTCTTGGATATGACTCTTGTGCATACATATCCCAGGAGGTATACCAATTATATCATCAATAGTCCAACCCATATCTCTCTTGTATCTCTTCAGAGCAGAGATGGGAGCCTCTATGTGCTGTTCACTTAAATCATCCGTCACACTCACCGAAAGTGTATTTCTACTTCCCAAGCATGCATACCTTAGATAATTGGGGAGCTCTTTTGATTCTAGCACTGGGGGCTCTTCAATGGAAGTCTTCGCTGTTGGTGACGGTTGATTCTTAAGATCAAGGTCCGGCTGCTTAGGAGTATGAGAATAGGACCCTATTTCTGTTAGAGCACACATAGTTTCTTAATAATCTTCATCGTCCTCATGCTCAACATTCAGAAGCGCAGCAGACAATGGCTCAACAGTAAGTTGTTTCTCTACAGATAATGCTTTCTTATCCTCATAATGAACATCAGCTATGGAGAACACATTCATATCGCTGGGCTGCTTCATTTCTTTGTATATATCAAAGCGGACCACTTCGTCATTCAACCGAAATAAAAGCTCATTAGCTTTCATGTCAATAAGCACACTTCCTGTTGCAAGGAAAGGACGTCCCAAGATTATGGGAACTTCAGAATCCACCTCGCAATCCAAAATCACAAAGTCTGCAGGAAAAATGAAGGTAGACACCTTCACCAACACATCATTCAAGATACCCACAGGTCGTTTTACCGACCTATCTGCCATCACGAGCCGCATATTGGTTGGTGTAGGGTCGCCCAATCCCAACTTTTTATAGGCGGATAGTGGCATCAAATTGATGCTAGCTCCCAAATCGCACAATGCTTTGGCAAAATTCATAGATCCAACCGTGCAAGGAATAGTAAAAGCACCAGGGTCTGCCTTCTTCTGTACTAAGGACCTTGTGGCAATTGCACTGCAATGATGAATATTATCTGCCGGCTCATAGCTTACTGCCCGCTTCTTTGTTAAAAGGTCCTTCATGAATTTAGCGTATCCGGGCATCTGCTCTAGCGCTTCCACCAAAGGAACATTAATAGTCAGCTGCTTCAACATAGTCATGAATTTACTGAACCTGGTATCATCAGCTTTCCTCTTCAGTCTCTGCGGGAAAGGTGGTGGTGGAAGGGGAATTGTTTTCTCCACCACTTCCTTTTTATCTTGCTTCCGATTATCAACCTTTTCAGGAGTGTTGTCAGCCTTCTTCTTCAGTCTCTGAGGAAAAAGTGGTGGTGGAAGGGGAATAGTTTTCTCCACCACTTCTTTTTTATCTTGCTTCCGATTATCAACCTTTTCAGGAGTGTTGTCAGCCTTTTTCTTCAGTCTCTGAGGAAAAAGTGGTGGTCGAAGGGGAATAGTTTTCTCCACCACTTTCTTTTTACCTTTCTTCCAACTATCAATCTTTTCAGGCTGCAGACGTCTAGGGGTGACGTCATGAACACACTCTTCATCTTCTTCGGCCTCTTCACATTCTACATCAATAACATTATCCGCTATATCATCAACTACCTGCTTGCCTTTAGATGGATTTTCCAACACTTTACCACTTCGGGTAGTAATAGCCTTACACGATCCTTCATTCCTTGGGTTTTGCACAGTGTCACTGGGTAGCGTGTCAGCCTTTCTTTGGTTGAATGCCGCTGATAACTGCCTCAATTGTTGCTCCAGTTGTTTTATTAAAGTGGAATGCGAGTCAACCAATTGCTTCATTGAGGATAGATCATTTATTACCTCAGTTACTCCTGTGCTGGTTACCTCTACTCCTTTCAGGAGCTTAGCCATCATATCTTCCATGGACATATTTCCAAAACCAGATGCAGCGGCGTCACGTCTTCCAGGAGTAACATACAAACCACTCCTGTCGGTATTGTTTTTCCAACTACCTTGATAGCGGTCCTTGTATCCAAATTTATCATAATAGTTCCGACCTTGGTTTCCTTGGGCATTGCCTCGGAAACCCCCCTGATTATTCAAGTAGTTGGCTTCTTCCTCTGAATCTGATTCGTTTCTTCCTTTTGACGCAACTGCTTTGACTTTTTCGGTCTTTCCTGATAATAGATGCTTTGTAAGAAGATCCATCTGCATTTTCATGTGGGCTATATCTTGGTCACGTTCCTCTTGTCTTCGCCTCTGCTCTGCTATCATGCCAATAGATATAGTAGAGCTTGCTACCTCAGAATACCTGGTATGCCAAGCTCTGCTCTGCTTTGTCATACGATCTAGCATATCACTTGCCTCAATAAAATTAAGGTCCATGAATGATCCTCCATCCGCATTATCCACCACTGGCTTAGTCACTGAGTTCAAAGCCCTGTATAATATCTCCATCAAGTGGACATTGGTCATATGATGGTTTGGGCACCGCATAAGTTTCTTCTTGAATCTCTCCCATGTTTCGTGGAGAGCTTCAGTTGGAAGCTGTCGGAAGTTGCTGATCTCATCTCTCAACTGTGCTCTCTTGGATGGCGGAAATAATCTTTCTAGGAAAGCGTCTTTCAATTGCCTCCAATTGGTGATAGAATCAGGAGTCAGCCCATTCAACCATAGAGTTGCCTCCCCAGATAGAGACAATGGAAATAAGCGCAGCCGAATTGCATTCTGTCCAACGCCTAGATTGTCGAATAACTTGCATATAGAGATGAAGTTGATCAGATGCATATTCGGATCATCGCCTGCAAGTCCACCAAATAATCCCTTGAGCTGCAATAGTTGAATCATGGTGCTGGTTATATTGAACTTTGCTCCAGGTGCCAAGGGTGGAGGAATAATAGCTCCTGTAGCACCAGCTCCATCCATATCGTCATCATCATCATCAAAAGGAGCCTGCACAGCTCGGCGGTCAGGTCTCATTATAGCTTGACGATCTCTCCTATGCATAGGTGCCGCCACTTCATCAGTACGCCTAGGATTCAGTAGCTCCTCATCACCCAGGTCCTCACCATCAGGATTTGTTGCGCGACCTGGGTTATCAATATTCTGTTGATGCACTTGATCAGCTGCCAGTGCAGCTAGTCTAGCCTGCTCCTATTGAGCCGCCCTTCTGTCAATGTCACGTTGTGCATCCATCCTGCCAATAGAACCTGAATAGAACAAAAACAACAGCTAAAAGTAAAATCTGAGAACTTTTGACCAAATGGTATAGTAACTATCACAAACTTAGTTGACAACTGTATTCCTCGGCAACGACGCCAATTTTTGATAACGCTCAAACTACAGCTCTCGTAAGAGTGTAAGCGGTCGTTGTCAAATATAGAACCCAACTGGGTTGGGTATCGATCCCACAGAGAATACTTGGTCACTAAGTAAGCAAAGATTATTAGACTTTTGGTGCAAGTCTCGTAAAAGGGGGGATTTTGTAGCGTGCAATAATGTAAACAAAATAATAGAGTAAAAATAGAAAATAACAAAGTAAAAAGAAAGAATGTTTAGTAAGATGTTTAACCAATGAGAATTGAGAGTTGGGGTTATGTCCACCTTATGAGTTATACGTCTCTATTGGCTATGAGTTATGCGGAATTCAGACATGCATGTGCTTATAGAGAATTGTATTCTATGGTAAATCAAGGCGTCTTTCGACCATCAAGGATTATTTCACTTTAACTCTTTTGAGCTTAAAGTGTGTCTAACGGTACAAATTCTCCAAGAGGTTAATCCAGTTATGGCACTAACTTTTTAACAGGGGTTGGTGCCCTATTACCTTGACATTATCTCTTTTCCAGACATATAACTTTTCTTTCGAACAAGTTAATGCTATACTGGCGTATTTTATGCGTTTGCAACCACAAGAATTTGCATTAAGATGAAGAGAATAATGATATAAGCAGCATACGTGTCACGAATTCACAAACTCATAGCAATAGATAGTATCTCATAAGGCTTCCATAACCCCAACAGAGAAGTTTAGCTATTCATGAGTGCAACGGAAATCACAATAGACTTTATTATTATACCAAAATAAAGATCTCACGTGTAGTAGGGTTTGGTATGGCGTTAGGCGTGAATTCCCTTTTAGAATAGAGGTTCTCTTGTTGTGGAAATTAAGAATTGAATAGATGAAGAGAAAGTAATTAATTGAAAGAGAATTTTTTTTCGGAACTCCTGAATTAATTGTATGAATGGAGAGAGATGATAATAAAAACTTCAGCAACATAGGGTATTTATAACACCCATATCCTATACCTACTAGGATACTGCATTACTTATCCTAGTCCTACTAGGTTGCTGCATCATTATCCTAATCCTACTAAGTTACTGCTGATCTCCAAAGTCTTTGGAAATGCTGTTTTTGCCCGGGACAGATATTCCATGCGTCACTTTTGGTCCTTGGCGTCCAAGCTTTCCCTTCCTTCTTTCGTGAAGCTTCCTTGGGCGTCAAGTTATCCATAAAATGCTGAAATCTTCATTATTTATACCTGAAAACTTTCTAATCACGTTTGTTAGCTCACTTACAGGAAAAAGGACTAAAAGTGCATGAATTATATATTTTGTCCTCTAAACTTAGCTAAAATATGGGTAAATTATAGTACTTTAGGCGTGTAAATACGCCTATCATCAGAACCTCAAATCAATCTTAGAAAATATGGATGAACCCTGCAACTGGTAATATAACTCATCGATACGAGGAAAAGGATAATTAATATGGATCGCAACTTTGTTCAACTATATTTAGTCTATACATATACGAAAAGTACCATTCTTCTTCCTATCAAACAAGACAGGAGCACCCACTGGAGAGGCACTCAGATGGATAAAACCCTTACTAAAAAAATCCTGCAACTGAACCTTTAGCTCTCTAAACTCAGCCAGAGCCATCCTATAGGGAGGAATAGAAATAGGATGAGTACCTGGCTCTAGATTAATACAAAAATCAATGTCACGGTCTGATGGCATACCAGGCAAATATACAGGAAAAATCTCTTAGAACTCACACCCCACATGAATTGAATCCATAGATGGGACCTCTGCGGAAGTGTCCCAAAGATGTGCTAGTAAGGCCAAACAACCTCTCTTAGTAAACCTCTTTGCACACAGTGTTGGAGCCACTTTGGATTTAAGGATTTATCTGAACCTTCTTCGTCGAAAAATTATACTATTTTTACATTGTCAATAATATTTTTATGTATATATAGAGATGTTAAACCCCCTTCGACTAGTTCGTATATTTACTACTGAACCCCCTCAATAAAAATTCTAGCTCCACCACTATTTACATGTAGAAAGAAAATAATTTCATTGGAGCAGGACTATAATCACCCTCCCACTCAAGTCTATCTATTCCCGGCATAACCATAGTTACTGTCTTAGCATGACTGTCCAATAAAGCATGATACGAAGACAATCAACACTCACCCAAAATTATATCAAAATCTACCATGTCTAGAATTACTAAATCTGCCCAAGTTTGATACCCCATAAACATAACAGAACAAGAATGCTAAATCCTATCAACAACAATAGAATCACCAGTAGACTAGACACTAGAAATGAAATGTCAATAAATCACACACTATGTCCAATCCCACAGCAAAATTCATATACACAAATGAAAAAGAAGAACCAAGATCAAATAATACAGTGTCCGTCCGATCACAGACAAGAATAGTACCTATAATGACAATGTATAATACCTCTACCTCGGGCCTTCCTAGAAAAGCTTAGATATGGGCCCTACCACCAATCTGAGCATTATTTTTATCAAGCTGAGAACTATCCTGATGAGGTTAATTATCACCCCCTACCTTCTTGATGACCTCCATAACCACTCCGTAAATAACCTCTACATTACCACCTCCTACTTTACCTACTAGAACTAAAGCTTGAGGAGCCTATTGCTGGCCAAACTAACCATAATGCCTCAAAGTAAGACAAAACCTCCTAATATAACTCACCCCGCCGCAGTCATAACATACCCAGACCCTTAGAATAAGAACCACTGAAACTACCTGCTCTGCACGCATTTCTTTCTACTACTTTGGCATATCCCTCTTGCTCTATGCACTCCACCTTCTTAACAAAATCCACCATCTCATGAGAAGAATTTCCTGAAGATGTCACCTATAGATCAAAAATCTGGAGACTTGTATTCAAAATCTTCATAAACAGATGGATCCATTCCTCCTCAGTTTATAGCAACTAAGGTACATACCGAGATACTGAATGCAATTTTGCCTCATAGACCGAAACTAACATGTTACCCTATCAAAGAATAGTAAACATACATTGTCTATCTGTCAAAGTATGAGGCACGTACATTTCTAGAAAAACTGAGTAAAATTGAGTCTAAGTCAAGGGAGGCAAACTGTGATGCCCCGGAAAAAATTTCCCGTTAAGATTTCGGACAAAAATATGTTGAATTCTGTTTTTTATCATGATTAATAATTTTTATGTGTAGAATTTCTAGATATGCAACCCGTCATCGCGTATAGCATCGAATAACCTTTTCAACGATATGTGGATCATCCAAAATGGACACTCGAGCAATGAGTTATGATCATTCCGATCTAACCGTGAATAGTCGTGAACAGTAAATATGCAGGAAAAAAATACTAAGGCCAGGAAAATTTTAGGGTCAACTTCAAACGATCATAATTACTTGTACATAATGACCTGGGTGAGCACTATATATCAACAGAAATCTCTGAAAGTCATCTTTCTAATGAAATTGGTTTCATCCAATTTGTCTATCAGAGCAAAAAGTTATGGTCGATCTACTTCAGCCTATCAAAATAGTCCACAAAAGGATAGATTTGACATTATTTGATTTTTAAGGGTATTTTGGTCATTCCCACTCCAATCCATTCGGGTGAACCATGGATTTAAGTCCATTAAGAGCATTCAATAGCTCATTTTTCTCCAAAATTTCCTAAGGCTCAAACCCTAACTCTACTACTTCAAATTTCATCCTTCTATGTCTCTTGATTGAACCGTAGAAATTTTAAATTGATTTGGGATTCGAGTTGATCATGTTAAGGGCTTCGAGAAGTACCCTTTATTTTCATGAATAAAGTTTCGGAGTCGGAAGTTCATATTCATCTTCCATTTTTAGGTATGTGGGTCTTTGAACAAGATTATCCTTTCGATCTTATGCCCGGTATTTTTGTTGAATTACATTGATATGAGATTTTACATGTTTTACTATGAATGGGAAATATGGTTTTATATCTTATATTATTTTCCATGAGCTATGGGATTATGTCATCCGATATGTGTATGATGTTGAGATGGAATTATGTCCAAAAGTATTTGATTATGAGAGTATGATGATTTAATTTGTTAAGCCTTGATTTATACTATCATTCCACTATTTACTTATTATGAATTTATAATTGATATTGGAAATTCTACATCTCTACTATGAGTTGATGTCTCAAGTACCTTTAAATGAGACTTGGATGGCAAATTGAGAAATGTTGATATTGAAGTTGCAATGAGTCTTGGTATTTTCCGGATGGTTTTGATGAGTTAAATTGTTGAAAATATTATGTATTGAGTCTTCATATCCTTGTCCAAATGTCGAGTCGGTTATGGTTCAATGCATTGATACCTTGTTGATGTTGAGGAAGATTAAAACATTTTGAGCTAAAATGTGTTGAGTTAGGAATCCACAAATTGATATGATTTGATAAATGAGAAAGAGATTTGATTTGGTATTTATGATAGACCCTTGTGATGTTGTGGTGGATTTCCTAACGTGTTCTGAGCTTGTCGGGGAGTAGTACTTAGCACCGAGAGGAAAATTTGGTATTTTCCCAAACCTATGTGCCACCGTAGGGTTGTTTGATGATGATATTAATTGCCAGAGAGCCCGATTGTGATTATTGCAGTTTTAAGGTTGTACTCCCTGGCAAAGAGTATGACACTCCCACCAACGAGGGTTTCAAACATTGGTATTCCGCATAGCTCACGTGGGTTTGTTGGTTATAGGAAACTCCCTTATCCATAAAAGTCATGTTTATTGAAATACCGAGTCACTCCGAGTTTTGATGTGGTAAGTCAAGTTGCCTATGATGATCTATAATGATTTATGAGTTTTTTCTCCTACATTTTCTATCTAAGATGTTATGAGTTGCATGATTCAATGTCACTTAAGCCAGGTGTGTCATTATGGTCCGTATGTATATTTTTACGAAATTTATGATATTATTTATATTTTGCATGCGCCCCCACATACTCAGTACATATCTTGTGCTGACCTAAATATTTCTCTATGGGCTACATTCTTACCATGATGTAGGTTCAGGTACTCAGCCGCAGCCGCGACAGTGATATCCGAGTGCCGCATCTACGTTCCTTCAGTGGTGAGTCCTCATGGTTCGAGGACCAAGTTACTAGTTTTGGTGCTGTTGTTTTGTGATCTTTTTGGTCTGTTGAGTCAGTTAGGGGTTTGTCCCAATGGGTCGTTGATTTTGTTGTATAGTGGCTATGTCAGACTAATGTATTGTTGGGTTAGTTTGTGTATAGACATTCCATATATGTACAGTTTAACGATATTCTGTGCCATGTGCGATGTGATATGGTATGTACTTATATATATATCCTTAGCTTTGCGTGTATGCTGTTGTGTTGGAACCCAAGGGTAGTGTTTTGGCGTAAAGGGTTAGCTTGAGGCTACGTGTAGCCTTGGGCACCGTGTGGCATCTCGGGATGATATTTCGGGGAGTTACACAAACCTGTATACCTATACTCTACATAAGATCTCCACCATATCTTGGCATCCTATTGAAACTAGATGGTATCCAGATCTACAGCATACCTCTCAACCTTACCCATCTTCTAGGATAAGAATAAAAGAAGTCAGATATCAATTAGAATCGCCAGATACCAATTGAAATTAAGTAATAGAACGTAAGAAAAAAGAATTTGAATTTTCCTAGTGTCTTCTACTGTAACAAGCAGGGAGTACACCCTGGACGCCACACAGTGCCTATGGTCACAAGTGACCATAATCTAACAAATGATAGTGGTACCTTCCTTGATCACTGAGTATAACTGATAACAAAAGATCATATGCGGAATATAACTAAAAAATGCCATAAAGTTTTAAAATATAGCTCTGATAATGTCTTTAAAACAACACTGACAACACTGATAAAATGACTAATGATAATCAAGGAAAGCACTCGAGAACTCTTCCCATAAAACCCACTCAAAATCTTCACCCCTCAACTCTTTACACTCATCATACCAATAAAAATCCATTTGTTTCAACTGATAAGCCACAAACTCATCCCCCTCTGAATCACTAGCATGCATAATTCTGAATATTTTTTCCATCTCATCAATAAACCCTTGGGGATCTTCTTCAACCTTAGAACCTGTAAAGGTTGGGGGATTCAACCTCATAAATTTTCCAACCCGAGTGACCTCAGACAAACTAGTGACAACACTAATATCATCAGAACAACAAGACTGCGATGCCATAATCTGGGCAAGCAAGCATGTGAATAGACTGACGAAACTCAGCATTTGAGATCTCTCTCTAAAGGGACTGAGTATGCATAGAACCAGACCGGGTAGCCAGAGGAGGACCAGCAGGGACCAATGGAACCTAAGTGGAATAGTGAAATTAGGAGTACGTACCTATACTGATTCTGTATTTTATGAGTAGGGCAAACTTTCTTCGCATTTTTCCCATTTGGGACGGAAGTTCCAGCTGAGTTCCTACAACCATCATATCTTTGTGGAGGCATGATCTGAAATGTGAGTAAGGCAAGAGTTAGAGGATATTAATTATAACTAGATTCTCTAGCACGAAATAGAACACAAACAAGAAAATATTCCTAAATGCCTTGTAGCCTCTCCTTTATAAGTGTGGCGTGCTACACACCCATAAAAGGGACTCTACTCGGCACGACTTTGTGGACACCCAATGACCTTAAACCATACTATGATACCAAGCTTGTCACGATCCAAGCCGGGGCCCTGGCCGTGATGGGCATCCTAAACCAACCAAGGCCTGAGATGAACCCTTAGACTTACTTCAAGATCATGATAATAATATTAATACACTGTGGAAGCTGACCAATATAATGAGAGAAGTATGATACCAAGGGAGTAAGTTTGGATTCAAAAACTAAACCCACAAAATAATATCCCATCACTGTCCACAAAGACTCTAACCAAAGGAAACTAATCAAGTTAGGACATGACCTCAACTATGCCAAGAAAACTAAAAATTACTAGAATAGTAAATGAAAACTAAGAGAAATCAGGCCTTCCAGAGGATGGAGGGCTCACCACTTCAACAGCTGACCAACTGAAATATCGAATCACCTAACGCTGCACAAGGTCATGAGAAAAGCCCTCAGAACCTACATCATGAAATGATGTAGCATTTGGAGATGATCAGTTTGGCAAGTACTAGCATGCAACCCAAGGAAAGGGATAATATATTATATATATATACCAAAATCAGTTATAAATCACATGCACAACAAATATAAATATAATAGAATGTCGGGATAGGGGAAAGGGACATGAAATATGATAGTTTGAAAATTTAATCTCGAACTATGTAGATCGCACCAACCTCCAGGCACCCACGGGCTATACGGGTCCAACTCTCCCTGTCGGAAGGGCCTCAGTCTATATTAGTCGCATGGATCGAGGAATAGATTAAAGTCACCAAGACAATAACCTTCTAAAATAAAACTGTACACCACCTTTTAAAGCTAGTACACAACGGTCATCCATATTTCAGGACAAAACCACCTAATGTCGGCAAACGTCGTTTTCAGTGTTAGTCCCCCAGGACTAGACTTTCTCGATTAAGATACACAATTCTCTTTAAGCCTAACTGAAAATGTTTTCACATATCATTCACCAAGGAGTCCTTTATTAAGGCATTACCAAATTGGTATCTTATACCAATAGATTTGCAATCCATTTCAATTATGTCATACTATGTCCATTTGACCATTTAGACTCCAAATTTCATTTTAAAAAACCAAAACCATAGCCCCCAAGGGTGTTCCAAAACCTCTTTAACTTTTTACATCTAATGTCATGCTATATTTTAAAGGATGAGTTAAATTCTATAGAATCCTTGTTCAAAACCAATTTACGATATGGGTTGAGGTTCATGTCATTATCATGCTGAAATCTCTCAATATTGTGAAACCCAATTACCAAATTCTACCATTAACACAGACACAAATTTAATTTATAATTCACCATTTAAACTATGAAGAGAAATAATACAAATGTTTGATAACCAAAAACCCTCAACCCTGGTTTAAACCAAACATTCAAGAACACTTAAGTACTAAGTAAATTAATGCAATAATATAATAATTAAAATAGAGAGTGTCCAACATGCCTTAATGACCGAAGAATTTTGAGAGAATTTCAATTTTAGAGCCCGGAGAATTGAATTCTTGAGGAAACCCTTGATTTACTTCACTTGGGGGTTGAAGGGAGGGAGAGCAGTAATGAAAGTTGATAACTAATGTGTAATATGGATTAAAAAGTATTTTAAATTCGTTTAATGAGGTTAAGGACCAATAACCCCTACCCCAAACTAAAAAAAAAATTGGGTGATTTGTACCCAGTGGCATGGCATGCTACTATCGCGGCATACACATGGCCTGTTATGCCCTTAACGCGGCATGCACATAGTGTGGCACGTCGTTCGCGGACCCTCACTAGTTGGGGGTCCCAAAATGACGTCGAATGCTTTTTAAAACTTTTAAAACTCTCCCCAATCATCCCTTTAACATCTCTTATCCTAATTCAAGTAAAAAATTATCGTTAAACACGAAGGAGGGTCCAAAATAAATTCATCGAAATTTATATGGTCTTACAATCAGTATACTTCTTTTTTACAATTTGAGCCAAAAGTATAGTATGAATACTTTATCATGCGTTCATGCACTCAATCGAAATATAGTTTAGTTCAAGTGTTTAAATGTAATTTAACAAGTTTAACAGAGTGGTAATTAGATGTGTCTAATTTTATATTTGGATATTGAGAGTCTTTGTTAGTGAGTATTTTATCAACAATGTGGAGTTTTTAAAAGTAAATCCAAATTTAATCGCGCCCAATAAAATACAAATATCGAGTGGGACCCAAAAACAAAAGACTATCTACTTCCAATTTAATAATACATGATACTTTAGGTGCATTTTTTACCCTTCCCTCCTTTAGAAATTTGAAAAGTTAAGTATATCCTTCAAAACTAGGGATGGCAATGGGGCGGTGTGGGTGCAGTGCGGTGCAAGTTTTAAGCTATGCGGGGTGGTGTGAGTTTTGAGTTATGCGGTGCGAGGCGGGTTAAAGTATGTTTTTTTTAAATGGTGCGGGTTGCGGGTATATGCAGGTATATGCGGGTTTAAATTAAAAAAAAAAACTAAAAATTAGTATTGTTCTCATGAATATACCTAAAATTATATGTCTTCTTTACTTAAAAATTGATGATACTTAAAATGACATGCATAACACTACAAATAAATAATTTTATAGTTGCTTTTTTAACATCTCTATTCATTTAATAAAAATATGCTATTTGATCATTACTTGTACACGTTATACTTTTTGATAATTTTTAGGGAAAAGTGATATAATAGAAATTAGTTATTATTTCCTAGTTGTAGATTTAAAAATATTATGATTTTCAATGGAGTTACGATTTTTTCAAAAAAAAGGAAAAAATAAAAACATGGGGCGGTGCGGTTATACACGAGTATGAATGTGGGGCGGGTTTATGCAGGTTTAAAGGTGATGCGGTGCGGTGCGGTACGATCTTAAAAATTGCAAGTTTAGAAAAAACCCGCACTGCACCCGCACCGCACCATTGCCATCCCTATTCAAAACAATTAAATAAGTCCAAAGCCCATGCCCCCATATTAGGATAAATAAAATACTTGAAAACTACAAATTTCGGCATAATAGGTGAAGCATTTCATAGAACTGACAAGTAGGGGCTTAAGGTGTTTGACAAAAATCCCCAAAAAGATCTTTCACTTTCAAAGAGATCTTTCACTCTGATAATTCACGATATCTAGGTACATTATTTGTTGTTTATTTGCTCTGTGTTTTGTTCGTATCTTTTTCTTTTTCGATGAACTGAGCTTGCAATATGTGAAAACAATTAGAGTATCTATCTTCTTTTTCAATATTCTATTTTTAGTTGTTCATTTCCATTTGGTTATGCATATGTGTTCGTTAAGTCAATAACAAGTTACTTTGTTTTCATAGTTTGTTAAAGTTAAGAAACTAATGTTTTGGAAGGTTCAAATTCTGATGGAGTCAAAATACTATAGGTGATTTTTTTATATGTTTGTGGTTGGTGGGTAGAGTGTTACCATATACTTATTCTATTGGGAGGTAGCAGGTACTTGGTGGCATAGTCGGGGTCAGTGCAAGTTGTCTTGGACACTACCATAACGAAAAAGAGTAGTGTTTGGATGCACTTCTCATCTACACCACGTCCATTAGGATTTTACCTAGACACATTTGTACTAGCAGCAGGAAAGTGTTGAAATAGCCAAATAGGTTGGTTGATGGTCTTTATGCAATTTAATCACACATATAACATTCGTTACAGAATCGGTAACCTCCATGTTTGTAAATATCTTTGGTAAGACATGCTCCTTTGGACACCAACCACATAAAATACGTACCTTGATTTGGGCCTCTGATTTCCATATCTTTCTGGGGTTGAACTGCGAAGCAGTTGGTTCCTGGTTTGCACTTTGTACCCAGACTTGGAATTCATAGAGGATTTTCCTTTTTCTATCTTCATTTCCCTTCCATATCATTCGGTCTGCATTTTTTTTGAGACCCTGGTATTGTATAACATACTAAAAAGTTCTGTCATATGTTCTAACTCCCAGGCATTTTGATATCTCATAAATACATCCTTGAAACTATCTACCACTTCCTGTATTGGTTCATACACTGTCTCCTGTTCTAGTGATGGATTCATACTGATCAAAAATAGGTGTGCTATCAAGGTCTGCTCCTTTCTTATCAGTTAACAATAGTACTACTGTCGATCATGTTTAAAATCCCTTCTTCTTGTATTGTTCCTTTTCCTTCCAACTGTACACTGTAAATTGGGGTGTATCCAGTTTCTTTAACAGCCTGCTCATCAATAAAACTATGAGTTGTGCCTTAGTGTACTAGCACAGTCAGTTGTTCTTGGCTACTTCCCTTTACTAATAGTGAGTTTACTCTGGTATGATTACCTGATAATATACTAAAACTTCTAGTTTTCTGCCTCAGTTGTTGTAGCTCTCCTTCTATTACAATGTCAAGTACTGCATCAGGTACAACAACTTCTCTTGTTGATTCCTCCAATGCTTCTTCATTTTCCCCTATAATGCAATTTTATTGCTTATTTTTGCACATCTTTCCAGTGGTATATTTCTCCCCATATCTGTAGCGGAGATGATTACTCTTTTTGTACTCATTTAACTCTGGATTCAACCTATAAGCTATGTTGTTCAATGTCACTGGGTGCATGTTGGATTTTGTATAAAGAGTATTTTTGGAGAATCCGAAGGTACGGTATTGAAAGTAAAGAGTCCATGCAAACTTAGCCTATAAGTGGTTGGTCTATGGGCTGATAGCGAAGTGTTATTCACAAAAGAGTGAGCAATTTTGGACACTGATTTCTCCCTTTTCTGCACAGGCTCAATAGCTTTCTCCTTTATTTTAGCCTGTTTTATAGTAAGGCTGAAGACATTTTGACTTCATACTTGGCTTGTTCCTTCAGGGTTCCTACAAATATCTAGAGGAATTGAGACCCATTCGATGCATGGTTTCTCATTATCATTTGAGCTTTGAGATCCTTAAATTTTCCCAAGAATTCCTCCTGTCTGAGTCAACCAGTTAAAATCCTCTACTCTATCGTCCATTAGTCTGTCCCGAAACCTGATATATAGATCTTCTTTGATCTGAGCCCATGTCACAACCCCTCTGCTCAATACTAAGGAATTGTACCATTTTTCAGCTATACCATTAAGATAGAGTGTAGCAGCATCTACTTTCAAATTTGTTAGAGCTTCTGTATAAGTTGAAATATTGTTCATAGTTTCTAAACCATACCTTAGGTTTTTTCCCCTCAAAAACTATATTGTGTGGACTCTCCAAAAAGGTTACCGCACCCGTGTTGGATTCTCCAAAATACACTTTTTGTAGTATACGACATGCAACCAATGGCGTTTTTTAAGAGTTCGAGCAACGTAGCTCAAAACTGGGCATTTCCCACTTAGGAAGGGATCTGGTCCTTGAGCAGGGGATTTCTCTAGTGTGGTCAATTGATAGAGAATCAACTTCAAGAGTTCCTCTAATTCCAGCCTGAGTTTCCTGGAGTTCTCTGCGACTGGCAGTCCGTCCATGTATCACTTCATCATGTCTTCTGAGTTTATCATTCATAGTCTTTAAGTTAGTACCATCTGTCATTGTTAATCACACGCACAGTTCACAAAACTTAGCTATAATACCAATTTTTAAGATTAGTGTTACCATTCTAAAAAAATATCAATTTTCAAGATCTAGAACAGAAATTTAAGATCAACAACACTTTTTGGGGAAATTTTATTCGATATTTTCTTATAAATGAAAAGATTACGATTACAGCTAAAAAAACTACTTAAATGAACTAAAAATAATGAAACTAAAATAGTGGGATCTCCATTGATGAGCTCATAATTTGCATTAGAGGAAGAAAGAAGGAGGACTAGGGAAGAAGGGGAGAATATTCAGGATGAGAAGAGGATTTGGATTTACTAGATGTTTGTTGGTTTTTTCTGTCCAAGTTGTTAAGCTTTATAACCAACTCAGCTGAGTTGGCATCATCGAAGCCCTCGAGTATCATTTATTCCTATGTAATCTCAGTCGTTAATTTGCAATCCACTTATTTCTCTCTTTCCCCATATTCAACTTTGATTCTCCACAACTACACTTAAATATTGATTAATAGTTGAGGTCATAGCATTCATTAGGGTTCACAAACTTTAATAGTAAAATTACTAATTTGATGTTCAAAATCTAGTGAAACAACTTAAACTTATTTTTAGGAGTTAAAATTACCAAATCTTGGATATTATTTTTCTCCTTGTTAGCTGTGTTGGCTGATAAGTTTGAAGAAGAAGAAGAAGAACACAAATAGTGCGATTCTGGTTTCTATTGAGGCTAACTCTTAGGGAGTGTTTGATACAATGGTAAATATTTTCCTGCAAAATAAGTGGGTTTCTTACTTATTATGTCATATTAGGGAAAAACAGAAAATATTGTAATAAAATCATTTGTATATAATCTAGATAAACACAATTGTGGTTGGTATGGGGCTAGGTGTTGTGGGGGTTGGTATTGGGGTTAGGGGCTGTTGGGGTTGGGGCAGGGGTGGCCACTTGTGGAACTTGTTTTCCCTACTTTTACTAGAGAAGTCATTTTCTTCATTTTAAGGAAAATGTTTTCCTAGTGTTCTTTCTTTTAGAATACAAGTAATGGATATTCAGCTATGTTACATGAATTTCCTTACTAGTTCATAATCAGTATGGGTATGTCAAGTGTTTTTTCCTTCTGATTTTGTTGCTTTTTGAATAATCTACATGAAATGCCCAAGCTAATTTCCTGCCTGTTCGATACGGATATCTCAAGACAAAAGCAACATAGATATTAAATAAAAGGATCTAGTTGACTGATTTCAACTATAATGCACCTTCATTTCTTGTGTTAGTTTGATCATGTGAATATATGTTCTACCCAGATAGTTTAAGATTCCTTACTTCGTATTATTTTTTATTGCTACAGGATTTTAGTGATTATTGTTCTAAGTGTTCTTTTCGTTCTTTTGTTGATGAGTCACTATGAATAGCAATTCCATCCATATAATTTGGAGAATCCTTACTTCGTATTATTTCTTTTGTGATTTTTGTTTTATGATGCCTTCTAAGGGCAGAAAGCATTGTTGAAGTCTACTTCCTGACGTCCTTAGCTACTTGCCTGATAATATAATCGATATCATTTTGATGCATTTTCCATGTAAAGATGTTGTGAGGACAAGTGTCTTATAAAAAAAATGGAGGTATTATTGGTGTAGACTTACAGAGTTGAATCTTGATGGATCTCTTTGGAAAACAAAAAAGGATTTACTGAACCCCACAGTTAAATTTACAAAGATTATCTACCATCTTTTGACCTTTCATGAAGGACCCATTACTAAGTTCATCCTCAATATTGTTAATCTCGAAAGTTGTCCTGAGATTGACAACTTTGTATGTTTCCTCTCAAGGAATGACATTGAACATCTTGTTCTTCACCTTCCATTTAGAAAGATATATAAATTGTCTACTTCACTTTTCACATGTTCGCAGTTGAGGCATCTAAATCTTCATAATTGCTCAATACATGATCCATCAACCTTTCAAGGATTTGATAAGTTAATTAGTTTGGAGATATATGAAGTCATAATTTCTTTTAAATTTCTGGAAAGTTTAATATCTCATTGCCCGTTTCTAGAGAATTTGGTGCTGGACATCGCTGACAATCCAGACACAGTTGACATCAATGCCCCCATGCTGAGATCGTTCAATTTTGCAGGCAATACAAGTTTTATTTGCGTAAAGAATGTCCCTCGTCTGGTAAAAGCATCTCTGGACTGTGACTATATTAAGGCAGAGGATCTTGATTTTGCCAAGGTTTTCGAGTCTTGTTCTGCTCTCGAGAACCTTCTCTTTAACTTCTTCAATTCCGGGGTGAATGTTGTTTCATGACTCCACTGTTATGTACTTTAGCTAATGGAATTTCTTTTGGGCTTTCTTAATCTTGAATTTTGATAATATTTTCCTAGTTCATTGCAGAAGAAGGATTTGAACCACCAACAAGGCTTCCCTTTGATCTTAGAAGTGTCAAACGATTTTACCTGCCTAATATTATGTTGGCTGAACCATCATATGAGCTTTCATATTCTCTTTGCTTGATAAGAAGCTCCCCATATTTAGAGTATCTCAAAATTAAGTTTCATAGTGCTTTGACTCTTTTCATAATTCTTGATCCTCAATAATATGAGAGTTGACTTCTTGTTATCTTTCTTAGGTTGACTGTCAAGATGAAGAGGATGATCGTATTCTAGAATTCCTTGAGCTCAAGCATTTCACTGACGTGACATTTAATCACCTCAGGGAAGTTAAGTTAGGTTGCTTTGTAGGAATCACACATGATATGCAGCTTATCAAGCTTTTGTTAGCCAAGTCCCCAGTGTTGGTGAGAATGCTAATTGATACAAGTGACCTAGATGATAAACCTCTTGACACAAGATTTAAAATATTTGCTTAAGTATCAAGTTTTTTGTGTGGATCACCTAAAGAAGAAGTAGTCTACACAAATTTAATCAGATCACGATCTTTGGCTTAGAAGTTAAAATTTTGAAAAGAGAGACACAAAGGTTGTTGTAGTATACACACTTTGTTTTGGCTTGCTGTAAGCATTGTTGAATGGATGTTTTGATTAGGTTGTTCTTTAATAGCATTGTGATTACATGTTTAGGGAATTTTACATTTAGTGTTTGTTCATGATTGATTTATGGGATGTGACGTACACATGAGTTGATACTATGGTGGTTTATTTCAATATTATGATGTGGGTCATTGTGTAGATTTTCCTGATCATACACATAAGTTGATGAGTTTGAAGCACTCAATCTTATTTTAAATAGCAGCAATGCAAATTACAGAGTGATCTATCATGAATGGGGCTTCAGTGCCGAAGCTGAGCTTCACTGGGAACCCGTAAAAGAAGACTCTCCATTAACTACAGCGGCGGAGTCAAGGAGACAACTAAAGTTTCTGTCTTAGCTTTTTCCTTTTACAGTTTCCCATCTCGTTTTGATTATTTGGTTTGTTCTTTTGGACCTGGTTTTAGTGTACTGGGTTATACGTTTTCTTTTGTTTTAATAAATTCCAAACACATTGACACACACCTAAATTTGGCACGATCATTCACTTTAGAACCTAAACTAGATATTGTTCATTTTTGGCACCTCAACTAATATCAAGTGTTATTTTAACACTTTTTGTTGAGTCATCATGGCGGGGGACGTGGATGGTATGTGGGATACGGTGGCTAGATGCATCAAGGAGGCTACTAGTAAGGTGTTAGGTATGTTCAGGGGCCGGGCCGATCATTGTCGGGGGGATTGGTGGTGGAATGAAGAAGTTAAGAAGAAAGTGGAGACTAAGAAGGAGGCGTATGCTAAGTTGGGTGAGAGTAAGGATGAAGATGAGAAGCGGGCTAATAGGGAGGAATACAAGAAAGCTAGGAAAGAGGCTAAGTTGGTAGTTACGGCGGCTAAGACAACAGCATTCGAGAGATTGTATGTGGGGTTAGAAGAGAAAGGAGGGGGAAAAGTTTGTTTAGGATTGCAAAGGCTAGGGAGAGGAAGAGTCGTGACCTCGACCAGGTGAAGTGTATTAAAGGGGAGAACGGTAGAGTGTTGGTGGAGGATGATCATATTAAGAAGAGATGGCAGTCGTACTTTGATAGGTTATTGAATGAAAAACGGGATAGAGATATTGTGTTAGGGGAGCTAGAGAACTTAGAGGACTGTCGTGATTTCAATTATTATAGACATTTTAAGGTAGAAGAGGTTAAACAAGTTGTTCGCAGGATGCGTAGGCGTAGGGAAATGGGGCCTGATGAGATTCCTGTGGACTTTTGGAAGTTTTCTGACGAAGCGGGCTTAAGGTGGTTGACTGAATTGTTTAACGACATTTTTAAGTCAACATAAATACCCGAGGCTTGGAGATGGAGTACAATAATCCCTCTTTATAGGAACAAGGGTGACATTCAGAGCTACAATAACTATAAGGGTATTAAGTTATTGAGCCACACTATGAAGATTTGGGAGAGAGTGGTTGAGTTAAGATTGAGAAGAATAGTGTATATCTCGGAGAACCAGTTTGGATTTATGCCCGGGCGCTCGATGACGGAGGTGATTCACCTGGTGCGGAGACTGGTGGAGAAGTATAGGGAAAGGAAGAAGGATTTGCACATGATGTTTATCAACTTAGAGAAGGTGTATGACAAAGTCCCTAGGGAGGTTCTTTGGAGATGCTTGGAGGTGATCAAGGTCCCTGTGGCGTATATCAGAGTAATCAAGGACATGTATGATGGATCCAAGACTCAGGTGAGGATGGCGGGAGAAAACTTAGAGCATTTCCCTGTCGTAACAGGGTTGCACCAGGGATCTACTCTTAGCCCATTCTTGTTTGCTTTGGTGATGGATGTGTTGAAACGGCGTATTCAAGGAGAGGTGCCTTGGTGTATGCTTTTTTCAGATGATGTAGTCATGTTGTATGGAGCGGAATGTTGGCCAGTCAAGAACTCTCATATTCAAAAATTAAAGGTGGCGTAAATGTGGATGTTGCATATGATGTGTGGGCTTACTAGGGGTGACAGAGTTCAAAATGAGACTATTCAGGAAAAGGTTGGAGTGTCTTTGGTGGAGGAGAAGATGTGAGAAGCCCGCTTGAGAAGGTTCGGACATGTGAAGAGGAGGGGCACGAATGCCCCGATTCGTAGGTGCGAGAAGATTACTTTGGATAGTTTCAGGCGGGGTAGGGGTAGGCTAAAGAAATACTGGAGAGAGGTTATCAGGCGGGATATAGAGTAGTTACACCTCACAGAGGACATGACCCTAGATAGGAAGATCTGGAGGACGCGGATTAGGATAGAAGGCTAGTTCCATTTTGGGTCGCTGGGGTAGGGCATTACTTGGTAGGGTATTATTCTTGTTATGACACCCTATTGCATGCTTTATTACGAGTTTATTTATTGCTCTTTGATTATTATTCCTTGTGGGTGGCGTAGGTATTTACTGTCATCTTGTTCCATGTTTTATTAAGTATTTGTGTATTATTCCGTGTCTTGAACCGGGGGTCTATCGGAAATAGCCTTTCTACTTCTCCGGAGGTAGTGGTATGGACTGCGTACATCTTACCCCCCCCTAGACCCCACTATGTGGGAATATACTGGGTTTGTTGTTGTTGTTGAGTCATCATGGCATGTGTGCTACATGCATTTTGAGCACGTTTGAGGGGTATTTTTGAAATTTTGTTATCTTTCTTTGTCCTCTTCACTCTTTCTTTCATGGCTTTCCCCATTTTTTCCCTTCAAGTTAGTAATACTCTTCTTAATACTCATAATTCTTCACTAATTTTTTTCCTTCAGTTGAGTATCACTGCGAAAACATGATAAATTATTCATAAAACTCATGAAAATGAGAAAAAGTCAAATACATGTACAATAAACAATAGTTGAGTATATCACTTTTCCAACTGGAATTTGCACAATTTCAATTGGAGGTCTCTCAATTTGATTAAAACTTTCATTTTTTCAACTGAATTTTGCCTCAATTTAATTAAAGAATTCATTTTTCTACACATGGATCATCACAAAAAAAAGAAAAGGTATGTTCGTGTGTATGTTTGGTAAAGGCCCGTGATGGCGTCCTTCTCTGAGGTTTTGGGGGAGGGGCGTTAGAGAAAATAATTTTGAGAGTGGGGTATTGGAGATGATGATCTTGAGGTGGTGTGGGATGGGGGTTCGGCATTGCAGAACAATAATTTTGGAGAAGATTTGAGTTTGGATTGGGGTGGGGGTAGGGGAGAGGGGGATTTTGGGGGGCATAAGCATGGGGTATTGACGAAGATGATCTGTATAGGGTGGGTGTGGGTGTGGGGTGAGGGGTCCTTTATTAGTTAAAGTTTTAATTTAAATTAATTATTTTAATTTTTTTTGAGAAAAATGATACATGTCATCATATACTTCGTCACTTTACACATCCTCAATAGTTCGAGGTTGATACGCACGTATTTGCATTCAAATTGAATTGGGGAAGCCGGTAAGACTTCGGTCACTATCAGCGATCATAAACAACAACTTGTGTATGAGGGCGAAAAAATTCTTGTAAAATTTGTGGATGCTTGGGTCATGTCGCTAGCTCTTTCCCTGAGAATCCCCCTCCTCGGATCTCAGAGACTTCCTCCTCCCTAGCATCTGCAGATACTTTAGCTTTGGTGGTTGATTTATGCAAAGAGTGGAAGACTTTATCCTTTTGAAAGAGAGCTGGTAAGAAGCCTTCTGATTTAGCTCCATCGGACACACAACGATCGAGGTAACGGAGCCCCTATCCCTGCTCCAGGTAAGTCTCTTAACTCTCTAACCCTTAAAGCGATGGCTTCCATGAACATCGACAAATCTTCACATCTAGGGCATCCCACTTAGCTGGGCTTTCCCGGGTCGAAAATGTTGATGGATCGCCTCAGAGCCATTTGGGTCGGGCCATCTTTTCTTCTAAAGTTAAGACTCCTAGCCCAAATTTTAACGATAATCAAGCTCTTTTTTCTTCTCATCTGGGCTTAAACCTCAAGACCATCCTTTCCTTAGGCCCAATCTCTCCAACAAACCCAAATCCTACCATTAACCCTGATCAATTAGGCGAGATTTCTCCCTCAGAACCCGTTATTAACTTGAAGCATAATAAGCTATCTAAATATCCCTCTTTATATTGTATTTCCCATTACTCTTCCTCTCTTTCTAATATTGAAAAGGAAAAAGACTTACCCCATGGGACCCACTCCCTTAATCAAATGATTACTACCCCTCAGCTTTGTAATCCTCCACTCACGCCGTCAATCTCTTCCTCTTCCCAGAGAGATTTGATAGCCAATAATCATCCCAAAGACAAGGCAATTAATGACACTATGTTGTCCAAGGCAGAGGCTCTTCGTATTCCCTCTCATCCTCTAAATATCATCAAAGAGGATGTCATGTAATGTTCTTCCCTCGAGCATAATGAGCACCTCTACTCCGAACATAATCACTCTCACCACAGCCCCTCTTCTCCCCTATCACATGCCCTCATCTTGGCTGGAATTTTGTCTAGCAAGTCAATCTATCCCTCTTCACTTCCAGTAGGTGGGAACTCAAGTCACAGTTCTACTGCAAGACCCACACTACTTAGATCTTCTATCCATGGAGTGCCTCAAGCAGGAACTCTAGAAATTTGGTCCAAATGTGTAGGTGACCACTCTCATGCAAATCTTTCATCCATCCTTTCAAGTGGACCTCAATCCAGCACTCATAACATAAATGATGAATCTCATCAGCTCGAGCCTTCCATTCTTCCCCCCACCGAACCCCACTCTTCTGTCAATGGGCCCTCTTTTTGTGAGGCTCAATAGGGAAGGCACCATTCTAACAAGTGTGATCTCTCAGAGTCTACCCTCTTAAATTCCTTCTCTGAGCATAGAGGCCCTAGAAAGAGAGAAAACTCTAGAAGCTCTCACAGAAAGAAATAAGGAAATGGAATCCCTACTTATGCAATTGAGAATACCCCGGACGGATGTTCTCACTTTAGAAAGGCCTATAAACCTGGTCTTCAAGGGGCCTACTCAAGAACTAGCTGTTCTCCCTCTCCCTCTGGATATCTCAAGGGTAGAAATAGGAATAGGGCTTCCAAAACCTATGACAAGGGATCCATACAAGACCAAGATCTCCCCACTCTTTAGGAAAAGGAAAAGAATGGACCTACCCAGTCCATCAACACCCTCGAGGAAAAGGAAATCAATCCTTTGGGAAAACCAACCTATAATCATGAAGAATTGTCTAATATGGAATACTAAAGGGGCCAACAATGCTAAATTTAGGTGCCATTGCAAATCCCTCATAGGCGTGCACCAACCTTCGATTCTAGCTCTTCTAGAGACTAGGATCACTGACCATAAGGATTTAGCTACTGAATTGGGATTTCCCTGTTTTATTCAATCTTCTGCTACTGGCTCCTCGGGAGGGATTGCCATCCTTTGGAAGGATGATGTTATTTCCATAAAAGACATTTCTATTTCCACCCAAGCCATTCACGCCACTGTTAAGGTTAGGTCTCCTCCCTCTTGTTGGGTCCTTAGTATTATTTATGCTAGTAATGTTTTTTCCCTTAGAAGAACCCTTTGGGATCAATTAATGTGTTTTGTTAATTCTCTGCATACTCTTGAAAGTGGTAGCTAGCTCATAGGTGGTGATTTTAATGAGTTATTGACTGCTTCTAAATAATTTGGGGGAAATAGTACTAACTATAATAGGGCTTCTATTTTTAGAGATTGTTTGAATCACTGCAGCCTCATTGACCTTGGTTTTAAAGGTAATAAAATTACTTGGTCAAATATGAGGTATAGGAATAGGCATCATCTCATCTTGGAAAGACTTGATAGGTTCTTAGACAACAATCATTGGATCCACGTCTACCCTAAATATTCCATTATTCACCTTTCCAGGACCCACTCTGATCGCTTCCCCTACTTCTCACCTTTGTTAGAAATTTCTCTTATTACTCCAAACCCCTTCAGAGTTGAATCTATGTGGTGCAATCATTCTGATTTTCCCCACCTAATGGCTCAATCCTTTCCTACTGATTCCAACCTCACCAGAGCCACTTTAGACTTTGCTAACACTACTAGTACCTGGAATATAAACACCTTTGGTAATATATTCCACAAGAAAAACTCCTGTTAGCTAGGCTGGCTGGCATCTAAAAATCCCCTAACTACCCTACTAGCTCCTTCTTTCACACCTTAGAGGCTGAGCTCACCACTTATTTAGATCTATCTTAAGAGATGAGCAAGATTTTTGGATGTTAAAATCCAGTATTAACTGGCTCATGGATGGTAATAAGAACACTAGGTTCTTTCACACCTCCACCCTTAATAGAATAAGGAGGAACAAAATTATCTCCCTTCAAGATCAAGGTGGTTGGATTCATGATCAAGAAGGCATAAAAGATGCCATCATATCCTTCTACTCTTCTCTTTTCATGACTGGACATCTACAATCCTGAGACAAGAAGACCCAAGGAAACACGAAATACACACTCCAAATAGTCCACAAATTACGAAAACCTGTGGACTAAGTGGAGAGCTCAATCGGATTCAACAAATACAACATAAAATGAGATAAAATGGTGTGATTCAACACCAAGGAAGCCACCAAAAACTAATGTTATCAACAATAGATGAAGAACAAGATGGAGAACAACAATGTAATAACAATACCCATGGATTACAAGAGAAACTAGACACAAAAACGATACAAGATTACAATAAGGAAATGGATAGATAGTGAGACATCCACTACTATAATAACTAAGAACCTTAGTGTAATATAGAAACTAAGACCTTTAATAATGATATTAGTAACACCTACACTTCTCAACGAGACACAATAGGGACCTCAATCCTTCAAGCACCCCAAAGTTCCAAGCAAGCAAACAACAAAAGAGAATCCACCCTTTTGATGTACCTAGTTTCGGCTAAGGTCTCAAAGATGAGAGAACTTGTGTGTTTTCAAGTGTGTTACACAATATTAAATATTCAAAAACCAATTAAAGAAACCCTAACTTGTTCCTTATATAGTATATTACCAATTAAAGGCAAAAAGACCATAAGGGACCTTAGAGAATAGGCTCCCCTCTAGTGTATCTTGGTGGCTGTTTTTTATGTGTATTTAGGCCCTTAATTAAACGTATTTACACACACACTTGGGAAATTTAAATACACACCCATATAATTCCATCTACGTGATCGCACATGTATCATCCTCTCCATCTTAAGAGGAATTTGTCCACAAATTCAAGCAATCATCACCCGCAAGCTCTCCTCTTTGAATCATTTTTTTTCACTGCTCCTCCTAAGTTAATATGTTCAAACAAGGTTTCCATGATATCATCAAGAATTCTACTTGGACTTACATGTTCTACAACCTGCACATAAGAAGAATGGATGATGGGCAAAGTGCTAGCATCTTGGTTAGTAAGCAATGAAGGTCCTTTGTGGGCAAATCCCACCACCTTGACTTTCGGCTCCTCCTCCTCTTCATTATTCTCATATTTATTTTCCTATCCTAACCCATAACTAAACATGAATCCTTTCCATAAACAAAGTTACTACACAATCTCTATCAACCGGCCAAATATCTTCCACGCCTTCATCTATTTCTACCTTGACTTCTTGCTCTCCATCTTGAGTGTTTTCATCAACCTCATTTGATTCAAGACCCACCTCCTCACCAAGGTAATACAATTTTCCTTCCCTAAGGATTATATTTCTCCATTTTTGTCACTCATTAGCCTTGTTCCCCCACCCTTGACGTTTAAAACATTGAAATCCTTTAGGACGAGAAGTAGAATTCGTTTTACCTTTATTTCTCGGAAGATACCTTTGGGAAGCCTTGGTCTCGTCTTAGATCATCTTGGCCTCGGGTTTATCCTTATTGGATGAGTCAATCTTGTCCTTGTTCCAACCCGAGGGTGATTGCCCCTTGAACTTGCTGCCCATCCTTTCCCGTATCTCTCTCTCAACACGAGCCAATATAGTATTAATGGCATTATTGCCCATTGTTTGAGCATTTGAGGCCGCGGGTTCCATTGAGTCTATACCGAAACAATCCCTCCAAGTTACTGTTCAACAAGTCACCAAATCTTTCCATAATGCCAGATACGCAACAATACAACACAATCCTACAAAACAAACACACGTTAGTTCAAACAATCCTCACTAGTCTCTCCAACACTTTGTGGTCGCACACTAGTCGTCACAAATATTTGCAAGCTGACTTGTAACCTGTGGTGAGTTGAAGAGTAAGTCTACTCCTTAGTCGGAATGGATTTTTGTTTGATGACTCAAGGAAGTAATGTTCGAACTTGAACCAAGAAGTACTACGAAATAAAATGACAAAAGTACTCAAGAAAAGGATGACACGCAGCAAATGACGTCAAAGGACTAATTGACAACCTAGTAGGATTATACTAGCCTGTTAATTAGTTCTTGAATTAATTAAAGAAAACTAAGAATCAACAATGATAGATAATTAGACCAAATTTGAGCTTAATAATGATGTGAATAGTAAACTAGGGTGACATGGCAGCATGTTATTGGTCACGACCCTCACTACGTTTGAACAACTTGAAGTTTTTAGTCCTTATACACCTTTTGGATTGGATGACTTAATATTGAAGGAAAATAAAGTCTTGTGACTTTTTCTAACTTTTCAAACTCAAAAAGGTAATGTTTGACCTTACTAGTTCCACAATACAAGGTTTCTTTTTTTAAGGAAAAGTGGTTGTCTAGACTAGAAAGTGATGTTGGCAAGTCTTTTCACAAACAACTTTTCAACTTTGTCTTACAACTTTTTGGATCTAATTTACACTTTTGGTTGTCTTAAGTTGTAAGAATAGATGAAGGACAATATGAACACAAAAAAAAACCTTCAAGAACTCAACAACAACACAACAACAATGTTCACTCCAACGTCAACAACAACACTATACAGCCAAGAACAAAATCATCAAGGTTCGGCCAATTCCAAGTTCACTTCAATATTGTCAATATATTAAGCTCAACTTTAGATCTTGACACTCTTTGTTCTAGTGAGAAAGATACCAACACAAGAAAAAAACTACACAAACAAAATAACTACCAAACCTAGAGATAACCCCTCAGCCAAAACAACAACAACAAGGTCTACATCTTCTCGGACAAGATCACAAACACAAGAACTCAATTGTTTTATGGTTTTTCTAACAAGCACACCCAAGATGGATCTTGTAGGACCAATATTAATCCATGATATGATACCAAATGGTACAAGAATACCCAAGGAAACACGAAATACACACTCCAAATAGTCCACAAATTACAAGAACCCGTGGACCAAGTGGAGACCTCTCTCGGATTCAACAAATACAACACAAAATGAGATATAATGGTGTGATTAAACACCAAGGCAGCCACCACAAACTAATATTATCAAAAATATATGAAGAACAATATAGATAACAACAATGTAATAACAATACCCACGGATTACAAGAGAAACTAGACACAAAAATGGTACAAGATTACAATAAGGAAATGGATAGATACTGAGGCATCCACTACTATAATAACTAGGAACCTAAGTGTAATATAGAAACTAAGACCCTTAATAATGATAGTAGTAACACCTACACTCTTCAAAGAGACACAAAAGGGATCTCAATCCTTCAAGTACCCCAAAGTTCCAAGCAAGCAAACAACAAAAGAGAATCCACCCTTTTGATGTACCTAGTTTTGGCCAAGGTCTCAAAGATGAGAGAACTTGTGTGTTTTCAAGTGTGTTATACAATCTTCAATATTCAAAAACCAATTAAAGAAACCTTAACTTGTTCCTTATATAGTATATTACCAATTAAAGGCAAAAAGACAAAAATGGCCCTTAGAGAATAGGCTCCCCTCTAGTGTAACTTGGTGGCTATTTTTTATGTGTATTTAGGCCCTTAATTACACTTCTTTACACACAACTTGGGTGATTTAAATACACACCCACAAAATTCCATCTACGTGATATCACTTGTATCAAAGCTCATTTAAGGTGCTAGAGGAACCCCTCCCAGACAGGTTCTATACCTTCCTCTTTCCACTATCCTGGATTCCATCCCTTTCTTAACTGAAATCAGGAATGTTGTCTTCTCCTTCCATCCCCTTAAAGATCCTAGGCCTGATGGTATGTACCCCTTCATGTACCAAAGATTTTGGGACATTTTTGCTCCTCTCCTCTTAGAATTCTGTACTAACACCTTCTCAAATGGGCTTATGGATGGTCAGGTGAACTCTACTTACTTGTACCTTATCCCCAAATGAAAAAATACAATTTCCCTCAAGAACTTTAGACCTATTGGTCTTTGTAATACTCAGGAAAAAATTATCAGCAAAATTATAGCAAATAGAATTAAGCCCTTCCTCCAATCTCTCATTGGAGAGACTCAAGCTAGCTTCCTATCCAGGAGAAGAGCATCAGATAATGATATTATAGTTCAAGAGTACATTGATCATTTCAGGAGAATGAAAGGGTTAACCCCTAACATAATCCAAAAAATTGATCTTGAAAAGGCTTTTGATAGGCTAGATTGGTCCTTCATTAGACAAGCCTTGCTTTTCTTCAACTTCCCCGCGGGTATCTCCAAACTAATAATGTCCTGTGTCTCTTCCTCCACTATTTCTATCCTTGTCAATGGAAGAAACACTCCTAGTTTCCAACCTAATAGAGGAATAAAACAAGGGGACCCTCTTTCTCTCTATTTATTCATACTCTGTATGGAACTTTTTTCCAGAAGAATTAACTATGAAGTAGATACTCTGCAATGGCATCCCATCTAAATCAACCAAAGGGGCCCAGAATATCCCATATTTTCTTTGCAGATGACTTGACTCTTTTCTCTAGAGCTGACCAACTCAACTGTGCCACCATTGTCAAAACCCTTCATAATTTCAGTACATTTTCTGTTCAAAAGGTTAATTTGGATAAATCTAAAGTGTTGTTCTCCTCCAATTATCTCCACTCCACCAAAAACCTTCCTCTCCTCTATCCTTGTCATTAAAGCTAGTCATATATTTGGCAAATACCTGGACTTCCCTATATTTCAGGGTAAATCAAAGCTATCTGACTTCCAATTCATCCTTGACGACATCAACAATAAACTTTCTGGATGGAAAGTCAAGTTTTTGAATATGGCAGAGAGGACCACTCTTTCTAAATCTTTCCTTAGCAGTAGCCCCAATCATGTCATGCAATACATCCTCCTTCCTAGGAAGATTTATAATAGCATTGATAAGGCTCAAAGGAATTTCATTTGGGGCTCCACTATAGAAAAAAAAAAGATGCATATGGTTAATTGGTCTACTATCACTCATCCCAAGGATATGGGTGGCCTTGGCATGCAACAAACTCACATTAAGAATGACACCCTTCTTTGCAGTCTAGCCTGGAGACTTCACTCCAACCCATCTTCCCTATGGGCTAGAATCTTTCTTCAGAAAAGGCATTCCATGGAGAAGTTTTCTTCATCTTCCTCCAGGACTTAGAGGAATGTCCACAAAGCCTAGTCCTTTTGTTAAGGAATTGTCCATTGGTCTGTCTACAGTGGATACAACATTAATAGTTGGAAGGATAGATGGATCCCCTGCCACCCTTCTCCCTCCCGAGTTCTGTCATACAAGGCCCCCTTCCACATCCTACCTCCTCTCTCAAACTCTTCTCATTCTGGTAGAATGGAACTTGGACTCTCAACTCTCTGCCTTTTGATATTCCCAGGGATATTCGGCTCATCATTTACAATTCCTTTAGGCCTAACCCTTTTATTACTGCTGACAACCCCCTATGGACCCTTGCTGGAAATAGGTTGTTTTCTTGCCAATCAGCCTACAATCACCTGGTATCCATGTGCCAAACTTCTCCACCTAATACCTCTTCTTTTGGTTGGATTTGAAAGCTCCCTATACTAAATAAGCTTAAATTCTTCCTCTGGTCTCTCCATCACAACAGCCTCCCCATTAACTCCATCCTTCCTTACAGAGGAATCCACATAACACCCTATTTCCATCACTGTTCCCATCAGTATGAAAATATCCATCACCTTTTTTCCAGTTTTCCTTATTCCAACTCTCTTTGGTATGATCTCAGCTAGTTTTATCAGGGAGACCAAGAAATTAGTCCTTACATATTTCACCCTTCAAATCGGAATTCAACCTGGATACTTATTAAGAATTCCAACTTTGACCAGCTACTCAGTTGGTCAACTCTATTTCCCTTCTATCTTTGGAACATCTGGAGTAATAGAAACTCTAACGACTTCAATAACAGATCCTCCCCCACCTTCTTCAAATCAGCCTATTCTGAAGCTATAGAATTTTCCCAACTGTGCTCAATCTCAGCTCCCAAAAAAGTTATCACCATCCAATTATGTTGGAACCCCCCTTCTAGACATTTCTTTAAGCTTAATACTGATGGATCTAGCCTTAGAAATCCTAGTAAATGAGAAATTGGTGGTGTGATTTGCAATGCTAATGGTGACTGGGTTTTGAGTTTTTCTTAAACTTCCTCCATGCTACTAACAATTTCATAGAACTTTTGGCCCTTTGGAAAGTCCTTCAACTAGTCCTTCAACATAACTTAACTCCCATTATAATTAATATAGATTCTAAAGAAATAATCAAGATGTTGAAATCTGGGAATGCCCTATTTAACTCATTTATTCATGAATACAGATTGATGCTTCAAAGTCTAGGAAGACCTCCAGTCCAACATAGTTACCTATAATGCCCCGAATATGGTACTCAGAATGCTACACGGTGCTCATAACCCCGAAGGACCACAAGCTAACCCATGTCTGATATCTGTAACTAAGAACTTTATAATATACTGTAGAAATGCGGAATAAAAGGCTGAAAGGCAATAAGGTTCAAAACTGAAGACTAATAATAATACTGAATGTGGTATAGCAATACCAAAAAACTGAAATAATAAAAAATACTAAAATTTGAATATCTAGTCTGAAAGCCTCTAAACTGTCTGAATAAGGAGTTGATGGGACATGTCCCCAACTAACTCCAACTGTTGTAGTAAACTAAGTACTGAAATACTGAAATGATAAAGCATCCTTGAATGATGAGGACCCACTGCTAATCTACTATTGCTGACTGAAACCTTAGCTTCTAAGTGCAATCGGGAACCTGAGCGTCCGAACCTATGGTAAAAAAACACCATTACGCAAAAGAAAAGTATGCGTCAGTACGTGAGAATGTACTGGTACGCAAGTGAGGTAAGGCTAAATGCATGGGGTACATATGCATGAACTATAGCTGACTGATAACATGAACATGAACATGATTGCATGAGGATACATGTATGAAAACATAACTGCAACTAAAACATGGGGATTCTAAATACTGAATATACTGATATCATGGATTACTGATAGATGATATAACTGATACTAGGTGACTATTGCTGACAGTCTTGATTCTGATGGAACTAGTTGAGTTTTGTACTGAGCTGAGTGATTGTATCTAATAGTCCTGAGATCTGTAGAACTGTCTGAGTTCTATTACTAAGACTGAGACTGATACTGTGGGAGGTAGTCATCTAACTGATATACCCCTAATAAGATTTTATAGCTGAATTGGGGACCAATCTGTAACCTCAATCAGAAGGATGGCAATATCGCGCCACAGATAAAGACAAGTTGTGAGTAACCCTCATCTGACAATGTCCCCAAAGAAGAACGGTGGAACCCTCATCTGGTAGTGTTAATCCTCCCCATCAACCCTCAAATGTCATTGTTGATGTCTCAACCTATGTTGGTTACATAGTTCTGGAATGCAAGGATTTCTTTTAAAGTGTCACACCCTCTACTGTCTGTGTGTGCCCTCATTTTTGGATTCACTCGGTGCTAAATCTTACTCCCAACTGAATAGACACTGAACTAATTATACTGGGATAAACTGGACTGAGTTCACTGAGTTTCAGGGACTGGCGGATTAATACTGAATTGTGTTAACTGTCTAAGTTCATGAGATTACTAAGTTTTCCTTAGTCATGTAACTAACTGAATTCTACTGATCATGGCGTGACTGAGATTATAATGAAACTGACACTAGCTCTAGGCGCACAACTAAATTGTTGGGTATAAATACCCCCAGGACTCGATGGAATAAAAGTAAATCATGGAACAAGTTCAAAAGCACAACAATGGCTATATATATATATCCATAATTCATTGACTAAGATATTTCATCAAACACTTGACATGCATTAACTTGTACATGAATGGGGATTTCACATTCACATGCTATAATGGCACTTTTTCTTTCGCATAGGCATTTTATCAAACACATGGGGAGCATATTTTGGTTATACCATCATCAATGCATCTAATTGTCATGGTTGCATAAATCAATTTTCAATTTGAAGGGTTTATCATGAATATTATGCAAAACATCACATACTAGGATCAATCATTGGAACATGTAATTTAAAACATGAATCAAAACCCAACAATAACATGAACATGAATTTCAATTCAAATAAATCATGAACATTCATAAATACAAAATCTTTAGATTTTGAAAAGAGATTCTTGAGCTTCATGGGTGAAGGAGACCCATGAATCAACACTTGACATACCTTAGAACGTAATTCCTTAAAGGTTCTTAGAGAAATTCTTGAGCTTGACCTTGATTCTTGAGAGCTAGGGTTTTGTTTCTTGGGAGAGAATGTTCTTGATTTGGGGAAAAAGTGAGTAAATAATGATTTAAAATGCTTTTAGGGATTAAATTCCGCACCTGGGCATGTTAAAACCTTGGGAAAAGACCAATTTATCCCTGGACAAAATATTTATTTTTTGTCAAAATTTCCCAATTTAACAGGCTGGCACTATCGCGTCGTCTCACTGGAAATTACCAACTGGGAACTGGGAAGACGGTGCGACTCGGTGGAATCGTGGATAAGCACTGGATGCAAAATTTATCCATGGCGCAACACGCTAGGATCGCATTACCTTACTGGAATTAGACAATTGTGAACTGGGTTTTTGGTGCGACACGCCACTATCGTAGAGCAACACTGGAAATCGACAATTGCTATTTTGACACACTCCGCGACGCGCTACTGACCTGAATGATGGTCTTTAATGACTGAAACTTTAAATCGCCATAACTTCTTACCCAGTTATCAAATTTAGGCAAATTTAATATCGATGGAAAGCTTATTAAATTCTCCACACAAAAAAAAGTCGAAATATTGAAAATTCCATATGTACAAAAATATATTCATCTTCAAAGCAAGTCTTAATATTTTTGGGATGATCTTAAGCTAGGTAGAAGTATGGGGTATTACAATATCTCCTCCTTAGGAATATTAATCCTCGAATGAGACTATTGAGATGGGAGAAACGATAAGGTGAAGTACATACTGAACATGAACAACTAAAACATGACTACATGACTGACATTACTGAGATTCATATAAAGCATGCATATCTAATGCATGATTTTATGATTGAGTTGATACATTAATGCATGACTAAGAGTACTGATAAGGTGATCATGCATATGTGATGCGTGAATACATGACTGAGATTTCTGATAACTGAGTTTCTCACAAGGAAAATGCATGTCTGATACATGAACATATGATTGAATATGCGATGGTAAATGGATACCAAGTTTTAAAATGGGAATCTGAGCATAAAACTGATTTGTAACTGGAATTTAAACATAAAACTGAATAAGCTTTAAGAAAAGCTATTACCTTGGGCCGAGTCTAAGTTTGCAGAGAAGAGGTGAGGATACTTGGTCCATATGTCTACTTCTGTTTCCCAAGTAGCTCTGTCAACGGACTGATTCTGCCAAAGAACTTTAACTAGAGGGACCTTTTTGTTCCTCAGTCTGCGGGTCTGATAGTCAAGGATTTCAACTGGAATTTCCTCATAAGAAACATTATTTTGGATATCTACGCCCTCAACAGGGACTACAACTTCTGGGTCACCTATGCACTTCTTTAGCAAGGAGACATGAAATACTGGATGAACTGAAGCTAGATCTGAAGGCAACTCGAGCTCATAAGCTACTTTGCCAAAGCGAATGAGAATTTTGAATGGACCGACATAGAGGGGACTAAGATTCCCTTCTTTCCGAACCTCTACACTCCTTCATGAGAGAGATTTTCAAGTACACATGATCACCAATCTCGAACTCGAGATCCTTTCTGCACATATCTGAGTACAATTTTTGTTAGCTCTGATCTATATTGAGCCTTTCTCTGATCTACTGATATTTCTCTAAGGTATCGAATACTAAGTCAGGCCCTACTACAGTGTCCTGATCGACTTCTAACCAACCAATTGGAGACCTACATCTCTTACCATAGAGAGATTTGAATGGATCTATCTGAATACTGGAATGATAGTTGTTGTTGTATGCAAACTTAATCAAAGGCAAGTGATCATACCAACTACACTTGAAATCAATTGCACACGCCCTTATCATATCTTCCAAGGTTTGAATGGTCCTTCCTGCTTGACCATCTGTCTGAGGATGGAAGGTTGTACTGAGGTGGAATAGGATACCAAGACCCTTTTTGGAATGCTTTCCAGAAATGAGAGGTGAACAGAGTGCCTCTATCTAAAACAATGGACTACGGAACACCGTGTAATCTACAAAACTCCCTGATATATAGTTTGGCATAATCCTTGACAGAATAAGAGGTATGGACCAGAAGAAAATAAACTGACTTGGTCATTCTGTCTACAATGACCCAAACTGAATCATGCTGATGATGAGTACGAGGCAAACCCATCAGAAAGTCCATGTTCACTTCTTCCCACTTACAAGTGGGAATATTGAACACCTGCATGGACCTACTAGTCTTTTGATACCCTATCTTAACCTGCTGACATATTAAACACTTAGCCACAAACTCTACAACATGTCTCTTTATCCTATTCCACCAATAGATCTCCCGTAAATCATGGTACATCTTAGTGGCCCCTGCATGAATTGAGTAATGCATACCATGAACTTCTGTAAGAATTTGTTGCATCAAGTCATCCACACCTGGCTCACAGAGATGACCCTGACAATGCAAAACACCATCTCCCCCTTGGGAGAAAACCTCAACCTTCTGATCCTTGACTGATTTCTTTAACTTGACTAGACTGGGATTCCTATCCTACTTTTCCTTCACCTCAGAAAATAGAGATGATTATGAACTACTCTGAACCCATATATTACCCTCTGCTAAATCAACTAGGCGGACACCTAGGCTGGCGAGCTGATAAACTTCCTGAGCTAGCTTCTTCTTATTGATATCAACATGAGCAACACTACCCATAGACAGTCTACTGAGAGCGTCGACAAATACATTGGCCTTACCCAAATAATAAAGGACACTCTTGTCGTAATCTTTCAAAAGCTCTAACCACCTTCCCTGACGGAGATTGAGAAATTTCTAGGAGAATACGTATTGAAGGACGTACTGAAGGATTCTATGATCGGTGAACACATCTACTTGAACACCGTACAAGTAATGCCTCCAAAATCTTTAAGGCAAATACTATGGCTGCTAACTCAAGATCATGAGTCGGATAATTCTTCTTATGGGGTTTAAATTATCTGGAGGTGTAGGATATGACCTTACCATGCTGTATAAAGACACAACCCAAACCCACTCTGGATGCATCACAGTACACTATGAACCCATCTGAACCATTTAGAAGAGCTAAAACTAGGGCTGAGGTGAGTCGAGTCTTCAACTCCTGAAAACTTTTCTCGCACAGATCTGACCAATAAAACTTAACTTTCTTCTGAGTTAATATGGACATAGGGGACACTATAGATGAAAATCCCTCAACAAACCATCTGTAATAGCTAGTCAGACCCAATAAACTCCTGATATCTGATGGAGAGACCAGGTGAGGCCAGTTTCTTACTACTTTAGTCTTTTGAGGATCAACTCTAATGCCATCACTAGAAACGATATAACCAAGGAATGCTAATGACCTTAGCCAAAATTTTCACTTACTTAATTTGGCGAACAAGTGATGATTTCTGAGATTCTGCAATACTGTTTTGAGATAGTCTGCATGATCGTGCTCACTGCGGGAATAGACGAGGATTCCATCTATAAAGACTATGATAAACATGTCCAAGTACTAATTGAACACATGGTTCATAAAGTCTATGAAAGCGGCTGGGGAATTGTTAAGACCAAAGGTCATGACTAAGAATTTGAAGTGACCATATCGAGTACGGAAGGCTATTTTTGAAATGTCACATTCTCTGACTCTGAGCTGATGATAACCTGATCTGAGGTCTATCTTAGAGAAGTAGGTAGCACCCTGAAGTTGGTCAAACAAGTCATCGATTCTGGGAAGTGGATACTTGTTCTTGACCATGACTTTATTGAGCTGACGGTAATCAATGCACATCCTGAGAGAACCATTTTTATTTCGCACGAATAAGACTGGTGTACCCCACGGGGACACACTGGGTCTGGTGAATCCCTTATCTAGAAGATCCTTCAACTTTTCTTTAAATTCTCTGATTTCCACTTGTGCCATTCTATTTTGCAGAATAGATATAGGTTAAGTATCTGGAAGAAGATCAATGCCGAAGTCTATTTTCCTTTCGGGAGGAATTCTTAGAAGATCTTCGGGAAAGATATATGAATATTTGTTCACTACTGGGACTGATTCAAGACAGGAAGTTTCAGAGCTAGGGGCCTTAACTTGAATAAGATGATAGACACATCCCTTAGATATCATTTTCCTTGCCCGAAGGTAGGAAACAAGCTGACCCCTGAAGGCTGAAATAATACCCCTCTACTCCAGGATAGGTTTATTCAGAAACTGAAACTGGACAATTCTATTTCTGAAGTCAACTATGGCATAGCAAGAATGAAGCCAATCCATGCCAAGAATGACATCAAAATCAATCATCTCTATTTTGACTAAGTCTATTGATGTGATTTTCTTGGATATCATAATCGGACAGTTCCTATATACCCATTGGGCTATGATGGTTTTACCCACTTTGGTAGAAACTGGGAAGGGCTCTGTTAGAATTTTGAAACTGACTCCAAAATCACATACTATATAATAAGTAACAAAAGACAAAGAAGCTCCTGGATCTAGCAAGCATAAACATGTACATGAAAAATCTGCAATGTACCAGTGACCACATCAGGAGAATTTTCCTTATCTTTTTTAGACTGTAGAGCATATAGTCTGTTTGGGCGTTGCCCACTAGTGGCGCTAGAAATATCACCCTACTGGTTCGGGCGACCAAACTAAGCTGAGGAATAGTTATGATGACCCTGAAAACCTAACTTGGGACTATCTCTAACTCTGTGGCCAAGATTTCCACACCCAAAACTCACATCACTTTCAGTTTTGCAAATACCCTTGTGGTTCTTACCACAAGTCTGACAAAGAGGATTGGTTTGGGCACTGCTAACACTTCCTTGCGATTTAGATCCTAGCGCCCTATTTTTGTTACCCTCCCTGAACTTAGGAACTGGAGCACTGGCTGAGGAAGGAGCTGGAATAGATGGCCTTGGGCAGAACTGAGAATGGTTACCACCCTCCAACTTAGGCTAATTGAAATTAAAGCTACCTATTTTAGCTCTCTTATTCTACTTTTCCCTCTCCTTAATCTTTTGCTCTTCCATCTATTGAGAATGGATCATAAACCTAGGTATGTCTATCTCACTAATCAATATTTTAAATCTGCATTCATTGACCACACTATCATTCATCCCAAAAACAAACTTACTTATCTTAGCCCTGTTGTCTGCTACTACATGAGGAGCGTATCTAGATAGTTAAGTAAACTTGAGAGAATACTCGTTCAATGTCATGTTGCCCTACCTGAGGTTGATAAAATCTAACACCTTAGCTTCTCTCAGCTCTAGGTGAAAGAATCTATCTAAAAAGGCAGTGACAACCTCCTCTCACTTAACGGGCCCTATATCTATAGCCCTCTATGCTTTCCATTTTTTGAACCATGTTTGAGACATATCTGCAACTGATATACAGATAGATCAGCACTCTCACTAGCAGTAACCCCCATGATAGCTATAATCTTTGAACCTGATCAAGGAATTTCTGAGTGTCCTCGTCTGTCTTAGACCCGAAAAAGGATGGAGGATTCATCCGGGTGAAGTCTCGAATCCTGGCTACAACACTGTTGTCCACTGTATTGGCTGGAATGACAGCTGACCATTTATTCTAAGCAGCAACTGAATTAGCAAGAGTAGTGAATGCAGCTCTGAACTCTGCATGAGAGAAATGTTTATCCAAGGGATCTTCTTGGACGGGCTGAGGGGCTGACTGATTTTCGTTTCTTCTTTTGGGAGGCATGTTCTGTAAACGAAAAGAGAGAGATAGATTAGACTAAAAGTTGAATATTGAGCTCATACTCTCTGGCACAAGATGAATACTGAAAGAAGGAAAACTGTTCCAAAAACATCTTATAGCCTCCTGCACATAAATGTGGCGCGCAACACACCCATGCACAAGACTCTACCAGATACGTCTTTCAGACTTCTTAGGACACTGTTGAACCTTAGGTTCTGATACCAAGTTTGTAACGCCCCAAATCTGGTAGCCGGAATACTAGACGGTACTCATGACCCCGAAGGACCATAAGCTAACCCATGACTGATATCTGTAACTGAGCACTACATAATATATATATATATATATATATATAAATGGGGAATAAAAGGCAGAAAGTCCATAAGTTTTAAAACTAAAGACTAATAATAATACTGAATGTGGTACAGCAATACCAAAACAACTGAAATAATAGAAAATAATGAAGTCTGAATATCTAGTCTTAAAGCCTCTAAATTATCTGAATAAGGAGTTGATGGGACATATCCCCAACTAACTCCAATTGTTGTAGTAAACCAAGTACTAAAATGATAAAGCATCCTCGAATGATGAGGTCTCACTTTTAATCTATTATTGCTAACTGAACCCTGAGCTACTAAGTGCGATCGGGAACCTGAACGTCCGAACCTATGGTATAAATCACCATAGCAAAAAAAAAGTATGCATTAATACGTGAGAATGTACTGGTACACAAGTGAGGTAAGGCTGAATGCATGGGGTACATATGCATGAAATACAGATGACTGATAACATGAACATAAACATGACTGCGTGAGGATACATGCATGAAAATATAACTGCAACTGAAACATTGGGATTCTGAATACTGAATATACTGATAACAAGGATTACTGATAGCTGATATAACTGACACTGGGTGATTGTTGCTGACATTTTCGTACTATGATGAGTGACTATATCTGACAGTCCTAAAATCTATAAAACTATCTAAGTTCTATTACTGAGACTGAGACTGAGACTGAGACTGTGGGAGGTAGTCATCTAACCGACATACCCCAAATAAGCTATTATAGCTGGAGTTGGGGTCCAATCTGTAACCCCAATTGGAAGGGTATTAATACTACTCCACTGGTAAAGACAAGCTGTGAGTGACCCTCATCTGGTAGTGTCCCCAAAGGAGAATTGTGGAACCCTCATCTGGTAGTGTTAATCCACCTCATCAACCCTCAACTGTCAGTGTTGATGTCTCAACCTATGATGGCTACATAGTTTTGGAATGCAAGGATTATTTCTAAGGGTCACACCCTCTACCGTCAGTTTGTGCCCTCATCATTGGATTCGTTCAGTGCTAAATCCTACTCCCAACTTAATAGACACTGAACTTATTATACTGGGATAAACTGGACTAAGTTCACTGAGTTCCGTGGACTGATGGATTATTACTGAATTTTGTTAACTAATTGAGTTCATGAGATTACTGAGTTTTTCTAAGTCATGTAACTGACTGGATTTTACTAATCATGGTGTAACTGAGATTATCATGAAACTGACACTGGCTCTAGGCGCACAGCTAAATTGTCGGGTATAAATACCCTCAGGACTCGATGGTATAAAAGTAAATCATGGCACAAGTTCGAAAGCACAAAAATGGCTATATATATATACATCTATAATTCATTGACTAAGACATTTCATCAAACACTTCACATGCATTAACTAGTACATGAATGGGGATTTCACATTAACATGCTATAATAGCACTTTTTCTTTCACATAGGCATTTTATCAAACACACGGGGAGCATATTTTGGTTATACCATCATCAATGCATCTAATTGTCATGGTTGCATAAATCAATTTGTAATTTGAAGGGTTTATCATGAATATTATGCAAAACATCACATACTAGGATCAATCATTGGAATATGTAATTTAAAACATGAATTAAAACCCAACAACAACATGAACATGAATTTCAATTCAAATAAATCATAAACATTCATAAATACAAAAAATTTAGATTTTGAAAAGAGATTCTTGAGCTTCGTGGGTGAAAGGGACCCATGAATAAACACTTGACATAACTTAGAATCTAATTCCTTAAAGGTTCTTGGAGAAATTCTTGAGCTTGACCTTGATTCTTGAGAGCTAGGGTTTTATTTCTTAGGAGAGAATGTTCTTGATTTGGGAAAAAATGAGTAAATAATGATTTGAAATATTTTTAGGGATTAAATCCTCCACCTGGATGTGTTAAAACCTTGGGAAAAGACCAATTTATCCCTGGACAAAATATTTATTTTTCATCGAAATTTCCCGATTTGGCTGGCTAGCACGACGCGGCACTATCGTGTCTTGTCACTGAAAATTACGAACTGGGTACTGGATGGACGGCGTGACGCAGTGGAATCACGGATCAGCACTGGATGCGTATTTTTTCCATGGCGCGATGCGCTAGGATCGTATTGCCTTACTGGAATTAGACAATTATGAACTAGGTCTTTGGCACGATGAGCCACTATCGCGGAGCAATACTGGAAATCGACAATTGCTATTTTGACACACACTGCGATGCTCTACTGGACTGAATGACGGTGTTTAATGACTGAAACTTTAAATTATCATAACTTCTTACCAGGTTATTTGATTTAGGCGTATTGGGTATCAATGGAAAGATTATTCAATTCCCCACACAACAAAAGTCAAAATCTTGAAAAATCCACATGTACAAAAATGTATTCATCTTCAAAGCAAGTCTTTAATATTTTTGGGATGATCTTAATCTAGGTAGAAGTTCGGGGTATTACAATATCTTTTCCTTGGGAACATTCATTCTCGAATGAGACTGATTGATATGGGAGAAACAATAAGCAAAAGTACATACTGAACATGAACAACTGAAACATGACTGCATGACTGACATTGTTGAGATTCATATAGAGCATGCATATCTGATGCATGATTTTATGATTGAGATGATACATGAATGCATGACTAAGAGTACTGATAAGATGATCATGCATATCTGATACGTGAATACATGACTGAGATTTCTGATAACTGAGTTTCTCACAAGGAGAATGCATGTCTGATGCATGAACATATGATTGAATATGCGATGGTAAATGGATACCAAGTTTAAAAATGAGAATCTGAGCATGAAACTGGTTTGTAACTGGAATTTGAACATGAAACTGAATAAGCTTTAAGGAAAGATATTACCTTGGGTTGAGTCTGAGTTTGCGGAAAAGAGGTAAGGATACTTGGTCAGCATGTATGCTTCTGCTTCCCAAGTAGATCCCTCAATGGACTGATTCAGCCAAAGAACTTTGACTAGAGGTACTTTTTTATTCCTCAGTCTGCGGGTATGATAGTGAAGGATTTCGACTAGAATTTCCTCGTAAGAGAGACTGTTCTGGATATCAACGCCCTCAACAGGGACAACAACTGCTGGGTCACCGATGCACTTTTTGAGCAAGGAGACATGGAAGACTGGATAAACTGAAGCTAGATCTGAAGGCAACTAGAGCTCATAAGCTACTTTGCCAAAGCGACTGAGAATTTTGAAGAGACCGACATATCGGGGACTGATCTTTCCCTTCTTACCGAACCTCTTCACTCCCTTTATGGGAGAGATTTTCAAGTACACATGATCACCAATCTCAAACTCGAGATCCTTTCTGCGCATATCTGCGTACGATTTTTGTCATCTCTGAGCTGTCTTGAGCCTTTCTATGATCAACTGAACTTTCTCTAAGGTATCGAATACTAAGTGAGTCCCTAATACAGTGGCCTCACCCACTTCGAACCAACCGATTAGAGACCTACATCTCTTACCATAGAGAGCTTTGAATAGTTCCATCTGAATACTAGAATGATAGCTGTTGTTGAATGCAAACTCAATCAAAGGCAAGTGGTCATCCCAACTATCCTTGAAATCAATTGCACACGCCCTTAGCATATCTTCCAAGGTCTGAATTGTCCTTCTGCTTGACCATCTGTCTGAGGATGGAAGGCGTTACTGAGGTGGACTTTGGTACCAAAACCCTTTTGGAATGCTTTCCAAAAATGAGAGGTGAACTGAGTACCTCAATCTGAAATAATGGACAATGAAACACCTTATAATCTGACCAACTCCCTGATATAGAGTTTGGCGTAATCCTCGACTGAATAAGAGGTATGGATCGGAAGAAAATGAGCTGACTTGGTTATTCTGTATACAATGACCCAAACTGAATCATGTTGATGACGAGTACGAGACAAACCCATCAGAAAGTCCATGTTCACTTCTTCCCACTTCTAAGTGGGAATATTGAACTCCTTCATGGAACCATTAGGCTTTTGATGCTCAATCTTAACCTGCTGACATATTGAGCACTTACCCACAAACTCTGCAACATGTCTCTTTATCCCATTCCACCAATAGATCTCCCAAAAATTAAGGTACATCTTAGTAGCCCCTAGATGAATAGAGTAACGCACACCATGCGCTTCTTCAAGAATTTGTTACCTCAAGTCATCCACACCTGGCACACAGAGACGACCTTGACAATGCAAAACACCATCTCCCCCTTGGGAGAAAACCTCAAACTTCTGATCCTTTACTGATTCTTTTAACTTGACTAGACTGGGATCCCTATCCTATTTTTGCTTCACCTCGAAAACAAGAGATGATTCTGAAGAACTCTGAACCCATATATTACCCTCTGTTGAATCAACTAGGTGGACACCTAGTCTGGCGAGCTGATGAAATTCCTGAGCTAGCTTCTTCTAACTGTCCTCAACATGAGCAACACTACCCATAGACAGTCTACTGAGAGCGTAGGCCACTACATTGGCCTTGCCCAAATGATAAAAGACACTCATTTCATAATTTTTCAAGAGCTCTAACCACTTTCTCTAACGGAGATTGAGATCTTTCTGGGAGAATACGTACTGAAGGCTTTTATGATCGGTGAACACATCTACATGAACAAAATTCAAGTAATGCCTCCAAATCTTTAAGGCAAATACTACGGCTGCTAACTCAAGATCATAAGTTAGATAATTCTTTTCATAGGGTTTAAGTTGTCTGGAGGCATAGGCTATGACCTTACCATTCTGCATAAGTACACAACCCAAACCCACTCTGGATGCATCACGTTATACTACGAACCCATCTGAACCATTTGGAAGAGCTAAAATTGGGGCTGAGGTGAGTCGAGTCTTCAACTCCTGAAAACTCTTCTCGCAAGGATCTGACCACTGAAACCTCACTTTATTCTGAGTTAATCTGGATATAGGGGACGCTATAGACAAAAATCCCTTAAAAACCATCTGTAATTAGTTAGCCAGACCTAAGAAACTCCTGATATCTGATGGAGAGACAGGGCGAGGCCAATTTCTTACCGACTTAGTATTTTGAGGATCAAATCTAATGCCATCACCGAAAATGATATAACCAAGAAATTCTACTTACCTTAGCCAAAATTCACACTTACTAAATTTGGCGAACAACTGATGATTTTTGAGAGTCTGCAATACTGTTCTGAGATGGTTCACATGATTTTGCTCACTACAGGAATAGACGAGGATGTCATCTATAAAGACTATGAAGAACATGTCCAAGTACTACTTGAACACATAGTTCATCAAGTCCATGAGAGCGGCTAGGGCATTGTTAAGACCAAAGGTCATTACTAAAAATTTTTAGTGACCATACCGAGTATGGAAGGCTATTTTTGGAATGTCATATTCTCTGACTCTGAGATGATAATAGCCTGATCTGAGGTCTATCTTCGAGAAGTAGGTAGCACCCTAAAGTTGGTTAAATAAGTCATCAATTCTAGGAAGTGGGTACTTGTTCTTGACTGTGACTTTATTAAGCTGACGGTAATCAATGTACATCCTGAGAGAACCATCTTTCTTTCGCACGAATAAGACTAGTGCGCCCCACGGGAACATACTGGGTCTGGTGAATCCCTTATCTAGTAGATCCTTCAACTGTTCTTTAAATTCTTTGATTTTCTCTTGTGCCATTCTGTATGGCGGAATAGATATAGGTTGAGTATCTGGAAGAAAATCAATGCCGAAGTCTATTTTCCTTTCGGGAGAAATTCCTGGAAGATTTTTGGGAAATATATCTGAATATTTGTTCACTACTGAGATTGATTCAAGACTGGGAGTTTCAGAACTAGGGTCCTTAACTAGAATAAGATGATAGACATATCCCTTAGATATCATTTTCCTTGCCCGAAGGTAGGAAACAAGCTGACCCCTGATGGCTAAAATACTACCCCTCCACTCCAGGACAGGTTTACTCAAATACTGAAACTGGAAAATTCTGTTTTTGCAGTCGACCGTGGCATAGCAGGAATGAAACCAATCCATGCCAAGAATGACATCAAAATCAGTCATCTCTAATTCAACTAAGTCTGCTGATGTGATTTTCTAGGATATCATAACTGGACATTTTATGTATACCCATCGAGCTATAATGGTCTTACCCAATGGGGTAGAGACTGAGAAGGGCTCTTCTAGAATTTTGGGACTAACTACAAAATCAACTACTATATAAGGAGAAACAAAAGACAAAGAAGCTCCTGGATCTAGGAACCATAAATATGTACATGAAAGATCTGCAATGTACCAGTGACCACATCTGGAGAATTTTCCTAATCTTGTCGGGACTGAAGAGCATATAGTCTGTTTAGGCATTTCCCACTAGTGGCGCTGGAAGTGGCACCCTGCTGGTTCGGGCAACTGGACTGAGCTGAGGAACGGTTACGCTGATCCTGAAAACCTGACTGGGGACAATCTTTGACTCTATGTCCAAGCTTACTATATACAAAACACATATCACTGCCATCTCTGCAAATACCCTTGTAGTTCTTACTACAAGTCTGACAAAGAGGATTGGTTCGGGCACTGCTAATACTGCCCTGTGATTTAGAGCCTAGCGCCCTATCTTCGTTACCCTCCCTGAACTTAGGAACTGGAGCACTGGCTAAGTAAGGAGCTAAAATAGATGGCTTTGGGTGAAACTGAGAACGGTTACCACCCTCCAACTTAGGCTAATTGAAATTGAAGCTACCTGTTCTAGCTCTCTTATTCTGCTTTTCCCTCTCCTTAATCTTCTACTCTTCTATCTTTTGAGCATAAATCATAATCCTGGCTATGTCCATCTTACTAATCAACATTGTAAATCTGCATTCATTGACCACACTATCATTCACCCCAAAAACATACTTACTTATCTTAGACCTACTGTCTACCACTACATGAGGAGCATATCTTGCTAGTTGAGTAAACTTGAGAGAATACTCTTTCACTGTCTTGTTGCCCTTCCTGAGGTTGATAAACTCTAATACCTTAGCTTCTCTCAGCTCTAAGGGAAAGAATCTATCTAAGAAGGTAGTAGCAACCTCATCCCACTTAACGGGCCCTACATCTATAGCCCTCTCTGCTTTCGACTGTTTGAACCATGTGTGAGCCATATCCTGCAACTGATATGAAGCTAGCTCAGCACTCTCACTAGACGTAACCCCTATGATGTTTGTAACCTTCTAACCTAATCAAGGAATTCCTAAGGGTTCTCATCTGTCTTAGACCCAAAAAAAGAAGGAAGATTCATCCGGGTGAAGTCCCGAATCATGGCTGTAGCAGTGTTGGCCACTGGATTGGCCGAAATAGAAACTGGTCATTCATTCTAAGAAATAAATGAATTAGCAAGAGTAGTGAATGCAGCTCTGAACTCTGCATGAAAGACATGTTCATCCAAGGGATCTGCTTGGACGAGCTTAGGGGCTGATTGATTTTCGTTTTTTCTTTTGGGAGGCATGTTCTGTAAACAAATAGGGAGAAATGGATTAGACTAGGAGTTGAATTTTGAGCTCATGCTCACTGGAACGACATGAATACTAAAATAAGGGAAACTGTTCCTAAAACATCTTATAGTCTCCTATACATAAATGTGGCGCGCAACACACCCATGCACAAGACTCTACTAGATGTGGCTTTCAGACTTTCTAGGACTCTGTTGAACCTTAGGCTCTGATACCAAGTTTTTAACGCCCCGAATCTGGTACCCGGAATGCTACACGGTGCTCATAACCCCGAAGGACCACAAGCTAACCCATGACTGATATTTGTAACTGAGCACTGCATAATATACTGTATAAATGCAGAATAAAAGGCTGAAAGGCCATAAGGTTCAAAACTAAATAATATTAATAATACTGAATGTGGTATAGCAAAACCAAAACAACTAAAATAACAGAAAATACTGAAGTTTGAATATCTAGTCTGAAAGCCTCTAAACTGTCTGAATAAGGAGTTGATGAGACCTGTCCCCAACTAACTCCAACTGTTGTAGTAAACTAAGTACCGAAATACTGAAATGATAAAGCATATTCAAATAATAAGGACTCACTGCTAATCTACTGCTGCTGACTGAAACCTGGGTTGCTAAGTGTGATCGGGAACCTGAGCATCCGAACCTATGGTATAAAACACTATAGCGCAAAAAGAAAAGTATACGTCAGTACGTGAGAATGTACTGGTACGCAAGTAAGGTAAGGCTGAATGCATGGGGTACATATGCATGAACTATTGCTGACTGATAACATGAACATGAACATGACTGCGTAAGGATACATGCATGAAAATATAACTGCAACTGAAACATGGGATTCTAAATATTGAATATACTGATAACATGGATTATTGATAGCTAATATAACTGATACTTGGTGACTGTTGCTGACAGTCTTGATTCTGATGGAACTAACTGAGTTTTGTACTATGCTGAGTGACTATATCTGATAGTTCTGAAATCTATAGAACTATCTGAGTTCTATTACTGAGATTGAGACTGAGACTGTGGAAAGTAGTCATCTAACCGACATGCCCCTAATAATCTGTTATAGCTGAGTTGTGGTCCAATCTGTAACCCCAATTGGAAGGTTGTCAATAATGCGCCACTGGTAAAGACAAGTTGTGAGTGACCCTCATCTAGTAGTGTCCCCAAAGGAGAATGGTGGAACCCTCACCTGGCAGTGTTAATCCACCTCATCAACCCTCAACTTTCAGTGTTGATGTCTTAATCTATGCTGGCTACATAGTTCTGGAACGCAAGGATTGCTTCTAAGGGTCACACCCTCTACCGTCAGTGTGTGCCCTCATCCTTGGATTCGGTCGGTGCTAAATCCTACTCCCAACTTAATAGACACTGAACTAATTATACTGGGATGAACTGGACTGAGTTCACTGAGTTCCGTGGACTGATGGATTATTACTGAATTTTGTTAACTGACTGAGTTCATGAGATTACTGAGTTTTCCTGAGTCATGTAACTGACTGAATTCTACTGATCATGGCGTGACTAAGATTATCATGAAACTGACACTAGCTCTAGGCACACAGCTAAATTGTTGGGTATAAATACCCCCAGGACTCCATGGCATAAAAGTAAATCATGGCACAAGTTCGAAAGCACAATAACGGTTATATATATATATATATATCCATAATTCATTGACTAAGACATTTCATCAAACACTTGACATTCATTAACTTGTACATGAACGGGGATTTCACATTAACATGCTATAATGGAACTTTTTCTTTCACATAGGCATTTTATCAAACACATGGGGAGCATATTTTAGTTATACCATCATCAATGCATCTAATTGTTATGGTTACATAAATCAATTTGCAATTTGAAGGATTTATCATGAATATTATGCAAAGGCCAAATCCATCGCCAGTCCCCTGAATTTGGCACCATCTTTCACTTAGGCACCTCAAGTAGATGATGTTCATTTTTGGCACCTCAACCAACTATTAACTGTGTCATTTTGACACTTTCTTTCATCAGCTCTAGTATGTGAATTGCACTCTCGTTTGACATGGATTAAATAAACAATTAATTTGTGCCAACTCATATTAAATTTCCATGTCATTATCTGTATCCATGATTTTTTTTTGAAAAAAAAGACCAAAATATATTATAAGGTGTCCGATGAATTAATGACACATGGCTTTTGACCAAAATAATTACAAAAATTCTTTGACTTCATCTTTCTCACCCAGCCATTCTTCAAGCTTAACCTCCATCAATGGAGGTTGAATATCAGTGTTCACAATCCAAAACTCTACACCCGAATATCCAATCTTTTCATCCTGAAGGGGCAAAGTCTACCACCAAGAACAGTCAATACCTTACGTGACCGTCGTATATTAGGAGGCACAAACACAGTTGATGTACAAGTAGCCATAACAACAAAATCTCACACTCAACTAATCTAATTAATCCGGAAAAAATATAACCACTTCAGCTGTGTGGGTTCAAACTATAAGAAATTCACGATTTTCTTTTGGAATTTCAAACCATAAGAAATACGCATCCAATTTATCAAAAAATGATGATTAGAAACTAGAAAACCTCAACTAATACCATACCTCTTCAATTTTCTAAATCTAAAATTTAGCAAAGGAGCATTTTAACTTCAATGGTGAAAAATAGTGAACTTGACCTCCAAGAATTAATGGTGAAAATTAGTGAGCTTGACCTCAATGGAGCTATCACGATTAACTAGCACTATGCTATACAATGTGTTAAGAAAAGGAAAAAAAGTGATGGAAAATTAATGAATTAAGATGATATTGTGAGCTTGACCTTAAAGAATTAATGGAGTAAGATGATAAAAAATGGTGGAAAACTAATGGATTGAAGAATGAGAAAGAAAGACGATAAAATTATGAAAATACCCTTGAAACGCGTCCAAAAGCGAGTGTAATACACTCTCTTTGTTGAATCAGCAAAAGGTGTCAAAGTGACACAGTTTATGGCTGCTTGAGGTGTCAAAAGTGAACAACGTCCACTTGAGGTGCCAAAGTGAAAGATGGTGTCAAGTTTAGGGGGATATCGATGGGTTTGGCCTTATGCAAAACATCACATACTAGGATCAATCATTGAAACATGTAATTTAAAACATGAATCAAAACCCAACAACAACATGAACATGAATTTCAATTCAAATAAATCATGAACATTCATAAATACAAAATCTTAGATTTTGAAAAGAGATTCTTGAGCTTCATGGGTGAAAGGGACCCATGAATCAACACTTGACATACCTTAGAACGTAATTCCTTAAAGGTTCTTGGAGAAATTCTTGAGCTTGACCTTGATTCTTGAGAGCTAGGGTTTTGTTTCTTGGGAGAGAATGTTCTTGATTGGGGAAAAAATGAGTAAATAATGATTTAAAATATTTTAGGGATTAAATCCCGCACCTGGATGTGTTAAAACCTTAGAAAAAGACCAATTTATCCCTAGACGAAATATTTATTTTTCGTCAAAATTTTCCGATTTGGCAGGTTGGCGCGATGCGCCACTATCGCGTCGTATCACTGGAAATTGCCAACTGAGAACAGGGTGAACGGCGCGACGCAGTGGAATCGCGGATCAGCACTGGATGGGAATTTTATCCATGGCGCGACGCGCTAGGATCGCGTTGCTTACTGGAAGTAGGCAATTGTGAACTGGGTCGTTGGCGTGACGCGCGACTATCGTGGAGCAACACTGAAAATCGAAAATTGCTATTTTGACACACTCCGCGACGCGCTACTGGCTTGAATGACGGTGTTTAATGACTGAAACTTTAAATCGCCATAACTTCTTACCCGGTTATCGAATTTAGGTGAATTTGATATCGATGAAAAGCTTATTCAATTCCCCACACAACAAAAAGTCAAAATCTTAAAAATTCCACATGTACAAAAATGTATTCATCTTCAAAGCGACTCTTTAACATTTTTGGAACGATCTTAAGCTAGATAGAAGTACGGGGTATTACATTACGGGGAACAGAACAAGGTAGCAGATGCTCTAGCAAAGGAAGGTGCAAAACGTAGCTTTTTGGACAACTATAAAGTTTTTGTCTCCCCACCCCCTTTTGTAGCCCACACTGTCTGGGATGATAGGCTAGGAAAATCTTTCAGTACAACTATTTCAAGTACTCGGACGCATGTTGAGCATCAAACTGTGTTTGTTTTGGAGCCGAATTGAGCTCACTACCTTTGCTTTAATAAATGCATCTCTACTTTATCAAAAAAAAAAAAAAATCACATTGGGCACTTACATATTTTTCTTTTGAAAAATGATGAAGAGAAGGTGAAACGTAGGAATTTAATAAATAATAGTAATAGTAATAAACTCTGTCAAAAATACATATAGATAAATTAGATCATTTGACTAAATCCAATTCAAAGCCGTGCAACAATGACAACGAGATGGACACTTTCTTCTCAACTCTTTAAAAGATAGAAAAAATCCTTATCTTATTCATTTCATACGCGATAATTAGAAAAAATATTTTTATAGGCTATATATATATATATATATATATATATATATATATATATATATCACTTCAAGTCTCATCATCGTGTTTAAAATATATTAAATTAGCAATTGTGTTTGTGTAAGATTTATTCCCACCATTTAAATAAATATTCGTACTTTCTTCATTCATTTTTATTTGTCTATTTTTTTTATTTTAGAATATCAAATAATATTTATTCAGTTTATAAAATTAATGGATAATTTACTTATTTCTACCTATTTTACTCTTAGCATTAAATACGATTCAATATCTAATGCATTTTTAAGGTATTAAATTTATTATAGTCAAAGGATAATATGATAAAATTATCCTTATCATGTACTGCTTCTTAATATCTTTGTGTCAATAGAAAAGTAGACAAGTAAAAATGAACAATAAAAAAATAGACAAATAAAAATGAACGGGTGAAGTATTTAGTTTAATGTCAACTGATATTTTTTACAAGAAAGATATACTCCCCCGTTTCAAAATAGTTGGCCTCTTACTAAAAATATTTACTTTAATTTAGTTGTCTCATTTATGAGATCAAAAAAAAAATATTATATTCTTTCAAGACTACCCCTACTATTAATAAATGACTACATAAAGTTTATATACTCACATTTATACTTTCAAAATATAATTAATAAAATTAATTTAATAAAATAAATATATAATTTATATTTTCTGAAGGAAAGTGTTAAATTAATAATGACCAACTATTCTAAAATGAACATGATATTTATTATATTGATTGATGGAATATTCGTGTGCAATGCATGTACATTGAAATTAGTGTTATTAAAAGTAGGGGTGTGCATCGGTTGGTTCGGTTCGGTTTTATGTGTTATTGGTTTGGTTTATTGGTTTTTGGGTTTTAAATATATAAAACCAATAAGCTATTTTCTTATCGATTTCGGTTTATCGGGTTTTGGTCCTTAACGGTTCGATTTTCGATTTAACCAATAAGAAAATACTTATAGAATAGAAATAGTAACAACTAACATACAAAAATGAAATCTTAGTTACCGTCAAAATCCTACGCAATGTATTTTAGTTTACAAAAATCTTCAAACTTGAACTGAATGTTAGATCGGAAAAAAATTGAATCCTAATTGTTGGAAGCTATAAATACTTCAAGCTTTTCAATACGATAATAGCTGAGTTTTATATTGTGTCTTTGTTACCTTGAATAGGTTAATACTTTGTGATTCACTGAATTGTGAATAAGTAGTGCATATAATATATATATAGAGAGAGAGAGAAGGAGAGAGTGAGAGACAGATTTATATATATAACATAAATAGGGATATAAAATAATAATTTAGTGTATCCTTATTGGGTTATCGGTTAACCCAGTAAGCTAAAACCGAAATCGAACCGTTTACCCAATAAATATTTTTATAAAACCAATAAGAAATCGTTAACCCAATACCAATAACCCAATAACATTTTATCGGTTCGGTTTATCGGTTGATTCGATTTTTGCATACCCCTAATTAAAAGCGTGAAACATTCTTACGGAAATGTTGTTCATCCTTTCTATGCTCTAATACTCCCTCTGTTTCATATTAGTTGGCCCCTATGAACTTGGCACACCCATTAAGAAAATATTAATTAGGGGATTTATTTTACCAAATTAGCCTTATTAATTATACTTTGAAAATATAAATTTGAGTAAATACACTTTGTTTAGTCATTTAATGTTAAGGGTAGTATTGGAAGAACATAATAAAATTCTCTTGATTTCATCAAAAGGACAACTAAATTGAAACAAATAATTTTAGAAAGAGGGTCAATTAAAATAAAACGGAGGGAGTAATAAATTTTAGACAGGACAAAATTGTCAAGTAACTATTATTCTTATATCTAGTTCCTTGAAACTAATTAATTTAATAATCATTACTTCCTCCTTTCAATAATAATTATTCATTATTGACTTATTACATATGTTAATAAATATTTTCTCCATTTCATTTTAGTTGGTCTTTTTTCTAAAATTATTTGTTTCAATTTAGTTGTCTCATTGATAAAATCAAGAGTATTTTAATATTTTTTTTCAATAATACCCTTATCATTAAATGACTAAACAAGTTGTATATATTCAAATTTATATTTTCAAAGCATAATTAATAGGGCTAATTTGGTAAAATAGATTCCTAATAAATTTTTTTCTTAACGGGTGTGCCAAGTCTATAGGGGCCAATTAATACGAAACGGAGAAAGTAAAAAATAATATGAGTAAATTTTATTATATTACTTTTTCAATATAATAAATTTAGTGTCTTGGTGAATGCATTGAGTGATAAATAGTATTTAATAGCAAAGATAAAATAGTAATAAAACATAATTATCTATTGATTTTTCAAACTGAACAAATATTGTTGATCATCTATATTTAGTATAGTGCACAAATATTGTTGGTTTGAGGGAGTAAATGAGTCAATTCCAATTCCGCTTTACCCCTAGCATTTAGGGATCATTTGGTAAGAAGATAAGTTATGTAGGAATTAGTAATACCAGGATTAGTAATGTAGATATTGTTCATACACGGATTTATGATGCTGATTATTGTGTTAAAAGTTAAACTAGATATACCAGATATTGTGTTTGGTTTAAAACTTGGCAAAAACCTTCTTTACAACTATGTCCTTAAATTTTTTGTGAGATTTTCTATTTCATTTAACTTGATAAGTTAAAAATTAAAAAATGAATAATTCAATTCTTAATCCTTTTCACTTTGCATGGGAAGTAAAAAATAAAATTGAAAATTTAACTGTGTTCTCGCTCGTTAATTTTTCACTGAAGAAGCAAAAGAATTAGGAGCTAGCAAAATATAATGAGCATACAACTGAACTTGTAGAGACGAAGTTTAAATGGAAAAGATAATTGTTACAAATTATACAAAGAAATTGAGGGGCAATTTAATCATTTCATTGTCTCGTCCATGTATTGTTAAACCTGATATTAGTAATCCCATGGTTTAGACCTCCTACTAAGTCATCCAATTATTAGGTGTGTTTGAGTTAAATTTAGCAACCAAACATGACTTTGGGTGGACAAAATTTTAATACAAGAACTATTTTAATTAATACATCCTACCAAGCGGGTGCTTAAGGATTCGAAACAATATCTCCTCCACATATCAAAAAGGAACTACAATCTCCTTATACAATGTTTTCAGTGAATTTTTTCTTTTATTGAATTAAAAAAAATTTACAAAAATTAAAATAAGAAAATTGACCTCCCCAATCCTTAAAAAAACAGTGAAGTAAAGAAATTTTCTGGCATTAGAACACAAATATTTAAGGATATTTTTGGCGCTAAAACACTTAATTTGCTGGGAAATTTTTTTGAGGTTGGGTTTTGGTTTATCGGTATTCAGCTAAAACAACGTAGATCTCATTGATACATATTTATGAAGGTAAGTAATACTATTACTTTAGACTTTGTATATGTGCACAGATTCTAAATATGGTTACCCTTATCAACATTTTCCACAATATGATTCACAAACAAACTGCAAGCATGTGTACGATTTCATACTATCATATACACCAGTTTTACTAACAGGTTAATTTAACAACACTTAATCCATAGATCAACTTCACATCATACTAACAAAACAATTAACTAAGTTCATAATCTTGCAAATGAATGCTTAATAAACAACTAATATAAATTGAGGAATACACTAAAATTATCATCAAATTTCAACCAAATAGTTTAGCTCACAATTCAGCTAAAGGCTCAGAAGCATTTATAATTAAACGATTTTACTTCTTTTCATATATCTCCACTTTTGCTTTCTTCAACGACTGAAATTTTGTCTTAATCGTTCGCTGAAGAACACCATCAACACATACAATTGGAAAAATCAATACTCCTTACCTGAAGCAAAAAATCTCTATTCAAAAAAAAGAAAATCTCACTACAAAATATTACATAAAGAGGTTATATTCCTTTTCAATATGTAGAGGAGATGTCGTTTTCAACCCTTAAATGTTGGTTGGGGGGAGGGAGAGGGTAAAGTGGAATTTGTTGCCCAACCCTTAAATTTTGGGGGGTCAAGTGGGATTTGTTGCGACACTTAGACAGTGTAGAGGTTTGATTAGGACTCAATGCATGTATCATAATGTATGTCCAACTATAATATATATCTCTAGCAGACTTACGATTTATCAACTAATGTGTATTATAAGTAGGACTCTATGTATAGTACTTGTATAAATATAGGACATGATTTACATATGATCAATAAAGCAATATAAAGATCCTTCCCCAATCTCTGGCTTTGTATTTTTATATGGTATCAGAGCATTAACATGCAAAGCTATGCTACTGGAAACTCCTATCCAGAAAAATAATGGCCTTGACCTCTCTTTCATCCACCTTGTCCCTTCCAGCCTTTTCTCCGCACCATCTAAGAGTTGCTTGTTCCAACAAGCTTAAACCTAAAAGTTACCTGATCTAGAGGACACAAATCATAGAGTTGATGCAAGTCTGGAATGTGACCAAGTACATCTTGGAAGCCAAACCTGATAAAATTGAATCACCATCCAAGGGTGATACTGGAAAGGCAGTAGAGTAGGTAAAGAAAGATGTAAGGTCCAACCCCATTTTGTTTAACTTTGGCAGCAATAATTTTCTTCTTTGGCTGCCAAAGAACTAGTCAAAGATGGACAAATATTTTCAAGAAAGATGGCTGCAAATTGCATGGTTCTTTGATGTCATTGATGACATCAATGGGGGCAATTCTTGCCTATATAAGGAGCTCATTAGCTACATGGAAGAACACCCCAATTGAGGGGACACACCAATTTGAGAAGAACACAATATTTGAGAAGATGTAGTTGTGTTTGTTTTTCTTCTTTGTAGAGAATATTTGTGAGAGAGTTGTGTTGTAAAATACTTTGAGTGAACCTCTTCTTTGGAGTGATATTTGTGAGGTTATTTTCTTGGGTATTTGGGATATTAGAGTATTTAATTACTCTAATTTTGTACTCTCTTTTGTGTCTTTGTACTCTTTTTTTGTTTCGTTGGTGTTTAGTAAAGTTGCTTCTCTTTTGGTTGTGGACGTAGGTCAAGTTGACCGAACCACGTTAAATTTGTGCCTCCTTTATTTTCTCAACTTATTGTTATTATAATCTTTGTTATCGTCTTCAATCGATTACTTTGTTTAATTCCGCACTATTCGGGATTTTCGATCCTAACAAATTGGTATCAGAGCAGGTTAATCCCGATTTTGTCTTAGTAGTCACTATGACGATTACAAATATTTATGTTGAGAATTTTGACCGAAGTGCAAACTTTAGTATGTGGCAGTTGAAAATGGAAGCTATCCTAGTTCAGGATTATTCTGATATCTCACTGCAAGGAAGGGAGAAAATTTCATAAAAAATGACAGACGAGGAGATAGCCTTGATAAAAAGGCGAGATCTAGTATTATACTATATCTCTTTAAGAAGACGAAGATACCTTCCTATGATGTATGGGACTGCAGGGGGAGATTTGTAAGGTCCACCCCCATTTTGTTCAACTTTGGCAGCAATAATTTTCTTCTTTGGCTGCCAAAGAACTAGTCAAAGATGGACAAATATTTTCAAGAAAGATGGATGCAAATTGCATGGTTCTTTGATGTCATTGATGACATCAATGGAGAAATTCTTGCCTATATAAGGAGCTCATTAGCTACATGGAAGAACACCCCAAATGAGGGGACACACCAATTTGAGAAGAACACAACATTTGAGAAGATGTAGTTGTGTTTATTTTTCTTCTTTGTAGAAAGTATTTGTGAGAGAGTTGTGTTGTGAAATACTTTGAGTGAACCTCTTCTTTGGAGTGATATTTGTGAGGTTATTTTCTTGGGTATTTGGGATATTAGAGTATTTAATTACTCTAATTTTGTACTCTCTTTTGTGTCTTTGTACTCTCTTTTTGTTCCGTTGATGTTTAGTAAAGTTGCTTCTCTTTTGGTTGTGGACGTAGGTCAAGTTAACCGAACCACGTTAAATTTGTGCCTCCTTTATTTTCTCAACTTATCATTATTATCATCTTTGTTATCTTCTTCAATCGATTACTTTATTTAATTCCGCACTATCCGGGATTTTCGATCCTAACAAAAGACTCTGACAGTAAGTGTGATAAGAGTTTGGATTTTAGGAACTATGACTTAAGAGAGAATGTACCTGATTGTAGGTTGCTTAATAGCCAAAGAGATGTGGGGGTGTTGGGAAGAAACTTATCTTCAAGCAACAAAGGATAAAGAGTTCCAACTTAAGCAACAATTGCAGAATATCAAGTTGGGAACTAAAATAATTGATGAATACTTGAAAGAATTCAAAGGCACATGTGATGAACTTCCTGTCATACATAAGCTAGTCGATGAAGCTAGTAGAGGATTATGTTCGAAGTAAAGAACCTTTAGGACTGTGATATTGACAAAAACTCCCTATCCTACAGTGAATCAATTTGATTATGCATTCAAAGACTTTGATATGAGAGAAGAAGATAACAAAGCCCCTCCAAAGAACTATAATATGGCTTTCACTTCACAAAGAGAAAGATGGAGAGGCAATTACAACCAAAGGAGGGGAAACTCGATCTACAACTCAAGATAACAAGGCTTCAACCCAACAAAACAGACTAAAACAACTCAGAATGTGCAGGCTCCTGCTAACACTGGGAAAACTTTATGAAAGGAACAATTACTCATTTTTGAAATACTTCTACTGGTGGGATTACTCCTACCAAGTTGAAGAGAACCTTCCACATGCCTTGAATGCAGTTAATCTTCAAAATTCCACATGTGATGATGATGCCATGTATGTGGATTTTGGTGCCACAACACATATGACAAACAACTCAGGTAATCTATCTAATCTTTATGTTTACAATGGAATAGACAAGATAAATTATTGAGAACTGATCACTATTAAATATTACTCATGTCGGAAACATCAATAATTCAGACTTGAAACTCAAAGATATATAAGTAGTTCCTAAGATCATGAAGAATCTTCTCTCAGTTAGTAAACTTGCAAAAGATAATTTTGCAAAACTTGAGTTTGGTTTTCTTATAGAGGACAAGATGTCAGGGACACTATTGTCCAAGGGATCTAATATAAAAGGACTCTATCAACTGGAAGACAATAAACTCTTTGCCTTAGAAATATCACAGGATTGAAAAAAGTCGAAGAGTACTGGCACCTTAGATTAGGGCATATTAGTTTAAAGTCTTTAAAGTTGTTAAACTACAGTAGATGCATTTGATGTTAGGAGTTGGAATAAAGTGCCTTCTATCTGCACTAGTTTTTAGTTAGGGAAAAAGTTGTAAACTTTCTTTTGAATCAAGAAATAAAATTGAGCAGTTTACTTTACATAAGATTCATTGTGATCTTTGGGGGTCAGAACCTGTTGAATCATCTCAACATATGAAGTACTATGTGATCTCTGTGGATGATAATACAAGATATACTTGGCTCTATCCTTTAAGAAAGAAATCTGAATTCTTTGAAATTTTTCTAAAGTTTCAAAAAATGGTGGAAAAATAGTTTTCAAGTACCATTAAAATCTTTCAGTATGATAGTGGTGGTGAATTGTACTGACTTTGTCCAACACTTGGAAAACTGCGAGATTATTAGACATATGCTTGTCCACATATTCCTGAGCAGAATGAGATATCAGAAAGAAAACAGAGACACGTTGTGGATACTAGCTTAACATTATTTATTCATGCTAAATTAACTCAATTTTTATGGGTTAAAGCCTTTCTAACTGTAGTGTTTCTGATAAATAGGATGTCATCCTCAGTATTAAGGAATGAGATTTCATTTGTGAAATTGCATGTTTCCTCTCTTGATTACAAAAGTCTAAAAGTCTTTGGGTGTAGATGTTAATCATACATAAAAGGTAAGACTAAGTTGTCACCTAAAACAAATTCATGTATTTTTATTAAATATAGCAGCTTGAACAAAGGATACAAGTGCTACCATCCATAAACTGGGAAAGTTTATGTATCTAGGCATGTCATCTTTGATGAATCTTGTCTTGCGTATACTCAGGCAAATTAGCCTAGTAACAATATGTCTAAACCTCACTTTTCTAATTTTATTGAGTGTTTCTCTAATGTGTAGGAACCATCTAATAGTGTGCAATAATCAACCAGTGATATACGGAATTTAACTAATACTCTCACTAACATTATGAACTCAGTGGAAGTGTTTTTGGATAATACTGATTTAGATGCAAAAGAGGATGAAAATAATCAAACTGCTCCTACAAATACACTACTACTACTGTTGTTGGACACCGATTGAATTTTGATGAAGATACTCATAGTAAAAACACCAGTGATGTACAGGTAGTGGTAGATGCAGTAAAGTAAACCCCCTTATTGTTCATTTTGCAATATGGTAGAGGCACCATTCTACTCCTTTTATATGTAGATGATGTAATAATCACTGGAAGTATGTCTAAACCTCACTTTTCTAATTTTATTGAGTGTTTCTCTAATGTGTAGGAACCATCTAATAGTGTGCAATAATCAACCAGTGATATACGGAATTTAACTAATACTCTCACTAACATTATGAGCTCAGTGGAAGTGTTTTTGGATAATACTGATTTAGATGCAAAAGAGGATGAAAATAATCAAACTGCTCCTACAGATACACTACTACTACTGTTGTTGGACACCGATTAAATTTTAATGAAGATACTCATAGTAAAAACACCAGTGATGTATAGGTAGTGGTAGATGCAGTAAAGTAAACCCCCTTATTGTTCATTTTGCAATATGGTAGAGGCACCATTCTACTCCTTTTATATGTAGATGATGTAATAATCACTGGAAGCTCAAGTGAACTTATCAGAGAAACCATCACAGGACTTGCAAATGAGTTTGCTATGAAGGATCTTCGTCCACTATACTTCTTCCTAAGGATGGAAGTAAAATATTTCAAAGAAGGTATGTACTTGAGCCAGAGGAAGTATGCAACTGAGATACTGTATAAGATAGATATGCCATTTGTCAAAGCAGTCAGCACACTACTAGCACAAAAGCATGCTCTACAACAAATCACAAGTAGTCCAGTTGATGTTTCCAAATAAAAGTATTGTGGAAAGTCTCCAAAATAGTGAACACCTTCAAGCTGTGAAGAGAATCCTAAGGTATGTAAAGGGAACAACCCAGTTTTGTCTGAGATTGCTGGAAAGATCATCTTTCAAGTTATATGAATTCTCAGATGCAAATTGGGGAGGTTGTGTGACACAAGGAGGTCAACCATAGGATATTCAATATACAAAAAGCAACACACAATATCAAGGTCAAGTGTTGGGACAGAGTATAGGGCACTAGCTTCTGTAACAACAGAACTCATATGGGTAACCTACATTCTAAGAAACACTAGTGTATATCTGAAAATTGTACTAACATTGTTCTGTGACAATATTATTGCCTTGTACATGACTGTCAACCATGTCCTACATGCTACAACCAAACAAGTGGAAATGAATTACCGTTTTGTTAGAAGAAAGTGGCAAGGGGATAACTTGTGACACATTTTGTTCGATCAAAAGACCAGCTGATATTCAAAATACGGCTTTGACAAAGGAAGAATTTGCCAGATTTAGAAGCAACTAGGAATATGCAATCCACCTACTCACTAGCTTGAGGGGAAGTGTTGCGACACTTAAACAATGTAGAGGTTTGATTAGGACTCAATACATGATATCTTAGTTTATGTCTAACTAGAATATATGTAGCCAGACTTAAGAGTACATCGTACACTAGGAATGTACTTATTAATCAATAGATGTGTATTGTAAGTAGGAATCTATGTACAATATTTGTATAAATATAGGACATGATGTACGTATGATCAATCAAGCAATTTACAAATCCTTTCCCTATCTCTCTTGTTCTGTATTTCTACAAGAGTGACTTTTATTAAATTATTCATTATTCTAAGAAGGTAAGAATTCCTGATATTTTGAATTTTGAAATTGATTAAAATTTTACTTATTAAATTTTTTCTTATTTCAACAATGTCAAAAATTTTAGTACTTTAAAATGAGTTAAAGTTTTATTAACGTATAGAAATCATTTCTTTATTAAATAAACTGATTCGATCAAAAAATTTCTAACTCGCACCAACAAATGTGTACATGTAAAGATTTAAAGAGACCAAATTCATTTTGCATTAATAATTAAATTGAGTTATTTTTCTTCTTTTAATCAAGCAATCCATTAAAGAAAAGAAATTCAAGAAACACAACATACTTTAAGTTATTTTATATGGGCGAAATGATCTAATGGATCCTTATACTTGTCTGAGTTTGTAGTTTGGATTCTTGTACTCAATTTCTTACCAACTGAACTCTTAAATCCATCAAAACACAATATTTTAAACTCCTCTGACCGTTGTCAAGCCTATGTGGCAATTGATGATTGATTTAGAATGAACGCGTAATTTTACACATATAACATGCGTACCCATCAAACTTTTAAGTAAAACTAATTAAAATAAATAAATAAAAAGACAAAATAAATTTAAAAATAATTATTTTTTTAAAAAGCCTTACTCGTTTCTTCTTTCCTCCACCCCACCCTCTTTTCTAAACTCCATCGTTCAACCACTCCAAGCTCCTTAACATAGATTTACCCTTCAACAATAAAACTTGGTACTACGTATTTCAATCTCTAGTATCAATCAAAAGATGTCTAGTCTAGATCTTTCTTCAATTCAAATCACCCCTCTTTCCCCGCCAATGTTATTATAGTTTAATCATTTATTTATCGCTTTTGTATACTTCAAATTATACACACACATAACATATACACACAATACTTGTACTGCCTTCATTTTCTTGAAGCAGCAGGTAATTAGATGATATTTTGAAAGAAAGATTTGACGACAACAACGACAGTGAACTAGAATAGGCGTTTGTTAGTTTTGAGTGTGGTGGCAAGAGGCAAGCAATGACCGCTAATTCGCCGGCATTAAAGAATAATCATGTCAAAAAATTGATAGATGGAACGGTCAAGGAACGGCCAACCCTCTCTAATATTTTTATAATGCAATTGCTTCCGCTCACAACGCGCTTTCTCATTCCTCTTAGCTTTAACAACGGAACTTCGTACTTCTTTCAATGGCTCTAATTTGATCCCATGATTTGAAGAAGAAGAAATAGGGAGCGAGAAGTGATCTGAAGAAGAAGAAGAAGAGAGAGGAGGGAGAGGGGAACAAAGTAGTAGTGTGACGAAGATAAGGGGTATTTGAATTAATTATTTTTTAGATATTTATTTTTTTACGCGACATTAAAAAATGATGTAGACTCCACTTATAAGTCATTGTATTATACACACATTGAGTAGTCAAAAAAAGATTTAAAATATTGTGTTATGATGGATTTAAGGGTTCAGTTGGTAAAGCATTAAGTAGGTGAGTGTAGAATACAAACTTAGATAAGTATATGGGTCCATTAAGATAAGGGCAAATATGACCTCTCGGTTAAACAAATTCCACCAAAAATGAACTAAGAATTGTAATTCCACAAATTAGCCATTTCGACTCTTTTTAATATATCAATTCATTGTTTTCTCTTTTTCTTTTTTCCTTTGTTGGCTGCTCTTCTCACTCTCTCTCGCTATTCTTTTTAAAATGTTAAAAAGATTTTTTTTTTTTTTAACAATTAAATATAATTTTATGGCATTTTTTTCCTCAATAATTTATAGTTAGAATAGAAAAAAAATTAGCACGTTATTTTTTTTATTCCTATTATTTTTTGTATATAATTTATATGTAATAAATATATAATCAATATATAATATATACACCCTCATATATATAAATTTATTGACATAATTTTTCTATAATAAAAAAAACAAAAAAGAGTGTTTTTGTTTAAATACAATTCTTTTTCTAATGTATTGAACATACAATACATGTTTGATACATATTAATACAATTCAATACATACACACACACACACACATACACACAAACACACAAAATACGATTATGATAGTCAATAGATACATTTTTATTCAAAGATGATACATTTGTATACACATTCTATACAGATAAATATTTTATATAACAATTATACAGTTTCTATACACATTCAATATGACCTTTACATACAATAATTATTCAGATACATATGTTATACTATAATTATACAGTTTCTATAGAAATCTTTTACAAATACATATTCTATACAATCATGATACAATTTCTATACACATCATATACAGACACAGATTTCATGCAATAGTTATATAGTTTCTATACAACAATAATACATATTCTATATTACTATTATATAGTTTTTGTGCACATCTTGTACAACCTTTAGATGTAATAACTATTCATATGCATATTATATACAATAATTATACAAATTCTATAGAAATCTTATACGAATACATATTCTATACAATCATGATACAATTTTTATATACATTATATACAGATACATACTCCATACAATAGTTATATAATTTCTATACAAGAATAACATATATTCTATATAACAATTATATAATTTTTATACACAACTTATACAGCATTTAGATGCAATAATTATTCAGTTAAATATTCTATACAACAATTTTACAATTTTATACACATCTGATACAGTCTTTAGCTACAATAACTGTATCATCAATATAATTTATATATAATAAGTATATGAGAAATGTATAAATAATTACATATTATATAATTATTATACACATATGATACGTGTTTTTGGGACATTTCTTGAAGGCAATAATTAGAGATCAGAACCTTCATCGTTCAAACCACCACCCATATTCCACTATGAAAGACTCATAGTTTTTTTGTCATCTTCATCGTTTTTTTTATATCACAATATCACTTAAAACTCAATTAAAAAAAATATGTAACCAAAGCAAACACTATTATTGTCGGTTGTCTTCCTTACCACCCTTGAATCACTATTTTTCACCATTAAAATGATCCATAATTGTTGTTAAGCCAATCATAACTAGCATCAAATGAACACTGAAAATAATATTTAAATCGAGTTGTTCTCATCTAAAAAAAAATTATTACAACACTTTAATTTGTTGATATTTTGCATCATTTTCTCATATATAATAAGTTGAGCTTATACCAGTGAAAAAGGAAGAAGAAGATTTAAAAAAGATGCAAAAAAAGAAAAAATCGAAGGAGAAACCTTTTTATGGGAAGAAAATGACACCCAAAAGAAAAGCCGTCGAGACATGAATTGTCTAATAGGCCAAACTTTGGCCATTTCTTTGTAAAAAGGTCACACTGTGTCTTTTCCCCGTCCATTAAATCATTTCGCATTTTATATAGGAAAAAGGATACCCACTGATCATATTTAAAGCAAATGGCCGCTATTTGATATTTTGTCAAATAATGGACGGTCAACAAAACTATTTTCATTTAATAGCGATTGGGCTATTTTGACTCTCTCATTTATTTTTGGGCAATTTTATCCTATTTTTTAAAAGGTGGGTGGTGGTGGTGGTGATGATGATGGCGATGGTGGTGGTGGTGATGGTGTTGTTGTTGCTACTGCTGATCTAAAAATAAATGATCATATTTGAGATATTGGATATAGAGTTGTCAGTCAGTCGGCCCAAACTAAACTTTAAAAATGGCGAGTCAGAAATGTATCAATATAGTATATAGGTTGTACATGGTATAAGAAGTGTATTAATATGGTGCAGGATTTAATCAATATAGTATTGGAATTGTATTAATATGATATATATATATATATATATATATATATATATATATATATATAATGTAGAATGTGCATAGAAATTGTATAATAGTTGTATAATGTGCATATATACGATCTGTATAAAAACTGTATAATTATTGTATAAAATTTATATACGTATATGGTGTGTAAGGAAATTGTATAATTATTGTATAAAACATGTATCTAAATAATTATTGCAACTAAAGATTGTATAAATTTTTGTAGAACTATATAATTGTTGTATAGAATATATTTTTTTAATATATAATATGCATAGAATTTGTATCATTATTATATAGATTATGTATAAGTTATAAGATGTGTGTCTTTATGATGTTAAAGAAAAGAAATCAGAGAAATATGCATGGATAATTATAGTATTACATGCTAAAATAATTAACATTAGAAATTAAATAATAAAATAAAAGAAAGCCAAAAAAAGCAGTAGCAGTCGACGAAAAGGCCGAAATGACAACTTTTATAAATTGCCAAATAAATGACTATTTTGATAAAATTAGTTTCGGTCGAATGATTTTTTTGTGTCTTTTTTCCTTTAATATAATCGAGTATTTTTGTTATGTGTTCTTTTCAGTTTTTAATCATCTTCAGTTAAATCTACAATATAAAAACATAAAATCACAATGTCATAAATGTTGATTTGACTTTTCAAAAGTAATTTTGGTAAGCTTCAATTTTATTATAGCAGATTAGGTAAATGTTCTTTTTAAGTTATACATTTATATTAAAAGATTATTACTTTTTAAATATAATTTTGATAATAATTATTAATTCATGTGTGCAAAGTATGTACACTAGACTGGTATTTCCTTCGTTCCTTTCTACTTGTCCTAGTTTTCTTTGTGAGAGTCAAATAATGTAATTTTTTATCAACATTTTAAGATTAAAAAATTCCATCGTATTGGTATGAGAAATATGACAACTTTTTTTCATCATATAAACTTTGATCAAAATTGTCAAACTGACTCTCAATAAGCGAAACATGCTAACTATTCCCTCCATTTGGTTTTACTCGTCACAAATTGAGATTATACCTCTATTAAGAAAAATAATTAATAACATAGTCATTTTATCATAGTAACCCTATTAAATGATGTTTATATTGTGTCTTGAAATTAATTTGGAGAAAAAACGATTAATGTTAAGGGTAAAATAAAAAAAAAAGTTGTCTTTTCTTGATGTATAAAAAATAATAAGTAAAAATAGAAATTTAATTAGAAAATTTATGGCAAGTAAAATTAAACGGAGGAAGTACTTTGAAACGAATAGAGTATACTAAAAAAAGAATAATGAACAAGATAGAATAGCTACTTTCAAAGGGATGGAGTATACTGGAAAGAATGAACAAGATAAAATAAACTCATACGATACATCCATTAACAAAATTTATCAATAACAACAACTCATAGGAGGATTTCTTGGAAACTCTACTTCCAAAAACCAGGAATCCTAACAAGCGTCCAACAATAGCAACCAAGAAAACACCCACATTAAAAGACATAACAGCCAACATGACAAGATAAGCCAAACCAATCCTCAAACCATACAAGATTGTCTGAAGAAGGCCAGCAATTACATGATCAACATTACTCTCATTAATGTAATTGCTACTAGAGAGAAATTCTACAAAAACCGCCATGGAAAAGAGAATAACAAGTGCCAAGATGTACATGCCCAAATTATCATATCCAGGCGGCCAACCTGAGAAGAGAATCTCAGCACTCTTTTCCCAGAAAAACGTGACGTGCATCATCATGTGTTGATGGTTCATCGTCATCCTTCCTCCTCCTGTGCCATTGCTCGGCGGCCCCATAGCCATTCCATCCATGTCGCCGCTGTTGTTCATTTTTTTCTCTTCTAGTTCTTGCTTTTTTTTGTGAACTGGCTAGTAGTTTAGTGGTACCTAAGTAAGCAACAAAGTTGTTGATAGTACATTGTAGTAAATGTCCTTTTTCTAGTACAAAATTAAGGATGAGTCAAAATTAAATAGTACATACTAGATTTGTAAAATGAGATTCTTCAAATCTTTCCCCAGAGACTTCCCTTCTAGTTAAATTTAGTAAGAGTAACAACCCTGTTTGATTTACGATATTAACTTCTCCCCTTTTATCTTTTCTTGAAAATAATCTATAATCTATAATTTATAATCTATATATATCTATAATCTATAATCTATATAATATATTAAAAATATGAACACCCTTAGATTTGAACTTTTTGTCCTTCATTAAAAAACTCTTCTTTAGACAAAACTGTTTTTTCACTATATTTTTTAATTTATTATTTAATTATTTTTTACTATATTAACTACACATCCTAAAATATATGGGACTCCTAAAATATAAGGTAGGAGAATTAATTAATATTTTCCTTTTTATTAGACTTCCTAAAATATATGAGACTCCTATAATATATGGTAGGAGAATTAATTAATATTTTTCTTTCTACTGTTTAATTCAAAAAATACTCCTAAAATAGGACTCTATTGAGATGTACGTTAAACTAGAGAACAAACCGGTTTATCTATTGGGAGAATATGATTGATGGTCATCTAACTTAATTCGATTGCATGTTTAGATTGGTGGATGCTTGATTCGGTTGGTTTTGAAGAATTTCTTGTGTAAAGGTTAGGTTTAATTGTATTGTTTTAATATCTTTATTATCTTATTGTTTTATTTTAATTTACAGATGCTAGATGAATGTGGGTCGGCTTAGAGATTTTTTTTTAGGTCAAGGTTAGGTTTAATTGTATTATCGTAATATCTCTATTAGTTTGTTATTTTGTGGTAATTTACCGTTCGTAGATGAATCTCGATCGGCTTTGAAAATTTTTGTGTGTAAAATTTCAGTTTAATTGTATTATTTTGATATCACTTTTATCGTATTATTTTGTTGCAGTTTACAGGTGATAGATAAATGTTGGTCGGCTTTGAGGATTTTTTTTTATGTAAAGGTTAGGTTTAATTATATTATTTTGATAGCTTTATTATTGTATCATTTTGTTATTGTTTACAAGCGGTAGATGAGCGTCGGACGATTAAAAATATTTTTGGTAAAGGTTAGGTTTAATAAATAAATTCTTCAATCTTTATTTACTCAAAAGATATTAAATTAATTATTATATTCATCTTTATTATTTAAATAAATATTTTATTTAATGTAATGTTTAAACTCATTAAAGTGAGGTACACGCGCAAGGCGCGCACACCTAAACTAGTGGTAAAATACACCTGTGAAGTATTAAATTTTGTGAGTTTCATATTTGACTATTAATGTTTGCACTTTCTACCTTAATTATCTACAATTATTTATCAAAAGCAGAAAAATAAAAATAGATGAATCGAAAAACAACCTGACCAAAATTGAAAAAAAAAAATGAGTAAATTTCACGGGTGGTCATCCAGCTTTATGTTCACTACCCAAAAGTCATTGTTCTTTGTTTTGTTACACAAAAGTCATTCAACTTTGCCTTATCTTTAACAAAAGTCACTTTACCAAAATTTATTTAAAATCTTACCTAAAATGTAGGATGAAATTAAAAGAAAATCTCTTGAGAATTTGAGGGTAGGTTCAAAATGACCCCTCAAATATACTTTAGAGAAAATTTGGTTCTTTAAGCTTGCTATATGTGAGTACATTTAGCCTTTATGAAATATTTAACAAACACTAATTGTTAAATTTTATAAAACTATGAAAAAAGAATTTAATATTGAGTCACATTTAGAGGTTTGTTATTATTTTTTTATTTATTTATTGTAGGATTTGATGTAGCTTTCTAGATTAATTTATTTATTTGTAGAATAAATTCATAAATCCATTCACAAGTTTCGCTCTAGAACGTTGATCTCTCATGTTACCACGCTTACTTTGATTGTTCTGATTTCTTTGTAACAATTCTTTTAATGTTTATCACTATACAAAACTGTATACTTAAAATTAATTATTTTATGAAATAACTGAAATACCAAGGAGTGATATATTTTTATAAATTTTTTAAATTTTCGTTATGCCATCATTATCAAATTTCAACAAATCTTTCAACTCCATCTCCAGCCCCTCCAAAATATCTATCATTTAAAACTTTTTATTTTTTATATTTCATAATAAGTAACATTATTTTATTTTTTATTTCTTTTACTAACTCTATTTACTAAACGTTATTGCAGTTTACATTGCAGTTTACTTCACAGCGTCAATGTATTGAAAATAATATTCATAGAAATTATTACAAAACTATTTGAAAATCATATCTGTTTATTTAATAGTGTACTGATAATATTAACAAAATAATATGTAGCCAAAGTAAAAAAGGATGTCTATAAATTAACAAACAAAATAGTGTATCAGGAAAAGGGTAAGTAAATGAAAACGTAACTATTGTACATTTATGATAAATAAATTTTAATTGTTTTTTGGATTTTATTTTTGTCCAATATTGTTAATTTAATTGGTAGAATTTGTCAAACATATAGAAATAAAAAGGCTCATTTTTATTATCAATACAATGGATCAAAATTGCTTAAAAGTATATTGGAGGGGCTATTTGGAATCTACCCTCAAACATAAGGGACCGTTTTTAATTGCACCCCAATTTTTAGGTAGTGTTTTAATTAAATTTTGTCAAAATGATTTTTATGAAAGATAAGGCAAAATTAAATGATTTTGTGTAACAAAATAAAATATAATGACTTTAGGTAGACAATAAAATATTGGATGACCATCCATGAAATTTACTCCAAAAATAAATAAATTTAACACATGTTAGGGATATAAAAAATAGTATAACAAGACTTGGCAAGTGGCAACTGTACTTTTCTAAATATAAGGGGTCGTTCGATAGAATGTATAAGAATAATGCAAAATATGGTGTATTAGTAATACTTATATTAATAATGTTTGTGTTAGCTATGTTTGCATTAGTTATGCTTGTATTTTTCTTATTCAGTGTTTAGTTTGATGTATTAAAAATAACATGAATTACATAATTTTTTTTTAATTTTTTTTTTTTTTACAGTAATATCCTCCATATATATGTTGGAAAGGATGCAAAATTTTTTTTTGAGGGATAATAATATCTTTAACCATGTTAATGTATGCATTAGATCCATTGAATTACTAATACCATGGATTTTGAAGTATTAGTAATATACACCTTAATATACAATAGAATGTACAACTAATACATTAGTTATACACAGGGTGAAAAAAATATACCAAATAAGATATTATTAATACACATTAAACTAATACATGTATTAACTTTTCAATACATTCAACCAAACGACCCCTAAGTGATACAACCAGTTAAATTTTGGACGGATTGTACAGGTTATACTTTTTTAGCTAATTTTTGCCACCTCTGTACAATATGTAGTCAAATTCTCATGACAGCAAGCCTCTAAAATGATCTGTTTACATAATGACAGCAAGATCCCCAATCCTTTGTTGTTGTCCTGTATAGAATAGAGTGTTATATTTTTCGAATTTAATAAAATCTCTATTATTTCAACAATAACTTTAACCACATGTTTAAATTGATATATGAATAATTCATGAAGTTTAAATTTTGTATTTTTTTAATAATAAGTTTAACTCGACTTACGAACAATCAAAAAAAAGTTTAAATTTATTTTCTTGAAAATAGAAAAGTCAAATGTTAAGAAGTTCAACCAATTTATGAACTATCAAAATGAAGTTTCAAGAACTTTAAACACAATTTCAAACAGTTGAAGAACTGTCTATATGAAGTTCAAACAGTTTTCGAAAAAAGAGAGTAAAACCAACTTTAAGAAAAAAGAGAAGAAATAGAAAGATTCAAGTCCACCGAATTCACGGTGTGTCCTTAAGGAAATTACTCCACTCAAGTATCCAAGGTTATGTAATATATCCTCCTAGGATAAAATGAATCACTTCGACAGAATAAGGGTACCTCAAATTCTATCGAACTACGAACACACTCAATGAGAGAAAATCACACTAGAGTTTTTTACAAGAAAAGGAGTTTTTTTTTTTCAAATTTTATGTCTATACTTGAGGAAACATTCAGGTATTTATAGCCATCAAGGTGTTGCTTCATGAAGAGAAGCAATGGTTCAGAAAGGTGCACTCCTTCATAAAGGTGCAACTCTTCGAAAAAGCCACAACCCATTGGAAAAGTCATAAGCATCCAAACCGAAAAGGTGCCTACTCAAATTGCATCCTTTCTCTTGGTGTCTTTTCAGAAAAAACACCTATTCATTTTTCATTCACACCTCTTAAAAACTCAACAATTACCCATATGAATGGGGAATGACTATTTTATAAAAAAAGTAACGAAAAAGTGTGTGTTTTACAAGTAAAGACTAGTTGCATCTGTTTTTCCTTTGAACTTTTCATAGTGAGCTTGCATCGGATGAACTAGGTCAATCAGTAGATGTGATATCTTTGAACCGTTGAGCTTTAATGTACACCTAGACAACACAAGTCACACAACCAATATTTTAACGTTTATGGTTTCATGATTTTATTCGTTTCAGTTATGAACACGTTCTGATTTCATAAGAGCTTAGAGAATAGACGTTTAATAACATTCTCCTTGAAGTAACTTCCACTTCACCCTCAGATAAGTGATTCCGAAATATTTAATCTTATAGATCTAACTATTTTGTCAAACCTGTCAAACTTAGAAACCTTTAAAAAGCTTCAAACCATAAGTATTATCTTTGCTTTTTGAACATTGTCTTCATCATGAGAATGGGTTGAGTATATTGACAATATTGAACTATCAGTCACAACTTTATTTGATCTCCTTAAACCTAGCTCTTTGGATCTTCAGTCTGCTAGGTAGAGTTACCGTCATGCTGACTTGTCCTAGGCCTTAAATCAATTTCCTTCGATGATACCTCAACTCCCTATCTTGATAGGCCTTTTGTTGGATCCGACACATTATGATTTGACTTTACATAGCCAATAGTCATAATTCCACTAGAGAGTAGTTTTCTAATGGTATTATGTGTCCTTCTTATATGATGAGATTTATCATTGTACATCATGCTCCTTACCCTATCTATCACTACTTGACCATCACAGTATACACATACTGGTGCTAAAGATTTGAGTCAATAAGGAATATCTTTCAATAAATTTTGGAGCCATTCAGCTTCTTCACCGACTTTATCTAACGTGATAAATTTAGATTCTATTATAGAGCGGGCAATACATGTCTATTTGGATGATTTTCAAGAGACTACTCCTCCACTTAAAGTAAATATATATCTACTCATGGATTTTACTTTATTTGATTCGGTGATTCAATTTACATCACTATATCCTTCAATGACCATAGGATATTTATTATTATGTATAGCATAGTTTTGAGTATATTTTAGATATTCCAAAACTTTTTTCATTGTCATCCAATGAGTTTGATTCGAATTACTCGTGTAAGACTAAATTTACTAATAGATCATGTTATATCTGATCGCGTACAATTCATGATGTACATCAAACTTTTTAACACTCTTGTGTAGTCCAACTGTGAGTCACTTTCACCTTCATTCTTTTGAAGTGCAAAGCTCACATTTAATGGAGTTTTGGCAATACCAAAATTCAAATACTTGAACTTGTCAAGTACCTTTTCAATGTAATGAGACTATAATAATGCCAACCTTCGTGGAGTTTTTGAATTCTTATCCTTAAGATCACATCCGCAACTCTAAGGTCTTTCATATCAAACGTGCTCTTAAATATTCATTTTTTAGCTTTTATGTCAAAAATATCTCTATTGATGATCAAAATATCACCCACATACAAACAAAAAATGACTTTGTAATTTAGACTATATTTATTACATTAGTTCATCTTTAAGTTGTTTGCCAACATGGTTTGGTCAAACTTAGTGATACAAGAATAATCACGGTTATGAACTTAAGAGAGTGCGTGTTGGACCTGAGACTTGGTGGATGTAAATGAAGTGAAAAGGAGAACCTAAATGGACACCAAAATCATCCATACATAGCACTCCAAGGGCGCCTACTTGAATCCATTCATTAAAGGGCCTTTTTGGTCATTTTACCTTACTTTTGTAATAAGTCTATAAATAGACTAGTTTAGGTCTTTAGTTCTTTGGTTGATGATTATTGTAAGTCTTGAACTTTTGAAACACCAAGTCCTTTCTCCTTGAGGCACAAAACCCAAAATTGTAACTAGGATAGCATTCAAGGGTGGAATCTCTTGTGATTGCTTGTTTGTTAGAAACGTTGGTGCTTGAATGGTGGACTCCACTTTTGTATCGTCGTAAGAAATTGGTGCTTGTTAACGTGTTTTGTAGGGGTTTTATAGTTTCATAAACTCTTTAGTTACTACTTTACATGTTTCCCTTATGTCAAGTTATCTATCTTCTTTACCATTAAGTTTGTGTTTGCTTCCTTGTGTTGTTTTGTGTCTTGCTTGTTATGGGTATTTGCGGATCATTTGTGGACTGTTTTGTGCTTATTTAGATACCGTTTGGTATCATTTGGTATCATATCCATCATTTATTTCGTTCCCACGAGATCAATCTTGGGTTTGTTCACTCAAAAATAAAAAAAAAGTATTGACAAAAATCTGGAAAACTCAAAATAGTAATCTGTCCCCGTTTTTGTGTTTAGGCCAAAATTTGAAGCCTAGTTTTCTTGTGATTTTTGTGTGTTTTGTGTGTTCTAGTGTTAGAACTTTGTTTACTAACACTAGAAGAGATGTCTAAGGTCAAAAATCTCACAAAAAGAGTTGTGTTCTTGAGTTTGGTGTTCTTGGCCGCGAAAGTTGTTGTTCTTGTTGTTGTCTTGACCGAGATTTGTTCTTTGAGTCTAGATATAGGTATATTTATTGAGTATTGAGTGTTATTAGTGTTGGTTTGTTCTTCCCTAACACTAATAGAGTCAAGATATAAGTTGAACTCCTACTTGTGTTGTTGTTGCGCGGATTCAAAAGTTGGGCCGAATTGTTGTTGGTGTTGTTGTGGTGGATTCAAAATTTGAACGTTTAAAGGTGTGTTGTTGGTATTGTGGTTGTGGATTTGTGTTGAAAGAGGAGTTGTTGTTGTTGGGAGGTTCAACTTGAACCTTGGTCTTCAAATCTTGTTGAAGGTTCTTGGTGTTCTTGGCCAATCTTCATGTCTTGAGACAAGAAGAACCTTCAATAAGTAGTGTTTGATCTTAAGACCAAGTGGAAGAGTGTAGTCTTCTTTTTTATCTTGAAACAAGTTCCAAGACTATACCAAAGTAGTAAGGGACAAAGAGGGCTTTCAAAAATACTAGTTACCAAAAGGAAGTAAGGAGACTTTTCAAGACTAACCAAAAGAGGAAAGAGCTAACCACCCTTCAAAAAGGTCTTTTGCCCAAAAGATGCAAATAAAGTCAACCTATTTTGAATGTGAAAAAGTCTCTAAAACTTGTGTATTTCCCCTCCAAAACTGAATTCACTCTTCCACAAGTTGGAAAAACACTAAATTTTTCAAATTCCACAACCATCCCAAGGCTTCCACGTCACTATCCGCAACCAATCAATGGCTGCCACATCACCCCTTTGTACAAATAACTTATTTGTGTTTTGTAGGTAACTTTTGGCTACAATGGATAACAATGCTCTTAGTTCTATTTTGGCCGGGATTGAAACTCTTTCCTATGAAGTGGCTAGAATGAATGCGGGTCTTGATAGATTAGGCTCGAATATGACATCGTTTGGTGAGAAGTGGATCATTTGGAGAGTCAAAGAAACTCTCGTGCTTCTACTCCCAAAACTTTACATCCAACGATCAATCCTCCAAGACCACCACAAAATGCCATAAGCCAAGTTTCCAACTATCCTCAAAACCAAGACCTAAGTAGGACACCTCCCCCGCAAATTGATCAAGTCCAACAAGAAGGACTTGGAAACCAAATTCCTCCACCAAAACCAAATTCTCCTATCCAAGCTCCAAAACCGAACTCTCCTATCCAAGCTCCAAAACTGAACTCTCCCGTCCAAGCTCCACAACCGAAGTTCTACTTTATAAAATCAATCCTCTCAATCGAAGTTCCACTTTTCCAAAGTCGATACATCCACGTAGAGGTATATGGTAAAGAGGAACATGAAGGATATGGAGTCTATGATGAGCCTTATATGATGGAAGAAGAGTTTAAAGGAAGACATACGGATCAAAGAGGATATCGAGGGCATGGAGGAAGAGTTAGTCAATGAGACCAACAAGGAACCCACCACCAAGTGGAGATATGGGAATTGAAACAGATGAGATTGAAAAAAAATCTCAAGATGGAGAGGAAGCCGAGGTTCAAAATGAAGAAGTTGGCCGAGACTTGTGTTGATGAGATCCGGTGTTCCTCATGTTCTTTTTGGACTGTTTTGGTGCCATTTCATGTTTTGAGGGCTGTTTTAAGTGGTTTATTTTGAAGTGTCCAATTGAGAGAGGTGAAGCCGTGAATTTGTGGGAAAATTCCTCACAAGATGGAGAGGATGATACAAGAATAATCACGGATATGAACTTAAGAGAGTGCGTGTTGGACCCGAGACTTGGTGGATGCAAATGAAGTGTAAAGGAGAACCTAAATGTACACCAAAACCATCCATACATAGCACTCCAAGGGCGCCTACTTGAAGCCATTCATTAAAGGGCCTTTTTGGTAATTTCACCTTACTTTTGTAATAAGTCTATAAATAGACTAGTTTAGGTCTTTTGTTGATGATTGTTGTAACTCTTGAACTTTTGAAACACCAAGTCCTTTCTCCTTGAGGCACAAAACCCAAAATTGTAACTAGGATAGCATTCAAGGGTGGAATCTCTTGTGATTGCTTGTTTGTTAGAAACGTTGGTGCTTGAGTGGTGGACTCTGCTCTTGTATCGTCGTAAGAACTTAGTGATTGTTAATGTGTTTTTTAGGGGTTTTAGAGTTTAATAAACTCTTTAGTTAATACTTTACATGTTTCCCTTGTTTCAAGTTATCTATCTTCTTTATCATTAAGTTTATGTTTGCTTCCTTGTGTCTTTTTGTGTCTTGCTTGTTACGAGTATTTGCGGGTCACTTGTGGACTGTTTTTTGATCATTTAGATACTGTTTGGTATCATTACTGATACCTTAAAACCCCCAAGAAGACACAAAAAAGCCCCCAAAAACGTCACAAAACACACCACAAACCGAGAGCCCAAGGAACCAAGTCTCGGCCAAGAATGACAACACAAGAATAAAAAAAAATCCGAGAATGCTTCAACAATGGAGAGATAATAACGTGTATAACCACACCAAAACAGAAAAAACACTACAATAATGTGATGAACAATAAGCTTACAATAACAACAACCAACGATTATAAGAGGACAAGACACAACTACTACAAGATGACAACAAAAAGTAAAGGGATAGATAGTTAGACAAAGGTGGTGTAAATCCTAGTAACCAAAGAGTACATTAAACTCTAAGACCCCTAACACCTCCACACACGATCACCTAACTCTTAATATGACACAAGAGAGGATTCCATAACTCAAGCGCCAAGGTTTCTCAAAAATAAGAAATCACAAGAGATTCCACCCTTGAATTACTATCCTAGTTACAAGTTTCGGTTTACCTCAAGTAGAGAGAGGACTTTGATGTTCAAATGTCAATACTTACAACAATAATCAACTAAGTAATGAAAATCCCTAATACTAAACTATATATAGTCTCCTTATTACATAAAAGATGAAATGCCCAAAAGGCCCTTAATGAAATGAGGGCGCCCCTCTAGTGTAACAAATGAGCAAATAGGGCGGCTTTGGTGTGTCTTTGATCCTTATCACATATCAACATTGAAATTCCTAGGATGATACTTTGTTTTAGTTGTACACACGTTGATCTTCATAGTCTCACTTGTATCATCCTCTCCATCTTAAGAGAAATTTGCCCTCAAATTCAAGCAATCATCACCGACAAGCTCTCCTCTTTGCATCATCTCTTCATTGCTCTTCATAAGGTTAGGATGTTCAACCAAGGGTCCCATGAGATCATCAAGTATTCTCATTGTATTTATATGTTCTACAACCTGCACATAAGAAGATTTGATACTAGGCAAAGTGCTAGTATCTCGGTTAGTAATCAACAAAGAGTCCTTGTGGGTAAATCCCACAATCCCAACTCCCGGATTCTGTCCTTCTTCATCCTCCTCACTCTCGGCTTCTTCTTCCATATCCTCACTAAGCATGACTTTCCTTGCCATATACATAGGCACTACAATCTCACCTTCACATGGCCAAACATCTTTCCCATCCCCCTCATTTGGCTCCTCGAGTTCTACCTTCTCTCCATTTTGAGATTAATCATCAATCTCCTTCAGTTCAAGTCCCACCTCCTCCCCAAGAAAGTACAATTTTCCCTCCCTTAGGATCATATTTCTCCTATTTGGGCACTCGTTATCCTTGTGTCCCCAACTTTGGCATTTAAAATATTGAAAGCCCTTAGAACTAGAAGAGGAATGCGATTTACCTTCATTTCTCAGAGGGTACCTTTGGTGAGCCTTGTTTTCGGCTTGGACAGACTTGTCCTCGGTTTTCTCCATATTGTATGGATCATTTTTCTCCTTGTGCCAACCCGAGGGAGATTTCCCTTTGATCTTGACACTCGGTTTCTCCCGTAACTCCTTCTCAACTTCTAAGGCATCTTGGAAGATGACATCAACGGTGTCAAACTTATGAAGTGTCAACCGTGAGGCAATGTACCTATTCAACCCCACCTTGAATCAAATGATGTCATGTCTTACTTTCTCCCCTCGGTGATCAAGTTTCAAAATGAGTTGTTGGAATTCATCATAGTAAGCCACGACGCTTTTGTTCCCTTGCCTCAAGTTATACAACTTAGCAAGGTTCTCTTGATGGTAACTCTCGGGTAAGTACCTTTGTCTCATGAGGTACCTTAACCTAAACCAAGGAGGGGGCTGCCTCTTAATCAAAACATTGCTAAATCTCTTCACATACTCCCACCACGTAGTAGCATAACCTTCAAAATGTGCAATCGCATAACAACTCTTTTTCTTCTCGGTAAGGTCATTAACTTGGAAGATTCTCTAGCAAGTGGACTCCCAAGATAGAAACTCTTCTAGATAACTCTCACCTTTGAATTTTGGAAGCCCCACCTTGATGGTATTTACACCTACATCACGATTTTGGTTCCCTTGTTGGTTCCAAAGACCAACTCTTCCTTCTCGGCCATGAACTTCCCTTGGATCACTTTGCCTACCCATCATCTCCTCCCTTCTCATGTAAACATCATCATATGGTCCATAACCAGAATGTTGTTCTCCTCTACCATACCCTTCAACATGGACGGGTCTATTTGGGTTAAGTGGAGCTTGTAGCGGCGGGATTAGATTTGGATAGTGAGGTCTTTGGTCAAGTGAAGTTTGGATGGGAGGGCTCGGGTTTGGTGGTTGTATTTGGGTTCCAATTCCTTCTTGTTGGACTTGGTGAACTGGAGGGTGTCTTGTTCTATCATGATCCTGGATTTAGAAGTGACGGTCGGTTTGATTTATGGAAATAGGGATATAGGATTTAATGCATGGCCTCGAGAGTACTAGTTGGTGAAATATGTTGAGGGGTAGAAGGTCGGCTTCTTTGGATTTCCACTCTCTCCAATATCCCACCCATAATTGACACTTCACCCTTAATTGATACTACATCCGAGTCTAGTTTTTCAATACCCGCGGTCATCCTAGCCATATCTCGGGACATAGCTTCAAGGCGAGCCAAAATGATACTAGTAGCATTGTGTTCCCCCGTGGATTGAGAGTGTGAGGTCTCGGATTCCATTGCACCAAAAACAGCCCAAAATGTCACACTCAACACACCAACAAAGGTTCAAGTCTTTGAACCACAAGCAACAACACCCCACAAATGGCAACAAGAAAACAAAACAAGTTTACAAGACAAAAACACACTTTGTTGTTGAAGAGAATTTGTTCCAAGACTTTGATGTTCAATAATACACCTTTGAGGAAGATATTTCGGCTATGGTATATGCTTACAAGACTTGAGACTCTCTTTTCAAGATTCAAAAACTTTCCACCAACTTTCTACCAACTTGAACTCTTTTGGCAAGACAATTTTTTGGGATAGTCTTGTCTCTTTCCTCTTTTGTCTAAGTTTGAAAAGTGCCTTACTCCTTTTTGGTAACTTGCTTTTTGGAGGGCTCTTTTTCTTTTTCTACTTTGGTGTTGTCTTGGATTATTTTCAAGACAAACAAAAAGTATTATACTTCTTTTCTCTCTTCAAGATCAAACAACAACTTATTCAACACAACACAAGAACACAAGATGAACACCACCACCAACAACAAGAAACCGTCTATTTAACACCACACCACACCACACCACAACTCGAATCTTGCTCAAGAACATGGGTTGTAGACTCAATAAGTGTTGAGGAGAATGAGAATCAACACTAGAAACAAACTAATGCAACAACACACACTCAAATATAGACACAAATCTCGGCCAAACACAACAACAACAAGAAGAACACCCGGCCAAGAACAAGAACACTTCAACACTCATTTTTTTTTACTAAGAGAGACCAAGATTGGTAGCGTAGGAACACAACCAGCCTTAGATTTGATACCAAATGATACCTTACAACCGCAAGAAGACACAAAACAGCCCCCAAAAATGTCACAAAATACACCACAAACCGAGAGCCCAAGGAACCAAGTCTCGACCAAGAATGACAACATAAGAATGAAAAGAAAATTCGAGAATGCTTCAACAATGGAGAGATAATAACGTATATAAAAACACCAAAACAGAAACAACACTACAATAATGTGATGAACAATAAGGGTACAATAACAACAACCAATGATTACAAGAGGACAAGACACAACTACTACAAGATGACATCAAAAAGTAAAGGGATAGATAGTTAGACAAAGGTGGTGTAAATCCTAGTAACCAAAGAGTACATTAAACTCTAAGACCCATAACACCTCCACACACGATCACCTAACTCTTACGATGACACAATAGAGGATTCCACAACTCAAGCGCCAAGGTTTCTCAAAAACAAACAATCACAAGAGATTCCACCCTTGAATTGCTATCCTAGTTATAAGTTTCGGTTTGCCTCAAGTAGAGAGAGGACTTTGATGTTTCAAATATCAAGACTTACAACAATAATCAACTAAGTAATTAAAATACCTAATACTAAACTATATATAGTCTCCTTATTACATAAAATATAAAATGCCCAAAAGACCCTTAATGAAAAGAGAGCGCCCCTCTAGTGTAACAAATGAGCAAATAGGGCGGCTTTGGTGTGTCTTTGATCCTTCTCATGTCTTAACATTGCACTTCCTAGGATGATTCTTTGTTGCACTTGTACACACGTTGGTCTTCATATTCACACTTGTATCACTTAGCATACTACTGTTTGAGTGCTTGATTTAGTCCATAAAGTGACTTACCAAGTTTGCATATTTTTTTCTTTATCGGGAACCATAAAACCCTTGGGTTGTTCCAAGTAAATTTCTTCCTTCAATTCTTCATTTATAAATGTTATTTTCACATCCATTTGATGGATTTCAAGATTATATATTTTTTCTAAGGCAACTAACATCTGAATGGACGTTATTCTTGTTACAAATTAGTATGTATCAAAATAATCAAGACCTTATTTTTGTCTAAATCCTTTCACTAAAAGTCTTGCCTTGTATTTGTTAATAGTACCATTAGCTTTCATTTTCTTTTTCAAGATCCATTTAGAACCTAAAGGTTTATTTCCTGGAGAAAGATCAACCAACTCTCAAGTATGATTGCTCAAGATTGAATTAATCTCACTATTGACTGTCTCTTTTCAAAAGAAAATGCCCGAAGGCGACATCACTTCTTTAAACGTTTAAGGCTCATTTTTAAGAAAAAATGTTATAAAATCTGATCCAAAGAACGTTGATGTTCTTTGGCATGTACTAAGCCTTAGATTCTCATCATTAAGTACATTCTCGTTTGGTTCATCTCGAGGTCGTTTAGACCCATCACTAGACTTCTCAGGTCCAGTTTTATACAGATAAATGTGTTCAAAGAATTCAGTATCATCGGATTCAATTACCGTATTGTTATTGATAGATGCATGTTCGAATTAATGAGTCAAAAATTGGCATGCTTTATTGATTTTAGCATATCCAATAAACACGCAGTCCACAGTCTTAGGTTCTATTTTTACCTTTTTAGGCATAGGAACTTGGACTTTCGCTAGACACCCTCAAACTTTGAAATATTCCAAGTTGGGTTTCCTTCCTTTCCATTTTCCATATGAAATTAAATGTGTTTTACTATGTGGAACTCTATTGAGTATTTAGTTAGTTGTACGGATAGCTTATCCCCACAAGTTTTATGGTAAATACGAACTTATGAGTATGACATTCATCATTTTCTTTGATGTTTATGATTTTTCATTCAACTCATTACCCTCTTCCATCTTGGAATGACTCACAAGATCTTTCAAACCAGATAATTATTTTCACACATTATTTTTTCTGAAATATGAGGATCTATACATGTGAACATTTGCATTGCAAGTTTGGTCAACCAAAATAACATCATTTATTGTCATTCTTTGAAGTTCACATGAAAGTATCTTTTCGGTTTCTCTACCGTTTTTATTGCTAAAGCAATTTTTGAGCCACTTAATGACACAACATTGGATGTCGTTGGGACAACACCATTTACAACCGATCAATTTGTTGTTAAGTTTCATTCGTCACTTTTCTATCAATCTTTAACTTACACTTTAGTATTTTAGAATACCAACAATAAAGACTTTATTCTTTATCCAACTTGTTTCTTGTCACCGATGAAGTTTTGAAATACATTTTGAAACCCGACGAAACTTTTATGACTTCTTAGAATCAAATTCAAATAGAGTGAAAATCCATAGGTTTTAAACTCCAAAAATCAATACAGAGAGTTTACCGAATCAGTGAAATTTTTATATTCTTCGAATCGAATTTCCACACTGATTTCTCGGTGAAGTTTTTATATTCTTCTAACTGAGGGAGTAGAAATCAAAAGATTTTAGTCTCCACAAAGCTAGATACAAGAAGATTAACCAAGTACTTGATTTATAAATGGTGATAAAAAAATATTTTTCTTTCTTTCTTTCACCAAACAAGCACAAAATATAAATGTTTTTATTTTATTACATAATTTTCTTTAGACAATTGTTTTTCTCAATTTTAGTAAAATCTCTTTTTTTTTTTCAACAACAACTCCAGACACGTGTTCAAATTAATATATGACCAATCAAATGAAGTTTAAACTTTGTATTTACATTTTGAAATTTTTTTAACAATAAGTTCAACCCAACTCGTGAACAACCAAAAATTAAATTCAAATTATTTTCTTGAAAATAGAAAAATCAAATGTTAAAAACTTAAACACAAGTTCAACCAACTTATGAACTATCAAAATGAAGTTTTTAGAACTTCAAACACAAGTTCAAACAGTTCAAGAACTATCATTATGAAGTTCAAACTATTTTCTGAAAAAATAGTAAAACCAATTTTAAGAAAAAGAGATGAAAGAGAAAGATTCAAGTCCACCAAATTTACTGTATATATGTCCTTAAGAAAATTATTTTTCTCAAGTACCCGAGGTTATGGAATATATCCTCTAAGGATAAAATGAATTACTTCGATAGAATAACGGTACCTCAAATTATGTCGAACTACGAACACACTCAATGGGGGCAAATCACGCTAGAGTTTTTTTTAAGAAAGAGGAGTATTTTTTTTCTTTTAACTTTCATGTCTATACCTGTGGAAAAATTCAGGTATTTATAGCCATCAAGGTGTTGTTTCGTGAAGAGAATCAATGATTTAGAAAAGGTGCACCCCTTCATAAATGTGCAACTCTTATGAAAGTCACAACCCATTGAAAAGGTCATAACCATCCAAACCGAAAAGGTGTCTATTCAAATTGCATTCTTTCTCTTAGTATTTTTTCAAAAAAAATACATGTTCATTTTTCATTCACACTTGTTAAAAACCCAACACAGAGTCCCTAGGATTTGTAGTCTATCATGGATATGGAAAAAGAAAAGGCTGAAATCAATACGTGGTGGATGCAGAATCTAGAGTTGGTGTGAAACATGACGGTTCAATGTTATGGGAAATTTACCTAAAAGGTGGGTGTGTCATATTGGGTTTACGTTAAAGATCCCAAACAAACATCAAAATACATGAAAGATGATGGTCGGTGTTGCATATGGTATATCAAACACTACATATCTAAAGTTGTTGCAAAATGGATGACGGAATTTTTTTTTTAAAACTTAGGTAGAAGTTAAATGGCGATGTCCAGATAAAGTGCCTTGAAAACTTTTGTGTTGTTAACATCTTAAGCTCCATATCAAATCATAAGTATGGAATATCCATTGGGAGAATAATTTACTAGTAATAAAAGAGATAATAGGAAACGCAAGGAACCATGCAAATTTTTTTTTACTAATTGTTGGGAAAGACAGGGGAACTATGAAAGAGCCCGACAGGGTAACAATGGAAGAATACCAAAGTCTAAACTTTCCCTTCCAATTTGAAATAAGAGGAGACAAGAAAACCAAACAAAATAAAGTAATATAAAAGCAAAAAAATTACCACACAAATACTATAGGAAAAGAATAAAGGCAATCACACAAGACACCACATTTACGTAGAAAGCCATTCGGTGTGAAGAGTAAAAAATCACCGGACCAAACCTCCACTATAATCATCAAATATTTACAATATTGTTATCCAAAATGTATACAAAATAAGTACCAAACAACAAGAAATAATACATAAACCACAACACCAAACACTAGAGAAATAAAGGAGTGAAAGCACAAAAAATGTAGCTACTGTTCAGGAATGAAGAATAAGAGCTACATGCCACCAAATCAAGCTCTGTCAGTTCCTAATCAAAGATTGAGATGATATAAACAAGTATTACAAAAATCAGCTCAATCATACAAGAAACAAAGAGGGAATCGCAATTTGAAGTTGACAGCTGTGGCTGGAATTTAGGTGCGAAAATCAGCTTTGTTTTTCTCTCTTTGGCTGCTGAAAACTCTCTTTTTGTGATGGTGAATAAGACCTAAAAAGATCAATATATATGCCCCATAGTAATGGACCTATGGGCAAAAGTGGGTTGGTCCAAATTGAGCTTCATTTATCCACATAGGAAGGGAAAAAGACCCAATAATCCAACAATTCTCCCCCTCCCAACTATGTGGAGAAGACCGCCATCCCGTTGATCATGCAACAATCTTTAAATTTCCATCTTGGCAAAGATTTAGTCATCATGTCGGAACCATTATCATCCGTATGAATATTCTCAAGTTCAAGCAACTTAGAATCCAACACATCCCGAATCCAATGGTATCTCACATCAATGTGTTTAGACCGATCATGAAATATAGAATTCTTGCCAAGATGAATGGCACTTTGACTATCACAATGAAGCACATACCTCTCTTGACAACAACCAAGTTCTCCCAAGAATCTCTTTATCCAAAGCAATTCTTTACAAGTTTCAACAACAACAATAAGCTCAGTTTCTGTAGTAGATAGAGCAACACATTTTTGCAACCTAGATTACCAAGACACAGCTCCCCTGCAAAAGTAATCAAATACCCTGAAGTAGACTTGCAAGTATCAACTTCACCGGCCATATATGAATCAGTATAACCATAAAGAATAGGCTTCCCTGTACCAAAACACAAACTCAGACTAGAAGTGCCACAAAGATATATCATAATCCACTTCATAACATTCAAATATTCTCTTCCCAGATTAGAAAGAAAACGACTAACAACACCAACAACATGAACAATATTCGGTCTTGTGCAAATCATTGCATACATCAAAATACCAACAGCTAAAGTATAAGGAACTTTCTTCATATCTTCATTCTCATCATCACTGGAAGGACACTGCTTCATGCTCAACTTGAAGTGCATATCTAAAGGTGTACTGACAACCTTAGCCTTGTCCATGTTAAACTTTCGAAGTACTTTCTGAATTTACTTCTCTTGTGATAACCATAACTTCTTGGCCTTTCTATCACGGACAATCTGCATGCCAAGAATCTACTTTGCTGGTCCTAAGTCTTTCATAGAAAAAGACTTACTCAACTCTTGCTTCAACTTTTAAATCCTGCAAGCATTATGACCAACAACAAGCATGTCATCAACATAAAGTAACACAATAATAAAGTCACAATCAGAGAATTTTTGCACAAAAACACAATGGTCTGAAGTAGTCTTGTTGAAGCCCTGCTGACTCATAAAGGAACCAAACTTCCTATACCACTTCCTAGGAGCTTGTTTCAAACCATACAAGCTCTTCTTTAATTTGCAAACATAATTCTCTTTTCCCTTGACTTCAAAACCTTCGGGTTGCTCCATATAAATTTCTTCATCTAAGTCACCATGGAGAAAAATAGTTTTAATATATATTTGCTCAACCTCTAAATCTAGACTTGCAGCTAAGCCTAGAACCACACGAATGGATGACATCTTCACAACTGGAGAGAATATCTCATCAAAATCAACTCTCTTTTTCTGGTTAAATCTCTTCACAACCAATCTAGCATTGTATCATGGAACTGAGTTACCATCTTCATGCTTCACCCCAAAAACCCATCTGTTTTTCAAAGCTTTTCTTTCTTTAGGCAGCTTAACCAAATCAAAGGTATGATTATCATGCAAAGATTTAATTTCATCTTCCAAAACATCAAACCACTTTTCTTTTTCTTCACTTTCCATGGCCTCATCAAGACTCTCAGGTTCTCCCCCGCCAGTCAAGAGTACATACTCATTGGGAGAATAACGAGATGAAGGTATTCTCTCTCTAATAGATAGTCTGACAGAACTCTCTGGAACATCAACAACTTGTTGCTGATCAACTATATCAACTTGCACTAGAGCATCAACAAAATCATGCTGATAATTCTGAACATGATCATCATCTTCATTATCAACTTGATTTTCATCATCATAAAGATTTTCTTCAGGAGTAGTAGTCAAAGGAACTGGATCAACATCAACTAGACTCTCACTACTTTGAGAATCAACCTTCTCAGCTTTGTCAAAATCCTTAATTGTTTGGTCTACAAATAACACAACATCACGGCTTCTAACAAGTTTCTTCTCTACCGGATCATAGAAACGATAGCCAAATTCATCTTGACCATAACCAATAAAGATACACTGCCTAGTTTTAACATCCAACTTTGACCTTTCATCCTTAGGAACATGCATAAAAGCTTTACACCCAAAGACTTTAAGATGATCATAAGAAACATTCTTACCATACCAAACTCTGTCAGGGACATCACCATCCAAAGCAACAGTAGGAGATACATTGATAACATAAGCAGCAGTATTAAGTGCTTATACCTAAAAAAAATCTAGCAGCTTAGCATCTGAAAGCATACATCTAACCCTTTCAACTAGAGTTCTATTCATCCTCTCTACTAAACCATTCAACTGAGGAGTTTTTGAAGGATTTTTCTAATGCCGAATACCCTGCTCTCTGCAATATCTATCAAAAGGACCAATATACTCACCACCATTATCTAAATGGATGCATTTCAATTTCTTCCTTGTCTATCTCTCAACCAAGGCCTGAAAGTCTTTGAACACATCAAGTACTTGATCCTTGGACTTTAAAGAAAATACCCAGAGTTTGCGAGAATGATCATCAATAAAAGTCACAAAGTAAAGTACACCACCATGAGACCTTACTTTAAAAGGACCACACAAATCAGAATGCATTAACTCCAGCAAATCAAGCTTTCTTGAAGCGGATGACTCTGAAAAGAAACTCTTTTCTATTTACCAGCTAAGCAATGAACACACTTCTTCAACTTTGCTTGTTTCACTCCAAAAAGAAAATTTTTCTTAGCCAAACTATCAATCCCCTTCTCACTCATATGACTCAACTTCTTATGCCACAACTCTGATGAAGTATCATTCTCCACCAAGTTTATCAAGCCTCTAGAAGTAGAGCCCTGAAATATGTACAATTTAGACAACTTGTCACCTCGAGCCACAATCATCGAACCTCCTGGCCAGCACCAAGGGTGTTAATATAACCCTCATCATCAAGGTTCCCTTCAAAAATCAAATTCAAGAGAATATCTGGAGCATGCTTGACATTATTGAGAACTAGTTTGGAACCATTGTTACTTTCCAAACAAACAATGCCAATGCCAAGTACTTTAACTTCATCATTATTGCCCATTTTCAACATTCCAAAATTACCTGGAGTATAAAAAGAAAATAATTTCTTCTTTGGCGTAACATAAGAAGTAGCACTAGAATCCACAAACCAGTTAGACTCATCACGAACAGGATTGATGGCATTCTCACCACAAGAAATAAGAAGATCATCATTAGCAACAACTGCAACACGATTTTTATTATCGCCTTCATTCTTTTGCCATCTCATATCTCTCTTATGCTTGTAACGATATTTCATAATATGCCCTTTTTTATTACAATAGTCACATGTAGCATTCTTCAATTTAGACCTTGACTTGCTTCTAGTTTTATCTCTATTATTTGGACCTCTGGACTTGTTTATCCCCCTCTCTTCAGTAACCAAAAATCAGAGTGTGAAGATAAAAAAGATGAGGCCTGAGATCTTCCTCTCATCTCTTTATTCAAGACACCACTCTTAACATATTCCATAGTTACAACACCACCGGGAGAAAAATTAGTCAAAGAAACTCGAAGAGTCTCCCAAGAGTCTGGCAGAGTATTAAGAAGCCAAAGTCCCTAAATTTCTTCATCGAACTTTACACCCATTCCGGACAGCTGGTCAAGGACACCCTGAAAATTATTTATATGATCATAAATAGCACTACCCTATTTATACCTGATATTCAACAGTTGCTTAAGTAGGAACAACTTGTTATTGCCAGTCTTCGAAGCATAAAGTGTCTTGAGCTTGTCCCATAAACTTCTGGCATGTGTCTTATTCACAATATGATTTATAACATTATCTTTAACCCATTGTCTGACATAACCACAAACCTGTAAGTGCTTAAATTCCCAATCCTCATCTATCATGGATTGAGGTTTAGTAAACACAAACACAGGTAGATGCATTTTCTTGACAAATAGAAGATCTTTCATCTTGCCTTTCCAAGTATGATAGTTACTACCATTCAAACACACCATCTTACTCATATTTTCCTCCATCATTAAAATCAACAATCAATAACAACTAACGCTTTGATACCACTTTGTTGGGAAAGACAGGGTCACTATAAAAGAGCCCGATAGGGTAACAACGGAAGAATACCCTAGTCTAAACTTTCCCTTCTAATTTGAACAAAGAGGAGACAAGCAAACCAAGTAAAACAAATTAATATGACAACAAAATAATTACCACACAAATACGGTGGGGCAAGAATAAAGGCAATCACACAAGACATCAAATTTACGTGGAAAACCCTTCGGTGTGAAGAGTAAAAAACTATGGGACCAAACCTCCACTATAATCACCAAATAGTTACAATATTGTTCTCCAAAATGGACACAAAACAAGTGCCAAACAACAAGAAACAATACATAAACCACAGCACCAAACACTAGAAAAATAAAGAAGTGAAAGCACAAAAAATGCAACTACAATTCGGAAATAAAGAACAGGAGATACAGGCCACCAAATCAAGCTCCGTCAGTTCCTAATCAAAGATTGATAATGAGAGGAACAAGCAGTATGAAAATCATCTCAATCGTACAAGAAACGAAACAGAAATCGTAATTTAAAGTTGACAGATGTGGCTGGAATTTAGGTGCAAAAATCAGCTTTGTTTTTCTCTTTTTGGCTGCTGAAAACTCTCTTTTTGTGATGGTGAATAAGACCTAAAAAGATCAATATATATACCCCATAGTAATGGGCCTATGGGCAAAAGTGGGTTGGTCCAAATTGGTCTTTATTTATCCACATAGGAAGGGAAAAAGACTCAATAACCTAACACTAATGATCATAATGAGGAGATGAATTGCATTAGACTCTTTAAGGAGTTATGCGATGAGCTACCCTCTCGAAAAGACATCTCAAGCTCCTGTTTCATATCAAGTACTCTTTGTCTCAATTCCTTGCCTTCTTCTTCCACCATAAGTTTTCTTATTGTACTCGCTATGACAAGTCTAGTGAAATCCTCGGGTTCTAGATCAATGCCTACTTTCCATACATGTGTCAAGTATCTCACGCTCATATTCTGATCACCAAAACCTGCCCCAAAAATCATAGGAATCCCTTCAAAAATACTTTCTAATATGGAATTCCAACCAGAATGACTCCAAAATCCTCCAACTGCAGGATGTGCCAAAATTTCTTTTTGTGGTGCCCATTTCACAATTCGTCCTCGATCTCCAACTGCTTCCAAGTATCCATTGGGTAGGTCATGATATTCAATCAACTTCCTAACTACCCTTAGAAATGGTTGGTTGCTATTGAACAATCCCTAAGCAGTCTCAATAAACTCGTTTTCATCCATAACTACTAAACTCTTGAGGCTTACATAAAGAACAAAATTAGGGGCTTGAGTATCAATCCATGAAATGCAACTGGCATCCTCCTCTTCTATACTCGTTAGCGAGGAGAAAGCAATTTTATGCAAAGGCCCTATTGTGAAAATAGGAACTTGATAATGTTGTTGAAGTTGCGACAGTGGTTGTTTCTCGAGGCTTCCGATAGTGTTCCAAATGATAGCCACAGAAGATCCTAAACCAGCCACTTTTTCAAGTAACTGTAATATAGATTCTGGAATTTCAGAAGTGAGAATGAATGGAAGATCTTTGAACCTGAGGGTAGGTACTTTGGGCACTGGATCCAGCAACTGAGTCTCTATAATTAGTACGTGAAGGTAATCAGTGCTAACATGAAAAATTTGAGTTGATTTATCAGATGGTCATTTAACGAATCATTATTATCTCATAAAGTCAACTTTCTTCTTGATTTCAAATTTCTTGAATAAAGAAAGTGATTCTCCGAGATAATATATATTAGTTGAATGACTATTAACTCAAATTATTTCTTAAGTGTTGATTGCTCAAGATAGACAGGACGGGTTAAAAAATGTGTTTTAGTAATAAATTTGATTACGAATGGTTGATGAAGCTGATATGTTAAACAAAATTAGCGGGGATTTTACTATTTAGCTACAGAATTTATCTGTCGCTAAATACTAATTTTTGAGTAGTGTACCTGGCAAGGTAAAATAATTTCCTTCCTGAGTTGGAAAAAAATGCAAGCAACTTCCAAGTGACCACAACTACTAGGTCGAAGAAGAATAGTTGGAAGTTTAAGTTGATCAGCCACTTCAGTTGGGAAGTACATGAGGTGGTCATAAACAATGCAAGAGATTTGGCCATAGAGCTCTGTTTTTTCCATTATTTCCATCAAATAATCTCGAAATAGGACTTTGCAATTCACATTCATCTCTGGTATAGTGTCAAATAGATTTAATAAAGAAGCATCGTGGTTTGACAAGCCATCCTTCAATTTCAAGAACATGAATTCAGGATGTTTGGAGTTGTCCGGAGGGTTGAGCTCTGAGTGACTAATAACGATGGAGAAACCCTTGGCGCGAAGCACATAAGCCAGTTGAAGCATAGGTGTTACATGTCCTTGGAAGCGAGATGGTACGAGCACCACACAATATGTTTTTGCTTCTTTTACATCTATCTTCCTCTTGTCCACAATGGTCAATTAAGAACTTAGACGTTGTGAGTTTTAATAGAGAGAGAGACTCTGAAATATATATCTAACTCTATTTATAATCATTTTTCACAAATTTATAAAGGCTTGTGGTTGAGTTTGGCAATATGTACAAATGATTAAGATTGAAATCTAAGAATTCTACGTTCATATCTATGCAACATATATAGTTATATCATAAATTCATCTATATGATAAAGCAGGACATACTGTATACTACAAACAATCGGCTTAGGCTTAACTTTACTGCTTGGCTATGGTTAGACAATAGCAATTAGGCAAAATGACCTTCTGGACCCCTATACTATGTCGGTTTTGTAAGTTGGACACTTCTACTTAGATGTTTGTCATCTGGACCCTTGAGCCCATTAAAAAATAATATTTTAAACACTTTTTTTTAGTGTAATACACTCTCTCCACGTTAGATGCCACATCAGCTTCCACATCATTTTTATTTTTAAATATAAAAATATTAAATATTAAAATAAATAAATAAATAAATAAATAAACCCCCCTCCCCTTTCCTCTCTCTTCCCCATTTTTCTGATTGCATTTTTTTTTCTTATGGTTCTCCCTCCTCTTCTCCTTCTTTTCCTTCATCATTTTAATCTTCTTATTCTTCTCACTCTTTGAAAAAATTAAAAATAAACACTCAAAGCACTAAGAGGCCAAAAAAAGGCACTATTTTTTTTTCTTTTGTTGCACAATTTCTGGCTGTTCTTGAAGCTTTTCGTTCACCTGTTTGTCTGTGTTTGAGCTTTGGTTGTTGTTAAAGATGATGATGATCTCAGGATTACTCAATTTGTAGCAGCTGGTGATTAGATTTTTGTTGTTTGTTTGAAAAAATTGAGAAGTGAGAATCAAAGAAGAAAGATTCTTGTTGTTTGTTTGAAAAAATTGAGAAGTGAGAATCGGAGAAGAAAGAAAACCATGTCATTTGTTTGTTTGTTTCTTGGTGATTCTTTATCTTCATCTTCTGATTCTTGTTGGTTGTGTTGATTTGTTTGGAAAGAATTTTCTCAAAGTTCTATTCGATTGTATTGATTTGTTTCTTTTATGTTGTGTGAATTGTTATACTTTAGGCTTGAGAAGTTGCACTTTGCAATTTTAATTATGATTTTACAATGGTCATGAAAGCCGGTGGGGGTGGGGAATTGGTGGACAGCGGTGGGGTGAGGTGAGGGGTTGGACAGGGCTGGGGTGGGGGTGGCTGAGATGGGGCTGGGTGGGGTAGGGGGCTCGAAACGGGGGCTAGGATGGGGGTTGGGGTGGGGTGGGGGTGGCTGGGATGGGCTGGGTGGGGTGGGGGCTGGAACGAGGGCTGGGATGGGGTAGGGTAGTGGATGGACGGGGGAGAGGGTTTGGGGACGGGGGGCTTTTTTATTTTTTATTTTTAAATTTATTATTTTTTAATTTTTTAAAATATTTTTAAATTAAAAAACTGAAAAAAAGTTGTAATCCTTTTTTTATTTTTTAAATTATTTTAATATAAAATTGAAAAAAAATTGACCCCCACTCGCACTCCAGGTGAGTGACTACACTCTCCAAGTCCCAGTCAGCACTTTAATGCCACATAGGCAAAGTCATTGGTCAAAGAGTTTGAAATATTGCTTTTTAGTGGGTTCGAGGTTCAGATGACATGTAAGTAGAAGTATCCAACTTACAAAACCGATATAGTACAGGGGTCCAGAAGGACATTTTGCCTAGCAATTATTAAGCCTAGATTATTAACGAAAGGACAAACGCAATAAAGGAAAGAACAAAGCAAATGAGAGAACAAAAAAAAAAGGAGTATGCTCCTGCAAAACAGAAGCGGTATGTGTAGTAAATATTTTTGCGGGAAGGGGTATTGATAGGTTTGTTTTTAGGGCGAGTTTGTGTATTTTTCCTTTTTTTTTTAATTTCACATCTAGTATCTTGTACCAAGTCAGAGTTCGATTAATCTGAATTTTCATAGTGCTCATGTAGGGTTCATTTAAAGGAAGCGCTTTCATCAAAAATTTTTATATATTCCGGACTTGAAATTGAAACCTATATAACGAAGAAATAGTTTACTTCATCTGTGGCACCACATTCTTTAATGATACTTTTCTCTTATTTGTTTTAAATTAAAATGAGCATTCTTCTTGAGGGACAATTATGGATTTTCTTTTGATGAATTCAGAATGCTCTTTGAAAAACTGGATAATATTTTTTATGTGGTAATATTCAAATTGCAATTATTTTGCATTAGTAACAAATATTTTAAGTCAGCAAGAAATATCAAATAAAGGGAGTAAGTGGCATTACAAACTTAAATAGGTAGTTGACTTGACAAACTCAAACTTGAAGAAATTATTCTGAATTTGTCCTTGCAATTTTAATTAAACGAAAATCAGTAAATCATTAATCTCCTTTCAAATTCTACCATTTATGTCAATTTTGTACTAGATAAAAAGTACATTTACTACAATGTACTATCAATAATTTCGTTGCTAACTTAAAGTCTCCCCTTCTCTAGAGGAGAGAAAAAATAAATAGAGAGAGAAAGTAATGAACCACAACGGCCATACGCATGGAATGGATATGGCGCCACCGCCATCATCATTGTCAACCACCATGAACAACGCCACTGGAGGAGGCGGGTATTAAAATTAACTTTGTATATTTTGTCTACTTTATGATTTGGATTAGTGATAGGCTAAATACGATCGAAAGTAAATTCTTTCGTTTAGATCCTGATCTTGGTAGAACTTGCATTTTTGAAAGGAATTCCGATTGAAAAGATGCCTTTGATTGAGATTTCGATTTAAAAGATGTTAGGTCCATTTGTGCTTTGGAGGAAGTCATATGTTACCGAATGGTCTTACTGGGAATAGCAAGAGCATTGCTTGAATTCTATTAACTTTCTTTATCGTTTAGAATATTCTAAAATATTTACTTTCGTTTCAAATTTTAGATCTATAATAATTACAAAGTATTTACTTTCCTTTTAACATAGAATCTATAAAGAAAAATACTACTAACATTTTTTAATTTCTTTTGTTCTTTACCGAAATGTAAGTAGTGATATGACCTTTTATTTAAATTCAATACAACAAATTAAACAAGATGAATAGTACTTCCTTGCCCTAACTGGAAATTGCATCCAAAATTCTGTCTAAGTTTTCATCGTCCTTCCTTACCTTATGGTGTTATTTTGCCTTCAATTACAGCTTGTTCAATATCAAAATATCATCAACTGTAACTCCTCAAGCATCCTACAACATCAAACACCAAGCATTAAAGTTCAACACAACACCGCGTCAAGAACTACAAGCTGGAAACGCAAACGAAGCTCTAGTCTCGACCACTTACGCTTTAACATATTATTGACTCTTAGCTCATTTTAATTAAACTTTGCACACTCTAAACAAGTTGTTCCTTTCATAAATCCACAATAATTACATTGAAAACCCATTTGACAGATTATAATCCATCATGATAGACTAGATCAATACCTAGCTCAAGCTAGTAAAACTAGTTTTCTCGTCTAAACTCTAAATGATCGATTTGAACCCAAACTTGTTTGAAAATACTTTTAAACATTGTAACCACATACTTAAATACTTATATTCTTATTTATATCATCATTATCATATAAAGAACACGAATTATCCTCAAAACAAGGTTAAATAGGCTAGGATAATGACACTAAAGTGCATAAATACACCCAACATCATTTCCTATATTATACAAATGGGGGAAAAATCAAATCCATATTCTCTAGAAAACTAAAGATTGAATTCACGTTTGTTTCATTTCTTTTGCTTGCTATTGTTTTTGTTTGTTTTTCCTCATAAGTAATTTGTGTCTAATTAATTTGAATTTGCGTACTCATTTTTGGAGGTAAAATATTTCTATCACACAAGATTAATAGATAAGGAGGAAGGGGTACATTCACTCCATTATATTCTTCGGTGATTTTTTATTTTATTTATTTACATCGTTAATGCTCTCTTTTATGTGATCCTATTTGTAGACATCGAAATCTTGTAGAACTCTACAAGAAGAATTCAAAGTCGGTTAGAGTTCTTGGCATTTATAGACATCGAAGTCTTGTAGTACTCTACAAAAAGAATTCAAATTTTGTTAGAGTTCTTGGATGCTAGTCTATTGTAGACTCAAAATCTTGTAGAACTCTACAAGAAGAATCCAAATTCTGTTAGAGTTCTTGGAGTCTACTCTACATCAACCCTAAATTATGCCTATAAAAAGAGTGGCTTACTCCCTTGAAGAAATATCTTGAATATCCCCTAAATTCATGGGTATTCATAAAAAGATCGGATCTTTAATATCCCATAAAATCATGGGATATTCATAAAGAGATCATCCTACATTCGAGAAATATGTTACTAATGACTCTCGAATTACAAAGAAATCAAGAGAGAAGAATCAAGAAGAGAACAGATTTGTACCCACATTATTTATTAATAAAAATTCTTATTTTTTTATATTTTTATTTGTGATTGCAATTTATTTCTGTCACTGTAAAATTTGTTGGAAAAAAATGGGCACGCTCAGTAGGACCAAATTTTCCCTTCGTCGCTTCTCTCATAAATCAGATCTGTAAATCTGTATCTGGCATAAAGATGGAAGCTCTATTTGTACTTCAAGACTCGTCATCAAGTTTAAACTTCAAAAAGCCTTGAAATAGGGGGCATTTGTAGTTATCAAAATCTTGTAGAACTCTACAAGAAGAGTTCTAATTCGGTTAGAGTTCTTGACATTTGTAGACACCAAAATCTTATAGAAATCTACAAAAAGAAAACAAATTCTGTTAGAGTTCGTGGACACTACTCTACTGTAGACATCGAAATCTTGTATAACTCTAAAAGAAGAATCCAAATTCTGTTAGACTTCTTGGAGACTACTCTACATCAATCCTAAATTATGCCTATAAAAAGGGTGGCTTACTCCCTTGAAGAAATATCTTGAATATCCCATAAATTTATGGGTATTCGTAAAAAGATCGAATTTTCAATATCCCACAAAATCATAGGATATTCATAAAAATATCATCCTATGTTCGAGAAATACGCAACTAACTGTCCTCGAATTACGGAGAAATCAAGAGAGAAGAATCAAGGGAAGAACAGATTTGTGCCCACATCGTTTATCAATAAAAATTCTTGTTCCTTCATGTTTTATTTATGATTACAATTTATTTCTGTCACTGTAAAATTTATTGGGAACAAAAGAAATTGTTGGACAATAAAATTTTAAAACCGAAAAATAAATAATCTGTACAAGAAAAATATTTAAATAATCATTTTATTGATTTCAACAAGTGAGTGTTATAATTTCTATGAATTCTCTGATTCACCTTTTCAAATATAAATTCAAGGGCTTAAAGCTTGATCTTGAATTTGAACTTGATTTATTAATTTGATGGACTTGATCTTGACTTGTGCTTGAATTCAAGGGCTTTTGAGCTTGTTTTTGAATCTTGCAGTCTTGATCTTGAAGAACTGGATTTTAGTGCTTGAGCTTGGAAGAGAAATTGCGGTGTTTGATCCACGATATTTCTCTTACTTCTTGTTAGAGTTCTTGGTACTTTTTCTGAATTATGAGACCCCTATTTATAGTTGTGAAAAAAGAAGAGTCATGATGAAGATGAACTTTATTTGACCAATCAAATTCAAGTGACGTGACGCCTTTTATGGGCTTTAATTTTACTAGGTCTATTGCATCATTTTGACATGTGGCATGGTCCTATTGACTCTTTCACTTGACTTGGCATGACACGTCATTTTACACGTGACGCTCATTTGGGCCTCTAGAATATGACAATATCTTGGGCTTAGCAAAGTGGGCTCACTATTTATAGTCTAAATTAATGGACTAATCTAATAAATATTGGACTTTATTTAAATTCATATGTGTTTAGACTTAAATAATTAATCCAATTATATTAAACCACAATATTTATTTGGGACTAATATAGTTTGAATTTAATATAATCCGAATTTTGTACGGATTTAAATTTAACAAAATTTCACTGCCCACAAATTTTCCCTACTTCAAGACTTATCGAAGCATTAATTTATTTAAACCGAAGCTGAGTCTTGAAGTACTATCGAATCGAATTCAGATCGAATTAATTTATGTAATGGGTCATGTGCACTTTTAACACACATTTTTAAAAAGAATCATTCGGTAATGATTATGTTTCCTGGCTCCATCATATATTTAATATTTAATAGTCCAATTATTCCTTCCATTTTAACCACTAATCATGTCAAGTGATAATTAGTATTATCCTTTTAAATCATGCATACACAATTAGCGAACTTTAACAGGGTTTAGGATTTTAATTTGCATATCACTGCCTCAACAGTCCGTGTTTGAGTAGAAGACAAATTTTGCTATAGCCACCTCTTGAACTCTATAAATGCCAACGATCCAACCAAAAGATATCAATTGGTGCATTGTGTAATATTCGTTGGTGGTGAGATCTGATTCTCTGTTGGCCTCTGTGTAAGTCCCTTTTTTTCATGCTTTTGTTTTGTTTTGTTTTGTTTCTTTACTTTTTCCCCTTTTTTTATAGGATTTAAATAAATAGCAATACGCAATAATCAACTTAAGGTGCAAGAGTTTAACTTTGCCTCTGTACAACTTAAGATCGACCAATTTATCTTTAAGATAGTGATTGTGGAACAATCGACTTAGGGTGCGAGAGTTTAACTTTGCCTTCGTACACTTTAAGACCGACCAATTTGACTTCAAGATGGTGTCTATGCAACAATCGACTTAGGGTGCGAGAGTTTAACTTATCCTCTGTACACTCAAAGATCGACCAATTTGGCTTCAAGATGGTGACTGTGCAACAATAGACTTAGGGTGCGAGAGTTTAAATTCGCCTCCGTACACTCTAAGACCAACCAATTTGACTTCAAGATGATGCCTATACAACAACCGACTTAGAGTGCGAGAGTTTAACTTCACCTCCGTACACTCTAGGACCGACCAGTTTGATTTCAAAATGGTGGCTATGCAACATTCATCTCAGGGTGCAAGAGTTTAACTTCACCTCTGTACACTCTAAGACCGATCAATTTAATTTTAAGATAGTAGCTATGCAATATTTAGATTAGGGTGTGGGAGTTTAACTTCGCCTCCGTACAGTCTAAGACCGACCAATTTGACTTCAAGATAGTTCATTGGTTCTAATGAACGTGGCAATTTACCTTTTCTTTGAATAAAGACGCAATATAGAGGAACTTTCTGTCAGCAATCATATGTGCTGGTATTTTTTCCAACTTCAACTTTGTATTTAACTAAACCTCCCTTGTTCATGCAGATTGCAACAATGGTTCACTTTAAGGACTATACTTCTCCATCCTCTAAGAACAAGTATCTCCTTATTGAGGCTAATAATGGTACAATTTTATCCAAGCTATTGACTCACACTCCGCTAGTCGGTAGGTGTACAGATCCATAAACACCCTTCATAAATTCTATGCATATGCTGAACTGGACTTCCGAACATGATATGGGTTCTAATCGATCCTTTAAAGTATGGACTCTTCAGACTCCAAACCAATATCAACTGAATGTTGTGAGCACCCTTTCTTGCTTAGGGCGCCAAATACTCCAGGGAGATGTATGTTGGGGAAGTACCATGGAGATAGATGGAGAACTTAATCATACTCAAGGATACTGGGAATGGACCGAGGACATATTGGCTAGGAGTTGGCAAACATTGAAGGCAACAAAAATATATGATGTTGTTTATGCTTCTCTGTTTACCTATGATCGAAATTCAAACATATTGCAAGCCTTTATTGAAGCTTGGTGTTCAAGGAAAAACACGTAGCTGACATCGATTGGAGAGCTTTCTATATCCTTTTGGGATTTACATGAAATTGGGGAGCTACCTATTGGAGGTTTTCCTTATGATGAAGTAGTGCCTGAATTCAAAAAGCTCACCGGTGTTGATGAAAAGAATGAGAGAATTCTTCCCTCATACCTAGGAATTCTTAATTTTAGCCTTTCAGTATCTTCAAGAAGGATATTCTCATAATCTAAGAGTTACTCTAAACAAGTGGATTAAGTTTTAGTGTAAAAGAGTCTTGAGGTATGAGGCAACTCTAGGGAGGAAAGAGAAAAAGTTTATTCACTTGAAGTCAACATATAACAAAACTGGGACTATTCCTAATGCATCAAAGTGGTCAAGCACAGATAATACGACATTCTCTAAACTTGGAGTAGGGTATGAGCATAGGTTTGATACATATTTGGTAGCATTTTTATCATGTTGGTTATGCAACTTTGTGTTTTCTGCTAAGGATAAGGATTTTATTTGCTCGTGAACTTTTAGAATTGCAGTTATATAGCCAATAAGCAAACTTTTAGTCTTGTCGTTCCTATTTTGTCAAGCATTTATAATGGTTTAAATAGGATTACCAAATGTTCGCAGCTTGAGCACATCAAAGTATCCTTTCCGATCCATTATGTGTGTGGTTAGCTTGCTTACTATTTCAAGACACATTTTCCTCTACCTAATGGGCCATTGTAACGCCCTAATTTTCTAGAACCAGAATGCCACACGGTGCTCATAATCTCGAAGGACCACAAGCTAACCCTTATCTGGTACCTACTGCAATAACTGTATAAAAATACTGAATAATGCGGAAGACTGGCAGAAAACTTGCCATAAGGTTCAAAACATCTAAAATAATCAATACAAAAAATTTAATACTAATACATCTGTCCGAAAAGCCTCTAACTATTTGAAATGTGGAGCTGATAGGAAATATCCCCAACTAAATCCGTCTACTAAAAATAAACTGAATCTAATGCCATAATAAAATAAGGACCATCCTCGAATTAAGAGGACTCACTGCTACGTCTACTGCTGCATACTAATTCTAGACTGCTAAGGGTGCTCTGGATCTCGCGCTTCTGAACCTATGGTATAAGACACCATAGCGTAAGAGAAAAATATGCATCAGTACTTTGAATGTACTGGTATGCTAGATGAGGTAAGGATAAATGCAAGGGCTTATGCATGAACAGTTTATTTATCTGAATAAAAGAAGAGTACTGAAGGAGGACATATGCATGAATGCACGAATCAAAACTGGAATCGCAGTAACACTGAATACGAACTCTAAATACGGGTTTCTGAATACTTACTTACTGATGACTGAGTCTACTAGTACTGAAGTATGAGTTTACTAATACTGAGAGACTAAATAGCTGAGTCTATTGAGATTGATGTCTAATCCTGTTGATACTGATACTGATTTATTATATCTGAGATCAAGTCTATATAATGGGTGACCTCTAAGTTTACAGGTAATGATATCTGATACTGGATAAACTGAATCTGAGATCAAGCCTAGATAATGGGTGATCTCTAGGTCTACTGATAATGAATATGATTGTCAGAATCTGATATCAAGCCTATATATAATGGGTGATCTCTGAGTCTACTGATATTGAATATGATTGTCTGAATCTACGATTATGCCTATATAACAGGTGATCTCTGAGTCTACTGATATTGAATATGATTGTATGAATCTGAGATCAAGCCTATATATAACGGGTGATCTCTGAGAGGTAGTCAAGCCTAGTATAATGGGTGACTCCTCAGCTGACTTCTATTAAAGAGAATAAATTTGAAACTGAGACTGTGGGAGGTAGTCATCTAACCGACATACCCCTTGTTGCTAGTTGGGGTCCAACCTATACCCCAGTTGGAAGGGTGTCAGTACCATGCCATGAGTAAAGACACTTCTCTCTGAACCCAGGATGCCATGCCTAATATAATGGGTGACACCTGGTTGGATCCAAGCCTAATATAACAGGTGACTCCTAGGAGGTAGTCAAGCCTAATATAAGGGGAGACTCCTCATCCTGCGCTGGCTATGCAGTTCTGGAGGTATAGGGATTGCTACTAATGACTCTTCCTAAATAACGGGGAAGCCTCCATCCCTGCCCTCGCTCGGTGCTGAATCCTACTCCCAACTGAATAGATACTGAACAAATTCTTAAACTATAATAGACTGAGCTGAATCTGTTACAGCTCATATTTCTTGACTGATCTGACTGAATTTACTTGGTTCCATTGACTGACGGAATACTACTAAGGTCTGAACAGAATATTGAATACTACTAAGATCTAAGCTGAGTAATGAACTGAAACTGGAATGCTAATGATACTTGGATTACTGAAATTTCTTATGTTCTGTAACTGTCTGAGAGTACTAAATTTTGTAGCTGACTGAGTTCTAAGAATCGTGACTTGACTGAGATTATCATGAAAATTGACACGGGTTCTAGACTTGTAGCTAAATTGTCGATTATAATTACCCCCAGGACTCGATAACATACAAGTAAAACATAACCATCTTAAATAATCATGACCATTGTAATGACCCAAATCTGGTACCCGAAACGCTACACAGTGCTCATGACCTCAAAGGACCATATGCTAACCCATGACTAATATTTGTACCTGTATACTGCATAATATACTGAATAATTTAGAAACATGAACTGAAAGGCCATAAGGTTTACATAACTAAAGTAAAACATAACATCTAAAAGAGGTATGAAATACCCAGACAACTGAAATAACTGTCTGAACATAATAGTCTGGAAAAACTCTAGCTGGCTGAACTGTCTAAGCAAGGAGTTGATGGGACATGTCCCTAACTAACTCCAACTAATAAACTAATTAATGAGATAATAAAGAAATAATCATATCCTCGAAGGATGAGGACTCACTATTAACTCTGACTGCTGAGACTGGAATCTACTGCTGCTCTGGAGCTCGTGTCTCTGAACCTATGGTATAAGACACCATAGTGCGAATGCGTCAGTACATTGAATGTACTGGTATGCATGTGAGGTAGGCTAAATGCATGGGGTTCATATGCATAAACAATAATTATAACGGACTGACTATCATGAGCGTGAGAATATATGCATGAGACATAATAACTGACACTGATACCTTGATAACATGATTATTTAATCTGAATACTAATAACATATCATACTGATAACTGATATAACTGATAACATGAATCTGACATTCCTGAATCTAATGGAACTAGATGAGTTCCGTACTGTATCTGAATTGACTGTATCTGACAGTCCTAAAATCTGAAGAACTATCTGAGTTCTTGACTGATACTGATACTGAAACTATCAGAAGTAGTCATCTAACTGACATGACCCAAATATGCTATAATAGTTGAGCTGGGCTCCAATCTGTACCCTGATTGAAAGGGTGTCAATACCGCATCACTTGTAAGGACAACATATAAGTAACCCTAATATAACAGGTAACTCTAGTGAGAACGGTGGGAAACCTCATATAGCAGGCTAAGACACCTCATCTACCCTCATATAGTAGGCTATGATGTCTCAACCTATGTTGTCTATATGGTTCTGGAACGCAAGGATTGCTTCTAAGAATCACACCCTTATATAACAAGTGAGTTCCCATCCTTGGGTTCACTCGGTACTAATTTCAACTCCCATCTGAATAGACACTGAACATAATTTACTGAACTGAACATGAGCTGAGTTACTGAATTCTGTTGACTGATGGAATACTACTGATATCTGACAACTGATTGAGTTCGTGGACATTTCCTGAGTCATAAGACTGTCTGAAGTTTAAGGATTCATAGCTTGGCTGAGAGTATCGTGAAAACATGACATGGCTCTAAGCACACAACTAATGTTTTGGGTACAAGTACCTCCAGGACTCGATAGAAGGAAATTGACAAAGCATGACTTGCTTGAATACATAATAATCATCATAATATATTTACTGAAGCATTTCATCAAACATGTGATAGGCATAAACATGTACATACATGGGGATTTCATGATATCATGCTAATTAGATGCTTTTCCTTCATCTAGGCATTTAATCAAACACATGGTAGGCATAGAATGTGTAAACAATATCATACAACACTTAATTATCATGATTCAATTCTAATTTAATCATTCAGGGGTTTAGTCATAGGATTTCATGATTTTATACCTATACAAATCAACCCATATAGAATTTAGCACTCATTCATGGAATGCAATTTAATTACTCATTATCAACATGAACAAGAGCAGCCACATCATCAAATTCATAAGAAAATCCATAACTTGAACTTAGAAAAAGGGATTCTTGCGCTTCATGGACAAAAGGAGTCCATGAATGAACACTATGCATACCTAGATTAAGATTCTTGATGTTCTTGAACTTGAAGAATTAGAAATCCCTTAGTTCTTGAAGAAGGTTGGATTTTGTTCTAGGAGATTAATGTTTGAGAGAAACCCTAATATTGGTTGTGAAGTAATAATGAACCAAATAGCTGAAATCGAATATATTTGGGTACATATATAGGTGTGTGGTAAATGACCAAAATACCCCTGTTAAAATAACTTTAAAAAATTGGACGGGACCTGCTACGGTGGGCGCGACGGTCCATCACTGGGTTAACTGTGTGTCGGCTCTGACCGTCACTTCTAGGCAGAATGGGTTCTCACTATTTTGGCTGGGATGTCCTGGGTGACGATCCGTTGTAAGTTCGACAGTCCGTTAACCTGACCATCGCACCTTATCCAGATTATGGCCTCATTATTTCTCTTACGATGGCTGAGCGACGGTCCGTTGCTAGTCCGACGGTCTATCAACCTGGGTCATCGCTCCTAGGCCAAAGGTAGTTCTCACTGCCATGCTGCGACGGTCGTGGGTGATGGTCCATCGCTAGTCCAACGGTTCGTCGGCCTCACAGTCATAACTGGGCAATTTCATTACCTTCTGTATTTGGCCATACTTTTCTCCTCCAAAGTTGAATTTTGACGAAATTAGTATCATTGGAAATCTAATATGATTGTTTGAATCTGAGATCAAGCCTATATATAATAGGTGATCTCTGAGTCTACTGATATTGAATATGATTGTCTGAATCTAATAACATGCCTATACAATGGGTGATCTCTGAGTCTACGAATATTGAATATGAATGTCTGAATCTGAGATCAAGCCTATATATAATGGGTTATCTCTGAGAGGTAGTCAAGCCTAGTATAAAGGGTGACTCCTCAGCAGACTTCTATTACTGAGACTGAATCTAAAACTGAGACTGTGGGAGGTAGTCATCTAACTGACATGCCCCTTCTAGATAGTTAGGGTCCAACCTGTACCGCAGTTGGAAGGGTGTCAGTACCATGCCATGGGTAAATAAACTTCTCTCTAAACCCAGGATGCCATGCCTAATATAATGGGTGACACCTAATTGGAACTAAGCCTAATATAACGGGTGACTCCTAGGAGGTAGTCAAGCCTAATATAACGTGTGACTCCTCATCCTGCGCTGGATATGTAGTTCTGGTGGTATAGGGATTGCTACTATTGACTCTGCCTAAATAACAGGGAAGCCGCCATCCCTGCCCTCGCTCGATGCTGAATCCTACTCCCAACTGAATAGACACTGAACAAATTCTTAGACTATACTAGACTGACATAAATCTGTTACTTCTTATATTTCTTGACTGATTTGACTGAATTCATTTGGTTCCATTGACTAACAGAATACTACTAAGGTCTGAACTGAATATTAAATACTACTAAGATCTAAGCTGAGTACTGAACTGAAGATGGAATGCTAATGATACTTGGATTACTGAGATTTCTTAAGTTCTGTAACTGGATGAGAACACTGAATTCTATAACTGACTGAGTTTTAAGAATCATGACTTAATTGAGATTATCGTGAAAACTGACACGGGCTCTTGACTTGCAGCTAAATTGTCAGGTATAATTACCCCCAGGACTCGATAACATACAAGTAAAATATAACCATCTTAAATAATCATGACCATTGTAACGACCCAAATCTGGTACCCAGAATGTTACACGGTGCTCATGATCCCAAAGGACCACAAGCTAACCCAAGACTGATATCTGTACCTGGATATTGCGTAATATACTGAATAATACGAAAACATGAACTGAAAGGCCATAAGATTCACATAACTAAAGTAAAACATAACATCTAAAAGGGGTATGAAATACCCAAACAACTGAAATAACTATCGGAACACAATGGTCTGGAAAACCTCTAGCTGGCTGAATTGTCTAAGTAAGGAGTTGATGGGACAAGTCCCCAACTAACTCCAACTAATAAACTAATTAATGAGATAATAGGAAAATAAGCATTTCCTCGAAAGATGAGGACTCACTACTAATTCTGACTGGTGAGACTGGAATCTACTGCTGCTTCAGAGCTCGTGTCTCTGAACCTATGGTATAAGACACCATAGTACGAATGTGTCAGTACTTTGAATGTACTGGTATGCATGTGAGGTAGGATTAATGCTTGGGGTTTATATGCATGAACAATAATAATAGCAGACTAACTATCATGAGCATGAGAATACATGGATGAGACAAAATAACAGACACTGATACCGTGATAACATGATTACTTAATCTGAATACTGAAAGAATGACATACTGATAACTGATATAACTGATAACATGAGTGACTGTATCTGGTAGTCCTGAATATGATAGAACTAACTAAGTTCCATACTGTATCTGAATTAAATGTATATGATAGTCCTAAAATCTAAAAAACTATCTGAGTTCATGACTGATACTGATACAGAAAATCTGGGAAGTAGTAATCTAACTGACATGCCCCAAATGTGCTATAATAGCTGACATGGGGTCCAATCAGTACCCTTTTTGGAAGAGTGTCAATACCGCGCCACTGGTAAGGACAACATATGAGTAACCCTAATATAACAGGTAACTCTAGTGAGAACGATGGGAACCCTCATATAGTAGTCTAAGCCACCTCATCTAACCTCATATAGAAGGCTATGATGTCTCAACCTATGCTGGCTACATGGTTCTGGAATGCAAGGATTGCTTCTAAGAATCACACCCTCATATAACAGGTGAGTTCCCATCCTTAGGTTCACTCAGTGTTAATTTCTACTCCCATCTAAATAGACACTGAACATGATTTACTGAGCTGAACATGAGCTGAGTTACTGAATTTTGTTGACTGATGGAATACTACTGATATCTGTCAACTAATTAAGTTCATGAGATCATAGAGATTTCCCGAGTCATAAGACTGTCTGAAGTCTAAGGATTCATAGCTTGACTGAGAGTATCATTAAAACATGATATGGCTCTAGGCACACAACTAATATTTCGGGTAGAAGTACCCCCATGACTCAACAGAAGGAAACTGACAAAGCATGACTTTCTTGAATATATAATAAGCATCATAATACATTTACTGAAGTATTTCATCAAACATGTGATAGGCATAAGCCTGTACATATATGGGAATTTTATGATATCATGCTAATTAGACGTTTTTCCTTCATCTAGGCATTTAATCAAACATATGATAGGTATAGAATGTGTAAACAACATCATACAATACTTAACTGTCATGATTCAATTCTAATTTAATCATTAGGGGTTTAGTCATAAGATTTCTTGAATCTATACCTATACAAATCAACCCATATGGAATTTAGTACTCATTCATGGAATACAATTTAATTACTTATTATAAACATGAACAAGAGCAGCCACATTATGAAATTCATATGAAAATCAATAACTTAAATTTAGAAAAGGGATTCTTGGATGAAAGGAGTCCATGAATGAACACTATTCATACTTGAATTAAGATTCTTGATGTTCTTAAATTTGAAGAATTGGAAATCCCTTAGTTCTTGAAGAAGGTTGAATTTTGTTCTTGGAGATTATTGTTTGACAGAAACCCTACTATTGGTTGTGAAATAATAATGAACCAAATGGCTGAAATCGGATATAATTAGGTATATATATAGGTGGGTGCTAAATGACCAAAATACCCCTGTTAAAATGACTTAAAAAAATTGGATGGGACTTGCGACGGTGGGTGCGATAGTTCCTCGCTGGGTTGATGGTCCGTCGGCCCTTATCGTCGCTTTTAGGCAGAATGGCGTCTCACTATTTTTGCTGAGATGTCTTGGGCGACGATCCGTTGCAAGTTCGACGGTCCGTTAACCTGACCATCATACCTTATCCAGAAGGTGGCCTCACTGTTTTCCTTGCGATGGCCTGAGCGATGGTCCATCGCTAGTACGACTGTTGGCCTGGGCCATTGCTCCTAGGCATAAGGTAGTTCTCACTGCCTTACTGTTATGGTCATGGGTGATGGTCTATCGCTAGTCCGAAGGTTCATCGGCCTCACCGTTGTTTCTGGGCGATTTTACTGCCTTCTGTATTTTGGCCATAATTTTCTGCTCCGATGTCCGAATTTGACAAAATTGGTATCGTTGGAAAGCTAAAATGATTGTCTGAATCTGAGATCAAGCCTATATATAATGGGTGATCTCTAAGTCTACCGATATTGAATATGATTTTCTAAATCTAATATCATGCCTATATAATGGGTGTTCTCTGAGTCTACTGATATTGAATATGATTGTCTGAATCTGAGATCAAGCCTACATATAACGGGTGATGTCTGACAGTAGTCAAGCCTAGTATAACGAGTGACTCCTCAACTGAATTCTATTACTGAGACTGAATCTAAAACTGAGACTGTAGGAGGTAGTTATCTAACCGACATGCCCCTTCTAGCTAGTTGGGGTCCAACCTGTACCCCAGTTGGAAGGGTGTTAGTACCATTCCATAGGTAGAGACACTTCTCTCTGAACCCAGGATGCCATGCCTATTATAATGGGTGACACCTGGTAGGAGCCAAGCCTAATATAACGGCTGACTCCTAGGAGGTAGTCAAGCCTAATAAAATGGGTGACTCCTCATCCTGTGTTGGCTATGTAGTTCTGGAGGTATAGGGATTGCTACTAATGACTCTGCCAAAATAATGGGGAAGCCGCCATCCCTACCCTCGCTTGATGCTGAATCCTACTCCCAACTGAATAGACACTGAACAAATTCTTAGACTGTACTAGAATGAGATGAATCTGTTACTGCTCATATTTCTTGACTAATCTGACTGAATTTACTTGGTTCCATTGACTGACGCAATACTACTAAGGTCTGAACTGATTATTGAATACTACTAAGATCTAAGCTGAGTACTGAACTGAAGCTGGAATGCTAATGATACTTGGATTACTGAGATTTCTTAAGTTCTATAACTAGCTGAGAGTACTGAATTCAGTAACTGACTGAGTTATAAGAATCGTGACTTTATCGAGATTATCGTGTAAACTGACACGGGCTCTAGACTTGCAACTAAATTGTCGGGTATAATTACCCCCAGGACTCGATAACATACAAGTAAAACATAACTATCTTAAATAATCATGACCATTGTAACCACCCGAATTTGGTACCCGGAATGCTACACGGTGATTATGACCCCGAAGGACCACAAGCTAACCCATGACTGAAATATATACCTCTATACTGCGTAATATACTGAATAATGTGGAAACATGAACTGAGAGGCCATAAGGTTCACATAACTGAAGTAAAATATAACACTATAAGGGGTATGAAAAATCGAAACAACTAAAATAACTGTCTGAACATAATAGTCTGGAAAGCCTCTAGCTGACTGAACTGTCTAAGTAAGGAGTTGATGGGACATGTCCTCAACTAACTCCAACTAATAAACTAATTGATAAGATAATAGGGAAATAATTATGTCCTCGAAGGATGAGGACTCACTGCTAATTCTGACTGCTGAGACTGGAATCTACTACTGCTCTAGAGATCGCGTCTCTGATCATGTAGTATAAGACACCATAGCGCGAATGCGTCAATACTTTGAATGTACTGGTATGCATGTGAGGTAGGCTAAATGCATGGGGTTCATATGCATGAACAATAATAATAACAGGGTGACTATCATGAGCATGAGAATAAATACATGAGATATAATAACTGACACTGATACCGTGATAACATAATTATTGAATTTGAATACTGATAACATGACATACTGATAACTGATATAAGCAAACTCCTCCTACTCAACTGACCCTGCATCGTCTGCCCTCTCTGACTTACACTGCTTGAACCAAGTATGAGCCACATCCTGCAATTGATATGCATCTAGCTCAACACTCTCACTAGATGCAACCCCCATTATGTCTGTAACCTTTTGTACCTAATCTAGGAATTCCTGAGGGTCCTCGTCTGTCTTAGACCCAAGAAAGGATGGAGGATTCATTCGGGTGAAGTCCCGAATCCTGGCTGCAGCTGAATTGGCCACTGGGTTGGCTGGAATGATAGCTGGTCGTTCATTCTGAGCAGCAACTGACTGAGCAAGAGTAGTGAATGCTTCCCTAAACTCCGCATTAGAAACATATTCGTCCAAGGAATCTTCTTGGACAGGCTGGGTTCTTCTCTTGGGAGGCATGTTGTGAAATAATGAGAAGAAGCGGATTATACTGAGAAATTACATTGAGATTATGATCACTGGCATGACATGAATACTGAAAGAAAGGAAACTATTCCTAAAACATCTTTCAGCCTCTTGCACATAAACGTGGCGTACAACACACCCATGCACAAGACTCTACTAGATACGACTTTCAGACTTTCTAGGACTCTATTGAACCTTAGGCTCTGATACCAAAGTTTGTAATGACCCAAATCCGGTACCTGGAATGCTACACGATGCTCATGACCCCGAAGGACCACAAGCTAACCCATGACTTATATCTATACCTATATACTGCGTAATATACTAAATAATGCGGAAACATGAACATAAAGGCCATAGGTTCACATAACTGAAGTAAAACATATCATCTAAAAGGGGTATGAAATACCCAAACAACTAAAATAACTGTCTGAACATAATAGTCTTGAAAGACTCTAGCTGACTAAACTATCTGAGTAAGGAGTTGATGGGACATGTCCCCAACTAACTCCAACTAATAAACTAATTAATGAGATAATAAGGAAATAATCATGTCCTCGAAGGATAAGGACTCACTTCTAACTCTGACTGCTGAGACTAGAATCCACTGCTGCTTTGGAGCTCATGTCTCTGAACCTATGGTATATGACACCATAACGCGAATGCATCAGTACTTTGAATGTACTGGTATGCATGTGAGGTAGGCTAAATACATTGGGTTCATATGTATGAACAATAATAATAATAGATTGACTATCATGAGCATAAGAATATATGCATGAGAAATAATAACTAACACTGATACCGTGATAACATGATTACTGAATCTAAATACAGATAATATGACATACTGATAACTGATATAACTGATAACATGAGTGACTGTATGTAATAGTCCTGAATCTGATGGAACTAGTTGAGTTCCATACTGTATCTGAATTGACTGTATCTAACAGTCCTGAAATATAAAGAACTATCTGAGTTCTTGATAGATACTGATACTGTGGGAAGTAGTCATCTAACCGACATACCCCAAATATGCTATAATAGCTGAGCTAGGGTTTAATATGTACCCTGATTGGAAGGGTGCAAATACCACGCCACTAGTAAGGATAATGTGTGAGTAACCCTAATATAACAGGTAACTCTAGTGAGAATGGTGGGAACCCTCAAATAGCAGGCTAATCCACCTCATCTACACTCATATAGAAGGCTATGATATCTCAACCTATGTTGGCTACACGGTTCTAGAACGCAAGGATTGCTTCTAAGAATCACACCGTCATATAACACGTGAGTTCCCATCATTGGGTTCACTCGGTGCTAATTTCTACTCCCATCTGAATAGACACTGAACGTGATTTACTGAACTGAACATGAGCTGAGTTACTAAATTTTGTTGACTGGCGGGTAAATGAACAGATAAATTGTCGGGTATAATTACCCCAGGACTCGATAATATACAAGTAAAACATAACCATAAAAAATAATTATGACCATTGTGAGGACCCGAATCTGGTACCCGGAATGATACATGGTGCTCATGACCACGAAGGATCACAAGCTAACCCATGACTGATATTTGTACCTGTATACTGCGTAATATACTAAATAATGTAGAAATATGAACTGAAAGGCCATAAGGTTCACATAAATGAAGTAAAACATAATATCTAAAAGGGGTATGAAATACCCAAACAAATGAAATAACTGTCTGAACATAATAGGATGGAAAGACTCTAGCTGACTGAACTGTCTAAGTAAGGAGTTGATGGGACATGTCCCCAACTAACTCCAACTAATAAACTAATTAATGAGATAATAAGGAAATAATCATATCCTCGAAGGATGAGGACTCACTGCTAAATCTGACTGCTGAGACTGGAATCTACTACGGCTTTGTAGCTCGTGTCTCTAAACCTATGATATAAGACACCATAGCGCGAATACGTCAGCACTTTGAATGTACTGATATGCATGTGAGGTAGTCTAAATGCATGGGGTTCATATGCATAAACAATAATAATAACAGACTGACTATCATGAGCGTGAGAATAGATGCATGAGACATAAAAACTAATACTGATACCGTGATAACATGATTACTGAATTTAAATACTGATAACATAACATACTGATAACTTATATAACTGATGACATGAGTGACTGTATCTGTCAGTCTTGAATCTGATGGAACTAGTTGAGTTTCGTTCTGTATCTGAATTGACTGTATCTGATAGTCCTGAAATCTAAAGAACTATCTAAGTTCTTGACTGATACTGATACTGAAACTATGGAAAGTAGTTATCTAACCGATATTCCCCAAATATGCTATAATAGCTGATCTGGGGTCCAATCTGTACCCTGATTGAAGGGTGTCAATACTGTACCACTGGTAAGGACAACGTGTGAGTAACCCTAATATAACAGGTAAATCTAGTGAGAACGGTTGGAACCCTCATATAGTAAGCTAAGCCACTTCATCTACCCTCATATAGCAGGCTATGATATCTCAACCTATGTTGGCTACATCGTTCTGGAATGTAAGGATTGCTTCTAAGAATCACATCCTCATATAACAGGTGAGTTCCCATCCTTAGGTTTACTCGATTCTAATTTCTACTCCCATCAGAATAGACACTGAACATGATTTACTGAACTGAACATGAGCTGAGTTACTGAATTCCATTAACTGATAGAATACTACTGATATCTGAGAACTGACTGAGTTTATGAGATCATAGATATTTCCTGAGTCATAAGACTGTCTGAAGTCAAGGGATTCATAGCTTGACTGAGAGTATCGTAAAAACATGACATGGATCTAGGAATACAGCTAATGTTTTGGGTACAAGTACCCCCAGGAGTCTTTCTCGGATCAACTGGACTTTCTTTAAGGCATAGAATACCATGTCAGGCCCTATAACTGAGGCCTCACTAACTTTGAACCAACCAATTAGAGATCTATATCTCCTACTGTAGAGAGCTTCGAATGGAGCCGTGAGAATACTGGGATGATAGTTGTTGTTGTATGCAAATTCAACCAAAGGCATGTGGTCATCCCAACTACCCTTGAAATCAATTGCACACACCCTTAACATAGCTTGTAAAGTCTGAATGTTCCTTTCTGCTTTACCATCTGTCTGAGGATGGAAGGCTGTACTAAGATGAGATTAGGTACCAAGACCCTTTTGGAATGCTTTCTAGAAATGAGAGGTGAAATAGGTACCTCTGTCTTAGATAATAGATAGCGTAACACCGTGTAATCTATCCAACTCCCTGATGTAGAATTTGGCATAATCCTTGGGTGAATAAGAGGTATGAACAGGAAGGAAATGGGCCGATTTGGTCATTCTTTCTACGATGACCCAAAATGAATCATGTTGATGACGAGTTCGAGGCAAACCCATCACGAAGTCCATGTTTACTTCTTCACACTTCCACATAGGACTACTGAACTCCTGCATAGGACCACTAGGCTTCTGATGTTCTATCTTAACCTACTACATGTAGAGAACTTAGCCATAAACTCTGCAACATCTCTCTTCATCCCACTCCACCAATAGATCTCCCGTAAGTTACGGTACATTTTTGTGGCCCCTGGATGAATAGAGTAGCGCGCACCATGCACTTCTGTAAGAATTCGCTGCCTTAAGTCATCTACAACTGGAACACAAAGATGACCCTAACAACGTAGAACACCATCTTCTCCTTGGGAGAAAACCTCTATTTTTTGATTCTGAATTGACTCTTTCAACTTGACAATGTTGGGATCTATATCTTTCTTTTCTTTCACCTCAAGAACTAGAGATGATTCTAAACTACTCTGAACCTATATATCACCCTCATCTATATCGACTAAGCGAACACCTAGTCTGGAAAGATAATGGACTTCCTGATCTAACTTCTTCTTACTTTCATCTATATGAGCAATACTACTCATAGACAGTCTACTGAGAGCGTCCGCCACTACATTGGCCTTGCCCGGATGATAGAGGATGCTCATATGATAATCTTTCTAGAGCTCTAACCACATTCTCTGACAAAGATTGAGATCTTTTTGAGAAAAGACATACTGATGGCTCTTATGATCCATGAACACATCTATATGAACACCTTATAGTAATGCCTCCAAATCTTTAAGGAAAATACTACGACTGCTAACTCAAGATCATGAGTAGGGTAATTCTTCTCATGGGGCTTAAGCTGTCTGAAGGTGTAGTCTATGACCTTACCATGCTGTATGAAGAAACAACCCAAACCTACTCTGGATGCATCACAATACACTACGAACCCATTTGAACCATCTGGAAGAGCTAGAACTGGAGTTGAGGTGAGTCGAGTCTTTAACTCCTAAAAACTCTTCTCGTAAGGATCTGACAACTGAAACTTGACTTTCTTCTGAGTCAATCTGGACATAGGGGATGTAATAGAAGAAAATCCCTCAACAAACCATCTATAATAGCTAGCCAAACCTAGGAAACTCCTGATATCTGATAGAGAGACAGGGCGAGTCCAGTTTCTTACTGCTTCGGTCTTTTGAAGATCTACTCTAATACCATCACCAAAAATGATATGACCAAGGAATGCTACTGACCTTAGCCAAAACTCACACTTACTAAATTTGGTGAATAGCTGATGATCTCTGAGAGTCTGAAGTACTGTTCTGAGATGGTCTTCATGATCTCGCTCACTGCAGGAATAGACCAAGATATCATCTATGAAGACTATGATGAACACATCTATGTAATTCTTAAACACACGGTTCATCAAGTCTATGAAAGTTGCTGGGACATTGGCAAGACCAAAAGACATAACTAAGAATTCGAAATGACCATACCGAGTATGGAAAACTATTTTTAGAATATCACATTCTCTAACTCTGAGCTGATGATAGCCGGATCTGAGGTCTATCTTAGAGAAATAACTAGAACCCTAAAGTTGATCAAACAAGTCATCGATTCTGGGAAGATGATACTTGTTCTTGACCGTAACCTTATTAAGTTGATGGTAGTCTACATATCCTAAGAGAACCGTCTTTCTTGCGCATGAATAATACTGGAGTGCCCCATAGGGAAACGCTGGGCCTGATGAATCACTTATCTAAGAGATCCTTTAATTGTTCTTTCAGTTCTCTGAGTTCTGCTGGTGCCATTCTGTATGGAGAAATGGATATAGGCTGAGTGTCTGGAAGAAGATCAATGCCGAAGTCTATTTCCCTTTTTGTCGGAATTCCTGGAAGATCTTTGGGAAAGACATCTAAATATTCATTTACGACTAGAACTGATTCAAGACTGGGAGTTTCAGAACTAGAATCCTTAACATGAATAAGATGATAGGCTTATCCTCTAGATATCATTTTCCGTGCATGATGGTAGGAAACAAGCTGACCTCTGAAAGCGAATACACTACCCTTCCACTCAAGGACGGGTTCGTTTGGAAATTGAAATTGAACTATTCTGTTTCTGCAGTCGACTGTGGCATAGCAGGAATGAAGCTAATCCATATCGAGAATGACATCAAAATCAATCATCTCTAATTCAACTAAGTCTACTGAAGTGACTTTTTGAGATATCATAATCGGGAAGTTCCTGTATACTGGACGGGCTATGATGGTTTTACCCACTGAGGTAGAGACTTAAAAGGGATCTACTAGAATTTCGAGGTTGACTACGAAATTGACTGCTATATAAGGAGTGACAAAAAAAGAAGCTCCTGGATCTAGCAAAGCGTACACATGCACATGAAAGATCTGTAACATACTAGTAACCACATTAGGAGAATTTTCCTGATCCTATCGGGACTGAAGAGCATAGAGATGATTTGGACGTTGCCTACTAGTAGCACTAGAGGTGGCACGCTGTTGATTTGGGCGGCTGGACTGAGCTGAGGAGAAATTCTATTAACCCTGAGGACCTGGCCGAGGACAGTCTCTGACTCTGTGGCCTGGCTTGCCACATCCAAAACAAATACCACTACCAGCTCTGCAAATACCCTGATGGTGCTTTCCAGAATTCTAGAAAAGAGGACAGGTGCGAGCACTGCTAACACTGCCCTGGGTCTTAGATCCTAGCACTCTATCTCTATTTCCCTCTCTGAACTTAGGAACTGGAGCACTGGCTAAATAAGGAGCTGAAATTGATGACTTAGGATGAAACTGAGAATGGTTTCCTCCCTCTGACTTAGGCTGAGATAAGTTGAAACTACCTATCTTCATTCTCTTATTCTGCTTCTCTCTTATCTTGATCGTTTGGTCCTCTATTTGCTGAGCATGGGTCATAAGTCTAGCTAAGGTCATGTCACTATTCATCATGGCGGATCTGCACTCATTAACCACACTATCATTCACTCCTAAAACGAACTTACTCATCCTTGCCCTGCTATCTGCAACCACATGAGGGGCATATCTGGCTAATTGAGTAAACTTAAGAGAATACTCTTTCACTATCATATTGCCCTACCTGAAGTTGATGAATTCTAGCACCTTATCTTCTCTAAGCTCTAGGCAAAAGAATCTATCAAGGAATGCTGAAGCAAACTCCTCCCATTAAACTAACCCTGCATCATCTGCCCTCTCTAACTTCCATTGCTTAAACCAAGTATAAGCCACATCCTGCAATTGATATTCAGCTAGCTCAGCACTCTCACTAGACGTAACCCCCATTATGTCTGTAACCTTCTACACCTAATCTAGGAATTCCTGAGGGTCCTCATTTGTCTTAAACCCAAGGAAGGATAGAGAATTCATTTGGGTAAAGTCTCGAATCCTAGCTGCAGCTGAATTGTCTGCTGGGTTGGCCAGAACTACAACTTTCTGTTTATTCTGAGCAATAACTAACTGAGCAAGAGTAGTGAATGCGACCCTGAACTCTGCATGAGAAACATATTCATCCAAGGGATTTTCTTGGACAGGCTGGGTTCTTCTCTTAGGAGGTATGTTCTGAAATAAGGAGAAGAAGCAGATTATACTGAGAAATTAGATTGAGATTATGCTCACTGGCATGACAAGACTACTGAAACAAGGGAAATTGTTCCTCAAATATCTTACAGCCTCCTGTACATAAATGTGGTGCACAACACACCCATGCACAAGACTCTACTTGATGTGGCTTTCAGACTTCCTAGGACTTTAATAAACCTTAGGCTCTGATACCAAAGTTTATAACAATCCGAATCTAGTACCCGAAATGCTACACGATGCTCATGACCCCGAAGGACCATAAGCTAACCTATGAATGATATTTTTACCTGTATACTACGTAATATACTAAATAATGCAGAAACTTGAACTGAAAGGCCATAGGGTTAACATAACTGAAGTAAAACATAACATCTAAATAGGGTATAAAATACCCCAAACAACTGAAATAACTGTCTGAACATAATAGTCTGGAAAGCCTCTAGCTGACTGAACTGTCTGAGTAAGGAGTTGATGGGACATGTCCCTAACTAACTCCAACTAATAAACTAATTAATGAGATAATAAGGAAATAATTACGTCCTCGAAGGATGAAGACTCACTGCTAACTCTGACTGCTGAGACTCGAATCCACTGTTGTTCTAGAGCTCGTATCTCTGAACCTATGGTATATGACACCATAGTGCGAATATGTTAGTACTTTGAATGTACTGGTATGCATGTGAGGTAGGCTAAATACATTGGGTTCATATGCATGAATAATAATAATAACAGACTGACTATCATAAGCATGAGAATACATGCATGAGACATAATAACTGACACTAATACCGTGATGACATAATTACTGAATCTGAATACTGATAACATAACATACTTATAAATGATATAACTAATAACATGAGTGACTGTATATGACAGTCCTGAATCTGATGGAACTAGCTGAGTTTTGTACTGTATCTGAATTGATTATATGTGACAGTCCTGAAATCTGAAAAACTATCTGAGTTCTTGACTGATACTGATACTGTGGGAAGTAATCATCTAACCGATATGCCCCAAATATGCTATAATAGCTGAGCTGGGGTCTAATATGTACCCTGATTGGAAGGGTTTCAATACCGAGCCACTAGTAAGGACAATGTTTGAGTAACCCTAATATAATAGGTAACTCTAGTGGGAACGGTCGGAACCCTCATATAGAAGGCTAAGCCACCTAATCTACCATCATATAGCAGGCTATGATGTCTCAACCTATGCTGGCTACATGGTTCTAGAATGCAAGGATTACTTTTAAGAATCACAGCCTCATATAACAGGTGAGTTCCCATCCTTGGGTTCACTCGGTGCTAATTTCTACTCCCATCTAAATAGACTCTGAACATGATTTACTGAACTAAACATGAGCTGAGTTATTAAATTCAGTTGACTGATAGAATACTCCTGATATTTGACAACTAATTGAGTTCATGAGATCATGGAGATTTCTTGAGTCATAAGACTGTCTGAAGTCTAAGGATTCATAGCTTGACTGAGAGTATCATGAAAACATGACATGGCTCTAGGAACACAACTAATGTTTTGGTACAAGTACCCCCAGGACTCGATAGAAGGAAACTGACAAAGCATGACTTGCTTGAATACATAATAATCATCATAATACATTTACTGAAGCATTTCATCAAACATGTGATAGGCATAAGCTTGTACATACATGGGGATTTCATGATATCATCCTAATTAGATGCACTTACTTCATCTAGGCATTTAATCAAACACATGGTAGGCATACAATGTGTAAACAACATCATGCAACACTTAACTGTTATGATTCAATTCTAATTTAATCATTCAGGGCTTTAGTCATAGGATTCCATGAATCTATACCTATACAAATCAACCCATATGGAATTTAGCACTCATTTATGGAATACAATTAATTACTCATTATGAACATGAACAAGAGAAGCCACATCATGAAATTCATAAGAAAATCCATAACTTGAATTTAGAAAAGGGATTCTTGGGCTTCATGGACGAAAGGAGTCCATGAATGAACTCTATGCATACCTGGGTTAAGCTTCTTGATGTTCTTGAACTTGAAGAATTGGAAATCCTTTAGTTCTTGAAGAAGGTTGGATTTTTTTCTTGGAGATTAATTTCTGAGAGAAACTCTAATATTGGTTGTGAAGTAATAATAAACCAGATGGCTGAAATTGGATATAATTGGGTATATATATAGGTGGGTGGTAAATGACCAAAATACCCCTATTAAAATAACTTAAAAAAACTGGACAGGACCTGCGACGGTGGGTGCAACGGTCTATCACTGGGTTGATGGTCCGTCGGCCTTGACCATCGCATCTAGGCAGAATGGGGTCTCACTGTTTTGGTTGCGATGGCTTGGGTGACGGTCCGTTGCAAGTTTGACAATCCATCACATTAGGCCGTCGCTCCGAGGCAGAAGGTAGTTCTCACTGCCTTGCTGTGATGGTCATGGGCGACGGTCCATCACTAGTCCGACGATCCGTTGGCCTCACCATCGCATCTGGGTGGTTCTACTCCCTTCTGTGATTCGGCCATAACTTTCTACACTGATGTCGGATTTTGATGAAATTGGTATCGTTGGAAATCTAATTCAATTTCCCACATGAAAAAAAAGTGAAAATCTTAAAAATACCACGTGTACAAAAATATATTCGTATTCTAAAACAAGTTCTAACATCCTTAAGATGATTTCAAGCTAGCAAAAAGGCACGAGTATTACAACCATGTTTCATTCACCATTACAATCATTAAAGCATCTCTTCAAGAACATGGGAATCATAAACATGTAATAGTATAGGGAGGCATGCTACTGGCTCATACTCCATTCAACAAGGTCTTACAACAGACATTTTACATGCATTGAAGAACACATAATTATGGAATTTCATGCTAACATGTTAGAATTCATTCACTAAGGCTTTTCAACAATCACTTGGAATTCATTAACTTACACACAATTGGAGATTTCTCGTCAACATGCTATAATGGCTCTAATTCCTTTGCATAAGCATTTTATCAAACATATGGGGAACATACTTTGGTTATACCATAGATTCTATACTTAATCATCATGAATACAACAATATCATGCAACTTGAAGAGGGTTTATCATGAACATCATACAATTCATCACATACTAGAATCAACTCTTGAAATTGGTAGTCTAAATTATGAATTAAAACTCAATAATAACATGAACTTCAATTTTAATTCACATAAATCATAAAAACTCATAAATATAAGATCTTTGAATTTAAAAAAGGATTCTTGAACTTCTTGGGTGGAAGGAACCAAAGAATCAACATCTAACATACCTTGTTATATGATTCTCAGAATATTTACGGAGGAATCTTGATGACTTGGGTCTTAGATTAGAAACCCTAGGTCTTGTTTTCGAAGAAAATTGGGAGAAACTAACAATATTTGGGTGTAAATATGTTGAATCTCGTGTTAAAGAGTATATATAGGGGTTGGGAAAAGACCCTTTTTGCCTGTGGAATTAAAATACGGAAATGGAAAAATCTCAATTTTAGGTGCTGGCGTGACACGCCATAATCGCACCAGCTTACTTGAAATGGGACAATTGGGAAATTGACCTTTGGCGTGACATGGTGGAAATCGCGTTGCCACCTTGGTTGCGAACTGAAAAGACACCGTGACATGGTGGAATCATGGAGGCTCACTGGAATTTGACAATTGCCATCTTGGCTGGCTCCGCAACGCGATAAAGTGTCAGGTGGCACACTGCCTCACTAAAATGGCTCTAACTCTTTGCTCGAGTGTCGGATTTGGGAGAATTTGGTATCGACAGAAAGATTATTCAATTCTCTACATGAAAAAAATTTGATATTAAGGAAATTATACATGGTTTAAAATATTTCCCACTTTGGAAGTCACTTCTTGATATTTTAAGGCCGGAATTACACTTTACTTGACACGCTTTAAGGCTCAGACTATGAGAGAACTTTGCGGGGTCTTACAACCATCCACTCCATTAATTGTAGAATATTATGGAGAAGGTGCTGCGAGATATTTTGATAAAGAGCATGCCAGAAAACGTATCTACTGAGGAGATAACATTTCTTGGACTTCTTCTATGCCGAAACTAGTCCACGATTCATTATTTTGTGTCTAATGATAAAGATAATGATTCAGAGGTAAGTTACTTCATGATCCTCACTTTTAACTTTGTCCCTTTCAGGTATGAAGACTCATTCATCCTTGATCTATAAAGCTCGCATAGATTTGGTCGTCAATTTAGATTCTATAAAAACCTCTCTGGTAGCTTAGCAAATGATATTTGCAGTGCATCACTTGATGAATTAATTAGATTTTATCGCACTTGTGTGTTACATGGATACATGGAAAAGGCAACTTTTCCCATGGCCACACCTAATGTGCGAAAGCACTCTCTACTGCATATAAATCTTGCTGGAACAAAGTTCATGGAAACTTTCCTGAAGCTAACTTGCAATATTTGGTGAATGCCATAGACCCTATTATTGACACTCCTCAAGAACATCGTGAGGAGGTCCCCATTGTGGCTAAACCTTATGTGTTGACATCAAAAGTAATCGTTCCATACAAAGTCAAGTAACCTCTATATGCAACAACACAAAAGAGGAGTCATCTACCCTGACTTAACAAGCTTTCAATAAACGACCATCTCAAGACGAGAATGATAGTATTCATGGAGACCGTTGTTGGAAGAAGAAAAAACCATCTTTGGAAAAGCCAGGTGATTTTAACTCCAATGTAGAGATTCTTGCTAGTGATGATAGCTTGTCGAATACTCCGCCAGCCATCGAAAAAGTAATGACTTAACTCTTTATTATTTCATAGTATATGAATCGTCTTTACATACCCTTCACATAATGTTTTTCTTTGTGTGTAGGCAGACAATATCCAAGTTTTAGAAGATCCTCACCTAAGTAAGCTACAGGGTAGTAGTGAGTCTGTAGTAGGTCCCGACTCCAGAGAGTCACTTCTGCTATCCAAAGAGGTCACTTCTAATCCTTGTGGTAAAGTCAAAGAAAATATAGAGTTAAACCTTCATGGGCGACCAGGGGTAACCATGTCAACTTTTGATGGCAAGAAGGTTGTCTTAGAGCTTAAAAAGGAATTTATCATGAAGGTCTGGGCTAGTATTCGTACCAAACTTGCAGGCGTTACTTTGAATCGTGCTTCTTCTATCCAAGATGATGTCAAAGTCAGAATCAATGACATGAGTGGAATGGGTGCAGATATTTCCCCTTTACAAAATTTATTAGGGTCTTTCTTTGTGCCAGAGACTTCCTATGACTAAGCACGACCCACCCTTATTGATAAAACCACAATAATTAAAGCGTTAGATCCATATTTAAAAACCAAAGAACATCTTGGGCTTACATTGAGGGAGAGGGATGAGAAATTTGAAAGAAGTTTTTGTCACCTGCAAATCTCTTGAGAAGGCAAGAAATAAGGTGAAGAAGTAAAAAGCTCATCGAGATGCTTCAAAGCAAGAAGCTATGGAGATGAAATCCAAAGTTTTAGCTACCGAAAAAGAGTTTCCAAGTGTTCTGATGTCTCTATGGAGATGACAAATGCCTCAAAGGTCATGGAGGAAAAGAAGTAAGTCTTAGAGGCTGTTTTACAAGATTTAGTCAATTATAAGCTATACTTAGATTAGCCTCAGAAGATGTTTCCTTTTCATCAAACCTTCTTGTTGTTTTCTTTTAGCTTTTTATTGAGTAGTTGGATCTATTAGTTGTAATAGAAACTCTTTTATTTATATTGCACATTTCTTTTAATATTCCTTTTGAATTTCAACTTTAAGAATTGCTTGCTTATTTCGATGTGTTGATGTTGTAGTATTAAAATCTATCTCTCTCTTCAAACTTGACTATTGGCTTCACATCTTTGTCTCACAATAGGTTTAAACTTGAAAATTCAGTTTGGAAGCCTTAAGAATTAAAGCTTTTGTCTTGCAAATTGGATAATTGTATATTAAGCAGATCTACGCCCCAAACTGCGGGCTTTGGGTATTCCAAATCCTATTGAAAGAGCTTTCTTTCTTTTTGATGGGTTGTACCCATTGAGCCACATGTATTTGGCGTAAGTCTAAAACTTAATTAAGATGCATGCATGCTTAACTTTCATATGGTGGATCAAGAAGGGACATGTATTTTTTTGACACTCGTGTAACTGAACTCAGAATGAAATTCCAAGAGCCTACGTACCTCAATAAAGAGGATCAAGTCATAACATAGTTTTGGGTGAGTTTTTTAATAATTTTTTGGTCCTAACTTTTGTCTAGGTTGCCTCTTTCGAGGTTTTCAACTTAGCGGACCTTTTTTTTAGCTGTACATAGTTTATACTTTTGTGGGCCAGGAGTGGACATACAGTTTATACTCATACCTTAAGGAGTGTCATCTTCCTTCAAGGATAGAACTTCTTCAAGAACTTGGCATTGATAAGACCAATTTTCACGCCATCTACATTGACAAGCTTTTAAGTACCATTTGAATATGCCTCTTGTATGACATATAGTCCATCCCACTTTGGTGTGAATTCTCCCCCAGACTTGCGAAGTAATAATGGGCCTCTTAATGCAAGAACTTGATCTCCAACTTGGAATTACCTCAACCAAACTATTTTATTGAAAGAATGAGATAGAAGGGCTTGATAATATTCAAGATTTTGCTGAGCCTCCAGCCTCTTCTCATCAAGAGCTTCTAACTTTTCAAGACGCAACTTAGCATTTTATTCTTCGATCATTTCTTAAATAGCCAATATTAAATAAGGTATTTGACGCTCAAGTGGCAGGACTACTTCGACTCCAAAAACAAGTGAGTATGGGGTTTCTTATGTCGGTGTGTGGTAAGTTGGTCTATATGCCCACAAATCTTCTTCCATTCATTTATGTCAGTCTCGTTTGGACTTGGAGATTACTTTCTTCAATAGATTGCATAAAGTCTTATTAAATTCTTCAGCTAGACCATTGGCGGCGGCATAGTACATAGAAGACTTGCGCTGCTTAAAACCAAAGAGATCAGAAATATTGTTCATCAACTTAATATCAAATGGCTTACCATTGTCAGTTGTTATATATTGAGGGATTCCAAAGCAGTAGGTGATATTCACTCAAATGAAATTTGCAACATTCTCCTTCTTTACTTCTTTGATAGAAACAACTTCATCCTATTTTTAGAAGTAATCTATCGCGACCAAGCTGTCTAAGTGTCCACCAAACGATTTTGGTAGTGGCCCAACAACATCCATTCCCCAAGCATTGAATGGATAAGATGCTACAGTTGGGTGTAATACTTCAGGAGGTTGATGTATGAAATTCGCATAGAGTTGACAAGATTTGCATCTTCTATCATAGTCCAAGAAATCTTTCACCATCGTTGGCTAATAGTATACCATCCTTTTAATATGAAATCAGAGCTTCGGTCCAGATTGATGCGATCTATAAATTCTTGAGTGCACTTATTTCAAAGCTTGAATTGCTTTTTTCTCTCCCAGACATTGCAAGATTACTCATTAAAATGATCTTCTGCATAATATTTCTTTATAGTAAAGGAAGCGAGGTACACGACGAGGGATATCAATCCTTCTCCTTGGATCTTCTTGAAGTATCCCATAACACAATAAGTCAATGATAGGTTGTCACCAATCTTCCTTTATAGCTTCAGATATGGAAACGAGGTATTCAACCTTATTTTTTGCATCCTCATCCTTATTTAACAGCGGCATTACCCATTTTTGGGAGATAGTAACTCACGTCTGATTTGGAAGAGTTAGGTTGAGGCCAAAGCAGCTAGGGCATCAACTTGCTTATTTTATTTCCTTGGCACATGTTGGAGGGTTACTTCTCTAAGCCACCCCTTTAACTTCTTCACATAATCATGATATGATCGTAGAATAGTCTTTCTGACTTCATAGCTTCCTAAAAGCTTCTTAATCACCAATTGGGAGTCACAAAGACTTGTAATTACAGTTTTTTCATGTCAACTGCCATCTCAAGTTTAAGTTTTAACGCCTGATATTCAGCAACATTATTAGAGCAACTATTTGTTAGGGTAAAAGAGTTTGGGATAACCTCTCCTTGTGTAGTAAAGAACTCCACACCAGCACCAGCTCCATCTCGATGTTCGGCACCATCAAAGTACATCTTCCATGGAGGTTTAGATTCAATAACCATTCTATCTTCGTTAGGAAGATCATTGCTTAGTTCCCAGTCATTAGGTATTGGGTGGTCTGCCAAGAAGTCAACTAATGCTTATCCCTTTATAGCCTTTGGAGGAACGTAAACAATCTCAAACTGTTGAAATTGAAGGTAACATCTTGCAAGTCGGTCACTAAGAACTGGTTTCGACATTACAAACTTGATGGTATTTTCCCTAAACACAAGATAGTCAACATGAGCTTGAAAGTAGTGTTTCATCTTTTGAATTAAGAAGGCCAATGCCAAACACAACTTTCGATTGGAGAATACTTTAGCTTATTTGGTGTCATCATTCTACTCAAATAGGAAAGAGAGTTTTCTTTGCCTTAACTATTTTCTTGAGCTAGTAGTGCTCCAACTGACCTCTCTTGTACCGCAATATAGAGTATCAATGGCTTCTCCATTATGGGTGCTGAAAGAACTGCAGGCTTCATCAAGTAGGATTTGATGCTTTCAATAGCCTTACTACAATCTTGGTCCCATTCAAAAGGAGCATTCTTCTTCATGAGACGGCTAAATAGTTGAGATTTTCTGGCTAGGTTCAATATAAACCTCCTCAAATCTGCTAGCCTTGCTTGAAGGCTTTTTAACTCATGAATGTTTCAAGGCTATGTATCTTCAAAATTGCATCGACCTTAGCCTAATCAATCTTAATTCCTCGGTGTCATACAATAAAACCAAGGAAATTTCCAGGAGTAACTTCAAAGATACATTTCAATGGATTCATCCTAAGTTGGTATCTTCGGAGTAACTCGAATACCATTCTTAGGTCTTTTAAGTGGTCGTCTCTTTTTCTTGACTTTATTACTAAGTCATCCACATAGCATTCAATATTTTTATGGAGTAGGCCATCAAAGATGTTTTGCATAGCCCTTTGATAAGTTGCACCAGCGTTCTTCAGACCAAAAGGCATCACCTTATATCAATAAATACTTTTGGGAGTACGAAATACAGCGATCTCTTCATCCTTTGGTGCCATGCTGATTTGGTTATAGCTGGATGAACCATCCATGAAGGACATTGCCTCATAACCAGTAGTAGCATCAATCATCAACTCTATAATGGGAACTGGGAAATAATCCTTAGGGCAAGCATTATTGAAATCCCGAAAGTCGAAACAAACTTGAATTTTGCCATTCTTCTTTTGCAACAGAACAATACTTGAAATCCACGTGGGGTATTTAACTTTACAAATAAATCTAGAGTCAGTGAGTTTTTTAACCTCATTTTCAATCAGTGGAACCAACTCTGGCCTAAAATTCCTTTGGGTTTGCTTAACAGGACGAGCAACATTCTTTTACCAACTGATGGACTGCTGCTTTTGGATCTAAGCCAGGCATCTCCTTATAAATCCAAGTGAATACATCCATATATTCTTTGAGTATGTCCATATAGGCGGTCTTTTTATCCATTTCTAGAAAAATGCTCTGGTAAGTTGGCCTTGGGTCTTCATCAGTGCTAAGATTAACTTCTTTCAAGGGATCTATTATGGCTTTCACTCCTTCTTCAAGTTGCAATGAAGCATCTCCAGTAGTTTCACTCTCTTGAGGATCATCATCGTTGATAGATATATGGTAACACCAAAAAGTATCTTCCATCTCTTCATCAACCTTCATCTGAGATGAGACATCATTCTTATTTTGGGTTGTAACAGGATATAAAGAGTCGATGATTTCTTCATCTTCCTCACACTTTTTGGTGTAAAAGATAGTATGAGCCTTTGCTTTTAACACCCCTTCATATGAAACCATGAGTTCCATATGTCGCCTCATTGTAGAAGGAACCAAACTCTAGAAATCTTCTGGATCTTGGGTGAAGAGTGCATTTTTGTACTTTGATAGCCTGTCTAATGCTTGTTGTTTTTCTTATTTTTTAAAGAACCTAACCTCTCGAACATAGAAGTTCTTGCGATTGATTTTCCAAGTCTATCAAAGACAGAAGGCCTCTTATTGGAAGTAGGGGACTCCTCTTCCACAGTGATGTAGTTGTTAACTGCCCTTCTTATAGAAATGCAAACTGGAGGTATTGGCGTGTACCCAAGGCCTTCACGTGCTTACCTGGTTGTAATTTTTAATGGGATTTTACCCAACCTTGATGGCTCATTAATATTGTATCCAGCCTTTACAAATAACTTGTAAGCATTTGGATCAAAGCCTTTTTTTGTATTCTTCATATGAAGTGTCACATCTTGTGGCGGATTTTGAGCCATTGAATCTCCAAGTAGACTTGAGGATGGATTTATTGCGTCAGTCTTCCTGATAGGTAGAGTTATCCCCTTTAGCACATTATCTTGGGCATCAGATGAGTGACCTTTCTATTTTTTCACCTCTGGTACATAGCGAAGAACATGAGTTGCCTTCTTTTTCATGGATGATATGTTTTCTTTATTCTAAGTGAAGAGAGGCTTCTTAGCGGTAAATTTTTCAATAGTCCCCCTGACCTTCTTACCTATAAGATCATCACACTTGGTCTTAGTGACATTATCGACCCTTTTCTCATCCATGACATAATTCTTCAAGTAGAATTTTGCATCAGGAAAGTGTGACTCAGCTTCAATGGATGTCTTATCATCGACAACTATCTTTTTTTCCACTCCGCCTTTGAGGTACTTAAATAATTTATAATAAGAGGACAAGATAATTGTATTCTCGTGTACCCAAGGCCTACCAAGAAATATGTTGTATGAAGTTTTGGCATCGATCATATGCATCAATGCATTTGATCGAAAATCATCCATGTGAATCCCCAACTTGATAGATCCCATGGACCTCTGGTCCCCTTGGTTGAAGCCTTGGATCATCAAATAACTTTCGTCCTATTTTTCAGAAGTGATGCCAAGTTTCATCATTGTCCAGATAGGCAGTATGTTGACTCTGGATTCCTCATCAATCAAGATTCTATTTATTTTTTTCCTAAAACTTATGCCACTATGTACTAGGGATGGTTGTGTAGGGTTTCTCTAAGTAGAATATCGTTATTTGTAAATGTGATTTTTGTGTCACATACATGTGCCTCTTGGCTAAGTGGCTCAGTAGGCTTTTCAGAAGACAAAGGAAATTCCACGAGTGGGTTTTCACTCTTTGCCAGTATTTAAACATAATGCCTGAAGGTTGACTTGTGCAGCGTTTGCACGGAACCAACTCATTAAAAATTCTTCCAAAGTCACTGGACGACATGGTTTGTGGTGGTGAATATCCATTACCCTCGTCTTCTTTGTAAGCTCAACCAGACTCTTTTTTCTTGATTTCTTCACCATTCTCCTTCTAGTTGGCTGCTCAAATGACTCCTTTCATTGATTCCTCTTCTTGCGTCTGCGCTTAGTCACCAAAGTCCAACCTTCATCATTATCTTCTTCAACCAAAGACTTATCCGTCTCTAATGGTTCATTCTTATGTTCCTCAATGCATATTTGAACTTGATTGAATAAGCCAAAAGTGATCTTCTTTGTATTTGCCAATTGCATGACTTTATCCTTAAAGATAAAACACTTTTCTAGAAGGTGACTCATAATCCTATAATACTTGTAATAATTTGGGTCATTGGTCCTTCTAGCTTCATTGGTCCACTTCATCTTTGGGAGTTCAATGAGCTTATTCTCAAGAAGTTCATTAAAAATCTCAGCAACATCAGAATTAAGGAATGGATATTCCTTTTCTTGCATCTCCTTTAAAGTTAACTTCGGATTTAGATGTGCTCGAGAAGTCATCTTCAAGCATTGCTTATTGCTCACCTTTGAGGTGACCTTCAAAGGAGACACATCAACATTCATGGATTCCTTATTATTATTTTTTAGGACAAACTTACCCTTTCTTTTGAGTTCTTGTTTATCCTTTACTATTCGAGGGTCATGGATAGGCGCTACTCCCTTTCCAGCAGAAGACATGCTCAACTCCATGTCGTGAGCACGAGTAGCTAACTCTTCAAAGGATTTAGGCTTAATGTCTTTCAAGATATAGACAAGATCCCAGTGCATTCCTTGGATGTACATCCCTATTACAAAGTTTTTACTGAGCCTATCTTTGCAATTTTGACTTGTATTTCTCCATCGATTGATGAAGTCAATGACTGGCTCATCCTTTCTTTGTCGAGTATTTGTAAGCTCTAGCATGCTCACTGTATGCCTTGTGCTATAAAAATGATTTAGGAACTCATGCTACAATTGTTATCAACTATTAATGGAATTAGGCGCAAGGTCCATATATCAAGCGAAGGCGTTTCCCTTTAGGAAAAAAAAATATTTGACAAGATAGACCCCATAAGTTCCAGCATTATTACATGTCTCAAAAAAGTGTATGACATATTGTTTTTGGTTCCTTTTTCCCACAAAATTTTGAAATTTTGGGGGTTGATAACCTGTAGACATTTTGCGGTTGTTAATTCTTATAATATAGGGATTGACATATTTCAAAGAAGACTTAGTGACAACATCATACTTATCTTTGAGGTCCCTTCAAATAACTCCCTTAATTGATCAATTGGGATCAATATCTTAGAAGAAACTTGTACTTTTTCAGTAGTGGTGTTTGTATTATGGGATGCTGTCTCTTGAACTTCTGGAGATTTCCCATGTCCATGGCTTGACTCTCCTTTTATTAATCCATCCATCCTGTCTGCCAACTTATCAATCCGAGCATCTTGATTTTTCACATACTTAGTGAGACCTTTAATTACCCTCGATAGGTTAGCAAGTTGCTCCTCCACAGATAAAGCATCAGTCACCATTGCTTGCATGATCACTAGGTACGTTGGAGAGTAACACAGATTGTCGCATAAGTTGATCTTTAAAGTGCTCAGCTTATGTAGTATAATTAGAGATGATGAGTTGGTTGAACGATCATCGTTCTTTACGCCAGAGTATTTGGAACCCAAACTACAATTCTCAAGTAGAGCTAGAGTTTTTTTAGGTGAATCTACCACATTGTTTCCTCCTTCTGAAGCAGTAGCATGGGATCCCGCTCCCTTGGGGTTGAAAGTCCAAAAATTAGAGTTGGCACGGATGACACTTGACATGTTTTTTGTCCGCTGGCCTTTCTTTTCGTGACATCTCTTAAGCTTCCAAAAGTAACGCCAAGGATGCTCTCTACTTCGGTAAAGAATTTGGAAGCAGTTGATTGTGAAGTTGTCTTTTTGTAAGTCATTTCATTGTTCTTAAATTTTGAAGTTGGAAAAGTTGAGATAAGAGGTAGAGATTGTCCCACTGGGCGTGCCAAAATTTATTGGACAATAAAATTTCAAGATCAAAAAATAAATAATCGGAACAAAAAAAATATTGCAAGAATCTTTTTATTGATTTCAATAAGTGAGTGTTACCATCTCTATGAATCATCAGATTCGCCTTTTCAAATATAAATTCAAGGGATTAAAACTTGATCTTGAATTTGAACTTGATTTGTTGATTTGATGGACTTGATCTTGACTTGTACTTGAATTCAAGGCTTGCGTCTTGAAAACTGGATTTGAGTGCTTAAACTTGGTCGAGAAATTGTGGTTTTTGATCCATGAGCTTTCTCTTGCGCCTTGTTAAAGTTCTTGGTCCTTTTTCTCAATAATGAGACCCCTATTTATATTTGTGGAAAGGGAAGAATCATGATGGAGATGGACTTCCTTTGACCAATCAAATTCAAGTGATGTGGCACCTTTATGGGTTTTTGGTTTTACTAGACCCAGATTAACGGATCGTGCGGGCACCTAAACTATTCTAAGTAGCTAGGAGAACCCTCACTACCCAACTAAAAATATGCGAAAGACTTCTATTTTTAAGAAAATATCAGATTAAATATAATAACGTAAATTAAATATTAATGAGTAAACTTTTTCAAGAACTTCTTACTTTTTCAAAAACTTCTTACAATTGTCCTTCACTATCCCAAGACTTGACAGACGTGTACAAGAGCTATCTACTACAGAATAAATTGACAATAAAATAAAAATACAAAGACTCTAACATCTGTCAGGATCAAAGTGAAGAAGTTAGTTCTGAATAGCGTCATCCATCTAGTAAACTGCAAACTAACCTGCATCAAGTCTACACTCCAAGAAGGAATATAGTAGAGTAGGGTCAGTACAACCACACGTACTGGTAGGAATCATCGGTCGACCGTGTTAGTTCATATAATCATAAAATAAAATTAAGGAAAATAAATCATGACATCTTGAATGGAATATAATTCAACTTACGTTGTAATAACATTATTACTTTACCTATATAGCTTACATCATCCAACTACTCTTCCAATTCCATTAATATTATATTCACTACTAACATACTCTAGCCTCATTAATTCACACAATCAATCACAATCCAGCGCTAATACATCACTATTCCTCTTTATTCACGTTATCTTTATCATACTCATATGCACAGGAACAAACCCGTAATCATTGACAACCCATACTAAATTCTCAGACTAACAACCAAATTCTCTATTATAAGAATAAAGAATGAGAACTAGCCATTCTGGTAAGCTACAATTAAAACACGTATAAATAAAGCAAGTCAACCAACATATAAGTAAGTACAAAGTTTCACTTTTTCAAATACATATCACACAATCAAATACTCAATGAATCAATAATACAGCAATAACAGATCAAACAGTGCTCACAAACAAGCCACATAACTATCAAGAGTATCAACCATACCGTAAACATCGACAGACTTAACACAAATATGTAATCACATGCTATGGGACTTATTTTTTCCCAAATAGTCATGACCTACAGGGAACAATCTATGTTCATGTACCGTACCGGCGTGGTACCCGATCCAACATATACATATCCATATCGGCTTGGTATCCGATCCAACATATACATATCCGTAACAGCGTGGTACCCGATCCAACATATACATATCCGTACCGGCATGGTACCTGATCCAACATATACATATCTGTACCAGCGCGGTACTTGATACAACATATACATATCTGTATCGGTGTGGTACCCGATCCAACATATACATATACATACCGGCATGATACCCGATCCAACATATACATATCCGCACCGGTGTGGTACCCGATCCAGCATATACATATCCATACCGGCGTGGTTCTCGATCCACATATACATATCTATACCGCCGTGGTACCCGATCTAACTTAGGCATATCCGTACCGGCCTGGTACCCAATCCAACATATACATATCCTTACCGGCGTGGTACTCGATCCATCATAAACAAGTATTATCAATATCAAATTTACACAACCTCACATCATACAACAATGTACCAAGTTTACAAGTACACTTAAATTCATAATACAATTTCATCAAGTAAAGTTTCAGCAATTATTTATATACGCATCAACAATCCAAGCATCAATAATTTTAAGCATGTCCGAATACCAATCAACAAGTATTCATAGAATTATTTTAAGGAGTTATCATTATCAAACAAGCCACTGATAGGCATAATTAAATAAACCATCATTATCACCAATTTAGCCTCTCATCGGCATCCAATAGATATAGTATTTTTATCAATATCAAAATAAGAATATCATAAAATAAAACACAATTTAATTCTTATGCATACAAGTAACTATTGAAGCCTTAATTACTCATTAATTATTAAAAAATATCCTTAGCTTCTTAAATACCGTAACTTGTGTTCTAACTTAACCACTTATAACTAGCACATTCACGCATATCATTATTTTCTACCTCTTTCCACATAATACAATCATCATACTAATTCAAGTCATTTATTCCTTAGATATTACTATTCTCATCAATATTTGATCTTAGCATAATTCTCCTCATCATATTATTGCACAATACATACAACTTAATACCATTACAACTCAACTAGGTTCATCACTAGACTAACTTAAAAACATCATGTTCATATACTACATTTACAACAATCTCCTTTCAGGCACAAAACATATAATATCATAAATATCACATAATGAATCAACAATATAGTTTTTGGAATTAAAGTTAAGTACTCGTGTCTATATCCACCCCAACTCCATGCTCGCAGGCCTAGCCATGTTTTCTCCCATCAATTCTAAATTATGAAAATATAAAATAACATAATCTTCTACTCATTAAACCTAGCCTACCTGAACGCCAAGCTTTTGGAAGAAGCAAGCTACAACAAGGATGCTCTTTCTTTCTTTCATGCTTGGAATATTCAATCATCTAAAAATTAAGCAATTATAAGAGCAATTATATATTTATTCTTCAAACAAATAACTTGGGGATTCAAACTCACTAGTTCTATCTTGAATTCAAGTTCTATATCATTTCTCAATGTCAGTTAGCCATTAAGTTCTTTCAAGCTTGAACCATCTCCATTAATGGAGTTTTTATGCTAAAGGTCTCATCTTTATGAAATTCAAGGTTCCTAACCATCAAAATTCATATTAAATTTTATGAAATTCATGTTAGGAATCTTTAATTTATAGTTTAGAATCAAGCTCTAGGTCATATTAAAAACACCCATGAATATTTTCCAGAAGAATTCCACCATTAAAGGACTTTCTAAGGATTCTAAGATATTAAAGGATTAAAAGACAAAGAAAATAATGGAAAAACTTACCTCAATGAAGGAATTTCACATTAAGCTTTGGGAAATCACCTCTATAGAGTTTAGACCTAAAATACGGCTGAAGCTAATTTAAATACAACCAGAATTTTTGCTACAACAAAATACCATTTCAGCCCGGATAGTGCTCAGTAAAACAGTCATAACTCTTTACTTTGAATTTGGATTGATGAACGGTTTATTGCGTTGGAAAGAGGACTCATATTTATTTAATTTGGTGGGTGTTGGGTTTTGTAACTTGATAAGTCGTCAATTTGACGACTAGATAGCACCTTTTAAGCCTAAATTATCATGCTTTTCCATTGATTTGATGGTAATCTCTTACTACATGCTCATTTATGTAGGTAAAAGTAAAAGGGAATATGGGCAAGTCATTCATGTCAACAAAAGGCCTAATGTGAAGGAAAAGAGTCATCCGCTTCGCATCCGCTTTGGAGCTACTTTTTATTTGCTCTCTATCTGCTCTTACAACTCTACCTCCCATATTTTAGTCTAGGGTTTTTGTAACTTCTTGGAGCTTGGAGAAAGACTTGTTCAAAATTTTGAACTAAGAAGACATTAGAGTGGCTTCTAAATATAGATTTGGCTTCACCCATTGAAGATTCATTGGATTCTAAGGTGTGGTTTGCACTCTCTTTATTTTCTTATGGATAACTTTGCTGGAACTGTTGGTTTATTTGTGTTTATTATCATTATTAGTTGCTTAATCTACCTCTTCGTATTATACTTGATTAGGATTCAATTATATATGGGTAGTGATTAATTTGTGCATATTCTAGTTTATTGATGATGGATTCTATTATTGCTTGAGTAATGTGATTGGGATTTGATGGGTGAAATCCCCAAATACCCATATGGGTTTGATGTGTGAAAGCTCCAAACTCTAGAAAGCTCTAGGCCATCTTCAAAAGAAGGGTTTTGGGTGAACTTTAGGAATCCATATCATCCTCAAAAGAGGGTTGTGAAGACCAAAGTAATGGTAGATAATTATGTGTGTAGTTTGTAAATCTATCACAATCTTAGACGTAAGGGGGGTTGTGAAGTTAAATATGGCATGGGTTTCATCATAGAAATAGGGATTCCCAATTGAGGTATTGGGTGGTTTTTATTGACATATTTGTTAGGTGCTCGAAAGGACCAACGAGTGAAATCTTTGTGGTTTTGTCGAAAGAGTAGCCTCAATAACGTTAGACCTAGCCTACCATATCATCAATAATTAGAACTTTCATCAAATTGTCATATTCCCATAGACACACCCTGCCCCTAGGAAAGCATAGTACCAAGATCCATTCCTAATTGATTACACTCTAATTATTCTTAGTCTCAAATTAGTCCCTTAGAAGCCCAAGAATTACCTTCATGTTTGAAAATATCTAAAAACCCCAAACCATTTTGTACTATAGGTTTAAATTTATTTAGTAACTCTTATTCCAAACCTACTCAATCACCACTCATATTGTTCCTCGTGGATTCAACCTCGACTATTGTTGGGTAAATATATTTACAACGACCGCCTTGTACTCAAATGGACGTGTAAGTCGAACGTTATTAAAAATGGCGCCATTGCCGGGGAATAATTTAGCGTATTGACTTAGTTAGGAATTTTAACTTACTTTATTTGGTTCAAATTTGTAAATATTGGTTTGTTATTTTGTTTTGTTTTTTGTCTTAGGTAGATTTTTATTTTGTTCATTTGTTACTATATCATCTTGGAATGAATGTGGGTTTGGTGGTTAGGAATCCTATTGTGACAATCCATGTCCATATTGTAATGGATCCCACTTTTGGAAAGATTGTAGATATGCTCCCCGGATAAAGATGTGTGCACCATCTCGATCTTATAAGAAGCATGTATGTTCTTTGTGTGGTGGTCAAGATAGACATGGCAGTGATTGTCCAAATGCCCTTTCCCCCCAGTTATGCTAACCCGATTTCTAGTTCTTCTTGTGATTTTAATAGGTCTTATGATAAGAAAAGAGAGGAACGAAGCACGGAAAGTAGTGGCATTAAAGCAATGCTTCAACGTATATTAGAATTGACAACAACGGCGGAGGAGGAAGCAACCATTATACACAAGGACTTCATAGAGAAATTCAAGAAGATAGAAGATGTGGGCATGAAAGTTAATACTTCAAACACCACAACCATGACCTCTCTTCTAAATGAGCATGATATTGAAGAATTCTTGATAATTTCCCAACCAACCAAGCCAAACACGAGAGATGATGCCAAAAAGGAGGACATGGTACTAGAGTCAAAAAAAGAAGCCAAGCAAAAATCCCTTATGTCAACTCTAGTAAATTTTGGGGTGAGGATACCAAAATGGATAAAACTCTAGAATAAGGGAAAAGACCTCATTCTAACCATTTCTCAACAATAAGTGCGTTGGAGTTGATGAAAATCAATCCATCAGAGCAAATCTTAAATGATGGTGACAATAAGTTATTTCCTTACATCCTAGAGTTTGTCCTTCCAAAAGGGTATACTAAGACCCCAATCTTGAAGGACAATAAGATTAAAGATCGATGTACATTTAGTGTCTTTCTAAGATTCTTACCGTTGCCCAATTAGCCCATACGAAAGTTCGATGCAAAATTGGGCAAACGGTTCAAGTCTTAGAAGTAACGTGATAGAACATTCATCATCATGCTCTCATATTTTCCCAATGCACCTAAAAGATGTAATGATCAAAAGATGGGTCGATGATTCAAATTGTCTAAGTGGAGAGATAAAGGATGACTAAATGGTGTCGTCCCGCGATGTTAACTACTGCTCTTCTTGGGAGGCAACCCAAGATTAATTTTTGATATTTTTAATGTTTTTAATGTTTTTGATATTAATTTTAGCTTATTTTTGATTGATGCAGGTAATATAGCAAAATTGGGGTGCGAGAAGTAGGTTCGGAAGCTCAAAAATAATCCCCAAATCAGAATTTAACATACAAAATTCGGGAACTAAGTTGTAGCGACTTGCACTGGACCTACTTGAGCAGGCCATCCACAGGTGAAAAACATCTACAGAGTAGGAAGTGTTGACTTGATATAAATGTTGTGATGATAATTGAGGTCCGAAAGAAAGAAATTGAAAATAGAATTAGAAGTCAATCTAGAAATGTCTATTATTGGTGTACCATTAAGGGTATTGACTTGGCCGAAGTGACCGAAGAACATGTTATTTAAGAATAATCTAGTATATAGTAATCTGAGATGACTATATTTTGTTATGTACATGGTTGAAGGGAATATTATGAAAAAAGCAATTTTATGAAAATGAATAATTATTTCTCTGATGAGATGGTAGATAAATTTAAAATACTTATTTTATATGCACTTAAAGATATAACTGTAGTAGATATAAGAAAAATCATATTAGAAAAAGCATTTGGTAAATATTACATGACTAGAGTAAGTTATATTTTCTCTAAAAGTACATCATCAGAAACCAAAAACACTTCTAAGTTCTGCTTCTAGTGTGTTTGATAACATAGTCCTTAGTCTATTCTAGAACAAAATATTCCAGGAGATAGGATGGAATTCCTAAAAGCCTAGGTACGAGGGTCTAATTTAAGTGGCTCATTGTCTTACGCTTGCACAAGACAACTCTCAAACCAGAGACACCGCGGTTCAAATATTGAGATTATTATTCCCTCCTTTGTTGTTGGAGCTCCACCGGATGCTTGTTGTACCTATAGATAGTGGTAAATTTGCAACCTTATGACAACCTTGATTGAAGATAAGCAGCAACAGTCATTCTTCCATAACCTACGCTGGACTTGCTCAAGCACTCCAGGTGTAGGTCAGGCGCACATAGGATGCATCATAGGTTGTTTTCGCTAAAAGTTACTGCCCCGACCTGCACTGGAACTACTCAAGTAGTCTAGGCGTAGGTCCATCACACATTAGACGTAGATGGCCGAAAATTAAAGCTAGGCGCTGGGGACTTGCTGTCCCGATCTGCGTTAGAACTGCTTAAGTAGTACAGCCGCAGATGTAAGGAAGATGGCTCGCAGGCCATTGTAAAATTCAGTGATGCTTTAAAAAAGGGTCAGACTTTGTGGGTTGACCCAACCCATCGACCCAAAATATTTTTAAAACACTTAAAAGAAGCTCTAAATACAGTAACCTCATTATATCTCCATTCGAACTGTTCTTTCTCTCAACTTTAACACTCTCTCTTTTTTGAATGGCAATTGAGCTAACCAAACTTGAGATAATTCATGTGGACTTGTGCTTCATTTTTCTCTTCTCTTACATCAAGAAATGTATGCTCTTTCATGATTTCATTTTTAATTTCTCTTGAAAATGGACATTGTGCTTCATACCTTATTATGATTGATCACTTGAATTTGGTTTTTGTGAGCTTATTGATATGATTAATACTTTTTGGAATAATTATATGATCATTGGTGCCTTGTTTCACTAGTTTGATTCATAATACTCTCTTAAATAAAGGTAGTGCACCATGTGCTTGATAAATGTCCATTAAAACCTTTCTAGCTTATTTTGTATGGTGGGTGGCTCAAGTATAATAATATAAGCATCTTGAATGTGTTTGGAGATGATTTGGTGAAATGAGCTTGTTCTCTTATGCTTTCTATTCTCTTTCTCCAAGTTCATAGTTGGCATACCCACCATATGTTTGTTGAAATGACAATAAGAGAGGATGGATAATGTGACTTTCATTAGGGCATGGTGTGTTTATTTTTTATGCATCATTTTGAGTCCAATTGAACCTAATAATGAAATAGTTGGTAGTCATTAGTTGAGGGAGTTTGTTGAGAAATATGGCATCTATGGTTCTTGTTGGTCACTATGCCTAACCGGGAAACACAAATGTTTGCCTTGCCCTATGATAGATTGGATGACATCATTCTTAAGGGTATTGGTCATTCTTGTTTCCATTGGAGGTTATGGATGTCCTATGAGCTAGTTTTGAGAAATGTGAAGAATGTGAGACAATGTCGTGCCTAAATGATTAAGTGTTTTAATAAATAAAACCCATGGACTCTAGTGATGAGTTACCTTGCATCCTATTTTCTTTTCTTATCTTTATTTTCTTTCTTAACTTACAAAATTCCAAAAATATGTTTTACCTTTTGTTTTTTGTTTTGATTTTGTTTTGTTTCTTTCTCATAGGTATGTCTCCAAGGAAAAATTTTCCATGAGAAATTATCCAGGGATGATGAGCCACCCTTCATAGTAGACTCGATGAGAGGAGCCCAGTCTAATGAGGCTCCTATTGAGATAGCACGATCATTCACCAACATGGACCCGAGCGCCTAGTGTTCCACAAGGAGTCTTTACCCTCCTTTACTCTCTTTTATTTCTGCATTGGGGACAATTTAATATGTTTAGTGGGGGGTGGGGTATTGTTATGATTCATTTGATGGTCGGTACCTACTGTCTCATTTTACGGCATGTGGTTTGATAGATTATGGAGACATATTCTATTTTATTACTTTGATGTTTGTGTACTTAAGACCTTGTGGGGCGTGTTTTTTTATTATTGGCATTACTTTGGATGGGCCCTTATTAGGTATTTTGATAATAATGTCAAATATTATCGTTTTGTTGTTGAATTTGTGTCATGAGCTCAATTTAAATGTGGTATCCGATTGTGCGCACTACTCTTGTCGCTTTTTGTATATATGTGTCTAATAAACTTCAAGGGTTTTCTTCCAAACTCGATTCTTTCCTAAGGAGCAAATTATTATTTTCTCTTTCTTTTGATCTTTTATTTTTACTTTAGTTTAATTTCTTTGTCGAACCAAGTGATAATTCACCCATGAGGGATGACAAGGCGACATCCTTAGGTGAAGTATCTAGTCATTTTGGTTAACTAGGAAGAAGCAAAAATTTGAAAATACTTCCAAAATGTCATTGGCAAGGAATAAAATATTTTTGAGAAAAACCAAAAATAAAGTTGTAAGATCAGGGATGTCTTGAGTTTTCTTTTGAGTGAGACCATTAAACTCAATTTTTGGCTCTATCTTTACAAGGATGAGTCATTGACTCGGAGTAACTTATGAAGCTCAAATTGCTCAAATTGGTTGGGAGACTAACTTTTTGCTCTATGAGTACGATGTAATGAGTGGTGAGATTTTTGAAAAAATTCTTGTGCATTTATATAGTCTAGAACTTGCCCCGAGTGTATTCAAAGTGAAATTTTAGGCAATCTTGGTTTGGAGTATGACCTGAGGCACTTTTTGTCCCGTCACATAGCCAAATCCCAACCTTAACAGTGTTCCCTAGTTAACCCATTTGAACCTTTTGGCCTATTTTTCTTTTTCTTTTTTGTAATAACCTTGCTAAAACACCTAAAGCCCTTTTAAAATCTTCCTTTTGGCACTCAACCTCCTTTGATGCATCGAATGATTCAATCTATTAAAATATAGGCGAAAGCCTAAGTTTGAGGGATTTGTGTAGTTGAGAGAGTAATGTAAGGGTAGTTCATACTCCAAGTTTGGGGGGGATTAATGTGATGTGCTAAGATGCTCCAAGAAAGGTGTATGCAAGGTGGTCAATTCATGTGCATAATAGATAAAAGACATACTTAATGATAAAGTTGTATATCCTAGCCAATAGAATGTGACAAAAAATGAGACAAATAAGGAGGCTAAGAAGAGCTCAACGTTAGAATGTCTCTTGAAAAAGTCAAAGAAAGAAAGAACAAAAATGGTGGCTTTGAATTGTTTGATAAATGCATATCAAAAGGGTTGAAAAAATGGGAAATGATTTAAAGAATAATAAGGTGGATAGTTTGAAAAATTTGGGGTAGAAAGGGTTGAGAAATTGCATTGAAGGAGGTATTTTAGTCACTTGATCTATAGATATTCCTCCCCACACCTTAAACCTACATCTTGACCCGTAAGACCTAGGTGATTCCAAACTAAGGAAGTTTACATTAGTGACGAAAAACACAAAGGGCAAACCTATGGTTCTATTCAATGTACTTGAATTTCTTTATGAGAGTCAGTGTGAATTCTTTCTTTGTATGAGATCCTTTATGAAGTAAAATGTATTTGGTGAGAGGAGCTAACTCTTGCATGTGAGCGGCATCGGTACTTTTGGGTAGAGGGCGAAATCTTACTCTTGATTTGGGTAATGGGTGAAGTAAGTTGCATTATGAAGATTGAGAATTTTTTTGAAGATTTTGTGTCTTATCTTAAGATGCTTTGTGATTTGAAAAGTTTATTTGATACAAACTTGCATCCTTGCTACATAAATATGTTCTTATTGAAAAATTTTGGTTTACTTGTTGCCATGATATGTTTGGGAAGTATTTGTAGAGTTTTGTCAGCTTATTCCTTTAGTATAGCTTTCTTTTGGGTGGATTTGAGTTAAATAGCCTATCTCATTGAATTATTCTTTGTTGCATGAGGACAAGTAATAGTTTAAGTTTGGGGGGTTGTTAAGTCATCAATTTGACGACTAGATAGCATCTTTTAAGCCTAAATTATCATGCTTTTCCATTGATTTGATGGTAAGCTCTTACTAAATGCTCATTTATGTAGGTAAAAGTAAAAAGGAATATGGGAAAGTCATTCAAGTCAAAAAGAGGCCTAATGTGAAGGAAAAGAGTCATCCTCTTTGGAGCTACTTTTTATTTGCTCTCTATCTGCTCTCCATCCGCTTTGGAACCTCTCAAGCAGATCAAGAGCAAGGTGGCAGTTTTGTAATTATCATCAAATATAGAGTTGGAGTTTAAAAAGGGATTTTATCTTTTTTTTACCATATTTTATCTATCTTTTATCTTACATATCTCCTATCTATAGTTTAGGGTCTTGGAATTTTCTTGGAGCTTGGTGCCTAAATTTGTACTAATTTGAGCTTAGACTTAATTAGAGGAACTCCAAAGAGTGGATTTGGCATCTTCCATTGAAGATTCATTAGAGCTTAAAGTGTAGTTTGCCTTATCTTTATTTTTAATGAATAACTTTGATGGAAGTTTTGATTTATTTGTGTTTATTATGCGCATGATTTCATAATCTACCTCTTGGGGTTATGTTTGAATAGGGTGTAAGTGTGTATGGGTAGTGATATATTTGTGTATATTCTAGTGTTTTGATGATGAGTTCTACTATTTCTTGAATAACTTGGTTGGGATTTGTGGATGAAAGTTCCAAATACCCAAATGGGTTTAATGGGTGAAAATCCCAAACTCTTGAAAGCTCAAACTATCCTTGAAAGAGGGGTTTGGGTGAATTTTAGGAACCTACATCATCCTTGAAAGAGAGATGTGGGAACCAAGACAATAGTAGACAATTAATGACATAATTGGCTAAATTTTGCTATCTTAGAAATAAGGGAGATTATGAGGTTGACTATACCTTGGGTACCATCCTAGAAATAGGGGTGCTAATTGAGGTTTTGGGTGGTTTTAGTTTCCACACTCGTTAGGTACTCGAAAGGGTTAATGAGTGACATCTTTGAGGTTTTGTTGAAAAACTATCCCCAACGAATTTAAACCTAGCCTACCACACAATCTATTAGAATTTACACTAAATCATCATGTTCTCATGCATAGGTTACCCCTAGGAAAACATAACCCCAAGATTCGTTCATAATTGTTTACTCTCTAATTATTCTTAGTCTCGAATAAGTCCCTTAGAATCCTAAGAATTTTTTATATGTTAAAAGCTATTTCAAAACCCCCAAATCATTTTGTACCATAGGTTTGAATCTAGGTAGTAGCTTTCATTTTGAACCTACTCAATCGCCACTCACATTGTTCCCCGTGGATTCGACCCCGACTCTTGGTTGGATAAATATATTGACAATGACCGCCTTGAACCTAAATTGACGTGTAAGTTGAGCGTTATCATAACTCCTTATATTCTAAGAGATATGATCGTTTGAAGTTGACCTTAATAAAAACCCATATCGAAACTCTATCAAAAATAAAGTTTTAAACTTAACTTTGTGTTAGGGATATTGTATGAACTTAATTAATAGCTAAAGAAATTTCAAAGTAAGTTATTGATATTAGAACTCATGAATAATTAAATTCATCGAGCTTGAGTCTATCTAGACACATCCGAAGGCTAAAATCTTCACCGAAAAGTTTAAGGTGACATAATAAATAAAATATTGGCTAATTTGGACCCAAATTAATATTGAGGAATGAAAATTAAGAATTTTCATGAATTTATTACGAATAATTTAGTAATGAGGAAGTGGGTCGTTACAATAGATACCAATTTACCATCCGTTCGTGCCCGAATGGGAATTCAGTGGATAAAAGTACGAGGTTGGAATTAGGGAGACATTACTAATAGAGTTGTGTATGTTGCACCCTATTCACTCACTCGATATCCTTATCGACCAACCCATATTCTATACACAATTACTCTATCAAAGATTTTCAAAATATGATGTTACGGAGCCAAATAGTTACACACGAATTACTTATTCTCCTTTCAACAGCCTAAGTCTGAAACTTTAGTTTCACGAAAGTAAGATCAAGATGATTAAAAGATTCACCTTGATGAAGACAAACATTCAAAAACACCTCTTTTTCACTACCGAAGTTCCAGAGTCCCGAATTCAATTCTGAAATGTGCTACGAGATGCTACATAAATATACTATTCAAATTTCAGTACTAAACAAGTCACACCTATTCCACCCAACACACAAGCTGTCTCTGAGACACCTGACTCAGTTTCTAGCCAAGACTATCCTATGGAGAATCTACATCTTAATCATATGCAAGTCACCACACCATTTACAAGTCACATAACTTAGATAGTCGCATGCACTCAATCAAGACTACTAAATTTATTTTATAAATCTAGATTCAATATCTGACAACCACTATCCCTTTTACCTCAAGATCACTTACTGTTTTAAGCTTAGTGTTTACTACTATATATAGGTGACAACACAACCTCCCACTCATTACATAGACTTACAACTATTAACCATAGAGATTCCATAGAATTAGAGCCTACAACACATTCTCCTCCACAACATTGTTAATATTCATCTAATCATCATACCTTAATCACTCAACAAGCAATATCCATCAAGTATCACCCAAGGAAAGATCAATCATGTCATTTAACAATGCATTTATTCCCCCATTCAGAGTCATTCTTAATTATTTGGGTGTAACTAAGTTATTTAATTTTGCATTTACATCATCATAGGGATTACTACCCTCTAAAAGGGCCATACATCAGCTAACTCTACAGGACATGTAAATGCATAATTCATCCACAAGGTCAAGTCAACAATAATTTATCTTCTTAAGATTTTATCTAATGCATAAATCCACAGCTAAAACTTATTCCCAAACAATCACTAATTCAATATTTTTCACGCTTCAAACACTTCATTGTCAAGCCAAAACACCCCAATATCACTAATACCAATTTATGATATACAGAGTTATTCTTATTTTTATCTAACAATATTTTTTATTACGGGCTTTACTTAACTCGTAAATACCTCAAGAGTGGTTTCCACACCACTATTACATAAACAAGACCAAACAAAATAAATTGATTACAAGTCATTAACAGTCTCATCACCAATATTACATTCCAAACAAGTTATCAAATCGATTAAATTCTGTAGGTATCAACAACCTCTACTAATTTTTGTCACTTTTATTTAAAACTCATTGTTTTGCCAAGCATTAAAAATCTGTTCACATAAGGACCTCAAAAATAATGTCACTTAGCTAGTCCTCATAAGAAACCTATTATAATTTCAATAATAGAAATACACAAAAATTTTACATATAGTCTCAATGATCGGACCACACAAGGATCCACACATAATATCAAATAATTGAACCACACAAGGATCCATGCACAACATAATCAACAAGAACCCCTCATTACAGAAAACACATATCACCTCAGTCTTTTATTCATATAACTTTTTCACCATCTTTTCTTGACATCACGTTCTCATATCATCCTTTCAATTCTCATACTATCAATTTCATTAGTATAATAGTAAAACAATAAGTAAGCACCATAGAATTTCTAGTTTCACAATAACAAGAAATCAAATAATTCCATCACAATTATCAACAAAAACAACTTAGTCAATTTTCATCACATAAATTCAAACAAAAATAATTCACAACAGTGGCAAAAATCTAGCAACATAAGTTTAGCCAAATATCAAACACAAGCAATCTATAATTTCACAACTTTCATAAGTCTTTACCTATTAACAATAACTTTTAGTCCTTATTAACAGATATCAATTGAAATCTCCTAGATTTTTATTCAAAATTACTAAGATACCAATTGGAATTAACTACATTCGAATTGAGCTCTGTTAAGATACCAATTAGAATTGTCTAGATACCAATTGGATTCAATCTAATAGTCAAAGATTAGGATGGCGCAATGGAGAGAAAGAAAGAAAAATGATTTCTACATGCCTCATAGCCTTTCAAAGATTGGGTGTGGGGCCCTACACACCAATTTACGAAACTCTACTTGACATTGCTCTTGTATTTGTGGGGCCGGTGAAACAAACGCTCTGATACCAACTATCACAACCCAGATTAACGGATCTTATGGGCACCTACGTTATTCTAAGTAGATAGGAGAACCCTCACTACCCAACTAAAAATATGCGGAAGACTTCTGTTTTTAAGAAAATACTGGATTACATATAATAACATAAATTAAATATTAATAAGTAAACTTTTTCAAAAACTTCCTACAATTGTCCTTCAGTATCCCAAGACTTGTCTAGACATGTACAAGAGCTATCTACTACAACATAAACTGACAATAAAATAAAAATATAAGACTCTAACATCTGCCAGGATGCAAGTGCAGAAGTTAGTGCTGAATATCGTCATCCATCTAGTAACTTTAAATAAACCTGCATCCATTCCACACTCCAAGAAGGAATTTAGAAGAGTAGGATCAGCACAACAACACATACTGGTAGGCATCATTGGGCGACCGTGTTGGTTCATATAATCATAAAAAAAAATTAAGGAAAAACAAATCCTGACATTTTGAATGGAATATAATTTAACTATGGTTGTAATAACATTATTACTTTACCTATATAGATTACTTCATCCAACTAATCTTCCTATTCCGTCAATATTATATTCACTACTAACATACTCTAGCCTCATTAATTCACACAATCAACCACAATCTAGCGCTAATACATCACTATTCCTCTTTATTCACCTTATTTTTTTCATACTCATATTCACATAAACAAACTTGTAATCATTGACAACCCCTACTAAATTCTCGGACTAACAACCAAATTCTCTATTATAATAATAAAGAATGAGAACTAGCCATTCTGGTAAGCTACAATTAAAACACGTATAAATAAAGCAAGTCAACCAATATATAAGTAAGTACAAAGTTTCACTTTTTCAAATACATATCACACAATCAAATACTCAATGAATCAATAATACAGCAATAACAGATCAAACAGTGCTCACAAACAAGCCACATAACCATCAAGAGTATCAACCATACCGTAAACATCGACAGACTCAACATAAATATGTACACATATGCTATGGGACTTATTTTTGCCCAAATAGTCATGACCTGCAGGGAGTAATCTATGTTCATGTACCGTACCAGTGTGGTACCTGATCCAACATATACATATCCATACTGGTGTGGTACTCGATCCAACATATACATATCCATACTGGTGTGGTACCCAATCCAACATATACATATCCATACCGGCGTGGTGCCCGATCCAACATACACATATCCGTACCGACGTGGTACCCGATCCAATATATACATATCCGTACTGACGTGGTACCCGATCCAACATATACATATCTGTACCGGTGTGGTACCCGATCCAACATTTACATATCAGTACCGATGTAGTACCCGATCCAACATATACACAACCGTACCGGTGTGGTACCCGATCCAACATATACATATCCATGCCAGTGTGGTACTCGATCCACATATATATATCCATATCAGCATGGTACCCGATCCAACATATGCATATCCATACCGGCGTGGTACCCGATCCAACATATACATATCCATACCGGCGTGGTACCCGATCCACCATAAATAAGTATTATCAATATCAAATTTACACAACCTCACAGCATACAACAATGTACCAAATTTACAAGTACACTTAAAGTCATAAGACAATTTCATTTAGTAAATTTTCAGCAATTATTTATAGGCGCATCAATAATCCAAGCATCAACAATTTCAAGCATGTCCGAATAACAATCAACAAGTATTCATAGAATTACTTTAAGGAGTTATCATTATCAAACAAGCCACTCATAGGCACAATTCAATAGACCGTCATTATCACTAATTTAGCCTCTCATGGTGTAATACTCCGTACTTTTCCTAGCTTGAAAAGTTTCCCCAAGAATGTTAGAAGCTTTATTTGAAAGATGAATCTACTTTTGTAAATGTGGTATTTTCAATATTTTCACTTTTTATCATGTGGGGAATCAAATAGGCTTTCCATCAATACAAAATTTTCCCAAATCCAACACCCGGGTGAAGAGTTAGAGCCTTTTTAGTGAGACAGTGTATCACCTGAGCCTTCAGTGCATCGCAAAGATAGCTCAAATAGCAATTGTCAATTTCCAGTGTTGCTCCACGATAGTGGTAAATCGCACCAAATTTCCAGGTCATATATAGGGTGGCAACGTGATAGCTCCGCATTGCGCCACCGTGCAATTTCCCATTTTTCACTTTCCATTGACTTGGCGCGATAGTGGCGCATCGTGCCAAGGATGAAAATTGAGAAATTTTCACTGAAATTAAATACGTGTCCTAGGGTTAAAAGGGTCAATTTCTCACCCTATATAAGTCTTATAACATGAGTTTTGGCCATAATTCAGCAGCTTATACTCAATTACTCTAAAAAACTCTCAAGAACAAGCCCTAGGGTTTTCATAGAAGGTTCAATTCCAAGGGAATTCAAAGTCAAATTTCAAGAATCTCTCCATCAATCTTCGTAGAATAAAAATCTTAGGTATGCATAGTTCTTATTCATGGACTCCTTTCGTCCATGAAGCCTAAGAATATCTTTTCTAAGTTTAAGTTTATGGATTTCTTTATGAACTTCATGTTGGGTTTGTTTTGTTTATGTTGAGAATGATCAATTGAATTCAAATCCATGTTGGGTGATCAATTTTATGTGAAATTGATTTTTATAGATGTATATTCATGTGAACCTATGAATAAACCCTAGGATGATGAAATTAGATATGAATCATGATGTTTGATTATTGTATAATGTTGTATACATGTGCTATGCCTATCATGTGTATGATTAAATGCCTAGATGAAGGAACACTGCCCAACTAGTATGATATCATAAAATCCCCATGTATGTACAAGCTTATGCATATCACATGTTTGATGAAGTGCTTCAATATATGAATTATGAATTGTGTTGTTGGTCAAGTGTTCAAGTAAGCCATGCTATGTCAGTTTCTTCTCATAGAGTCCTGGGGGTACTTATACCCAAACATTTAGTTGTATGCCTAGAGCCATGTCATGTTTTTACGATCTTCTCAGTCAAGTTATGATCCATAGAACTCAATCAGTCATGTGACTCAGGAAAAATCTCAAAAATCTCTGTAATCTTAGTAGTTCAGTAATCTCAGTGATCTCAGTACTCAGTAATCTCAGTAACCTCAGTATTCCCAGTCAATCTCAGTAACTTCAATATTCTCAGTCATTCCTCAAAACTCAGTACATTCCGTCAGTCAACGGAACACAATAAATTTAATTTAGCTCCACTAAACAATACCACTAGTATTAGTTCAGTTTAGTTAATCAGTTCAGTTCAATTAATTAGTTCAGTTCAGTTAATCAGTTTAGCTCAATTAATTAGTTCAGTTTAGTTAATCAGTTCAACTCAATTAATCAGTTTAGTGTCTTTCAGATGGGAGTAAAATTCAGCACCGAGCGAGCCTAGGGATGGGGACTCACCCGCTAGATAGGACTGAGATCCCTAGAAGCAATCCCTACATTCCAGAACTACATAGCCATCGTAGGTTTGAGATGTCACCTGTTAGATAGGACTGACATACTCAGGGATCACCCGTTAGCGTATTTAAATGTATAGGACTGATCCTAGGGGTCACCCGCTAGATTAGGAATGACTCCATAGCAGTTGTCTTTACCAGTGGCGTGGTACTTACACCCTTCCAGCTAGGGTTATAGGTTGGACCCCAGTTAGCTTAATATGGGGCATGTCGGTTAGATGAATACATCCCACAGTTTCAGTTAAAAAATCAGGGTTGTCAAATATAGTCAATTTAGCTCAGTAGTATAGATTTAGGACTGTCAGATACAGTCACTCCTTATCATTATAAATAGACTCTGGGATTACCCACTAGATAGGGATGATCTCAATTATGGTCAATCAGTATTAGTATCATCAGATGTAGAGATCACCCACTAGATAAGACTAATCTCAGATTCAGTTACTCAGATACAGTACAAAACTCAGCTAGTTCCATCAGATTTAGGATTGTCAGATACAGTCACTCATGTTATCAGTTATATCAGTTACCAGAACTCATGTTATCAGTATGCAACTTCAAGACTATTAAACACAGTCAACCAGACCAGTTCTTCATAATCAGAACTGTCAGAAATAGTCATTCATGTATCAGTAACATAGTATCAGTCCCTCAGATATTAGTAATTCCATGTTATTAGTAAAATCAGTAGTCAGAACTTAGCATTCAGTCCTATCACAATGTCAGTTATAGTTACGTATGCATGTATGTATTCTCACGTTAATGTTTGTCAGTCAGTTAGTATTGTTCATGCATATGAACCTATTGCATTCAGCCTACCTCACTTTTATACTAGTACATTCAAAGTACTGACGCATTTGCACTATGGTATCTTATACCATAGGTTTAGAAGCACGAGCTCCAGAGAACCAGTAGCATCCTAGTTCATCGATTAGAGTTAGCAGTGAGTCCTCATCCTTCGAGGATATGATATCACATTACTATTTCAGTTTTAAGTTTATTTCAGTAGTTGGAGTTAGTTAGGGACATGTCCCATCAACTCCTTATTCAGACAGTTTAGAGGCTTTCAGACTACAGTATGTTCAGATAATTATCTCAGTTGTTTTGGTATTATTATACCATATTTTTCAGTTATGTACTAGTATTGAACCTTATGGACTTTCAGTTCATGTTTCCGCATTTACGATATTATTACTATTTTTCACTGCTCAGTTTAAAGATATCAGTCATGGATTAGCTTGTGGTCCTTTGGGGTCATGGGCACCGTGTATCATTCCGGGTACCAGATCCGAGGCGTTACACTTGGGCATCTAATAGATATAGTATTTTTATCAATATCAAAACAAGAATATCATAAAATAAATCACAATTTAATTCTTACACATTCAAGTCACTATTGAAGCTTTAATAACTCATTAATTTTTAAAAAAATATCATTATCTTCTAAAATACCGCAACTTGGGTTCTAACATCACCACCTATAACTAGCACATTCACACATATCATTATTCTCTACCTCTTTTCACATAATACAATCATCACGCTAATTCAAGTTATTTATTCCTTAGATATTACTATACTCATCAATATTCAATCTTAGCATAATTCTTCTCATCATATTGTTGCACAATACTATAACTTAATACCATTACAACTCAACTAGGTTCATCACTAGAATAACTAAAAAAAACATCATGTTCATATATTACATTTTCAATAATCTCCTTTCGGGAACATAACATATAATATCATAAATATCACATAATCAATCAATAATATAGTTTTGGGGATTAAAGTTAAGTACTTGTATCTTTATCCACCTCAACTCCATGCCCGCAGGCCTAGACATGCTTTCTCCCATTAATTTTAAATTATGAAAATATAAAATAATACAATCTTTTGCTCATTAAACCTAGCATACTTGGACGCCATGATTTTGGATGAAGAAAGCTGTAATAAGGATGTTCTTTCCTTCTTTCATGCTTGGAACATTCAATCATCTAAAAATCAAGCAATGTAATTAAATATTTACTTTTCAAACAAATAACTTGGGGATTCAAACTCACTAGTTCTATCCTTAATTCAAGGTCTATATCATTCCCCAATGTCAGTTAGCCATTAATTAGCTCTTTCAATCTTAACCCATCTCCATTAATGGAGTTTTTATACTAAAGGTCTCATCTTTATGGAATTCAAGGTGTCTAACCATCAAAGTTCATAATAGATTTTACGAAATTCATGTTTGGAATCTTTAATTTATATTTTAGAATCAGCTCTAGGTCATATTAAAAACACCCATGAATATTTTTCAGAAGAATTCCACCATTAAAGGTCTTTCTAAGGATTCTAAGATATTAAATGATTAAAAGACGAAGAAAATAATGGAAAAGCATACCTCAACAAAGGAATTTCACCTTAAGCTTTGGAAAATCACCTCTCTATGATTGGAAAATAAAATTTGGGGTTTTTAGATCTAAAATATGGCTGAAGCTGATTTAAATACAACCAGAATTTTTGCTACAGCGAAATACCATTTCAGCCCGGATAGTGCTCAGTAAAATAATCATAACTTTTTACTTCGAATTCAGATTAAGGAACGGTTTGTTGCATTAAAAAGAGAACTCAAAGATCTTTAATTTGATAGGTGTTGGATTTCATAAATCCTTATATTCTAAGATATATGATTGTTTGAATTTGACCTTAATAAAAAACCATATCGAAACTCTATCGAAAATAAAGTTGTAAACTTAACTTTGTGTTAGGGATATTGTATGACCTTAATTAATAGCTAAAAAAATTTCAAACTAAGTTATTGATATTAGAACTCATGAATAATTAAATTCATCGGGCTTGAGTCTATCTAGACACATCCGAAGGCTAAAATCTTCACCAAAAAATTTAAGATGACATAATAAATAAAATATTGGCTAATTTGGATCCAAATTAATGTTGGGGAATGAAAATTAAGAATTTTCATGAATCTAGTATGAATAATTTCGTAACGACGAAATGGATCGTTACAACTAGGTCAGCTGCATCATTTTGAAATGTGGCATGGTCCTATTGGCTCCTTCACTTGACTTAGCATGCCACATCATTTGATACGTGGCGCTCATTTAGGCATCTGGAATATGATAATATCTTGGGCTTAGCAATATGGGTTCACCATTTGGAGCCTAAATTAATGGACTAGCCTAAGAAATATTGGATTTTATTTAAATCCATATATATTTGAATTTAAATAATTAATCAAATTATATTAATTCACAATATTTATTTGGGACTAATATATTTTGAATTTAATATAATCTGAATTTCGTACGGATTTAAATTTAATGAAATTTCATCGCCCTCACCATTTTTATTATTCCCTTTCTTAAAAGCTTTATATATTTTTGCTCTGTTGGTGACTCGAATTCATAAACTTAGACTTAGAGATGAAGTAAGCTTACAACTTGAGCAACCATATCTTGTCATGTAGTCCCATTTTTCTTTCCATTCAAACCAATTACATTTCTTTACCGGATCAAAGAAGTTGGCACGAAACTTAAAACCAGTTGGAATACAATGGTACGTCTAAGATTTGAGATTCTTTCTATTGGCTATCATGACAATATGTCGTAACAGAATTTTCTCTCTAGGATAAAGGCGGAGTCAAAATTTAATTTACAAATTTTGAATCCCAAATGTTTTTGCTTATTGGATTTGAATAAATTATCTATAAACATAAAATTTGAGCTATAATTACTAGATCCTGCCAAATTTGTACCTCTAAGATTGAATTCTTCCCAACTCTGGGACACCTAAATGTTGAGAATCTCCCAATAATGGCAAAAGTAGTAGGAGTAATAAAAATGATTTAAGTCACAAGTTCGAATTTTCTGAATTATCTTGGTAAAATTTCTTGCTTCGTTATTTTGTGCACCTTCATTCTATGTCACAACTAGGGGTGGAAAAAATTAAATTCCACCCATTCAAGTGTGGATTGATTATTGATCCACCCGTTTATTAGTTCAACTCATTTCAATTTAATCCATTTCAGCTCATTAAAAATTGGGTTAATATGTAACCCAAATTGATTTTTGAGAATTCTTGTTAATATTTTTAATTTTTCTTATTTGATATGTTATATATAGTTATAATAAAAAAAAAACTAATTTTATTCGATACTAAAAATTTTTTAAAAAATAAAATAAAATAATTAAAACTTAATAAAAACTGAACGAATTAGATTATAACTCCTTACCTAACCTATTTTGACCCTAACAAATTTAAATCGAATTAGGTCTTGACCCAACCCGCCCAATTGCCACCCTTGGTCACAGTGAGGAAGTTCTAACTTTGACTAAGTTCTTAGGTGAACACTTTATTACTTTCATATTTGTGTAAGCCAGTTTTTTCTTGTGATTAGCCTTGTTATTATAGAAAGAAATAACATAACAGAGGTTTTAGTCTTTTTATTTTGTTTCTTAATAAGTTATATGTTAACCTTTTTATTTTGTTGCTAAATAAGCCATATTTTAGATAATCAAGAAGATTTGTTTCTAAATAAGTGATATTTTAGCCTTTTTAAATTTTTCTCCTAAATAAGTGACATTTTAGATAATTAAAAAGACATTGATGATGTTATTTCAATTTTATCTTTTTTAAATGGAAAAGGGTCAGAAATACCCTTCAAGTATTAAAATTATTTCAAAAATACCCTTCATTTATCTATTGGCCAAAAATACCCCCATCCACCTTTATGGCGACCCTTAAAACTAATGGATCTTTCTTAAATCATAATTAAAAATTTTATTTGTTATGTGTTAGTTTTCTATTAGTTGTAAATTAAATTAATTGAAATTCTATTATCTTATAATCAAAATCAACCAAAATAAAACCACCCAAATCATAAAGGTGAACACCAAAGTAAGTTTAGAGTTGCCTTTACTGTAATTTTCATTGTAAATGGAGGGAATATTTCATTGTTGTTAATGGAAAATAGAGGAGGAAATTCGATGGTGGTGTGGCTCTGGTGTTTGGGTGGTGGAGCAATGAGTTTGTAGCTGAAAATTTTTGTTAATATCGATCTGCGATGAAGGAGATGAGACGTGTATGCATAAGTGGGTGTGCATGACTTTCTAAAAAATGGGAATGAAGAAAAAATAATCTTTTGATGGTGTGTATCGTAAGGTGTCTATGATGATGGAAGGTAGTTTATGTGTTAATAGAGAGAAACAATGGAGGAGATGGAGTTGTTAATTCATGTAGGAGAAGAATGGCTGAAATAAAGATGAAGATGAAGGTGATGGTGGTGTTGCTACGGAAAGATGGAGAATAAAGGAGAATTTTTGTTCATTAATGGGTGTGTGTATGGTGTTAGTTTACGAAAAAGAGGAAAGGGGATGTTCATGGTGGAATTACTAGTTAAGGATGAATAAGTTGAGTGTTGGTAGTGTAGGTTTATTGTGTGTGAATTTTGCAGAGGAGTATATTCTGTTATGCAGGAAGATGTGTGTGAAAAATGTGATGGGTCGGATTTGAGTCGGGCAGTCTTAGTTTGGTCCTATTTTGATCATGAGATAATAGAATTTTAATTAATTTCATTTGCAACTAATAGAAAGTTGATACGTAATAAATAAATTTTCTTAATCGTGGTTTAAGAAATATCCGTTAGTTGTAAGGGTGTACTTGAGTCATAAAGGTCAATGGAGGAATATTTTAGCCCAATAGATAAATGAATGATATTTTTTAACCAATTTAAATACTTGAAGAGTATTTCTGGCCTTTTTCCGTTCTTTAAATAAAGAAAATTTGCTATTACTAAGAAACTATACTAATGAGTTATATCCTTTTTGAAGTATTTATTAGCAATAAGCTAGTTAAAACACTCTTTATTTTGGAAAAAAAAACAATAATGGCCTGTCAGCCAAAACATATATATATGAAGGAGAAATATAGAGGAAATAATGTGACTCCTTTCTAAGACCTCCATCGCTATTTATCTATTTTCTTATTTGTTTGACATATTTTCTATTTTTTTCTATTAATTACTTTATTTTTTAAAAAAGTAAAAAGTGTCATAAATATATTCTCAACTTAAAACAAAAATATTCAAAACAATGAAGAATGAAAAAACATGCTTTCAAGAGCCATGACTTTACATTTGAATGAACGGATATTAATGTTAATGAATATACTTAATTACTCTACCAATGTATGTCATTTTCTATTGGTAGTGCTTCACACATATAAAGCTTCAACTGTTAAGAAAGGTAATGTGGATGTCGCTCCATTTTCAAATGTTACCTTACTTTTCAAATGCATGACTTTTCATGTTTAAATTAACCAACCATTTCAATTGGTTGAAATGTTGGCAGAAATGCCTATAAAGGCATGCATTTGTATCTATTGTATACACAGATCAATAGATAATAAAAGTTTGTACTATCTGTTTCTTAATTTCTTTACTCAATTATTTTATAACACGTTATCCGAACAAGACTCCACTATTTCAAAATTTGAAGGATTAGATATTATTTTTCTCTTTCTTTTAATATGTCTAATCTTACGAAACTTGAGTTCATTGCCCTTCAAAGTCTGGACAAGAATATCTCTCCATTTTCAAATGTTACCTTACTTTTCAAATGCATGACTTTTCATGTTTAAACCAACCATTTCAATTGGTTGAAATGTTGACAGAAATGCATATAAACGCATACATTTGTATCTATTGTATACACAGATCAATAGATAATAAAAGTCTCTACTATCTGTTCTTTAGTTTCTTTACTCTGTTATTTTATTTTATAAAATCAACAATTTTTTAAGATTTTTATTCTTCATCTTCAAACCCTTGCTATATTCATTTTATAGCAAAGCATTGCTTCATCTAAACAGTTAATTAGTTTAGCATGTCGTACTTTTTTTCCTAGGTGAAGTGTAACATAATTGTTTTTTTAATGATTACAATTTACAGTCATTTTAACTATATAATTAGATTATATATTGTTTTCTGAATGTAAAATTAACTTGATCCGATACATTTGATGTTATAAATTAGCATTTCAAGATTTCAAGAGAAAGTAAGAAATTAATGTCAAGTGTCATATTTTTATCTGCTGCATTATCTCAAAAATAGAAAGATTCATGATATTATTTTTTGACTATATTTTGCAAGTTATATTTCTTAATTCTTTTATTTAGTGATTTGAGTTGTGACCTTTCTTATAACAAGATGAGGAGATTAGTAAAGCTTAATGAAGAGAGTTACAGACAACAAACTTAACTTTTGGTATGAGTATTGTAAGTTCTCCCTTTCCTGATCATGTCTACACTACTTAATTATAATAAGATTCAATTGATTTAACTTCCAAAGTTGAATATTATATATATATATATATATATATATATATATATCCTTCTCATGTAAAAGATGTAAAATAATGTTGGTGTGAAATCAATAGCAAAGATTGTGGCTCTTGAAGATGCCCCCTCCCCCTCCCTACCCCCACCCAATTGTTTGAGTTAATAATTTAAATAATCACTCAATTTTAGTTTTTTATCCCAAAATGTCACTTAATTTTGGACTTTACTCAGAAAGTCACTCAACTTTAGATGTTTTAGTCAGAAAGTAACCCAACCCATTTTATTATTGTTTAAACTAATTTTTGCTTATGTGAATTTTTTTAAATAACAAAATTTTGAAAAATGTAAAATATCTATTTGATGACCCTTTTACCCTTTCTTTCATTCCCTTTTATTTTATTTGATATCTACATTTAAATTTTTGAGAGCCTATAGTATTTCAATAGTTCATCTTTAGTTCGTATGATCTGCAGTTATTTTCTTGATAGAGAATATTTTTAGATTTTATGTTTGTCATTCTTTAGTTTCATTTTTGTTCTTAAATTGTGTTCACACATGATATATTTTTTCTTATTGGATTAGGTACTTATTATTTGGAAAATTTCAAGTTGGCTAATTGATCTATAAACTACCTAACCTCATATTTTAAGGGGTCAATATTCTTTATCTTATGGCCTATCGACTTTAAATGCATCTCCCTTCAACTGTATTTTGATTTTGTTGGTTTTACACTTGACTTTTGATTTCTAGAAAGTTATTCTATTTTGATTAGCAGCAAAAGATTGTTTTTCACATAAAAGCATGGTTGTATATATTTGCATAAATGCCGACCCACATGATAGCCATCAATAAAAATATTAACCATTGCATCCTTAAAGGCAACCCACTTATATCATCATAAATAGTTTTATCATAGGACTGTTTATGGTGTTGTGGGGTAATTCAGTTGAGTTCCAACAATAAAGGATTGATTTTGGAGCCTGAAATCAACGCCCTTTCTTGATCCGACTCAATGTATTTACCATGTGTAGAACCATAAACACTAAACGGTCATAAGATAATCAAGGTTGATCCTACAATAATTTTCACGAATATCTTTTCTCCTAGTAGAAGTTAGTTGAGTATACGAAAAGAATGATTCCACGTTAGGGCTTGAATATGAACACAAAAAAGAAACCTTGAATGAACTAAAACTCATCATAAAGTATGATAGAGATGAGCAAAAAACTCCTGAATATGTAGTAGAGATAATCCTGACACTACTATTATAAATGAATAACCAGTTAAATTGGTTGTGATCAACACCAAACTCAATTATTAAACATATACAGATGACCATGAAGAACATCAAAGTTTTACTTTTATCTTGTGTATGGATTATTAACCACATTGGCCAAGACAAAGCACTAGTTATGACAAGTAGAGGGCCTGAGTAGTTATTGTTGGTGTTGTATTACTTATGTTGTGTGTGAGGCCCATTGAATGTTTTCAATGGATATCTGGTTGTTTAATGAGGATTAATGAATGTAATCTAATAGAATTACCACACCTCCAATGTTTGTTAGAGTATTGAGCACTATAGTCATTCCTACCTTTGTAAATTCGATACTTTCATGTTCGGTGATGAAAACATTGAGAAAAGTAAATAAAATATTAACTTTGTAAACACAGAAGCAACTGTGGAATTCTAATCATGTAGCCCTACAATATGCATAATATTTTTTGACGATCCCCCCAAAAATGGAAAAAAATTGAAATTTTTTGAACCTATCATAATATGTCTAGTATTTCTCTCTAAAATAAGCAACAGAACATATAACTAATGCAAAAAAAGCCTACTGGTGTGACACATGACGAGCAGGTTCATGACAGTGCTCATTGACAACTTAAAGAGTAGGTAGCTAATTCATATTATTTTCATCAATGATGTAGGTAGATAAGTCATTTTTCCTAATGTTTTGATGAAAAATCGAAGAAAGTTAATGTTATGCTCACTACTAAGATGAAGAAATTTTCAATGTAAACAACTATTAAATCAAAGAGATGATTTATAGTTGTCCTTCTTTAAGGGACCAGATCATTTTGTAGTAAGGTCATGCAGTGACAGTGTCTATAAGTTCACAATTTGATAGTAAGTAGGTGAATTTCCATTGTCTTGATAAAAATAATCTATAAATACCATTTAAATGTCACTGAATAAGAAACATTGTTTAACTAAAAATACTGCTTATAAAATTAACATATGCAACTAATGAATAAAGGTCATACAAACACAAGTTTTACCAAAATAAGACAGTTCATATGATATCAGATTAACACTTCTAACTAGTGAGTTAAGGTCATATGACCATAAGTGTAAAGAAAAAAACACTTTGTATCCAGTGTCATATTATCACTTCCTAGACCTTTTCATCAACACTTTACAAACATAATCCTTCATGACAATTTTTCTTTTAAGGCCTCCCTTTTTTTATAAACCTTCCTGACACCGAGCTCGTCGCACACAATCAACATTTTCATCTTAAGCGCATCAAGCTCCTCGCACACAATCATCATTTTTATCATACATGTTTACAATATCTGTGACTTGAACACATTCAACACCAGATGATTATTGCCTTGATTTCTAATTGAAAGAAATATTTGAAATTTGATATATAGTGAAAAAAGTATAAAAATTAAAAGTTGAAATCACAACCTGATTTATGGGAGATTGATTTGTTAAATCAACCTCCAATTAAGATTCATCCCACATGTCAAGGTTAAATTGGGTTAATGTAACGCCCCGAGTCTGTACCCCGAACGCTACATGGTGCTCATAATCTCGAATGACCACAAGCTAACCCATGACTTGTACCTGCTGTAATAACTGAATAATAATACTGTAATACACGGAAATTAGGTGGAAAATATGCCATAAGATTCAATACTGTAATAAAACTAAATACGGTATAACAAATACCAAATCTAATACATCTGTTTGAAAAAACTCTAGTCTAAAAAGCCTTTAAACTGTCTGAACTATGAAGTTATTGGGAAAACTCCCCAACTAACTCCGAACTACTGAAATAAGCTGAACTACTGAAATAATCATCATGTCCTCGAACTAGGAGGACTCACCACTAACTCTGTCAGCTGAATATCTGAGATGCTAAGTATGATTGAGAGCTCGCGCATCTGAACCTATAATATAAAACATCATAGCGCAAAAAGAGGTATACGTCAGTACTTTGAATATACTGGTATGCAAAGTGAGATAAGCTGAAATGCATGGGTTCATATGCATGAACAATACTGACTGAATAATGTGAGTATAACTGAATAAAAGTACATCCGTGAGTATATAAACTATAATTGAAATCGTGATAACACTGGGATACCAAATCTGAATACTGATTAACTGGTATCTGAGCCTACTGATACTGGATTACTGATAGATAGGTGACTGCATCTAACAGTGTTGATACTGTGGAACTATACTGAGTTCTGTTCTGAGTTGAGTGATTATATCTGACAGTCCTGATTTTTCAATAGAACTAAATTGAGTTTTATACTGAGACTGGAAATTAAACTAATACTGTGGGAAGTAATCATCTAACCGAAATTCCCCTCTCTAAACTTATTGGGGTCCAACCTGTAACCCCAGCTGGAAAGGTATCAGTACCGTGCCACGGGTAAAGACAAGTTGAGTCACCCTTATCTGGTAGGTACACTAAATAAGAACGGTGGTACCCTCAACTGGAAGGTAGATCACCTTATCAACCCTCAACTGGAAGGTTGATGTCTCAACCTACACTGACTACGTAGTTCTGTAACACAAGGACTACTTCTCAGGATCACACCCTCTATTGGCAGGTGAGTCCCCATCTGTAGGTTCACTCGGTGTTGAATCCTACTCCCAACTGAATAGATATTGGACTGGATTCTAGACTGTTCTACGCTTGACTGAACTGTTTCTGGTCGTACTATATAACTAAACTGAACTGAGTTCACTGGGTTCCGTGGACAGACGGAATACTACTAAATTCTGTTAACTGACTGAATTCTACAGATCGTGATGTAACTAATACTATCATGTGACTGACTATAGCTCTAGGTAAACAGCTAAATTGTTGGGTATTAAATACCCCCAGGACTCGATAGCACAAATTATACGACATGGCACAATCTTAAAACATGATAGCTAAGTACTTGGTCATCGTACATTCATTTGGGATATTCTAGCAACCACTTGAATGACATGAACCTGAATATATGCTGACATGATATAATTTCACTATTCAACTCACATAAATAATTCATCAAACACTTGAAGGACAAAATCTATGCACATGACACTAAAACAACATGTAAGCATCATAGTTCAATTCCACATTTACAACTTCAAGGGTTTCAACATGATTTCACATAATAATGCACACATATCAATCAATTCTAAATAAATCTTGTAGTAAATCATGAACTAGAAACCCCCACTAACATGGTAATCATGAACACATTTAAATTCAACCATGAAATTCATTAAACTCATAAACTTGTAGTTAAAAGGGGTTCTTGAACTCCAAGGGCTAGAAGGGAAACCTTTGATGAACACTTAACATACCTTGGTTGCTAAATTCTTGAAGAACAATGGTGGAAATCTTGAGCCTTGTCCTTGAAATTATATCACCTATGGTTCTTGTTCTTGAGTAATTTTAGAGAAAATAAGTATATTTTGCTCAATAAGGGCTGAATCTCGTGTTTTAGGGATGAATAGTGGTGGGAAAAAAACCAAATTCCCCCAAGGATACAACTTTTAATGACTAAAAATCGGACTGTCGATGCACAGGATGACGCACTACATCATTAGCTATGACGTGATAGCCAACTCGCCGCATCGATTCTGCATCGGTTCACTGGAATTTTCCACTGGGGACAAAGGTAAAAATCTTGATCAACGCGATGGCCGCCGCGCCGCACCGAGATCGCATCGATACACTATTTTGGATTCCCAAATATGGTTCAAACAAGGTTCGAAAAATACAAAACTCGTTCGAAAACACCTACTGACATTCCTGATCATGCATTAACTTAAAGATTGATATTTCAAGGCCATAGAGGCCACAAAATAGAGTTTCCAACTTATGAAGGATAAAGTAACACTAAGTTTGAATACTTAGTAAAATTTTCTATGTCTGGAACCCCTTAAAGAGCTTTAAAAAGGGTTGTGTTAAGCTAAGAATTTTATGGGGGTCTTACATATCTCTCCATTGGGAACATTCATCCTCGAATGAGACTGATTAAACTGAGAATACTGATAGACTGGACATAGACACTGAACATGCATAATTGAAGCATGATTTCATGACTGAAATTATTGATATACTGAATTATCATACTCAACATGCATATCTGATGCATGAGTACATAGCTGAACATGATTTATAAATGCATGACTGGGATTATAGATAAACTGGTCTTATATACTGGACATGCATGTTTGACGCATGAGTACATGACTGAGCTGATTCATGAATGCATGACTGAGTATGCAACGTTAATTGATACCAATTTGGTAGCTATATCTGAACATGAGGCTGAGTAAATTCAAAGAAAAACTGTTACCTTGGGCTGAGTCTGAGCTTGTAGAGAAGAGGTGAGGATACTTGGTCCGCATGTCTTCTTCTGCTTCCCGAGTAGCTCCCTCCACGAATTAATTCCTCCAAAGTACTTTGACTAAAGGGACTTATTTGTTCCTCAGTCTGCGAATCTGATAATTAAGGATTTCAACGAGAGTCTCTTCATAAGAGGGGTTGTTCTTACCTATGCCCACTATAGGGACTACGACTGCTGGGTCACCTATTCATTTCTTAAGCAAGGAGATATGGAACACTGGATGCACTGAAGCTAAGTCTGAAGGCTACTTAAGATCATAAGATACCTTTCCAAAATAGCTGAGAATTCGATAAGGACCGACATATCAGGGACTGAGTTTCCCTTCTTGCCAAACCTTTTCACTCCTTTCATAGGAGAGATTTTTAAATACACAAAATCACCAATCTCGAACTCGAGATCCTTTTTACGTATATCTGCATATGATTTCTGTCGGCTCTGAGTTGTCTTAAGACTTTCCCTGATCAACTGAACTTTCTCTAAGGTATCAAATACCAAGTCAGATCCTACCACTACGACCTCATCCACTTCAAACTAACCAATGGGAGATCTACACCTCCTCCCATAAAGCATCTCAAACGGAGCCATCTAAATGCTGGAATGATATTTATTGTTATATGCGAATTCAATTAAAGGTAAGTGGTCATCCCAACTACCTTTAAAGTCTATAGCACACGCTCACAACATATCCTATAAAGTCTGGATGGTCCTCTCTGCCTGACCATCTGTCTGGGGATGAAAGGCTATACTGAGGTAAACTCTGGTACCAAGACCCTTTTGGAATGCCTTCTAGAAATAAGAAGTGAACTATGTACCTCTGTTTGAAATAATAGATAACGGAACACCGTGCAATCTGACCAACTCCTAGATATAGAGTTTGGCGTAATCCTTGGCTGAATATGAGGTATAGACTAGTAGGAAATGAGCTGATTTGGTCATCCTATCTACAATAACCAAAACTTAATCATGTTGGTGACGAGTACGAGGGAAACCCGTAAAAAAATCAATGTTCACTTCTTCCCACTTCCAAGTAGGAATACTGAACTCTTGGATGGACCCACTGGGCTTCTGATGCTTAATCTTAATCTGCTAACATATTGAGTACTTAGCCATAACTCTGTAATATCTCTCTTCACCCCACCCCACCAATAGATCTCCTGCAAATCACGGTGTATCTTAGTGGCCCCTAGATGAATAGAGTAGCGTGAACCATGCGCTTCTACAAGAATTCGCTATCTCAAGTCATTTACACCTAGCACACATAGCTGACCCTCGAAGCACAACACACCATCTCCCTCTTAGGAGAAAATCTCTACCTTCTGATCTCTGACTGATTCCTTTAAATTAGCTAGACGGGGATCCCTATCCTTCCTTTTCTTCACCTAGAAAACACGGGATGATTCTGAACTACTCTGCACCCATACACTACCTTCTGTTGAATCGACTAAGAGAACATCTAGTTGGGCAAGCTGATGAACTTCCTGAGCTAACTTTTTCTTACCATCCTCCACATGCATAACACTACCCATAGACATCCTACTGAGAACATCAGCCACTATAGTGGCTTTACCCGGATAATACAGGACACTCATATTGTAGTGTTTCAATAACTCCAACCACCTTCTCTGATGGAGGTTTAGTTCTTTCTGAGAGAACACATACTGTAGGCTCTTATGGTCTGTGAACACATCAAAGTGCACACCATACAAATAGTGCCTCCAAATCTTTAAGGCAAACATTACTGCTGCTAACTCAAGGTAATGAGTAGGATAGTTCTTTTCATGGGGTTTAATTTGTCTAGAGGCGTAGGCTATAACCTTTCCTTGATGAATCAAAACACACCCCAAACCAACTCTGGAAGCATCATAATACACAACAAAGTCATCTGAACTATTTGGCAGGGTCAAAACTGGAGCTGTAGTGAGTCGAATATTTAACTCTTGAAAACTCTTCTCACAAGAATCCGACCACTGGAATTTGACTTTCTTTTGAGTCAATCTGGACATCGGGGGTGCAATAGATAAAAATCCCTCAAAAAACCGTCGGTAATAGTCGTCCAAGCCCAAGAAACTCCTGATATCTGATAGAGAGATGGGTTTGGGCCATTTTCTTACTGCTTTGGTCTTTTGGGGATCAATTACAATGCCATCACTAAAAACTATATGGCCAAAGAAAGATACTGACCTTAACTAAAATTTGCACTTACTGAATTTGGCGAATAGCTGATGGTTTCTGAGAGTCTGTAGTACTATTCTGAGATGGTCTGCATGATCATGCTTGCTGCGGGAGTAGACAAGAATGTCATCTATGAAGACTATGACGAACATGTCCAAGTACTGCTTGAACACTCGATTCATCAAGTCTATGAAAGATGCTGGGGTATTGATAAAACCAAATGACATGACTAGAATTCAAAGTGACCATACTGAGTTCTAAAGACTGTCTTTAGGATGTCACATTCCCTGACCCTGAGTTGATGATAACCTGATCTGAGGTCTATCTTGGAGAAGTAAATGGCACCCTGAAGTTGGTCAAATAAGTCATCGATTTTGGGAAGGGGATACTTGTTCTTGACCATGACTTTATTTTGCTGACGGTGGTCAATAAACATTCTGAGAGAACCATCTTTCTTATGCACGAATAAAACTGGGGCACCCCATGGGGACATACTGGGTCTGATGAATCCCTTATCTAGGTGATACTTTAACTTTTCTTTAATTCTCTGAGTTCTGCTGGAGACATTCTGTATGGCGGAATAGATATAGGCTGAGTATCTGGAAGAAGGTCTATTCCAAAGTCGATTTCCCTTTCGGGAGGAACTCCGTAAAGATCTTTGAGAAACACATCTGGGAATTCACATGCTACTGACACTGATTCAAGAGTAGGGGTTTCTGAACTAGAGTCCTGGACTTTAACGAGATAGTAGAAACATCCCTTAGATATCATTTTTCTCGCCCGAAGGTAGGAAATAAGATGACCCTTAAGTGCTAAAGTACTACCCCTCTATTTTAGGACAGGATCATTCAGAAATTGAAACTGGACAATTTTTTTTTGGCAGTTAATTGAGGCATAGAAGGAATGAAGTTAATCCATGCCGAGAATGACATCAAAATCTACCATCTCTAATTCGACTAAGTCTGCTGAAGTGACTTTCTGAGATATCATAACCGAACAGTTTTTGTATACCCGTTGGGCTATGATAGATTTACCCACTGGGGTAGAGACTGAGAAGGGCTCTGTTAGAATTTTGGGACTGACTTTGAAATCAATGGCTATATATGGAGTAAGAAAGGACAACGAAGCTCCTGGATCTAGTAAAGCATAAATATGTATGTGGAAAACTTGTAACATATTAGTGACCACATAAGGAGAACTTTATTGATCCTATCAGGACTAAAGATCATAGAGTCTATTCAGGCGCTGCCCACTGGTGGCACTGGAAGCGGCACTCTGCTGATTCGGGAGATCGAACTGAGCTGGGGGACAGTTATACTGATCCTGAGAACCTGACTGGGGATAATCTCTGACTCTGTGGCCTGGCTTGCCATACCTAAAACACGCATCACTGCCCGCTCTGCAGATGCCCTGGTGATTTCTTCCATATTTCTGACAAAAGAGATTGGTTCGGGCGCTGCTGACACTACCCTGGGGTTTATGGTCTGGTTCCCTATCTTTATTGCGATCTCTAAATTTTGGCACTGGATCACTGGCTAAGGACGAAGCTGGAACTTAGGATTTTAGGTGGAACTGAGAATGATTCCTACCCTCTAACTTAGGTTGAGTGAAGTTAAAACTACCTGTTCTCGCTCTTTTTTTCTCCTTCTCCTTCTTCCTATTCTTATCCTCATTTATCTGCTGAGTATGGACCATGAGACTAGATATGTCCATCTCTTTAATTAGTATTGTGGTCCTATATTCCTTTTCCACACTGCTAGATACCCCCGACAAAAACTTACTCATCCTAGATCTGTTATCTGCCACCACATGAGGAGCATATCTAGCTAATTGAGTAAACTTGAGAGAATACTCTTTCACTGTCATGTCTCCCTGCTTCAGATTTATAAACTCCAAAACCTTTCTTCCCTCAACTCCAATGGGAAGAACCTATCCAGAAAAGCAATAGCAAACTCCTCCCATTCTATGAGCCCTGCATCGGTGGCCTTTTCTGCTTTCCACTATTTGAACCATGAGTGGACCACATCCTACAACTTATATGTGTCCAACTCAGTGCTCTTAACATCAATCACCCCCATAATATCTATAACTTTTTGCACCTGATCAAGAAACTCCTGAGGGTCCTCATCTGATTTAGACCCAGTAAAAGATGGAGGGTGAATTCGAGTGAAATCTCGAATCCTGGAAGTAGCAGTATTGCACATAATGTTGGATGGAACAACAGATGGACGTTCATTCTGGGCTGCCACAGAATGAGCTAGGGTGGTGAAAGTTGCTCTAAATTCAGCATGAGAGACGTGTTCGTCCAAAGGATCTGGCTGGACGGGCTGTGGTTCTGGCTGGTCTCCCGTTCCTCTTCCCTTAGTCCTCTTTGGAGGCATGTTCTGTAAATGGAAGAGAAACTTGGATTAGATAGAGATTTTAACTGGAGCTCATGCTCACTCGCACGAAATGAGTACTGAAAAAAGGGAAACTTTTCCTAAAATACCTCGCAGTCTCCTGTCCATAAGTGTGGCGCGCTACATACCTATGCACAAGACTCTACTATATACGACTTTTAGACTTCCCAGGACTCTGTTGAACCTTAGGCTTTGATACCAAGTTTATAACACCCCGAGTCTCTACCCCGGACGTTACACGGTGCTCATAATCTCGAAAGACCACAAGCTAACCCATGACTGGCACCTGCTGCAATAACTGAATAATAATACAGTAATATGAAAAAATTAGGTAAAAAATATGCCATAAGGTTCAATACTGTAATAAAAATGAATACGGTATAACAAATACCAAATCTAATACATTTGTCTAAAAATACTCAAGTATGAAAAAGCCTCTAAACTATCTGAAATATGGAGTTGTTGGGACAAGTCCCCAACTAACTCTGAACAACTGAAATAAGATAAACTACTGAAATAATCATTATGTCCTCAAACTAAGAAGACTCACCACTAACTCTGTCAGTTGAATATCTGAGCTGCTAAGTATGATCGGGAGCCCGCGCATCTGAACCTATGATATAAAACATCATAGCACAAAAAAAAGGTATGCGTCAGTACTTTGAATATACTGGTATAAAAAGTGAGGTAGGCTGAAATGCATGGGTTCATATTGTCACACCTTTTTTTTGCCTCGAAGAGATAGTGTCGAAGGGTTTTTCCAATTAAAGTGACGGTATTGAATAGGGAGTAATTCTTATCATTTTTAGAGTCGCCACTTAGAATTGAGTTATGGTGTTCCAAGTCACCTTATTGAATCCCAAATCAAAAGAAAATGACTCTTTGTTGGTTTGCAAAAAAAGAAGACTGGGTAAGAAATTCTGTTGATCGAGGGGAAGGTGTGAGGCACCCCTCGAGTCCCGTGGTTCTAGCACGGTCGCTTTATTGACTTATACTTAACTTAAACTATTTAGAAAAATCGTGTTAAGGCCTAAATTTGCTCATTTTTAATATACCTGTAATATCTCTATATCTCTCTATGTCAAGGTGCATTATTGCATCCTTGAATTTCAAAATATCTCATAAAGATACATACGCCGCATTCTTCATTGAGACGAAAGTTATATCAAACGTGTTCGAAATTTGCCTAAAATTAAAAACATACCTTCGTCATTTATAACTTATAACAATTTTTATCTAATCAAAATAATTAATCTTGACAAAAAACTTGAGCGAAATTTATTTAAAGCGGTTAATTAATAATAAAATTATTAAGTTTTATTACTAATGACGAAATAAAAATAGAAATTCATTCAAAAAATGGTCGATTAATTTAATAACTAATTACTAGTATTAAATTTTGTTAATAATAATGAAACAAATAAAATAAAATAATATAATAATAATAATAAAATAATACAAATACATAATTAATTATATTTTTACCATATTCTACTAATTTTAAAAAAATGATTTATTAAATCTATTTTTTCTAAATTAATATAACTTAAATAATATATTATGAGATAACTCAAATTCCCAAAACTATTCTAACATAATGAAAAGTAATTTAAGGAGAAAAACAAAAAAATTGTATCCCATCTCTGATAAAACTCCACCAGGGAAACTTTCAATTTCTAGTTTTAAATGATTTTATGGCTAATTTAGGTCATAACAGTAGAATACAGGAGTGGAGTTGGACTAGTCATTGGTTTCATGGCCGCTATTGGCAATAGTATGTCAGAATTTTGTAATGGAAAAAGAGAGAAGGGTGATGGGTCGTTGACGTTAGTGGTGAGGATTCGGTGACAGATTGTCTGGAGTGGGAAATGGTGCGGCGGAAATAGGGGAATGGCGACGCAGATGGCTGGTTTTGCTGGCGACGGTGTGTGGGGAAAGGGAGAGGGGAAGACAACGCGGGTCCGGTTGGTTCACTACTGTGGCGATTCCGACCAAATCCAACTCCGACAAAAGAGAGGGGGACGACAGGACCTGGGAGAAGGGAGTGAGCGGCACCGGATTCGTTTGATCGCCAATGGAGATGATGATTCCGACAAAAATTTTGTCGGAAAAATTGTTTTCTTCGATTCCGTTCATCCTCCCTTTCCCGATCACTCCTTTCCCTTTTTTCATTATTTTTCCATCAATTTTTTCTGTTCTTCTCTGTTTTCGATTTGTATCTCACTTCTCTTCTATATTTTCTTTACTCTTTCTGGTATGTACTGGTATGTGTGTGCCACTATGTATATGTGAAAATCTGTGAATATATGAGTATGTTGTACATTGTTATGTGAAACAGTGTAGATGTATGAATATGTTATTTCTGTGTAAAAACATATAAATATTTAGTAGTTAAAATACAATACATAGTAACAAACAAATTCACATAATAGATCATATACACATATTAAATAATTCATGAAACTATTGAAACAAACTTCATTCATATTTTGGTTTCTAATAAAATTTTATACAGCAAATAATATAGGATTAAGGAGGAACATGTAAGGAATTAAATTGAATAATGCTGCCAGAAATTTTCACCAGAAACTTCAAATGGAATCTTAATTCACTTATACTCTTTCCTCTCTTTGGACTGATGATTTTTCTCTCTGTTAATTTTCTCTTTGTTTTATTTTTATCTGATATTGTAGAGTTCAAGTACTTAGTCTCTAACTTTTTTTTAACTGAATAGGGAGTCCTTTTATAAAAGGACTTTTGGGAGGGAACGGTTAAAAGTTAGATAAGGGGAAGGGGGGAAAAATTTAAAATTTTAAAATCAAAATCTATATATTATATATTATTTAATTAATAATAATAAATAAAGATAAATAATAAATAGAAGTAAATGTATAAATAAATAAGATAATAGAAAAATAAACAAATGAAATAGTACAAAATTAATATAATAATAATTAATTAATTTTATATTTAATAAAACATAATAACAATTTATAAATAGACAAATATAAATATAATAAAATAGTATTTCAAATACTAATTTATTTATTAAAATTTATAAAAGAAAACATATATTTTTAATTTTTATATTATTTTTTAAAATTAGAATAAATATAAAAATAATATATGATTAAATATAAATATAAATATTTAATATTGATAGACAAGTTAAAATTTAGGGAGGATAAAAAATCACGTGTCTACATTTTTGCCCCTCTTTGTGTGAAATCTCAAAGTGTTTTCATACAAAGAAGTAGACGAGATATGATTTTTGACCCTTCCATTATTTGAAAGGTAAGAATAAAAATGAAAATAAAAATAAAAATAAAAGGAAAAATGTGACCGAGTCCTGTTTTTTGAACATCCTACCTATCCCGGGTTATAAGGGAATCAGGTCACGAGTAGTTCAAAAGTAATTTAGTGAGGGAAAAAGTTAAAGTAGAGTGATATTCCATCGAGTTTCCATTTAACGACTTCTTCCTTTTACATTCAAATGACTAACAAAAATCAAAAATGAAAAATACAAGTGAAAATTACAATTTCTAGAATCTTGATTCTAATTTTTGTGACTTGAACTTGAAAATTCACCCTATTCTTCAGGCGGGCTCCTGACTTGCTTTTATTTCTCCCTGTTCTTCAGGAGGGCTCCTGGACTTCCTTTTTTCTTCTCCCTGTTCTTTAGACGGGCTCCTGGACCTACAATTTCTTCACCTTATTCTTCAGGTGGGCTCCTGGACTTTCTCTTTTCTTCACCCTATTCTTCAGGAGGGCTTCTGGACTTTCTGTTTTCTTCACCCTGTTCTTTAGGTGGGCTCCTGGAATTACCTTGTTCTTCAAGTGGGCTCCTGGAATTATAATTTTCTTTACCCTGTTCTTCAGGCGGGCTCCTAGACTTTCTTTTTTCTTTACCCTGTTCTTCAGGCGGGCTCCTGGAATTACCTTTTCTTCACCATGTTCTTCAGGCGGGCTCCTGGAATTACAATTTCTTTACCCCGTTCTTCAGGCGGGCTCCTGGAATTATAATTTTTTTCACCCTGTTCTTCAGGCGAGCTCCTGGGCTTTCTTTTTTCTTCACCCTGTTCTTCAGGCGGGCTCCTGGACTTACAATTTTTGATTTTTCAAATATGTTCCTGAACTCAAAATAAAAGGTGAAATAGAAAAATAACATCCCATTCTTCAGGCGAGTCTTGTGCATAAAGTAAATTCTCATTCTTCAGGAGGGTCCTGAGCAAAAATAAATTCCCATTCTTCAGGAGGGTCCTGTTCAAAAGTAAATTCCTATACAACACACATAAAAAATTTTCCCAGTTTGTACTGAGAAAATTTATATGTCATCAGATCATAACTGAGATCCAGTATCGTATGTTGTAATCATGATTTTTGCATTGACAGAAGTGTGAAATTGTATCTTTTATTTGAAAACTTTTTATCCCTGTTTCAAATAAAAAAAAAGAAAAATTGTGAGTTTTGAAAACACGTGGTGGTTGGTTTGTGGTATTTGGTTCTTGAATTGACCGTTCTTGCACTTGCCATGCTCAAATCCTTTTCCAATCCTTGATAGATATCCATTGATTTGTCACACTTCTGACCCAAAATTCTGACTATTGAGACTCTCAACTCAAGACACATTTCTCTTGTATAATATCTCAGAATTTAACATTCCATAAACTCTTTATCTTTCAATGAGTCAAAAATTTTCAAATCACAATCATTCTGAATACTTTATTATACTTTGAAATATTTCCTTGTACGTCGACCCTTTGTCTTGCTTTTTACCATTGAAGAAGTTGATAGCATGTTTGGAGTCCTTTCTCACTAGACCTGACGTAAATTTGACTCAAAAATACATACAAGACAACAAAATTTTCTTTTGATGACAAGGACACAAAAATCAAAAATTAAAATAAAACAAAAAGAATAAGACAATAATCATCTCTTTTTCAAAACAAAAAGAAAAACTTATCTGAACGTGAAAACCGATTCTGGTGATTATGAAATGCATTTTGAATCAAACAACCATATCTATCCACACCAATCATTATAATTTTTGTCCATTTATTGAGCTTGAAATTTATCCAATCATGAACTTGTTCCTTTTGGATAACAACTTTCCTTCGGCTAGTGGCACCTCAATGGGTTTTTGCCAACGAGCCTATCTCATTTTTACTTTTTTCTCAGCTTACAACTGCCTTATGGTTCCCAACAGGGTTTTCCTCAATGAGACTCTCTTTTTCATTCATTTTTTTAAAATAAACACCCAAAATATGAAATATCATGCACTCATAACATGTTTAGCTTTGACATTCTCAAAGATTGATCTGAAGGTCTTTCTTTGGTTGTAACTTGGCTTTTGGATAGGGTTAGAAAGAAAGGTCGGCATGAGGCTCAAAGTTTATATAACATTGGGTAAAACATTCAGCTTTTGGAATAAATTCTTTTAAGAAAATAAACTTTTGCCCCAGTTTTCTTTCATTCTGGATAATTTGAATTTTCTTTTGGTTGGACCAAACCCCGAAGTAGGGATTCCTACATATCTTGTCATAGAAAAAATCAGGTCAAACGTAGTTCAGGCAAATTTCTTTTGCTTGATTTTGAATTTTTGATTGATTTTTTTTTCAACTTTTTTTTTCACTTTAATTTGATTCCAAAAGAGGGGTACGAAGAAAGATAAAATCTCAAAAGGGGTAAGCAAAGGTTGATATGTTATTCGTACAGTAGAATAAAATGTCTTTATCATTTCAATCTTTTAAAATACAAGTACAAAACATGCATAATGTAATTGTACATGAATATCATACATAATATCTTTTAACTGCATCAGCATTGACGGACATTCCTTCCATTTTTCCTTCTATATCAGTCAGATATAACGCGCCATTAGGTAACACTTTCTTCACCCTGAATGGTCTATGCCAATTAGGAGAAAATTTACCTTTGGCTTCAATCTGATGGGGTAGGATGCGTCTTAGTACTAACTGACCAACTTCAAAATGTCTGTGACACACCTTTTTGTTATATGCTCGTGCCATTCTTTTCTTATATAGTTGTCTATGACATCCTAATGTTAATCTTTTCTCATCAATCAAGCTTAATTTCTCCAAACGAGTCTTAACCCATTGGTCATCATCAATTACAGCTTCTACAACTATTTAAAGAGATGGAATTTCAATATCTGCAAGTATAACTGCTTTAGTTCCGTACACTAATAAGTAAGGAGTTGACCAATTGAAGTCCAAACTGTAGTACGATAACCCAACAAAGCAAAAGGTAACTTTTCATGCCACTGTCGGGAATCTTGCACCATCTTACGGAGTATTTTCTTTAAATTCTTGTTGGCAGCTTCTACAGCTCCATTCGCCTTTGGACGATAAGGAGTTGAATTCTGATGCATAATCTTAAATTGCTGGCACACTTCTTGCATCAGATGGCTATTGAGATTCGCAGCATTATCCGTGATAATTATCTTTGTGATACGGAACCGACAAATAATGTTGGAGTAAATAAAATCAACCACCACTTTCTTGGTCACTGACTTAAAAGTCACTGTTTCCACCCACTTCGTGAAATAATCAATGGCTACTAAGATGAACCTATGTCAATTCGAAGCTTTTGGTTCAATTGGTCTAATTACGTCAATTCCCCAAGCCATAAAAGGCCATGGAGCATTCATTGTATGCAACTCAGATGGAGGGGAATGTATCAAGTCCCCATGTACTTGACATTCATGACATTTATGAACAAAATTGATGAAATCTTACTCCATGGTAAGCCAATAATAACCTGCTCGGAGTATTTTCTTTCCTAAAACATACCCACTCATGTGTGGTACACAAATCCCAGAATGTACTTCAGTCATGATTTTTGAAGCTTCTTTAGCATCTACACACCTCAAAAGTCCCAAATCAGGAGTCCTCTTATACAAAATTCCTTCACTTAGGAAAAATCCACTAGAAAAACATCGAATGGTTCTCTTTTGGTTACCATCGACATGTATAGGATATTTTCCAGTCTAAATATGTTCTTTGATATCATGAAACCACGGCTCCCCATCAAGTTCTTCCTCAACCATATTATAATATGCATGTTGATCATGAATCTGTATATGTAAAGGGTCAATATAAGTTTTGTCGGATGTTGAAGCATCGAAGATAAGGTCGCCAAAGCATCGACAATCTCATTATTAGCTCTGGGAACGTGTTTGAACTTTACTAATATGAATCGTTGACATAGATCTTGCAAATAACCTCGATATGGTAGGAGTTTTGAATCACAAGTACCCCAATCTCCTTGGATTTGATGGACTAACAAATCAGAGTCTCCTAACACTAATAGTTCTTGGATTCCCATGTCAATAACTAATCTCAAACCCATAATGCATACTTAGTATTCTGCCATATTATTGGTACAATAGAATCGAAGTTGGGCTGTTATAGAATAATATTGTTCTGATTCGGAAATAAGAACTACTCCTATCCCTACTCCTTTTACATTAGTAGCTCCATCAATGAACAACTTCCAGCCTGAATGGCAATCGTCAGAAATAAACTCATCAACATACAATACCTCTTTATCTGGAAAATAAGTTTTTAATGGCTTATATCCCTCGTCAATAAGATTTTCAGCCAAATGATCCGACAAAGCTTGATATTTTATTGCAGTTCGTGTCACGTAGACAATATCAAACTCTATGAGTAACACCTGCCATTTTGCGAGTCTGCCTGTGGGCATAGGCTTCTGAAAAATGTACTTTAGAGGGTCCATATGAGAGATAAGGTAAGTAGCATAAGATGACAAGTAATGTTTTAGCTTTTGTTCTACCCAAGTTAAAACACAACATGTCTTTTCAAGAAGATAGAACTTAGCCTCATAAGTGGTACACTTTTTGCTAAGGTAGTAGATAACTTGTTCTTTTCTACCTGTGACATCATGTTGACCCAATACATAGCCAAAATAATTATCTAATATAGACATGTACAATATCAAGGGTCTGGCTGGCTCTGGAGGAACCAAAATAGGCGGATTCGACAAGTACTTCTTAATTCTGTCAAATGCCTCTTGATATTCTTCAGTCCATTCAACTTTAGCATTCTTCTTCAACAACTTCAATATTGGCTCGCAAGTTTTCGTAAGCTGAGCAATAAATCTACTGATATAATTCAACCTTCCAGGTAAACTCATCACCTCCGTTTTGTTCTTTGATAGAGGTAAATTTTGAATAGCTTTTATTTTTGAAGGATCTAACTCAATGCCGTGCCGACTGACTATAAACCCCAAGAGTTTTCCCGATGGAACTCTAAATACACATTTTGCTGGGTTAAGTTTGAGATCATACCTCCGAAGCCTTTCAAAGAATTTTCTCAAATCTTTGACATGGTCAGACTGCTCTTTTGATTTAATGATCACATCTTCCACATAAACTTCAATGTCTTTATGCATCATGTCATGAAATATTGTAGTCATTGCCCTTATATAAGTTGCCCCAGCATTCTTTAGTCCGAAAGGCATGACTCGATAACAATATATCCCCCAAGATGTGATAAATGATGTCTTTTCCACATTTTCTGGATCCATAATGATCTGGTGATATCCCGCATAACAATCCACAAAAGATGCAAGATCATGTTTGGAACAATTATCCAACAAAATATGAATATTGGAAAGTGGAAAATTATCTTTCGGACTTGCTTTATTTAAATCACGATAATCAACACACATCCGAACTTTGACGTCCTTCTTTGGAACAGGGACAATATTTGCCAACCAAGTAGGATATTGGGCCACTCGAATGACTTAAGGCTCAAGTTGCTTCGTGATTTCCTCTTTGGTTTTTATACTCATGTCAGTTTTGATCTTTCTTAGCTTTTGCTTGACAGGAGGAAAAGCAGGATCAATTGGCAACTTATGAGCTACCAAATCGGTGCTCAAATCGGTCGTATCATCATAAGACCACGCAAAGATGTCTTTATACTCATGCAAAGATTCAATTATATCTTTCTTTTATTGTGATTGATCATGTACACTTATCTTAGTCTCCCTGATATTTTCATGATCTCCTAAATTGATCACTTCAGTTTTCTCCAAATTGGGGTTTGACTTGTTCTCAAATTGTTTGAAATTTTTGCTTATATCCTCAAATGCTTCTTTTTCATCATATTCAACTTCTTTATTCACTATTTCATAATTAGATTGGGTTTTTAAATCTTATTGATAATTCTTCATACATGTCATATCATTAGAATCAACATAGAAAGAACTGTATGATAGAAAATAAATAAATAAATAAATAAATAAGTAAATATCAGACTCAAAATAAAACAAAGGGAGACTGCACTTTTATTTAAAACAAATCTAGAAAAAGTTTTACCCTAAAATACCAAGTTAAAAGATCTGAATTACAATACTAGAATGATTCAAATTATAGAAGAAGAAATAAACAAACTACTAAGATAGAAAGAAAATAAACAAACTACTAAGACTCCTTCACAATAGGGAGAGGATTGGCCTCCTAATTGTTAAGATGGACATCAGGGTTGATAAACTGCACATCTAGATTGTTGGTACCTTCCCCAATTTCAACCATATCAGCTTCAATGAACATATTTTGGAAAAGGCCAATCAACTCTGTATCACCATCATTCACAGACTCTGCAGCAGGTAACATAGAGGACCCAACAACGTTAACTTTGATGAAGGATTCGTGAAGTGGCGGTATCGGCTTGGTAAGTGTCCATAACACTTTCTTATGCATTTTAACCTTCTTTATATCTTCAGTAGTGGGCAGTATCCCAAACCAAAAGTATCAAGGTTCTCATGGAGGTTTACTTGATGAACCATACCTTGCAAAAACATCCCTAGACCTTTCCCTGGTTTGAAACCATGCTTCAACATTTCATTCACTACCATAACAGATGCAAAGGATAATTGTGGTCTTGCGATGAGATTCCCCTCGAGGATATGCTCAACAACCACTACCTCAGAAGTTTGATGAATTAATACTTTGTTTGAAGTATCTACTTTGATGGAGGAAATAGAGTAGTCTTTATACATGGATAAGTCTCCTTCACCATGAACAACTATCTCTTGTCTTTCATGTTCAAATTTCACCATTTGGTGCAACGTTGATGCGACTTCTTTAGCCCTATGAATCCATGGCCTTCCCAATAACATATTATATGAAGCATCAATGTTCAGCACTTGGAAATCCAAATAAAAATCAAAAGGCTCGATTGTCAATATGAGTTCTATTTCACCAATGGAATCAGTTTTTGATCCGTCAAAACCTTTGATGCATACATTGTTAGTTCGAATTCTTTCTACATTAACATTCAACTTTTGCAAAGTTGACATAGGACAAATGTTAGCACCTAATCCTCCATCAATTAACACTCAACTAACGATGGAATTCTCACATTTCATAGTAATGTAGAGACCTTTATTAAATTCAGTACCTTCCACAGGCAAGTCATCATCTAAGAAAGTAATCTTATTAGCTTCAAGTATCCTTTCAACAACTTTTTCCAGATGATTCATAATCTCACTGGGAACACATGCTTTGTTAAGAATCTTCATTATAGCCTTGCGGTGTTCTTCTGAATGTATTAATAAAGACAACAAAGAAATCTGTGTTGGTGTCTTCTTCAACTATTCTACAACAGAATATTCTGGAAATTTCATTTTCTTTAAGAATTCTTTAGCTTCTTCATCAGTAACAGGTTTTTTGACTGTCATTCGTTCTTCATCGTCTTGTTTATTCTTTCTTAACTCTACTGGGGCATAACATCTTCCATATCGAGTTAATCCCCCTACTTCGTCCACATCTTCAATCACTTCCTTCCCCTTGTACATCACCACAACACGATCGTAGTTCCAAGAAACTGCCTTAGTATTAACCATAGGCAACTATGACACTGGTTTAATAACAATGGGAGCTATAGGAGTTTTTTTTATGATTAAGAGAGGATTAGGAGATCTTCCTTGAACAATGTATTTTGGATTTACTTGAATTGACCCATCATTTTCTGAAATCTCTTTCTCCATCACCAAGGGAACATTCGATGATTTAGGTTTTGTTATCACCACCTCTGCTTCTACAAGTTTTTCTTTTGTCAAATCTACAGTATTTGTTGATTTTCTTGAATCAGTTTTAATTTTAATGATCGGCTTGAAGGATATTACAACATGTTTACCACTGGGTATCACTTCGAGCATATTTGCTTTATTATGATCTGGCCGCGGATTTTGATTGATATTGGGAGCATTTGGACTTTGTACCATAATCTATTGGGTGTCAATCAGCCCTTGAATAACTCTTTTCATATACCAATATTTCTCTGTGTCATGCCCTAGGGCATCAGAACAGTATTCACATCCTCCAGAATAGTCCAAGTTCTTCGGAGGAGCATTTGGGATTCTTCTCTTAATTGGGTTTAGAACATTCATTTTCTTCAGCCTATGAAATAAACTGATGTATGATATTTCAATAGGAGTGAAATTATCTTTCCCTATGTTATCCCTTTTGTAGTCTTCTCTAGGTCATAAATTAGACCTAGGAGGGCCTCTTTGAATTTATGGGACCGGTGGATGATTTTGGATAGTTGGTGCACGCCATTGCGGGTAAGAATGAGCCCGAGCATATGGTTGTGCATTGTAAATAGGATATTGGGGTGATGGAACGAAATATAATGGATTTTGTGCATATAGTTGATGCGCACCTCTCTAATTTCGTCGTGGACCTGGTATGACAGTTGCTACGTCCTATTTTCTATTCTTTCCCCCAAAACTTCTTTCACCACTTTGAATTGCCTGTGTTGTTGCTTTCAAAGCGGCTTGGCTGATAATCTTTCCTGACTTTATTCCATTCTCTACCATGTCTCCAACTTTAATAACTTCAGTAAATATGCTTCCAATAGTAGAAAGTAAGTGATGGAAATAATCGGGTTCTTGAGCTTGCAAAAAGATATTGATCATTTCAGATTCCTTTATCGATGGTCTTGCTCTTGAAGCCTTCTCTCTCCATCTGATAGCATATTCTCGAAAACTTTCAGTCATTTTTTTCTCATGTTAGCAAGCGTAGTGCGATCTGGCACTATTTCAATGTTATATTGAAGTTGCTGAATAAAATCTTGAGCCATGTCATCCCATATGTGCCAACGGGAAATGTCTTGGTCAATAAACCATTCAGAAGCTATTCCTATTAGGCTTTCTCCAAAGTAAGCCATCAATAATTCTTTTTTTCTCCTGCTCCCCTTAATTGGTTGCAAAACTTTTTCAAGTGAGCAACAGGATTGCCATGACCTTTATATTTGTCAAACTTTGGCATTTTGAACCCTAGCGGAAAATGGACGTCAGGAAACATACATAAATCTTTGTATGAAACACTTTTTGGTCCACCTAATCCTTACATATTCCTCATACTCTGCTCCAAGTTTATTACTTTCCTAGCCATTTCCTCTTGTTCCTTATTGTTAATAATCTTCTCAATCATGATTGGAGAATTGTGTTGATAAGCATGATAATGTGGATTTTGGGATTTGAAAGTCATTTCAGGAGGATACAATAGATCATGACTTGGTTTTCCCATATTCTTCGGTACTGCCGGTTGAGTGCCCATAGTATCTAGTGCTACAAAAGTAAAAAGAGGGTTATTTATAACAGACGGATTTGGTGGGTGCATGGTAGAAGTACCAGCAACGCCAGACATAAATGGGCCGAATCCTGGTGGGTGAAATGGATCACTAGTTTGAGCTGGGTCAAAATTTGGATCATTCGAAGTCGAAAGTCCAGGGATTGAAGAAGACGGGGATTGTCCATTCAACCAAGCTTGGTACATCTCCGCCATCTATTATTTCAATGACTTTATTTCTTCCATTGATGCTACTTCCTGTGAAATCAACTGATTTTGCTCGTCTTCACTGTCAGACCCTATACCTTCTCTGCAGGTCATTTTTATTTTACCTTTGTATCTAGTGTTATACAGATGTGATGCCAGTTTAAACCATAAACCAACCACCAATTACTTTATCTTTCTGTAACCAAGTAGAAAACGGGTGAGTGTTATATATTTAACACATTATAATATCACGTTATATGTCATGCTTCTATATGCATTTTCCAACCTATCATGGAAGGCTTTGTGTTTCATCCCGGCTTTTCTAGGCGTATATATATATATATATATATATATTAAAGTTATGATCGAACTCTTTAGAGGGTTGCCTACGTATTATGCCAGGACATGAATCAGAAATTGTGAAGTTCAGGAGGAATTTAACAAAATGATTGTTTTGCCTTTTTTTTGAAGAAAATAAATAAAGTGAATTAAAACATATGTAATATATATATAGAAAATAAATAGTCAACTTCAATACATTCTATAATATAAATACGACAAAATAACAGACCCAACTCCTAAAATAAAACCTACTAACTGACATCTGAAAACTAAAAGACATAACATCTAAACAAGAAGTTTTTAAGACTGAAAATGAAAAACTATGACAAAGAAAACAACTATCCATTCAAGGAGACTTCGGCTTAATATGTCCTCCCAAACCCAAGTATATGTCCTCCAATGAAGTAGTGAGACGTTGTGCAAAAACTGATACTTATGCCAAAAAGTCTTCACGATCCAACTGCTGGTAATCCAAACCCATTCTGGCAGTATCTTATGCTACACGGTAGACCTTTCCTCAAAGAGAACTGAAGGCCTAATCCCATTCATGGTCCTGTCGATCTCGGAAATCAACCATCTCTCTTGCACGCTGTTCACGAGCAGAAGCAACCTCCAATTGTTCTAGCAATATTCCGCTTTCACGGATCCACTGAGATCTCTCTCGATCAAATTATTCTTGCATATTCTTTTCAACTTATTGCATTTGCTGTCGGCGAGATGCGGCAAGTTCTACAACGTGTGACCCCCTAGTGGTAGCCAGTTTGATTTATCCCCGAAGTGCAACCTCAATATCTGCTGCTTTAGCTTTCTCTTCAGCAAATTCCCTTTGTTGTTCATCTATTTTCTCCCTGGCATGCTCTAATTCTTCTATCAAAGATTGGTTGGTCTCATGATGTTCTCGCATGGCTCTCTCAATCCCTATCCTGATTGCAGCTTCCTGATCTATAGGTTCCCTAACCGATCTTTCTGGTCTGGCTGGTGGACTTGACTGTTCTTCAAACCATTCATGGTAATCTTGGTGCACTTCTCCTTTCTCACTCTCTATGACCATTGTTTTAATCCCCATGATACGGCAACCCTCCCAAATCTGCTGGGCTAATTCCTCCGGAAGTGGGATTTCTGGTCTGACATCAAATACAAACTCGGTCATATTTTTTGTTATGGGAATTATTTGACATCTTCCTAGCTGACGTACAACTCTCAATAGAACATATGGTTGAACACCCCTAATACCCATTAATAACAAGAACGTCCAAATGACAGAACTATGTATGACTTGACTCCAAGGGAACCAAGGGAGATTCCATGTGATTTTATCTGCTGTCAGACAACGAAAAAGCTTATCCCAATCTCTAACTCTTTCTGGGAATTTATATTTCTCTAACCCCTCTTTGTAATCTTTGATGCGATTGAATCTTTCAGGATTAAATATTGCCATTGTAGGACATCGGTAGAGATACTCCACAATCCACATCTGTAACAAGATATTACATCCCCCCAAAAAAATCTTTCCTTTCTGACAAACGGTCAAAGCACGGTAGATATCTGCCAGGATTATTGGTACCATAGTGTAATCTTTCTTAATCAGTATCTGTACCACCCCCGCTAAATAAATATTAATTTTTTCTACTCTCCTCGGGAAAACTATAGTGCCTAGAAAGGCTACCATGAATGCAAATCATCTGTAAACTTTCCAAGCCTCAAAACTTCCCTTATTACAAAGTTGTTTACTGTACTTTTCAAACCCCTCTTGTCTTCCATATCTGTCATACAAAAACTGCAAGAAAACCCAACCTTTTTTCATTGATTCTTCTTTCGAGTTTCGTATGTTCATAAGCTTGTAGAATCTGTTAATCGAAATGAGTCTTGGGGATATAAGTTTCTTTCGATGCATATCTCCATATCCAACATAGGCCGCTATCTCCTCTACAGTCGGAGTCAACTCAAAATCCGAAAAGCAAAACACATTGTTCTTTGGGTCCCAAAAGGTTAGTAATGCATAAATCACCTCTCTATTAGGCTTGATTGACATAATACTCGTCAAAACACCCAAATACTTATGTATCTCTTCATAATCGAATGTATCCATTTCGTTCCACCATAACCAAAGTTGCAAAGGGGTACAATCCACAACCTGAAGTGGTACACTCTCATCCCTCTTTCTCTTTGGTCGTTTTCCACAAACAGGAGGAAACATTTTATACCTATTGACAATGACATAAGATTAATAAATGTCTAGACTTATGCAGGACTTAATTCATTAATTTTTTAAAAGAATTTTTAACTTGACTCGTGAGAACTAGTACGACCATTAAATTAGGGCCTAGATGTAAAGAATGATTTTATTAAAAATCAAATTGAGAGAAACATGACTGATAATATTTTTAGGAGAAACACTTATTTAAATTGACTCTATCAAAAATTTTGTAATAACAGACCTCTAGACGATTTCATCTATATGTTTGGAGACAACACCCCCTAAGTTCACTTAAAAGAACAAAAGGAAATTAAAATAAAATGACTTAGAAAATAAGAAAAGAAAAATGATTGTTTTATGTATGAAATTTTATAAAAATTTCAGTCTCACGACCCCTAAAGGTTCAGGACTGTTAAAAAATATATGTTTACATATTTTATTATTTTACAAAAATTCAGCTCACAACCCCTAAAGGTTCAAACTATTATAATTTTTATGTTAAAATTAATTTTGAAAATAAAAATGAAAAGTAAAATAAAGATAATAATATTCATGAAAATAATCATTTTTTTATCTTTATTATTATTATTTTTTTCAAAAATAATCTTCGATAAATTTGTGAATAAATATATATTTTTTTTCAAATTCAAAGTCGTATCCCGGATAGGACTTCCTACGCATCCCACTAAAAAGTCAAAATCAGACCCTCGTAGTTCATGAAAATCATAAAACTATGTTACTAAAATTTTCCTTTCTTTTAAAAATAAAATTTTTCTTTCAAAAATGATTCACTAAATGTGACGATAATTTAATTTCTTGCATTTTAAAAGTTTCCTAAAGCCGGTCAACAAACAAACAGCCTTCCAAACAAATGTCAAAGAGCACGTAGGATGCACATGTTGGTCTTTATAAAGTAGGTCACCTATCCTAGACAGACCCGGCCCCTATGCCGAGTCCCGCTAAGTCAAATGCATATAATGCAAATAAAGCGACACCTAATAGGGATAACCAAATTCTGAGTTTTCAGTTCTTATAAGTTTAAACCTATAGGGATAGGTGTCTAGACTGTCTTACCCGAGTGGACACTCGAGCCGAGGAGGGACAACTTGGTCGGTAGCAGGGCAACACCGCCTTTATTGTTTATCCGAACCCCTCCTAACATGTGTAACTATATCCTTCACTAGGTGTCTTGACACTCCGGCTATCTCAAAAACGAAAGTAGGATTCATGTGCTGCATTTCTTCTATCCTATTTCAGAGACTCAGAGGGGGTGCGCAAGAGAAGACAATATATAATACAGTTCAATCAATATCAAAGTGGTAAATAAGCGAAAAGTAGCACATAAGGCCAACAAACACAATATCAACAATAATTAAAGAAAATATAAGTCAATATAAAAAGCTCGAATTCTTATTATTCCCCAGCAGAGTCGCCACAGATGTCACACCCCTTTTTCGCCTCGAAGGGATAGGGTCGAAGGGTTTTTCCAATTAAAGTGATGGTGTTGAATAGGGATTAATTCTTATCATTTTCAGAGTCGCCACTTGGAATTGAGTTATGGTGTTCCAAGTCACCTTATTGAATCCCAAATCAAAAGAAAATGACTCTTTGTTGGTCTGAGAAAATAGAAGACTGGGTAAGGAATTCTGTTGACCGAGGGGAAGGTGTGAGGCTCCCCTCGAGTTCCGTGGTTCTAGCACGGTCGCTTTATTGACTTATACTTAACTTAAACTATTTAGAAAAATCGTATTAAGGCCTAAATTTTCTCATTTTTAATATACCTATAATATCTCTATATCTCTTATATTAAATAAATCAATGAAAGTTAATTTTTAGAAAAATATTTTTCAAGGTGCATTATTGCATCCCTGAATTTCAAAATATCTCATAAAGATACGTACGTCGCATTCTTCATTAAGATGAAAGTTATATCAAACGTGTTTGAAATTTGCCTAACATTAAAAACACACCTTCATCATTTATAACTCATAACAATTTTTATCTATTCAAAATAATTAATCTTGACAAAAATCTTAAGAGAAATTTATTTAAAGCGGTTAATTAATAATAAAATTATTAAACTTTATTACTAACGACGAAATAAAAATAGAAATTCATTCAAAAAAAGGTCAATTAATTTAATAACTAATTACTAGTATTAAATTTTGTTAATAATAATGATACAAAATAAAATAAAATGATAATAATAATAATAATAATATAATAATAATAATAATAAATAATGCAAATACATAATTAATTATATTTTTACCATATTCTGCTAATTGAAAAAAAATGATTTATTAAATCTATTTTTTCTAAATTAATACAACTTAAATAATAGATTATGAGATGAACTCAAATTCCCAAAACTATTCTAACACAATGAAAAGTAATTTAAGGAGAAAAACAAGAAAACTGTATCCCATCTTTGACAAAACTCCACCAGGGGACCTTTCAATTGCAAGTTTTAAATGATTTTTTTGGCTAATTTAGGTCATAACAGTAGAATACAGGAGTGGGGTTGGACTGGTCATTGGTTTTATGGCCGCTACAGGCAATAGTATGTCGGAATTTTGATAACGGAAAAAGGGAGAGGGGCGATAGGTCGCCGGCGTTAGTGGCGTGGATTCGGTGATAGATTGTTCGGAGCGAGAAATGGCGCGGCAAAAAAAGGGGAATGGCGACGAAGATGGCTGGTTTCGCTGGCGACGGTGTATGGGGAAGGGGAGAGGGAAAGACAACGCGGGGCCGGTTGGTTCACTACTGTGGTGATTCCGACCAAATCCGACTCCGGCAAAAGAGAGGGGGATGACGGGATCTGGGAGAAGGGCGTGAGTGGCATCGGATCCGTTTGATCGCCGACAGAGATGATGATTCCGGCGAAAATTTTGCTAGAATTTTTTTTTTATCCGATTTTGTTCATCCTCCCTTTCCCAATCACTCCTTTCCTTTTTTTCATTATTTTTTCATCGACTTTTTCTGTTCTTCTCTGTTTTCGATTTCTATCTCACTTCTCTTCTAAATTTTTTTTACTCTTTCTGGTATGTACTGGTATGTGTGTGCCACTATGTAAATGTAAAAATCTGTGAATATGTGTGTATGTTGTACATTGTTATGTGAAAAAGTGTAGATGTATGAATATGTTATTTCTGTGTACAAACATATAAATATTTAGCAGTTAAAATACAATACATAGTAACGAACAAATTCACATAATAGATCATATACACATATTAAATAATTCATGAAAACTATTTAAACAAACTTCATTCATATTTTGGTTTCTAATAGAATTTTATACAACAAATAATATAGGATTAAAGAGGAACCTGTAAGGAATTAAATTGAATAATGTTGCAAGAAATTTTCACCAGAAAATTTGAACGGAATCTTAATTCACTTATACTTTTTCCTCTCTTTGGACTGATGATTTTTCTCTCTGTTAATTTTCTCTTTGTTTTATTTTTATCCGATATTGTAGAGTTCAAGTACGTAGTCTCTGCCTTTTTTTTAACTGAATAGGGAGTCCTTTTATAAAAGGACTTTTTAGAGGGAACGGTTAGAAGTCAAATAAGGGGAAGGGAGAAAAAAATTTTAAAATTTTAAAATTAAAATCTATATATTATATATTATATAATTAATAATAATAAATAAAGATAAATAATAAATAGAAGTAAATGAATAAATAAGATAATAGAAAAATAAACAAATGAAATAATAAAACAATAATATAATAATAATTAATTAATTTGATATTTAATTAAACATAATAACAATTTATAAATATAATAAAATAGTATTTAAACTACTAATTTATTTATTAATATTTATAAAAGAAAAAATATATTTTTAATTTTTATATTAATTTTTAAAATTAGAATAAAAATAAAAATAATATATGATTAAATATAAATATAAATATTTAATATTGATTAACAAGTTAAAATTTAGGGAGAATAAAAAATCACGTGTCTACACATATGCATGAACAATATTAATGAATGACGTGAGTATAACTAAATGAGAGTGCACGCGTGAATATGTAAATTGTAACTGAGATCGTGATAACACTGGGATACCAAATCTGAATACTGATTTATTGATATATGAGCCTACTGATACTGGATTACTGATAGCTAAGTGACTGTATTTGACAGTCTTGATTCTGTGGAACTATACTGAGTTTCGTTCTGAGCTGAGTGATTGTATCTGATAGTCCTAATTTTTTTGTAGAACTAAACTGAGTTCTATACTGAGACTGGAACTGAAACTGAGACTATAGGAAGTAATCATCTAACCGACATGCTTCTCTCTGAACTGATTGGGGTCCAACCTATAACCCCAGTTGAAAGGGTGTCACTACCATGCCATGGGTAAAGACAAGCTAAGTCACCCTCATCTGGCAGGTGCTCTGAACCAGAACAGTAGTACCCTCAACTGGCAGGTAGATCACCTCATCAACCCCCAAATGGAAGGTTGATGTCTCAACCTATGTTGGCTACGTAGTTCTGGAACACAAGGACTGCTTCTAAGAATTACACCCTCTACTGGCAGGTGAGTCCTCATCCGTGGGTTCACTCGGTGGTGAATCCTACTCCTAACTGAATAGACACTGGACTGGATTCTAAACTGTTCTAGGATGGACTGAACTATTTCTGATCGTACTGTATAACTAAACTGAACTGAGTTCACTGGGATCCGGTGGACTGACAAAATACTACTGGATTCTGTTAACTGTCTGAATTCTACCAATCGTGACATGACTAATACTATCATGTGACTGACAATAGCTCTAGGTAAATAACTAAATTATCGGGTATTAAATACCCCCAGGACTCGATAGCATAACATATACGACATGGCACAATATTGAAACATAATAGCTAAGAACTTGGTCATCGTACAATCGTTTGGGACATTCTAGCAACCACTTACATGACATGAACCTGAATATATGCTAACATGATATAATTTCACTATTCAACTCACATAAACAATTCATCAAACACTTGAAAGACATAATCTATGCACATGACACTAAAACAACATGTAAGCATCATAGTTCAATTCCACATTTACAACTTCAAGGGTTTCAACATGGTTTCACATGATAATGCACACATATCAATCAATTCCTCATGAATCTTGTAGTAAATCATGAACTAGAAACCCCATTAACATGGTAATCATGAACACATTCAAATTCAATAGAGTTATAATTATTTTGTGTCGTGGATCAAGTATGTACCTACAAATTAAAATATAAAGAGCATAATAAGAAGATTGGTAGATGTGTCTGATACTTTTAATAGACACAAGAATACATAAGTACCTATTGAAACTTTCATAAAAATTATTCAAGAGCATGTCACATCAGCTATGTTTCTTAAACAATACTCTGGTCTAGGTCTCGAATGGTATTTCGGGATGAACAAATCATTTTCCAGCGTCGGTATTCTATTATTAAAGTTATTCCATGCATATCTTAAATTTCACCTTATTACTTGCCTTTGCTGCATTCTATATTCGATCCTTCAATGCCTTGTCTTTATATTTCTGTCTAAAATTTTGATACATGTATCTGACACAATTTCTATGTTTTGCTTCTGGAAATAGTTCCTTAACGACTCCTATCAATTCTTGTAACATTAATTTTAAATAGTTAACTATATACTACAAAAAATATGAGTGAACTTGAAAGATAAAGGACTTGGATGTTTCACCTTTTGTCTATCAAACATAAATGCAACATAGTGACTATTCGTTATCTCTAAATCATATCTAAGATAGGTAGGAACCAACTCCAAGTCTGATTACTTTCAGCTTCAACGATCATAGTATATGCAATAAGAAATATGCAATCATTAGGATCAATTGCAACGACAGCTAACAAATTGCCTCCATATGTGCCCTTAAGCCAACAACTATCTAGGCTTATTAACGGCCTAAACCCATCTTGATGGCTTCCTTCAAAGGACAAAGACACATATAAAATTCCTTAAATTTACCTTTATTTCTCTAAATATCTACATTAAAGTTTGGATTTCTATTCATCAAATCAGCCCTATAACCTTAACAGTTTTTCATATTGTGCACCATTATCGCCATAAAATCTATTTTAATGCTTGTCGTTTTGCCTTCAATGTCTTCATATATTCTATTATGTAGACAAGGTCCTTCTGCACCATCACAATTATTCCACTAGTATCCCATGATAGATCAACTCTAAGAATATTAAAATACTTGCGTGTAATTCATTGAGGTGTCATATGAAAATTGTCAGACATGGAAGGACCTATATGATTTATATTCAGGATTTTGATATGAATTGTGGGATAAAACATACTTAATGGACTTTCAAAGACATGAAATGAACACCCAAATTGCTTATATTTACAAGTATGTCTTTTTTGGTCATTGACGGTGAAGTATATTTGTCTCATATTTTTAATTTCTCAATTCATATAGGCCCCCTTAAATTTGTCACAATTGAAAAATTTCATCCGTACATCTAAAATAGGGTTGTCATTTTCTGCATCTTGCTTTGTATATTCTACCGCGTCTTTTGAATTAGTACCCCACTCTAGAAATTCATCACAATTATAATAATCTGATTCTGCATTCTTATTCACTTATGAAATTAAAATTTCATTAGTGGGTGGACCAACCTTATTACTCCGATTACAAGTACCTTTTTGGGCTCTACCTTTTGCCTTCATGCCACGGCGCTCAGTAACAACATCATGATAATCTTCATCATCTTCCTTCAAATTGTAATTGGAATCATTGAAATTATCATCCTCTACCTCTCCCTCAATTTTACTTCGGACAATCCCTAGTACATTATCGCTTAAATTCAGAACATTACCATCTTTAACTTCTTCAGTTGATGCTAACTGTGACGATGTTCCCTAGAAACAGATATTAAAATCAGTGTAGACAAATAATATCATAAACAAGCAGAATCCAAAGGTTCTTTGTTTAATATCCACATTAATAAGAACCCTAATTCCACTTGTCTTCTTCAATTCAACAACAAATAATTACATATAAAAATAAGGAAACTCAAAATTAGAAAAAATTATAATTTTTTCATATAAACAAAAAATAAAATGTTAAGAGCACCTTATTTTCTCGGGAGTTAGTTGCGTAGTATTCCTTTTTCTCGTGAAACAAAAACAAGTTAGAGCCCTCTATTTGAGATTCACATGTTGTTTTCTATTCCATCTTCAAAGTAATTTTTTGAAACATAGCGCTAAATCGAGATAAGAGAGAGAGGAGAAATCCCTAACTAGGAAAAGAGAAATGAGGAAAAGCGAGAAAGAGATGCTAGAAATCCTAACTTAAGGGGAATGAACGATAAACGGGTAAAAGAGTTATTAAATGAATATTTTGTAGTTTTTAAAATTCTGTTATTAAAAGAAATTTCACAATAAACAAAAATTAGTTTAAAAAATAATAAAATGGGTTGAGTGACTTTCTGTGTAAAATATCTAAAGTTGAGTGACTTTCTGAGTACAATCCAAAGTTAAGTAACTTTCTGAGATAAAAGTCTAAAGTTGAATGACCATTTAAAATATTAACTGTAATTCGCAATGGATAGAAAAGGTATAGTTCTTTTTGCTGTAACTTTAATCATTATTTTTTGCAATTAGCACTACTACTACTACTATTACTGCTTCTCTTTCTCCTTCTTCTTCTTCCTTCTCTCTTCCTCCTCCTCCTCCTCTTCCTCCCCTTCCTCCTCTTCCTCTTCTTCTTATGATCACATCATGTCTAGAAAAATATTGCCACAACTCATGTGTGATATTTGTTTCCTTGATTCACCATGTTTCTGCACAGATCGTGCAACATGTTGTGGTTGAGGGAAACGTTAACGAGTATCGATCTGTAACAAGTTGTCTCTCTTATTTTCTGCATAACTTATATAGTTTTCTTGATGGTTGTTACATATATCATTTCATAATGTATCGTATTGTATTGAAATGCTAGTTGTTTTTTTCTCGTACTCTCCATCTTTACTTGAAATTGGGATAGATAGTATTATTTTTCGTCTGTAATGCAATACTCCATCAAATTTAATATTATCAAAGGATGATATACAGTGCAGGTTCCATGGTGAAACAAGTAAGGCATTTGTTTTAGGCCCCCAAAATCTTTTTAGATATAATATATAGATGTTTGGACATAAAAAAATGTAAAATTTAGGGAAAAAATATTTATTTTCACATTGGGAATGATATATGAAATTGGAGTTTGTTTGGACATGAATAGAAATTGAATTTATTATTTAATTTTGTGAGCGATTTGAAGTGTGAATAGTTATTTTGAAGTTTTTCAAATTCATGAAATATTGTAGCAGTTTTAATTCAATACTTATTTGAAATTGTTAGATGACGAGAATTTTTAACAATATTATCTTAACTTTGAATTCTATTTAAAATATAATAATATCTCTGATATTGTTTATTTAAACTTATTTTCAAAATTAATAGTATTAGGGAAAGTAGTATAAGTAAAAAAATAATACTTTAAAAAACATATTCAAGGAAATAAAAAGACTTTGATGCTTTTTCAAATTATTCTACTTCAGAGATAGAGAGATATTTTTATAATTAGTTCGTTTTCCTTTTATTATTCTTATGAAATAATGTTAACAGTTCCTATAGCAATTGCCTCAACAGAAATATGTTTTTAAAAATTCAAGTTAAAAAATCTTACCTAAGATCAACAACTCTAAAGAAAGACAAAATGAGTTTACTGGAATATCATTTAAAAAAATTATTAAAAGAAATAGAAAATAAGAAAATTATTACTAATTTTGCATGTAAAAATGCTAGAAAAATATATTTTTTTAAAAAAAGATTATTATTTTTTAATCTTAAGGCCTCCAAGTAATTTTTAATTTTAGACCACTAAAATAATTAAATTGCCCATGATGATATAGTAAAATTATCATTTTATTTATTATTGCTTGATGAGTGTTTAGAGTCAACACGAACCAAATGCATCTCAACGCCCTTGGTGATATCATCCATGGCCCGCAGTAAACACAAAATTCAAAACTAGAATGTGAATTCATTTATATTTACATTGTATTCTTCAAACAAAGGGGCTCTCCTCAAGTCAACTATGACCAAATTGATGAACATCATTAATCATTTAGATATTTAAGTGACTTGTTCTCTTTGTTCTAATTACTCTTTCCGTCCCAAATTATCCGTCTCAAATTGAGATGACACATTAATTAAGAAAAATAATTAATAATATGCCTAATTTGCCATAGTATCTCTATTCGATGATGTTTACATTTTAATTTAAAGAAAAAGTAATTAATGCAAAAGGTAAAACATGAAAAAAATTTGTCTCTTCTTGATTAATGAAAAAAGACAAGTAAAATAAAAATTCAAATTAGAAAATTTGGGACGAATAATTTAGGAATGGAGGGAGTATGTGATTGTATTTGATTGACTAACATAAATTTTAAGAAAAATTCTTTGTTTTGTTAATTTAAAACTTATGGCCTTAAACTGTCATGAAATCTTTGTGATCGACTACATAAGCATATCATTTAAGAGTAAAAATTAAAGTTTAATAGAGAATTGAATCTGAATATAAAAATGAGCCAGTCATTCTTTTTAGAACTAAAGTAATTAAGGAAAAATGATGTCTAAACAAAAGAGGGAGCCTTGGCATAGTAGTAAAAATTGTCATCATGTAATTAGGAGTTCATCATGAATTCAAGTCATAAAGACAATCTTTTGTAGAAATATATGCTAAGACTGTGTACACAAGTCTAATGTGGTTGATCGATCCTTCCCTAACCCCATACATGATAATATATGTTGTTGCACAATAAGCGGTCTCGAATTCAAGCTACAAAATAACCTTCGTAGAAACAAAAGATAAGACTACATATATCAAAGTGATTTAACCTTTTCCAAGAAGCCATAAATAACATAAATTTAGTGCACCAAGTTATCCTTTTAATTAATGCTTCTATTTTCACATGATTTCCTCTATATAAAGGTGGACCAATTAATTGTATTTCACTTCATATATAACATAGTCTCCACTCTCTTCTAGTGACAATGGCAAGAACCAAAAAAACAATTTTTGCTCTTTTCATTGTTTTATCATCACTTTGCTTCAACCCAATTAGTAGCTCAAGGGATATTGTTTTTGATAATCCAATTAAACACAGAACCCTCTTATCCCATAAGACAAGTGATGTTAGTCCTGATGTCATTGCAAGTTGTAGAGTTTGTGTGGAACAATGTGGTTCTTGTACTTGTTGTATTGCAAAATTAAAGCATTAATATTACTTAATGTTGTAATATTAAATATGTTTTTTTTAGCCGGGGATCTATAAGAAATATCCTTCCTATCGATTAGATAGATAGAGATCAAGTTTGCCTATAATCTATTCTCTTAAGATCTCACTTTACGATACATTGGATATGTTGTATATTGTTTTAATATTATATGTCAATTATAGCCAAATATGTAAGGCTTCATAAATAAAATTATTTTCTTCTAATCCTGATGTTATACCAGTAGTTATTCTACATTTGAAAGAAGTATGAAAACAACAAATCTTTTCTTGGGGTTTGTTAATAGAAATTTATTTTTTATGAGAAAGACATTTTCTGATGTTTGCCGGAGAAAATCACAATTTCCCTCACTTAAAAGGCGAATTTATTTTAATAATTATTTCAACTTAATCTATATAACTTTATGTTACTTCTATATTGACACTTGACTTGTTATTATTAATTTTTTTTACTTAAAAGTTTTATGAACACTCTCTAATTTAATTTGCTAATATTATTATTAATCTTTATAATATAATCTTTTCTAAAAAATATTTCTTACTAACCAATAAAACAACGAAATACATTTTTCATAAGAAAATAACTTCCATTTTACCCCACACATATTTCTTTCCCTTTCATGTTCTTCCCCTAGTTGGGAAGTTTCTACAAGCCTGTCATCCACTTTAGTTCCATTTTTTTTAATTCATATTTTAATGATATGCTCATAATTCAAAATAATGACAAGTAGAATAATTGAACCGTTTATCAAGAAACAAAAAAAGAAGTAACATAATATTTTCTTCCTCTTTTCATTCAATATTTGTTGGTAATTTATCTTCTTTTATGCATGTTAAACTCATTTCTTAAAAGAAATTAAAAAATTTTACAAATAAGTGGGAGCATTTTGGAAAAAAATTATTATAAAAGTAATATTAAAAAATTTAATTAAAGTTTTTTAATTTAATATTATAAACAACTAATATGAAATAATTATATCTAGTAAAATAATCAATTAGTATAAGATGGGGTGTATTTAATTTTCCTCTGTGGTCTAAAAGATTATCGTGAAATTTCCACCATTTTATTTTCCTTGAATACTTTACCATTTGAATAATTTATATTGCTTTATTGCCCACTTTAAAATACCCAAAAGAATCTTGAAAAAATATGTCTATAAAATTATCAACAATGCCAATAAATAAACCATTTCCATAAAGGAAATTAGTATCAATAATTTGAATATATATGAACCATGGCAAAGATATTTAGAACACTAACAAAAATACTTCCATTTATCACAATTTTCTTAATGATCCTTTTCTTCCTTTGCAACTCCTCATCCAATTATCATAATGTAATAGTTATTGGTGAATGGTGATAAATCAACATCATCTAAAATTGATAAAAATTATAATGATATTATTGTTGCATCAAAGAGAATTTCAGATGAATTGCGATGATGATGAATGGAGCATTGGCCTTGCTATGCTTGTTATGCTTTTCCATGCTCATGTTCTTCTTAAAAACGGCGTGTTAATTCCTGAAGTTACAAATATAGTTCAAACTTTAAAAAAATAACAAGAATTCATCATCATCATATTTGTACTATTTCTCCCTTCATTCCATGATCTCGTGTATCGATTATAATCCTTTGTTTTGAGAATAAGAATAAATAATCATGTCATTAATTCGGTGGATATATATGTGAAAATCTTATGTGGTACAAATTTAACCTTCCTGATAATAACTCCTTTAGTTTTGCAATATGATTTGTGTTTTTATTAAACATTGCATCTTCATTTTCTCTCTCTTTGTTTTTTAGTTTAACTTTTATATACTGATTACACAAAAGAATTTATATATCATCAGATATGTCATCGAAAAAATAGTTACATGCTAGTCTACGCAACAACTTTAGCTAAATATATCTGCATGGCATAACTATGATAAATTAATAGGAAGAAAAGTATTTTACTAATAATGATTGATAAATTTAACATTTATAATAATTAAGGGCATTTTAGTAAAATTATCTATTACAATACAGTATCATATCGTCAAACCAAACACTAAAACTGTTATTAAACAACAGTTAACGATACAGTCTAACCAAACATTGTATTGTACTGTATTGTATTGTATAATAACATACCATACAGTACCGTACATTACGCAACCATGGCACACCACCATCCAAACAAAGTGTTAATTAAACTTTTGAACCATGGTAAAGAAAAAGTCGGTGTCCATTTTTGCATTTTTCTTGATATTTTCCCTACTTTTCTTCATTGCCAATTCATCTTCTTATAATGATAATAATAATAATAATTTTAGTGACAAATTTGCAAATATAGACAGTTACTTTACTCCAATATCAAAGGATTTTTTTGCTGAGCTTAAACGTAGAAAAATGGGAATTTGCTCTTGTACACCTTGTTGTTACATATGTGCCATGTCCTACATCTTAAAAGTGGGCTATCTAGTAAGGTTCGATTTATATATGATGACAGTGTAAAGAATTTTTACATTATTAGGTCATGATCCATATTTGTGCTTTTAGCAGGCTGACTGTCGTGACCTGCATCATTTTTAAGATTACAAATTCGATGACTTTTTCATGGAGCTAGGGTGGTCAATTACGTGCATGTGCAAATATCTTTCAGGTGATCTTGTAGCGTGAAAATTTATTTATATTGTCGAAGGATATTAGTGAAACTCAATAAAGTTATCATGTACCCCATGTGTTTGCTTTATTTTCATGTGTCCTATACAAGCCAAACGTTGTAATAAACTTCCGTTGTATGTATGAATAAAAGGTTCCTTTGTTAACCCAAAAAAGGAGTACTTCCTCGTGAACCCCATTTCAAGTGCTCGAGCATCTATTAATCTCGTATTAAACTATATATATTTATGATCACCCAGAAGATAGATATTGAGATTGATGCAATGATTTTAAGTTGGTGCTTAAGGTTGGTTGTTTCTGATTAGTATCAGGGTTTGATTCCTACATTGCAGATTTTAATTTTAAAACAAACTTATACAAACAGTGACTATTTAGACAATAGATATTGTGGTTGGTGCAGTGGTTACAGGTTGGTGCTTAAAATTGGTTGTTTTTCTTTAGTATCAGGGTTTGATTCCTACTTAGCACATTGTTTTTATTTTAAAACAAACTTTCTCTATTTATTTATTATTCACTTAAAAAAAAATTTTGCGTGCCGATAATTTTTTTTTCTCTCTCTCCCTTTTGCTAACTTTTTTGGGATAAACTGAATATATATATATAACACTAAGGGGGTGACAAAGAGGAGGAGCGCTGCGTATAGCAGTGCCAAGAGTACTGTGATTATTACAAATCATACTACTAATGCTAGGCTTAGCATTTAAAGGTACAGATAAACTATTACTAACATATTCATTCTCAAAACATAGTAGCATATTAAACATAGAGCAAGAAATTAATCTACTACATAGTACTCCACTAGTGTCTCGGGGGTTTGGACCACATGTGATAAAAGAGTTTTAAAATGAGGTGTAGGTGACATAAGTCTTAATAATTGAGTAAGGTGACAATTACTTAATTATGGATTAAGAAAGTTTGGAAAACTTCAAAATAAACCACAAGTTTTTAAATTTACAATTTGATCCAAATGTTAGTTAATATAACAAAAAACGAAGGAAAAAAAGGCGCTTTTTTCCCTCTCCTCATCCGTTGTTATTTTCTCTCTCTTCTCGATATTTGTTGTTCATTGTTGTTGCTACTTTATTCATCATCTTCTGATTCATTATCATCAACTTATACTTCATTATCATCTTCATATTCTTCTTGTTGACCATTATTGTTGTTGTTGTTGTTACCCCAACTGCTGCTCTTTGATCAAATTCTTATGTCAAATTTTATTTCATAAATCACTTTCAACTTTGGAATTTACTTGAGAGGAGACTTTGGTAAGTCAGATTATATTTTTTAGTTGAATTTTTCATCTGGGTAACTGCTAGTGTGTTGTTTTTTCAACAATAGCTAGCACGCGAACATGAATGCAATATAAGAGTAATCTGTTTAAACAGATCCATTATCTACGATCAGTGGCGGACCCAGGAATTCAAGGTTATGGGTGCTCAAATTTTTTTATAAAAAATAGTATGTAGCTGTAGGGATTCGAACCTAGAAAACTGGACATGGGAGTCACATTCTCAAGCCACTGCGCCCAACCATATTTTACCACTTATATAATTATACCTAATCTACATCGAGTTTAGTGGGTGCCGGAGCACCCCAAAATTACACATGGGTCCGCCCCTGTCCGCGGCACCAGATAAATGTTCTGTTGTACCAGTAGACTCATGTTGGATTCATGTTTATGGTTCTAGGTGCCCGTAATATGAATCGAATAGATGGGTATTCTGTTGCACCATATTAGTAATCTGTTTCAACAGATAAATAATCTGTTTCATCAGATTACTAATCTGTTTCGAACAACAAAATACAGCTCATGTCACAAACCTAACAGATAACTCATATGCTCTTGCTATTGATACTGGAATCAAATTATTTCCTAATTGTAGACATGTCATTTGTTAAGAAATAGAAATAGACAACACGAAAATTAAATAAGAAATAAAAAGTCAAGTGCATCAAACATAAATATTTATAAAACAAAAAAAAAATACATAGATAAAAGAAAAAAAAAAGCCTAATAATTATTATCATCATTATTATTTGTATGGCCAGCCGGCCAATCTTCAACCGGCAACAACAACGCCCCCCTCTGCCTGCGGATCTCCCGCAGCATCCTTACTCTGACGGCGACCAACTCCCAATGCAGGCCATGAACCTCCTTCTACAGTTCCCGCATGCCGTCTCGTAAAATAGCGACATCCCACACAGGACATCCATATTTAGAAAACGCATAAGTTGACAAAACACACGTAAAAACAAAAGTAAAGAAAAGAAAGAATTCGAATGTAATGTAATATACAATGAATATTTACACAAAAATCAAGAAAAAAACTTACCAGAGACAGGAAAAAGCTATCAAGTCCTTGAAGAGAAAGTAGTTGAAGGTATAACAAGAGCAAGGAATAAATAGTGTGTAGTAGAACGAACGACTGAGTAAGGAGGGACCTATTTATAGAGGATTGAACTTGAATGAGTTAGGCAAAAAATCGCAACTGTTCACCTCCATTTATTAATGACATTCTTGATTACTGTAAAAAGTTATGACTTAATTAAATTAAGCAATATTGTGATAAGTCATGACTTTTCAGCTTTATTATTATTAATAATTAGTTCTTTTCAGGAACCGTTTTTACAATGAGTTGGACAATAAATTCTATATTTGTTGCATCTGATAACTCATCTGTGACAATAGATATATAATCCGTTGCAACAAATAGATAACCTGTTGCATCAGATAATATATCTGTTGCAACATATAATCTATATATCATTTTTTAAGAAAATTATCTTCATGACATCCAAATTTTCTGACTTTTTAATTATATAAATTTATAAAGCAGATTTAAAGGCACAACTGTTCACCTCAATTTATTAATGACATTCTTGATTACTGTAAAAAGTTATGACTTAATTAAATTAAGCAATATTGTGATAAGTCATGACTTTTCAACTTTATTATTATTAAAATAATTAGTTCTTTCCTGGAATTATTTTTTTTACACTGAGTTGGACAACAAATTATATATCTGTTGCATCAGATAAATCATCTGTTACAACAAATATATCATCCGTTGCAATAAATAGATAACCTGTTGCATCAGATAATATATCTGTTGCAACATATAATATATATATATATATATATATATATTTTAAAACAAAAATTATCTTCATGACACCCAAATTTTCTGAATTTTTAATTATATAAATTAATAAAACAGATTTAAAGGCACAACTGTTCACCTCCATTTATTAATGACATTCTTGATTATTGTAAAAAATTATGACTTCATTAAATTAAGCAATATTGTGATAAGTCATGACTTTTCAACTTTATTATTATTAAAACAATTAGTTCTTTCCAGGAACTATTTTTTTACACTGAGTTGAACAACAGATTATATATCTGTTGCATCAGATAAATCATCTGTTACAATAGATATATCATCCGTTGCAACAAATAGATATCCTGTTGCATCAGATAATATATCTGTTCAATTTATAATATATATATACTCCCTCCATTTCGTTTTAGTTGGCCATCTTTCTAAAAATATTTATTTCAATTTGGTTGTCCATTTGATGAGATCAAGATGATTTTATTATGTTCTTTTAATACTACCCTTAACATTAAATGACTAAACAACGTGTATTTACTCAAACATATATTTTCAAAGCATAATTAATAAGGCTAATTTGATAAAATAAACCCCTAATTAAGATTTTCTTAATGGGTGTGCCAAGTCAATAGAGGCCAACTAATATGAAACGGAGGAAGTATTTTGTTAAAAAATAAATTATCTTCATGACATCCAAATTTTCTGACTTTTTAATTATATAAATTAATAAAGCAGATTTAAAGGCACAACTGTTCACCTCCATTTATTAATGACATTCTTGATTACTGTAAAAAATTATGACTTAATTAAATTAAGCAATATTGTGATAAGTCATGACTTTTCAGCTTTATTATTATTAAAATAATTAGTTATTTCCAGAAATTATTTTTTTTACACTGAGTTGGACAATAGATTATATATCTGTTGCATCAGATAAATCATTTGTTACAACAAATATATCATCTGTTGGAACAAATACATAACCTGTTGCATCAAATAATATATCTGTTGCAATATATAATATATATATTTAAAAATAAATTATCTTCATGACATCCAAATTTTCTGACTTTTTAATTATATAAATTAAGAAAGAAGATTTAAAAACAAGAATATTTCTGGTGAGTTTTTTACGGTTTAAATTGTGTTTATCATTTATTTCATTATTCTTTTCTGTGAAAAGAAATGACTTAATTAAATCAAGCTAGTGAGTTTTTTATTATTTTAACAAGTCATGACTTTTCATCTTTTTAAATTTAAATAACTTTTTTCTCAATTTAAAAATCGAATACACCTGGTTTTCAATAACCGTTTCTTTAATAACCATTTTTATTAATTGAGTTATGGCAATAGATTGTATATCTGTTGCATCAAATAACCCATCTTGTTTCAACAGATATACCATCTGTTGCTATAAATCGACCATCTGTTTAAGTAGCTTTTTTAATTTCTTCTAACTGATTCATCAGTCGCAACAGATGAGGAATTTGATGCATCAGCAACATTTTTTATTTTTATTTGTTGAATGTGTTTAGACAAAAGTCATAGTCACGACTATTCATTCATTTTTTTCTTAACAATCATATCATCATATATCTTAATTAAATTAATCCAATGTTGTGAATTTTTTTAAATTAATATAATATCATTTAGTTCCTTATTATTTATTAACGAACCATTTTTAGGAGAATTTCTCATCATGACTTTTCACCACCACCTGTTGCAACAAGTGCTCAATCCCTACCTCCAACCATCGACATGTTGAGAATAGAAAATAAATAGAATGATAATTAAATATTGAATAAGAATTAAAAATTTAAAGTCGACCAAACCAAACCAAAAATATACATGAATTTTTTTTGAATCCCTAATAGGTAGATCGGATATAAAAAAGAAAACTACATACGCTAAAAGAAAGTAAAAACATAACCTAATTATTATTACTACTACTATTATTATTATTACTATTATTATTAGAGAAAAGACATCCCCCCCCCCCCCCGAACTTGTCCTCCAAACTCACTTTAGCACTTAAACTTAATTTCTGTTTATGTACCCCCCTTAACATCTTTAACGTGTATTTGTTTGACCCCTAAAGCTGACGTGATATTTTTTTTAAATAAAGGGCGCGTTTATTTATTAAAAAGGAAAAAAAGCCGCATTTTTTTTAATTAAAAACTGATATAATCCCACTTTTTATTTTAATATACATTAAAAAAAATATCCTTTTTCTTCAATGCCCCAGCCCCCTCATGGCAACCCACACCCACACCCTACACTCTTTTCTTCTCCAATTGATAAGGAACAACAATACTCATTTTCTTTAAACCGTCGATTCCTCTATTAACAATCTCATCCATTTTCTTCAACCATTAATTTCTCCATTAACAACCTCACCCATTTTCTTCAACCATTAATTCCCCCATTAACAACTTCACCCATTTTCTTCAACCATTAATTTCCCCATTAACAATCTCACGCACATTCTCCATCAACACTTTCACGATGGTAATTAATCAGACACAAGATGTAATGATTAAGATGTAATAATTCAACATTCTTATACCAAAAAAAGAAAAAAAATCACCCTTCAACTGAAAGCTTTGAAAAAAAATGAAGTTTTTTTTTTTTGGCTTTGCTTTTTTCTGATTTTGGAAACCATAATTAACAAACATGTGATTGGTATAAGATCATCATAGCGATTATGTTGTTTCAAAACCAAATCTAAATCTTCAGCCCTCACAATCAAAGTTATATTTACAATTTATCCACTATGTTTTCTTTGGTCCAACACTATGGAAGAAGAAGACCCACCTATCTTCTTAAACAAAAAATGAAGTTTTTTTTTTGACTTTTTATTTTGAAAAATTGATTGAGATTCAATTGGAAAACTAGGGGGGTGGGCACTGGAAGAGGAGGGGGGGCTTGAGTTTGCATGGTAGGGGGTGGGGGTGAGGGCTGGAAGAGGAAAACATAGAGAGGGTGGGGTGGGCGGATGAGGTGGGTGTGTGAAAAAGAAACAAAATTGGGGGTGGGGGTGCCTTTTTTATTTAATATATATATATAAATAAAATAGTACATACATATTTTTTATTTTTTTTAAAAAAATATAAAAATAATGTATGGGAGATTAATTTTTTTTTATAGAAAAATAGTAATTTCTTACGTGGCAATGACGTGTCTCTGACGTGGCAATGACGTGGAGTTGATGTGTAGGCGAGTGTAACAAACTCTCCGTTGTGAGAGTGGTATTCAGTTTTGAGTGGTAAAAATAATACACTTTAAAGATGTTAAGGGGGGTAAATAAACAGAAGTTTAGTTTAAGTGCTAAAGTGAGTTGAACGGATATGTTCAGGGGGGAAATCATGTCTTTTCTCTTATTATTACTATTATTATTGTTAACCTGACAATTTTCATCCGGCAGCAGCTGGGCCCTCCTCAGCCTTGCTCCGAAGTCCGGCCAAATCCCTCTGGAGTTCATCAAACTGCATTTGAAGTTCCTGCAAGGACTCGATATGAATTTTATTGTACGAATCTGGATCAGCCATATTAGTATTGCAAGTATAGTAGAATGAACGAGTGAGTGAGAGGAGGCCGGAGGGACCTATTTATAAAATAATTGAATTGGAAGGGACCCGACTTAATCAAACAAAAAGCCACGACTGTACATATCCCTTAATTAAATAAAACTGGTGACTTTACGAATATGTAAATTAAAAAAAAAGGATCTAAATACAACTTTTATCTTCTTATTGTATTTCGAAAAAAGACAGATTGGTAATCTGTTGCAAAATATATTCCACTTGTCAGATAACTTACAACATATTGACAATCTGTTGCAACAGATGGATATATAAGTTTGATTTTCCATCAGCTGTGGCTCTGTTGCACTTTCTAGTCATCTGTTTATTCAATTTCATCGAGAGCAATCAATTTTTCTAAACACTTCTTGGCCAAATTCAATTTTTTCTCTTGGATTGCTTCTCTTTTTTTCTTTGCATCCTTCAAGCTGGCCTCCAAAATAATTTTTTTTCTCTTGGATTGATGGCAAAAATTGAATTTGGAGGCCAGCTTGAAGGATGCAAAGAAAAAAAGAGAAGCAATCCAAGAGCAAAAATTGATTTTGGCCAAGAAGTGTTTAGAAAAATCTATTGCTCTCGATGAAATTGAATAAATAGATGACTAGCAAGTTGCAACAGATGCCACAGATGATGGAAAAACAAACTGATATATCCATCTGTAGCAACAGATTATCCATATGTAAGTTATTTGACAGGTGAAATATATTTTGCAACAGATTACCAATCTGTCACTTTTCGAAATACAATAAAAAGATAAAATATTTCATTTAGATCCATTTTTTTAATTTACATATTCGGAAAGTCACCAGTTTTATTTAATTAAGGGATATGAACAGTCATGGCTTTTTGTTTTACTAAGTCAAGTCACCACTTCCAATTCAATCATTTTGTCATTGTAGTCGTTAAGCTCAGTATAGAGCTCTTGATCTTTTGTAAGTTTGTCAACGAGGACCACTTTCTTTCTTGGCAGCTTTCTTATAATACTCTTCTAGGTCCTTCTTAGCTCTACGCAAGGTCAAGGAGAAGCATAGAAGGTTCTCTTTGTGTTTTTCTAAGGCAAGCGCTCTCTCGGCTATTAAATCCTGTGCTGCAGCATATATGGATAGTGCATCACTCAATGCAGAATAGTTTTCTGGTAGAAGCAAGTCTTGAGAAGACATAATCAGTAATCTATCGATATCACCTTTCGCTGTGTCAAGCAGTTCTGTTGATATCTTGTCTTCTATGGAGAAGATTGATCAGCAGAAAAACCAAGTGATTGAGATCGTTTAATCTATTGACTAACTCGAGCAAAGACGTCTTCTGGATTATCAAACTTAACAGGGCAGTCTGATGGTTCAATAACATAAGATGTCTTATTTCCGGTATTAGCTAATGATAGGGAGATTCCGCCTTCCTCACCATTCTGAAAAGAAAAAGCACTCAAAATTAGATGGAGTATCTCTACATAACGGCACAAGATGAACTAAATCTAGCATTCAATTTTTCCTTCCTATTTCTCCCCTTTTTATCTTCTCACCTTTATCAGATCCAAAAATTTTCTTTTTTTGGATACTTGATAATGCCTTGGAAATTGCTTTCTTTCTCTTCTTAGCCTTAATCTCTAATGGAGTGAATGAAACTGAAATCCTTTTTGATCAAATGACTAGATGACACTACTGTTAGATATCAATTCCTTTATATCAGCAGTTAATGCATTAACAGTATTAATCACACCATCATGTTTTGCTTTGCACTCTTCACATTTGCATGCACAAGATAAGCAAAGAGGGGAAAGATTTATCATTCTTCTACCATATAGAGGACAACATATCCGTCATGCAAAAGTCTACACCTCGCCAGAAATGCTTGCCACAACGAAACTCTGTAAAAGGCATGACAAATAAACATGAGCAACATTCGACATTAAATCTTAACAAGGTATCAGAACCATATTCATAGTCCCTCATCCTTATCAATTCGGATCTACAAAACTTAACTGTAAAATTACAGATATCTTGTTTGAATGATCTATGACTAATCGATAAAAACAACATTCACAAAATCAGTGTACTCTATGTGTGTTTCCACGATAACATTATCAGTAATACATACCTCCCACATATGAAGTGGTTTCATCTGTATGCAGCTTATTCCTCCGAACCTATCTTTACTGCATCCTCTTGTGATGGTCAGGCAAAAGTTTTTCAACTTTCAGTTCCTTTTATATCTACAAAAAAGAAGGAAAAAATTTATGTCACAGAAAGAAAATTATCCATCTATTGAAACAGATGTAGAGTCTGTTGCATCAGATGTGGAGTTTGTTGCGTCAGATGTGGAGTCTGATGCAACAGATATGGAGTCTGTTGGAATACATAGCAGCCTTACTGGTGGTTTGATTTGTTCCAATAGTTACTCCGTTTGTTGCAACATCAACAATAGCATAAACTACAAGTAACAAATGAAAAACATCAACAAAAAAAACAACATTTGTTCCAACAACATCATCAACAACAAAGAAGCATACATCCTATGTTCCAACACCATCAACAACCAGGGACGGACCCACATAGAGTCCTCCGTGTGCGTGAGCACATACTGAACTCGTATCGAACTTTATATATGTATATGGAAGTTAAGAAAAAACGTATATAATCTAATCATTGAGCACCCATAGTAAGAGTTGTTTGGTTAGCCTAGTTATTGTTTATGGGTGCTTAAGGCTATTTATTTCTTTTGGTCTTGAGTTCAATTCTCACTCAGCTCATATTTTTTTAATTTTGGTAACCAATTCTTCTCTCCTTATTCACTTTAAACTTTCTTTTATTTTTTTCTCCCTTACTCCTTGTGTTGATTGTTTGGACTCCACTATTTTTAAGCTAAGAATTACCCATCGTTTAAAAAATCTGGATCCGCCACTGTCAACAACACCACACCACAAGTTCCAACAATGCCAACCCTACCAACAACATCAATAACATCATCAAAAATAAAGAAGCAAACAAAATACATAAAAAAATGATACTGCCAACAAGGCTTTTAAAATTCTCCTAACAGATGATTTTTTTTGCATCTTGTAATAAAATTTCTCGGTTCGTTTATTCAACAATTAAAAGTTCCTTCAATTTTTTTAAATAAATATGATATGATAAAATGGTAATTAAATAAAAAAAATATAAATAACTTGCAAGAAGAAGACGAGAATGAGAGAGCAATAGTGAATCATACCTTAATGTCAAAAGGGGGTCAAAACAACAATTTCAGTCGAGGAATCTAAGATATGGATATGGATCGGTTTAGATCAGAACGAAAATTTATGAGAAAGAGAAGAGAAAAAAAGGTTGTGATAACCCTAAAGAGGATAGAAAAAAAAATGAGAGACGAATAAAATAAATTTAGGGTTGAAAGAGAGATGAGATAATTCTAATTTCTAGATGTACTACCCTTAATATTAAATGACTAAACAAAGTGTATTTATTTAAATTTATCTTTTTAAAGTATAATTAATAAGGCTAATTTGGTAGTAAAATAAACTCCTAATTAATATTTTCTTAATGGGTGTGCCATGTCAATAGGGGTCAACTGTAATATAATATGAAATGGAAGAAGTATTAAGGGTTTCAATATTCATTAATCAATATTCACTAATAATTTGAGGGGCACAAGGAAGAAAACAGGTGACATTGAAAAGACAGGACAAGACTACTCAATGACATTTTTGAGTTATCCAAGAAATAGTTTTTACCGCCTTTAGTAGTACTACTACTTTATCTACTCTGATAGAAGCTTGCTTTAAAATTAAAAGAAAAAAAGATTTTCAAACAGATTTGTCGTCTGTTACAACAGATATAAATATCTGTTTGAAAAATCCCAACAGCTCAATCATCTGTGACAACACATGGAAATGTCCATTTGATAACTAATTTAGAAATGTCATCTGTTACAACAGATATCAATATCTGTTTGAAAATTTACAATAACTCAGTCATCCGTCATAACAGATGCAAATGTCTATTTGATAATTAAATCAAATATATCATCTGTTGTAACAAATATTGATATCTATTTGAAATTCTCCAACAGCTCAGTCGTTTGTTGCAACAGATTTCATTACAATTGATTTAGGTGGAACTAGGGATAAAAGAATGAGCTCCTCATTAACTTAATGTTAAGATTAATAATAGTACCTACATTGATCTAGGTGGAACGAGGGATGAATGAATGAGCTCACAGGGTCAACTACAGATCCAATTGAGTCATTCCATTTGCATGGTGTTAGTATTACATTCATCTAAACCCGAGTCGTCGATCGATCACTATGAGTTGAAATGAGTTCTCATTAACTTAATGTTAATATTAATAATAGTACCTACATCGATCTAGGTGGAACTAGGGATGAATGAATGAGCTCAAAGGGTCAACTACAACTTTAATAGAGTTTTTTGGCAATTGCATGATGAGATGGTACTGCATTCCTCCCGACAAGAGTCATCAATCGATCACTCTGAGCCGAACCAATTCTTACTACCACATATATTCAACTAATATCTTAATTGAATAATCTGGGACTAGGGGAGAGTTCTCATAGGGTGAACTACAACTTCAATTGAGATTTTTGGCAATTACATGATGAGACGGTACTGTGTTTTTCCCGACAAAAGTCGTCGATCAATTACTTTGAGCCTAACTGATTCTTACTACCTCATATGTTCAACCAATACCTTAACTGATTAATCTAGGACTAAGGGTGAGTTCTCATAATGTCAACTACAATAGATGACAACCCCTTATTTGATAATTTACAATAGATGGGTAATCTATTGCGACATTAACTTAAACTATTTGATAATTTACAACAGATGAGTAATCTGTCGCAACAGATGACTTAATCTGTTTGATAGTTTACAACATATTCGTGATCTATCACAACAAATGATGTAATCTATTTGATAGTTTACAACAAATGCGTAATATTTTGCAACATATTACCTAATCTATTTGATTTGATCCAACAAAAAAGACATCTGTTACAATAGGTTGAACATTTGTTTATATATAATTCAATTGAGTTCATATGTTAGACTAATACCTTAATTGAATGTGAGTTCTCATAGGGTAAACTACAACTTTAATTGAGTCTTTTGGCAATTGCATGATGAGACGGTATTGCATTCCTCCCGACCAGAGTCGTCAATCGATCACTCTGAGCCGAACCGATTCTTACTACCTCATATGTTAGACTAATACCTTAATTTATTAATATAGGACTAGGGTACTAATACCTTAATTGAATAATCTAGTACTAGGGGCGAGTTCTCATAAGGTCAACTATCGATTAATCTAGGACTAGGGGTGAGTTCTCATAGGGCCAGCCACAATAGATGGCAAAGCCTATTTGATAATTTACAACATATGGGTAATCTGTTGCGACATATGACAATCTATTTGATAATTTACAACAGATAGGTAATCTATCGCAATAGATGACTTAATCTGTTTGATAATTTACAACATATTCGTAATTTGTTGTTACCTAATATGATTGATAATTTACAACAGATGAGAAATCTGATGCAACATGTTGAACATTTGTTTTTTACAATTTCAATTGAGTTCATATATTAGACTAATAGTACCTAAATTGATTAATCTAGGACCAGGGGTGAGTTTTCATAGGGTAAACTAGAGTACTCGGTCAACTACAACTTCAATTATTTTTATACAATTTCAATTGAATTACCCTTTTGGCAATTGCATGAAGAGAGGGTTAAAAATTACGCATATATTTTATGATTTTTTTAAAATAATTAAGATCAATTTGGACCAAATTAATATTTTCAAAACTTGTCATTCTTTTCCAAAATACAAATCAACCCATACAAAACGTTTTTTTCATTTTAAATCTTGAGGTCTCGCTCTTTCTCTCTCATTTTCACTCAACAATACAGTACAAACAACAACTACTCAACAAATTTGCTCAACCCTCTACAATAGATCACTTTTCTTCTCATTTCTGACCACATAGGTGTTATTTTTTACTTCATTCTTGCTTGTATCAGTCATTTTCTTTGTCTTCATAGGCAATAGAGTTCGAGAAGAGCTCTATATTTGTTATTATTTTCTAAAAAATAAGGGCTTTTAATTTAATGATGAAAAATAAAACTTTTAGCTGTATTATCTTCGAGAATGGGTTAACAATTTTGAGTTTTGATGGTAAAGTCGTAGAAAAAACTCAAGAAATCCCTAGTTTCCGTCGCAGTGTTCCGTTGACTGTCGTGGTATTGTTGGATGGTGTTTTTGGTGTTGGTGTTAGTGGTGGTGGTGGTGGTCATCATCGTTGTCGTCGTGGTGGCAATGGTGGTAGCATTGGTTGGTGGTGTTTGTGGTGGCTGTCGGTGGTGTAGGTATTCATGGTGTTTGTTTGTTGGCATTGGTTGGTGGTGTTTGTAGTGGTGGCTATTGGTGTGTCGGTATTCGTGGTGTTTGTAATGTATTTTTTAAAATTTATGCATACATCAATTGTAATGTAATTTTTGTTTTTCTTTGTTTGTAGGTAAAACATGTCTCCCAAAAGAAAAGAAAGTGAAAGTGGATCAAAATTTGACCACCCAAAAAAAAGGCTACAGTACAGAGGGATTCGGAGGAGCTTTCTGAACAATCTCAGTCAGGGAAAAGTGAAGCTGAGGAGAGATATGAAAAGAACATTGAGGGAGGTGGACAAGGGTCTGTAGATGGTGATGAAGAAAATGAAAGTGAGAAAGAGGAGGAATTAGAGAGTGAGAAAGAGAAAGAGAATGATCATCAACATGATGATAATGGATCACCAATGGGGCATAAATTAATATCTACATCCCAGCATGATCTTGTCAAAACATTTAGTATTGACAGGTTTCAAGTTGCGATGCCGATAAATGACCTAGAAGCAAAACAACTAATTGGTCAAATTGTACTTAAATGTTAGATGGGGAAGTTTTTTGAATATTTTATGAAAATGATGAAGAACGAAAACATAGGCGGACTTTTTAAGAAGAGATGCTTTGGACACTTTCTTGAGTAGCCTGAGGACCCCTATGCCCGTATCCGTTTCCCTATGACTATGGTATATGGTCTTCTCAAGCACAGGATCAAGTACGTGGGGGATGATAAAGATCCAGAGGAGGGGGCAAAAAGAAGATGGATGAAATATGGATCAACTACTGTGGCATGCCTGTTTGTTTTGGCTTGCCTGTTTGTTTTGGCTTGCAAGAGTTTGCCATAGTGACGGGCTTGATATGCCATCGTCCAGAAGGACCACCACCCCACAAAATATCCAAGGCAAGAAAATGCAAGGAAAAAATAAATGGGTTGTTTGACATTTCTCGACGTAGCTACAAAGCATCAGATTTGTTGACAAATCTCGAGGATAAAACCATACCAGAGTAGTACAGGGAGAAATTGTGCTTAGTTTGGTTTGCCCATTTAGTTATATTGGAAAGAGACGTCAACAAGGTCATAGAAGATGATTTGTCGGCGCGTGCTGAGGATTTTGATAAATTCAACAATTATCGCTGGGGATATGACAACTTTTACTTGACTGTTCAATATTTACTGACAAAGCTATCCTCAAGGACGACCACATTATACGGCTTTTCTTGGGCTTTCATGGTAAAATTAATCACTAAATTTACTCATCCATTAATTTATATTGAATATAGTTATTATGACTTTATTTTTGCTTGCTTCCTGTTTACATTTTTTAGGCTTGGGCATTTGAAGTCATTCCTCCCCTCCAAAAGCAGTTAATGGATTACTCGGATGAGGTTTCTCATCCAAGGATGTTTAGGTGGTTGGCTGCAAAGAGAAACACCAATATTAAGGAGGCTGATCTCTTTAACCCTCCGGATAATACAGTACGTCTTATTCAAGTAAAATAATTTTACTCAAAGAAAGATATTGAACAGATGTTATATCTGGTGCAACAAATATTATATCTGATGCACCATATGGGACATCTGCTGCGACAGGGTATATCTTGCATTAGATTACCCATCTGCTGCTTTGGTTCTCTGAATTCGACTCCTAAAAGATTAACCATCTACTACAAATTATACAATAGATGTGTAATCTGATAACATATTATTCATCTATTGCGACATACAGATCATCTGTTGCATAACAAATTACCCATCTTGTGCAACTGTTGCAACAGATGATTGATATTTTGCATCAGACTATCCATGTGTTGCTTTGTTTCTCTAAACCAGACTCAAACGGATTTTAACCATATACTGCAAACTATGTAATAGATGGACCTTTTTTTAAAAAAAATGTAGCCCAACTATGAAAATTATTATATTATATGATTTAAATGCTTCTATATTTTTTTTATATTTTGTAGGTTGTGCATCCATGGATCGTGCCTACTGAGGAAGAGTCGGTGATGACTTATTATATTACTCTAGATCATGTTGATACTATAGCAAACCCAACGGTGGAGTTAATAAAGAAGGAATTGGCTGGAGAAACATCCATAAGAAGAGAAGTTAGGCAAGGTCAGTCTAATGTTGAGGCTCTTCATGACCAACCTTTTACTAAGGCAGATCCGGGTGCTTCTTCTGGTGGAGTTGTTGGTGTTGGTGGCAGGCATGCTAATGCTGCTACCACTTATGATGATGAGAATGTTGATGCTTAATAAAGAATAAATATGTTTGAAAACACCCCTTTTCTCCCTTACACAGGTCCCTCTCACCCCTCTTCACCCTCGTGTTCTCATTGCGAATGCGAAGAGAGCAAGGACAAATAGGATAAACACTTTGAAAAAGTAGAGGCTATCTTTAAAGCTATCGAGGAATTAAAATCCAAGAGGTGTGTCATACCATACAAGAAGGTAAGGGAGCCTCACACTCCTACAATGTTGATTAGGAGAAAGAAAAGAGCAATTAGAGGCATACTCTCCGGTCGAAAATAAAAAAAATTGCAATTCCTCCCTCTCCAAAAGCTGTTGAAGTTCAGGGGCCAGTCTAAAAGGTGGACATATACGTGGAACTTGTCACTGAAGAGAAGAGGGATCTACGACAGGACAAGAATGCCAAGACAGGCGCACCAGATTACCCCAGGCCTCACTTTTCCCCCAAGACTTCCAGACTATGACTGATATGCGTATGCAGTATGAGGACAAGGAAAGTTTACTTTTCCTAACCTAGTCCTTCTAATATACCCCATGAAGAAGAAGCTACGCAACAGATTTTACATCTTTTTCAACAGCTGGGTATACTGGTACAACTGGTAGTGGTTCGTTGCAATTTATTATCCATCTGTTGCATAAGTTGTGTTGGATTATTGATTTAGAGAACCCTATGCAATAGATGGACCATCCATTGTATCTTTACAATTACTAACCTATTTAAATATTGACTTCTTATCTCACACTATGTTGACATAATTCTCTGCCTCATGAGGAAAAGGCAATTAACCTACCGGGAATCTTATGAAGTTGCCGATAAGATAATGGACCTCGACTTCTGTAAGAAGCTTAAGTATAGGTACGATCAACTTAATGGGGAGATGTTAGCCCTTGGCGTGGGACTTGATTTCCTAGTTCCTACGTTGGTCTTGGATGAAGAAGAAATGATAAAATATGTTGGAGGGGAGAGGCCAAATCCACACGGCAAGAGCTGGACCGAGGTAAAAAGGATTCTTGTAGTCATTAGCGTGAACGACATGTATTATAGGGCTGTTTAGATACTACTCGAGGAGGGAAAGATCAATATTTATGACTCTAACGTATCTCTCATCGACTATTTTGATATTTTTCTCTTCGTGGAGCCACTGATGGTGCTGTTGCCCATCTTGTTGAGGGGGAGTAAACTGATGAATCATTTGCCAAAGAAAGTGTTGATGAAGAAATCATGGGATTTTAAAGGTCAAAACAAGGGAATGATCCTTCTAAAAGATGATGCTGTTAAAGCGAGTGGCTCGCACGCTCTTGTACACATCGAATATTTGCTGACCGACACAGAAATGGCCGAGCTAGCGACTTTTCTGTGAGACAACACTGTTGCAAACCTGCAAGAGGTCTGGGCTTATGGGGTACTAACTGGATGCCTGAAGCCTGTGTATATAGAAGAGCTTGTGAAATAGAAATTTTTAATTTCAAGTCACCCTTCACTTTATTACATGTACATGTAGTGGAAATAATTTTTTTCTAATGAAAGTTGAGTTTTTTATAATTCCATAGATAGTCAATCTGTTGTAAAATATATTTAATCTGTTCTGGCAGATAGTTTATCTGTTGTAATAGGTTGGTCATATGTTGCATTACGCCGATGTTATTTCTATGAATAATCTAATAATATAAGTCTAATCTGTTGCAACAGCGGGAAGACCTGTTTGATAATTTCCAACAGATGACCTAAATTTTACAACATATGCCTAAATCTTTGATATTTTCCAACAGTTACGCTTGAATATCCATGTGCTCGACAACACCAAACCAGTAGAAAATACATACACCACCATAAAAATTTCAACAATTAGGATTGAATATCCATGTGCCCAACAACACCAAACCAGTAGCAATAACTGCAACAATATAGTATCATCTTGCTTGATTTTGTTTCTCTTCAGAAGCCTTGATGGGGATTTAATTCATGATGAGGCTGGAGTACTAAAACAAGCAACTAACATGGAAGTAGAATCAAAGGTCATTCTTGATGCAGTAAAATGTCTATCTAAATGGAATGTTCAAGAGAAAGTTATTCAAACAGATAAAGTTATTGAAACAAACTCTTTGTCTATGCTTAAATTTTTAAAGGGAGTATGGAGGGTTTCTTGGGAGATTGTGGAGACTGTTGAGGAGATCATGAAGGAAGTGTTAAGGAAAAACATCAAAATACAACACATTTTTAGGGAAGGAAATCAATAAGCATATTATCTTGCTAATTATGCACAGGAGTTAAGCATCAACAAACAGTTTCACAATTTTACAGAGTTACTATCAAGAGGAAGAAATTTCCTAAATGCTGATAAGTGGCAGATACCAACAATAAGGATAAGCACAAGGAAAATCCATCCATAACAAGCATAAAAATTCCCAGGAGTCATATGCATAGAAATAAAGCAAGGAAACAGCTAAGCTACAACAGTAGAATCACAAATATATGTTGGATCTACATAGGCATAAAAGCTGCTAAACTAGTTTGGATAAGCTATGTTTTCATACACAATTTTTTACAAAAAAAAGAAGAAGATCGATGTCAGGCTTAGCCATAACACAAGGAGGTCAGCCTCAAGCCTTACCCTATGACAGTGAAAATTTTTCGATCAGCCAAAGAATTAGAAAAGAGATGGGTTACAAGGAAGCAACAAAAGAAAAAAGGTAAATTTTGTTTATGAAGTCTTGCAGGTAGGTGAGCTGAGCCCGGTCAATACACGCTTAATATTCTACAATCAAGTGGTAAAAAACCAAACACCTAAGCAGAAAACAGTCAAAATGAAGCTAACTCAGAGATTAATGAAGGCAAAGCTAAAGATTTTTACCTGCAAGTAGTGAAGTTTCTTGTGTAGGAAGCATTGTTGATCAAAGAGAGACAACGTAATTGCAAGCTTAGGCGGCACCTGAGAGGATGCATTTGGGGATTTTTTGAAGAATTTGGAAAGTTAACTACAGAAGATTGAGTGTAGGAGAAGTTTATTTTTAATATACTCAAACGGGTCATTATTTATGTGGCTGGGCCATTCACTTTTGTATTATTTACCTTATGTTTTTATTTTTAGCTCAAGGCCAGATGTTTGTTTGGGCTTTGTTTATGTTAAATAAAAATGGCTTGGCAGCCATAAAAATTTGATTTAAAAAAATCTAAAAAGGAGGATGTAAAATAGAAGAGAATATTAAAAGCGATAAGAAGAGCTTCTTGAAATCTTCAAACTTCTTTCTTCACCTTCTTCAATAATTCTCGATGATTCACCCCTTAAAACCCCCCTAAAATATCAAATATAACTGCTCTATTATTTTTATTTTTTATTTTATTTAACTTACCCTTTTCATCATTATAGGTAAGTCTAACGTATATACATTGTAATGACCCTTTCCGTCATTATAGACAAGTATAACGTACAAAATTTTGATTAAGATTTTTTTCAAATTGAAAGGTAGAATTTTCAGGATGGGCTAGTCTTGGATGACATCCAAGCGATATATTGTCTAGTAAATTTCGGAATGGATTGAGTACATGTAATAAACTTTAGCATGTTTATATGTTAGCTAAGATGATAAGAAATCCAAAGAATTTTTTGAAAGTAAATTTGGGTAAGTAGAACTCCCGATATCAAACTTAACATAAAGGAATTAGTTCGGCATGTCATGGTTTGAGGGTGCATTGTGAAAAAGGTAATACCGAGAACAAATTTTAGTTTCTACTTCGCAACACTTGCTATAACGAGTGACATGATGCAATGATGACACCGCTATAGCGAAATAGTTCTCACTATAATGGGAGTAAAACTCAGCCAATCCAGCCATAACGGGCGTGTTTTGACGTAGTGATGCAACTATAGCGGGAGAGGGCCTTTATAGCAGGATATACATAAATTTATATACAAATTTTCTCAAATTAGTTTATTATTTTCTAAACTCATTCGGGGGAAAGATTAGGCAATTTTGGATGATTTCCCACCAATTTTGTTGGTAAAGGTAAGTGAATTGCTTCCATTAACTAGATTTTTGAATTTCTAACCTTAAAAGCTCTAGTTTACGAATTTTAGGGAGGATTTAGATTGACCTAGCTGATTTTTCAGGTGCAATAGGGTAAGTGTGGTGTAAAACCTTTGATTTTTAGTTAAAAGTTAATAATTCACTCTTGTATGTCTATAATTCACTTATGGAACCATTAAATGGGCAGGTTTAAGTTGAATTTATAGTGGAAAAACCCTAGAATTAAAGAAAAGATCATTATATTGGACTTGGAGTTCGGGAATAGGTTATAATCCTCAATGTTGTAGGCCTTTTTTTTATTATGTATTATATTCATATTTTTAGACCACAATCAAGCTAAGGTTGCAAGAAAAGGAAAGACTAAATTTTGTTAGAGCATTTCAAGATTAGATTGAGTTAGGTGATAGTTTAATGTAGTTGAAACCTAATTTATTTCATGTGTGCATCATAACTATTCATTCATATTCCTTATACATTGCATGCTCAATAAAAGTGAATGATTGTTCGATATGCTAAGCATTGATCGCATGCAATGAACTTATGTGAAAGCTTATTGATTTTTACAAGTTTTGTTTCTATTATCATTATGGTTGTGATTGTTATAATATTTTTCATTATTGTGGGATGTATCAATGTTTAGAATTTTTCATGAGATTTATACTCATTATTGTGGGTGTATCAATGTTTGGACATCTTCACGAGATTGGTTGGTATAAGGTTGGCAAACACTTGATGTCTGGGATTTGGTACATGGAAATGTGCTTGTCCCCTCCTGGTCATGGCTAGTGAGAAACCATAAGGGCCTTTGCATGTATGTATAAGGTACATGTGAGTATACAGGTTCCTTGATGTGACAATCCATATAATAGATCGTATTGGGAATCTACCAACTCTATCCTATATAGAAGAACCCTTACCACCCGACCATTCAAGCATTGTAGAAGATATTTATAATACCCTCAAGTATAAATAATTAAGTAAACCTTCTGTTCAGTTTTTTTTTATTACAAAAAGTACATTGTGGAATTCTACTAAACAACTTCTTTGAACATAGTCTAAACTGGTACAAGAGCACTAAATAAACGAACAGATAACCCAAGACAAAACATTCATGTATGAGTATAATGATAAGAGCTATTGATGAATAATCACCACTGTACCTATAGAAACTCCAACTAACTTTCAACATGGCTATGTCCCCAAATGAAGATATGCTATGTAGTATTAGTACAAACTATACGTACTAGTAGGTATCATCGACCGACCATAGTTAAAAACATATAACAACATATAGAAAAGATTAAGATATTATGACAAGCGTACATGTTAATATCTGAACATACTTAACTTACTTCAACCTTCAAAAACCTACCATCCTTGTTTGTTTAAAAATATTACTTTTCCCTTAGGTCATGATTAACTTACTATATTTTATGAATTAATCAATCCCACAATTCTTATGCATTATCTTATTACAATACTCTATATACTCCTCTTTCTCCTTCTTATTAATCTTCTTATTGGACAACTCCAGGTCCTTATTATACTACCATTAACCATTGGAATTGAAACCACCAAGATAATAGATAATATCAGCAACCTTACAAGAAAAGTCACTACATTATACTTCACGTATATAAACTATACACACTGGGGAATAAGATTTATACACAATCCAAAATATAGCTCATATTCACATCCTGCTGCAATGACAATTACAACCATTAATGTAATTGGTCTACTCAGGGAACCATAATCTCTCATCAAATAGTTGGTCCATACAATGAACTAGTATACATCATCAACATAACTCGGTCCACTTAAGGAGCCATCAACAACCTATAAATATAAGTGTGCATAAAAATGCATATGATGAATATATGTGTACAAGATGCATAACTTCTCTTCCCCTTCTCAACTTATCACCAACTTATTATAGCTTACCAATGTGGTACCCGACCCATTATTATAATATGTCATATCTGTACTGATGTGGTACTGACCCTTTATCAAAGTATATCATATTCGTACCACCGTGGTATTGACTCTTTATCACAACATATCATATCTGTACTGGTGTGGTACCCAACCCATCATAATAATCTCATCAATATCAATATAAATGTAAGATGCAGTCAATAATTATAAGTAATACTTGATGGCAAACTGCAATCACCCTATCAAAATTAGATGCAAGCAATAGCAATCAAACAAAATGTACATTTGATGACAACTAAGTAAATGCAGTCAATAATCACAAGTTCATCATTCCAAGTACACTAATTATCCACTAATAGAGGAAATCACAAGTATGCCCAAAGGCCAATTCACCACTTTCTCAATTGAGCATTATCAAACTCATTCATCAATCATAAACATGTCCAAAGATCATTCAATCAAGTATCCATTTCAGGAGTTCACCATCTCTAAGATTGATATCTGCATTTTACATCATCATTATATTTTATTCACCAATTTAAGTATCTTTAATTCATATTAAAATAGTTAAATTTAGTTACTAACTAGTAACTCCTATACTCATGTCATCACTAAGTTTAAGGAACTATACCCTTTTTACCGATCATTCAATCAATAATTTATGTTCAGCTTATAATTCTAGAAAGAATAATACACATCTAACTTCCTAGCACTTACCCAAATTTAACATTAGGTTATTAAGTTATATCATCACCTCCTCTTATCATAATTAATCCTCCTATCAATCATCTAGCAAGAATATATAATATTTCAACTATACGCAATATTGGTTTCACCCTTTTTAAGGTAGTAAAGACGAGCTCAATATAGTAGAAAGTCATCTAATTCTTCTATTCTTACAAAACATCACATATTAAACTCTATCAATCATCAAGTAAGTCATATAAATACAAACACTCATCAAGGAATCCATACAACACATAATATCATAGAATTATATTATTATTACATTAATTTAATATTTTATCCATCCAAACACCTTGCTTGTATTCCTAGACATGAAATCTCCCATCAACAACAGCTATTACAGTAACTAATTCCAGTCTACTGCATATTAAATCATAACCTACCTCAATTAGTGATCTTGGACCAAAAAAGCCATATCATGGATACTCCTTCCCTTTCTTCAATCCTTGGAATGTTCAATCATTGAACAAACAAGTAGTTATAAGAGTAATTAGTCAATTACTCATCAAATATTAGAAATTCAAACCCATTAGTTCTACCCTTATTCATGTTCAAAAACAATATCTAATGATCAATTACCCATTAACAAGCTCTATCATATACAACCCATCTCCATTAATAAGGTCTCAAAGATGAAAGTTTTATTTTTATTAAATTTCAGATCCCCAACCACCAATTTTATGCTTTGAATCATATTCATTCTAGGAATCGTTAATGAATAATTTAGAAGTGATTCTACATGATATTATCCCAACCAATAAGTTTTCCCAAAAATCTCATGAACTTATAGTTCAAACCAACAAGAATTTCACCATTAAAGAATGTTCTGTGGATTTCAGGATGTTAAACAATTAAAATACAAAAAAGAGGGCGAAAGAAACTTACCTCAATAGAGAAATTTCACCCCCACCATGAGAAAATTTCCCCTCTAGGTCTTAGAAACAAAATATCTGAGTTTTCAAGCTAAAACCCATCAAAATCAGCATTAAATATTGTGTATAATGGTTAAATTTACCCAATTTAGTGGTAAATTTCTCAGCCTGGATAATATTCAGTAAAACGGTCATAACTATTTACTCTAAGGACAGATTAATTAATGGTTGGATGCATTGGAAAGAAGAATTATTTTTTTTTCATTTGGTAAGTATTTTCCCCCATTACTCCTTATATTTTAGGAGACATTCTTGTTTGAAGTTAAGTCTAATTTAAACTTAGCTCAAAACTAAATTGTTAGGAATATTTTCAACTTAACTTTTTGTTAGAAGTATTTAAGACCTTATTACATGCCCAATAAACTACCATAATAAATAATTAGTCCTATAACTTAACATGAATGAGGTTATTATTCCTTTATCATAAATATTTTTGATAATAATGAAATGGGTCATTTAGTTGAGGGAATCGAGGATTATGTGTTTGCTGTTATTTTGATTCCTTGAGTGAACTGAGTTTAAGTGTTGACTTGTTACTTTGGGTTCCTTGACTAAATGAATTTCATGTTCTTATTTTCAAAAGGTGGTCTCTTTATGTAAATCAGATTGCATCATCATTGTCATTGTTGATATACTTATGGATCCTTGAGTGGTCCATACTAATTGTAATTTATGGCATAAATCCAAATTAACTATTCATTTTCTTAATTGAGGCAGGTTGATAAATAGCTAGAGTTTGGTTTTTTGCTTGGATCCTTGTTGGTAGTCATGGAGTTGACTAGACTTGTTATTCATGTTGACTTGTATTGACTAATTTTCATAATGTCATTGAATATGCATAAATGTTATGAAATTCTTGTAAGGTTACACGGTAGGTGTTCATGGTTGTCTTGACATACTAAGTTATTGTTATATTTTCAGATTTTTCATTTTGGATTGGCCGATAACCCTATAGTACACTATTGTTTTCTTGTGTACTGCTACTATATATCATATTCTTTCTATTGAGTGCAGAGAATATTCCAACGACTATTACGAAACCCCAACTGCGATTCAGACAGTGTTCAAACTCAAGGGTAAGCTATATTTGTTGGGCTTCCATGAATTTTTCATTTATTTTCTGGTCTATTATTTTGGACTTAGACATTATCAATTTTTGTGTTAAGCCTATTTGGTTATACATATTATTGTTTTGGTACAGTGACTTTCAGATATTTGGGGATTGTTAGATTTTTCACATTGCTATTTAGTCTTAGTATAAAATTAATAGTTTTATAAAAGGAAATGGTTTAGTTGCCTAATTTATGGCTTTTAAGAAAACAATTTAGTTACCTAGTTTTTGGCTAAGTATTGGATTAATTAATTGAGAAAGTTGATTTTCCCACCAGGAAATTAGTGCGGGTGCCACTCATGATGGATCTGGATAATGAAAATGTTGGTATTATAGCTCTAAGTTCGTTGATCTCATTGTACCACTTTAGATCTAGTAGAGTCTTGCGAAATGGTATGAAGACGTTTGTTCTTTTCTTCGAGAGGCTATAGGATCTTAGGAAACTATTATTTCCTTATTCTTTTATGATATGTATTAATTCCAATTGGTATCAGACCCTTTTCCTTTTATTATATGTAGATGGTTATCATTAGAGCCAACGAAGTCAGAGCCGTAACCTCTGCACTAGTAGCCCAAGCTATAAAAGTTGCTATTTAGGATAAGGATGCAAAAGAGGTAGGGGAAGGGGAAGATGGATGGCATTACTAGTTAGGGGTGGAGCTCGGGCAGCAGCTGATCATCCTTGTCAAAGATTAGAGACTCCCCCCAACCCAGGATTATTTTGACAAAGGAGAAGACATTAATGTGGGTATCATGGAGCATGCGGAGGTAGCACCGATTGGAGGCGCAGCTCTTCCCTTTATGGTTTTGGAGATGATTCTGTAGGTACTTTTTTTGAGTAAATTGACCGGTACTAGAGACACTTATGTGATGCCTGCTTATCAGTTCCCAGGTGTTCAACCAATTACTATAGTTGCTCTAAGAATGAGGGAAAGTTTTGGGGATTGAGATCTTTCCTCGTCTGGTGTTAGGTTCTATTATTATAGGGATCGAGCATGATATTCTGACCAAGTTCCTAAAGATAAAACCTCCTACTTTTTTTATCTTTGAGATAGAGGATGCATTTGAGTTCTATAACGCCCCGAAATCTCATTCCGAGATGTCACACAGTACTTAAGGCTACAAGTAGCCCTAAGCTAACCCTTTGAACCTACTACTACTCCCAACACTTACTTCATGACAATTATAGCAAAACAAGCGTACTACCATAACATATCTCAACTGAAATAACAAAAGAATACAGTCTGAATAGCAACCTACTGAAAATTCTAAAACATCACTGATAGTCTAGTTTGACAAAGCCTCTACTACTCAAACTAGAGAGTCATTGGGACAAACCCCCAACTGACTCAAACTGATCTAAAAGTAATGCTCAAAACACTATGAAAGCAGAAAAGCTACAGATATAGGTCCTCAAACCATGAGGACTCACCAAAGATAAAGATGTAGATAAGATGTTTGAAGATCACTGGCGCTGCTAAGACTGAGCACCAGAACCTACATTATGAGACAATGTAGCACACAGACGTATATGTGGATCAGTACTTTGAGGATGTACTGAGTATATGAGGTTTATGCAATACTTAAACAACAATATCCTTGATATTTATAAAATCATTCATGCTTATATAACTGACTCACATAGCTTGAATAATCTCAAAAGAATGTATATCTCGTAAATTATGAATAATGGGACACATAGTATAAATCTCGTGAGTCAAGATACTATTTCTGAAATCTGTAGTTCTATTCCCTTCTCAAAACATATAGACTAAGTGGTAAAGTGCTCGCCTCTGTATCTGAGAGCTAAGACTGTAATTTTAAAATGAAATCTAAAGTAACACATCAATTAAATAAGTTTGTGAATCTTTTACACTGAGTATCTAAAAATCTATACTGATCAGGATATCTTTCAAAGCCTTAGGTAAAATAACTCATCTCAAGGAACATACTTTACTTTAGGAACTGGTTATTTACTCCTACTACTAGGGAAAACTACTTTCTTCAAGGAAAAATTTATACTTCAAGAAGTTACTTTGAAAATCTTACTATTAGGGAGGTTCTCTTAACCGACAAACACCATGTGAGTTACATGGAGTTCAATGTTTTGTCCTCCTAAGGAATAAACCTCACATTGGGGAGATGCGTCATACTCTTGCCAAGGAGTATAACCTCAGCTTAGTGATCACTATCTCGTCCTCGGGCCCATAAATCTCAATCCTTCGGTGGCATGTAGTTCTGGGGTATGAAACCGTAGTAACTTACCCAACTCGGTGCTAAATACTACTCCCTTTAGTTAGCTATGCTCATCTTAAGGAAATACACTTTAAAGTAATCTCATGGTTCATAAAGAACCCAACTATAAAATCTATAATCTCATTTAGTAAAGTAGATTTCAAAGCTAGTATGACCATCAAGGTCAAAACTTTCTCAATAATCTCAAAATACTCAAATCATAGGTTCTTATAGCTCAAAAGTTCATAAAAATTGAAATCTCAAGTAGGTATTAATGACCCATAATTCAATATCAAGTTAAGGCGCATTAAAATGCATACTAGATATCATAAAGATTCATAAATCCTATAAAAATCTAGAAATTTTCAGCAATATGCATTGTAATCTCAATTCGGATGAACCTTGAATTAGAAGTTTTGGATGAACTCTAGCTTTTGGGAATCTATTCGTACTCTTGAATGAGGGTTCTTGAAGTCTTTGACTTGGAAACCTTGAATCTTGACACAATTTAGAAAATCTATGGTAAACCCTTGAGATTCTTCGAAGCGGATTTGGATGCTTAGGATTTTTGGTTGAGGAAAATCTTGAGAAAAATCTCATATGATGCTTGTAGTGACCTTAATTCTGATGTTTATACGGTTTAAGAGGCTTGGAAAAAGTTCAAAGTTCCCTTTTTAACTTCTGTACGAAGCTGGAAAAATTGAACTGGAAACCCAACTTTATGGGCCACCGAGATGCGCCACTATTGCGGTGGATCACTAGAAATTGACAAATGGGAATCTGGGAGTCATCACAACGTGGAGTCATCGTGTTGTCCCACTGGTTGGGACCTGAAACTTCAGCATGACGCATCACAATCGCGCTAGGCCACTGGAAATTGACTATCGTGAAATTGGGGTCCTCCGTGACACTCCACTATTGCAGAGTTCCACTAGAATTTGACAATTGTTAAATAGACCCTCTCCGTGATACATCAAACACTAAAATGATGGTGTTTTATGATTAAAACTTAAGTTAGCCATAACTTCTTTCCTGGTTATCGGATTTTGGCGTATCTTATATCATTGGAAAGCTAATTAAATTTACCACATGATAAAAATTCGAAATTAGGGAAACTCTATATGATTTAAATGTTACTCACTTAGGAATTCATTCCTTAACCTTCTAGATACGGAATTGGACTTAAGGAAAAGTTCAGGGTCTTACAAGTTCATTGTAGATTGTTACAATAGGCAGCACAAAATAGGTACTATTGTGTAATACAGTGTGAAATTTGTTACATTCCATCTACAAGGTGATGCCAAAAAGTGGTAGAGGGAGTAACTAGAGTGTTGATAAATGTTTTTCCTCCATTGACATGGGCTCAATTTCATACTCTATTTTTGGAAAAGTATGTACCCCGTACTCTTTGTGACCACTAAAAGGATGTGTTTATATCCCTTAAGCCAGGTAATATGTCTATTGCAGCTTATGAGGATTTTTTCGTGCTTTGTATTATTATGAAACTCCCTACTTGGAATAGAGAAGAAGAGGATTTGGTTATTTTTGAAGGTCCTGGACACTAATTTACATGTTTTTTATTTTCATATGACTTTTGCCGAGGGCGTTGATTTTGTGAAGAAGGTGGAAAGGGTAAAGAAAGTTGTTTAAGCTATGTTTATTGCAAAGAAGTTTTGAAATGCGGGTAACTTTGGTGGTTCTTACTCCCGGGGTCCTATCTAATGGACTTATTTAGCTCGCTCCATTTAGTTAGCTCTGCCAGCTTCTATAGCTGGTCAGTTAGGGACTATTCAACATACATCTGTTGTTAAAGGCAAAGGGATTTCTTATTTATAGGACAACATACCTTCTCTTAAGAAAGGTTTTTACACTTATGGTGTTATGGGGTAGTTCAAGAGAGAGTGTCCTGAAAGATAGGTTGGTTTACAAGGCTAAGAGCACGCTAAGGTTGTGGTCCCTAATGGTAGATGTGGTGAAGGTAATGGTAATGGAAAGGGTAGTCCACAGGGTTGGTGGAGTAATAATAAGAGAGTTTGTAGAGGAAATTAAGGTAATATTAATGAAAGGTAAGGGTGGAGTGCAACTTAACTTAGGCGTATTTGTACACCTAAATGTCATTATCAACCCACGTTTAACTTAGTTTTAAGGATAATATGGTGTTATTAATGAAGTATATAGTGTTCTTTCCATATTTTTGTGCTAATTTACATGTTTTATAGTGTTTATGATATATTTGAAACAATTCAAGAGTTTAAATAATCAAATAGAATTTAGATGAGAAAACTAGTTCGGCTAACCTACGTTATGCTTGTTCTACTGTACTTTAATGAGTTTTATTTTATTGTATGGAATAATGTTTATTATAAGTTGTTTTAGGATACCATTTTAGAAGTATGGAATCTAAATAAAGTCTATGTACAAGCCATAAGGACTGGGGAAACAAGGAACAAGGAAACAAGAAGCAAAAAATAAGGATTCGACGAAAATCTCACATTATGGAACGTCCATACTTCACATCCCCTAGGCCGTGCTATATTCCATGACTCTCACCCCCTAGGAAAATCTATAGACCATTCCTAACACCCCTTAGGGTTTGGTTATACTTCTTTGGCCCTGCGACAGACATGTGCTGCACATCCTTGGCCATGCTATAGGACATGCGATGCAACCCCCCCTCCAAAATGACTAAAACTTGGTATTTTACTTTGATTAACTTGAGGTCAAAGTGGTCAATAATTATATTTCATATGGAGAATTTTATGGATGACCTAATAGGTTATATAAGGAGTACTTAACCACAATTACAAGACATCTTTGAAACAACATAGATTTGTGAGAGGAGAAGGCAACAATACATTAGGGTTTTTCTTACTTTAACTTTTAGTTTTCTTGTACTTTTACTTATGAATTCATTAATAATTATTCTTGTATGACTATAAGTGGACAAAAAACCTCTTTTTATTGTTGAGGCTAGAAAAATGATTTCTTTTCATTCATTCAAGTTGGTTAATGTTAAATATCATATTTTGTTGCCCTTGGAGTTATGATCACATGAAGAATGATGTCCCTAATCATATAGTGAATCATACAAGAGATAACATGGGATTATTATGCTATGAAGATTTGATGGATAAACCTTTTTGACTAAATATAGTAGGGGTAATTTCACCATCAAAAGTTCTCGAGAATTATTAAGGTTTAGATATGAGATAAATGAAGATTTAAAGTAAACCTAGATGAAAGGATTTCCTTTCAAATTTTTATGTTTGACTTGGAGAATACGGCATTCTGACACTCCAGTTTCTATAATTTTGCATAACTTGAATTCAGATATTGATGAATGATGTGTCTACTATAGAAATCTAGTAAGAGAAACCATCTGACATCTATTTCTTAAAGGGAGATAGCTGAAAAAGTGTGGAATCACTGCTGTAGAAAACTAGAATTATAAAGAAAAGGCTCAATCTAAAGCAGAGTTTGAGGTTATGGAGAGATCAGGAAGGAAATTGCAAAATAAATACTGTGTTCAAGGTGGTTCCAATGGTTATGTTTTATTTTTTTATGGAAAATAAGAAATACCTTGGTACATGGTGGTTCTTATCATAAAAAGAAAATAATACGGGAGATTAATGATACTATTATCAAGTTCATCATGACCAGGCTACACATAGACATATCTGAAAGAGAGTGGGCTAATATTGTTCTACATAAGTATAAATGCTCTTATTCTTTTAGAATGGTTAGATGGACACCACCTAAAACTAGTTGGGTAAAAGTAGATATAGATGGTGCTTCAAAAGGAAATCCTGTTCCTAGCTCTAGTGGCTTCAGCAATAGAAATCATGTTGGTGATTTGGTGGTGGCAAAAGGATACAGAATTAAAGATACCAATAGCTTAGTGGCTCAAGTTTTGGAAATAAGAGACTACTTATAATATTATAAAGATAATCATATAGGTCAAAATATTTCAGAGACAGATTCTTGGACCATGGTCTAAATTCTAAAGAATGAATAGGAACTCCCATGGAGTATATAATGATGGTTAAACCCATTCGAATTCTGATGGATACATCAAAATAAAGAGTGGTACACTGTAAGACCCCAACAATAATCCTAAGCTTAACCCAGTCTCTTAAAGTTAGTTAAGGGGTCCCAGACTTAGAAACATTCTAGCTAAGTATTCAGACTTAGTATTATTTTGGCCTTCGTAAGTTGTCAACTCTATTTCACGACTCTTATGACCTTAAAGTATCGATCTTTAGATTGATTCATGATCAGAAATGTCAGTAGGTGTTCTCGAACAAGTTTCAGATTTTTTAGACCTTGTATAGACCATGTTCAAGTGACCAAAAAGTGAGTCAACGCAATCTCGACGCATCGTGTCATCCATTGCATCGATAAATAACTTTTCCCTCAGCTCAGTAACAATTCCAGTGAACTGACGTAGACTCGACATGTTGCGTTGGTCATTGAATTGATGCCAACGATGCGGCGCATCGGTCTATGCATCGACAGTCCAATTTCAGTCATTAAAAAACCATGTCCTTAGGGGTATTTGGGTCTTTTTCCCACCCCTATTCAGCCCTAAAACACGAGATTCAGCCCACATTAAGCAAAATACGCTCACTTTATCTCAAATTGCTCAAGAACAAGAACCCTAGGTGATTTAATTTTAAAGCCAAGGAATAAGATTTCATCATTGTTCTTCAAGAATTTAGCAATCAAGGTATGTGAAGTGTTCATCCAAGGGTTTCTTCCACCCTTAGATTCCAAGAAACTCTTTTAAACTTCAAGTAGATTGATTTCATGATTTCCATGATTTGGAATTAAAGTGTATTCATGAGTATTATTTAATTGGATTTTTTATTTCATGATTTATTATAAGATTGATGTAGAATTAATTGATATGTGTGATTTATCATATGTATTCATGTTGAAACCCATGGAATTGTGAATTTGGAATTGAATCATGATGCTCACATGTTGTTTAGTATTATATGTATATACTATGCCATCCAAGTGTTTGGTGAACTGCTCATGTGAATGTAATAATAAGATTATATCATTCTAGTATGTATACTAGTTCATTACATGCAAGTGTTTGATAAAATGCCTCTATAGATACATTATGAACAAGTGTGCATTGTATGCTATACAAGGTCATATGATGCTTTACTTTTCATGCTATCGAGTCCTGGGGGTATTTAATACTCGACAATCTAGCTATTTACCTAGAGCCAATGTCAGTTACAGAATAGTCTCAGTCATGTCACGATCAGTAGTATTCTCAGTCAGTTGCAGGACTCATTAAAAATACAGTAGACTCAATATTAGTCACATCTAGTTCTGTATTGAGTTCAGACCTCAGTAAACTCAGTCAGCTAACAGAATTCAGTGTTATTCCATCAGTCAATGGAACTCAGTAAACTCAGTAACAGTTCAGTCAAGCCTAATATAAACTAGGAAATCATTTCAGTGTCTATTCAGTTGGGATTAGGACTCAGCGCCGAGTTAAACCAGGGATGGGGGCATTCCTACCAACAGAAGGTTTGGTCCTTAGTAGCAATCCCTGCATTACAGAACATTCATAGATAGCGTAGGTTGAGATATCTTCCTACTAGGTTAGGGTTATTACACTCACACGAGTTTTCCTGCTATCGAGGGTTGACGAAAGAGCTTTCTTTCATAAAGGGTTAACTCACAGCTTGTCTCTACCCGTGGTATGGTATTGACACCCTTCCTACTGGGGTTACAGGTTATACCCCAATCTATTTAGAAAAGGGAATGTCAGTTAGATGATTAACTCCCACAGTCTCAGTATAGAACTTAGTTCAGTTCTACAGATTTAGGACTGTCAGACACAGTCACTTAGCTCAGTACGGAACACAGTATAGTTCCATAAAATCAAGAATGTCAGATATAGTCACCTATCTATCAATAATACAGTATCAGTTAATCAGTATTCAGACTCTGTATTCAGTGTTATCATGATCTCAGTTACAGTATACATATTCATGCATGTACTCTCATTCAGTTATATTCATGTCATTCAGTCAGTATTGTTCATACATATGAACCCATGCATTTTAGCCAATCTAACTTAGCATATCAGTACATTCAATGTACTAATGCATACTTTTCTCTTGTGCTATGATATCGTATATCATAGGTTCAGACGTACGGGCTCCCGAGCACCCTTAGCAATTCAGATCTTCAACAGTCAAAGTTAATGGTAGGTCCTTATAGTTTGATGAATGATTACTTTCTTTAGTATTTTGGTTTATCAGTACAGTTTTCAGTAGTTGGAGTTAGTTGGGGGCTTATCCCATAAACTTCTTGTTTTAGACAGTATAGGCTTTTTAGACTGGAGTATTTTCAGGAAGATGTTTCAGTTTTTGTATTGTTATAACGTATTCAGTTTTATTTTAGTATTGAACCTTATGGAAAGTTTCTGCCTAATTGCCGCATAATTATGGTATTACTATTCAATTATTGCAGTAGGTACCAGTCATGGGTTAGCTTGTGGTCCTTCGGGATTATGAGCACCGTGTAGCGTCCAAGGTTCAGACTCAAGGCGTTATAAACTTGGTATCAGAGCCTAAGGTTCAACAGAGTCCTAGGAAGTCTGAAAGCCACATCTAGTAGAGTTTTGTGCATGGGTGAGTAGCACGCCACACTTATGGACATGAGGCTATTAGGTGTTTTAGGAAAAGATTCCCTTTTTTCAGTACTCACCAAGTTTCTCTTCTATTAATAGAACATGCCTCCAAAAAAGACTAAGGGAAGAGGAACGGGAGACCATCCAGAACCCCAGCCCGTCTAGCCAGATCCTCTGGATTAACATGTGTCCCATGCTGAGTTCAGACCAGTTTTCACCACCCTAGCTCATTCTATGGCAGCCCTGAATAAATGTCTAACTACTGCTTTGGCCAACCCAGTGGCCAATACTGCTGCTGCTAGGATTTGGGATTTCACCCGAATGAACCCGCCATTTTTTTCTGAGTCAAAGTCAGATGAGGACCCTCAGGAATTTCTTGATTAGGTGCAGAAAGTTATAGATATTATGAGGGCGACTGCTATTAATAGATCTGAGTTGGACATATATTAGTTACAGGATGTGGTATACTCATGGTTTAAACAGTGGAAAGCAGAAAGGGTCGCAGATGCAGGGCCCATAGAATGGGAGGAGTTTGTTGTTGCTTTTCTGGATAGGTTATTCCTGCTGGAGTTGAGGGAAGTGAAGGTTTTGGAGTTTATAAATTTGAAGTAGGGCAATATGACAGTACAAGAGTATTCTCTCAAGTTCACTCAGTTAGCCAGATATGCCCCCATGTAGTATCAGATAACAGATCTAAGATGAGTAAGTTAGTGCCTGGGGTGTCTAGAAGTATGTTCAAAGAGTGTAGGACTACAATTTTGATTAAGAATATGGACATATCTAGGATCAAGAATAAAAATAAAGAGAGGGAGAACAAGAGAGCGAGAACAGGTAGTTTTAACTTCGCTCAGCTTAAGTCAGAGGGTGGGAATCATTCTCAATTCTGCTCGAAATCCTTAGTTCTATCTCTGTCCTCATCCAGTGCTTTTTTGACAAAATTAAGAGATGGAAACAGAGATAGGGTGTCAGGCCTTAAACCACAGGGTAGTGTTAGCAGTGCCCAAACCAATCCCCTTTGTTAGAAGTCTGGAAGAAACCACCAGGGTATCTGTAGAGCTGGCAGTGATATGTGTTTTGGATGTGGAAATCTAGGCGATAGGGTCATACAATGTCCTCACGTGGGTTCGCAGAATTAGCATAATCGTCTCCCAGCTCAGTACGGTTTCCCAAATCAGTAGGGTGCCTCTTCTAGTGCCACCAGTGGGTAACGCCCAAATAAACTCTATGCACTTTAGTCCTGAAAGGACCAGGAGAGTTCTCCTGATATGGTGAATGTTACGTTACAAGTTTATCATTTGCATATTTATGCTTTGCTAGATCAAGGAGCTTCTTTGTCCTTTGTTACTCCTTATATAGCTGTTGACTTCGAATTCAGTCCTAAAATCCTATCAGAGCCTTGCTCAGTCTCTACCCTAGTGGGTAAATCTATCATATCCTGATGAGTATTCAGGAACTTCCTGGTTATGGTATCTCAGAAAGTGACTTCAGTAGACCTAGTTGAATTAGAGATGACCGATTTTGATGTCATTCTTGGTATGGATTAGCTTCATTCCTACTATGCCTTAGTCGACTGCACAAATAGAATTGTCCAATTTTAGTTTCTGAATGATCTCGTCCTAGAGTGGAGGGGTAGTACTTCAACACTTTGGGGTCAGCTTGTTCCTTACCTTCAGCCGAGAAAAATAATGTCTAAGGGATGTGTCTACCATCTCATTCGAGTCCAAGACTCTAGTTCAAAAACCCCTACTCTTGAATCAGTGCCAGTAGCATGTGAATTCCCTAAGGTGTTTCCCGAAGATCTTCCCGAGGTTCCTCCCGAAAGGGAAATTGACTTCGGAATTGACATTCTTCCAGAGACTCAACCCATAGCTATCCCGCCATACAGAATGGCACCTGCAAAACTAAGAGAATTAAAAGAACAGTTAAAGTATCTCCTTGATAAGGGATTCATCAGACCCAGTGTATCCCCGTAGGGTGCCCCAGATCTATTCGTGCGTAAGAAAGATGATTCTCTCAGAATGTGTATAGACTACCATCAGCTAAATAAAGTTACGATTAAGAACAAATATCCACTTCCCAGAATCGATGACTTGTTTGACCAACTTCAGGGTCGCAGTTGCTTCTCCAAGATAGACCTCAGATCAGGCTTTCATCAGCTCAGAGTCATGGAATATGACATCTCAAAAATAACCTTCAGAACTCAATATGGTCACTTTGATTTCTTGGTCATGTCATTTGGTCTTACCAATGCCCAGCAGATTTCATGGACTTGATGAACCATGTGTTCAATTAGTACTTGGACATATACTTCATAGTCTTCATAAATGACATTCCTGTCTACTCCCGCAGTAAGCATGATCATGAAGACCATCTCAGAATAGTATTACAGACTCTAAAAACCATCAACTGTTTGCAAAATTTAGTAAGTGCAAATTTTGGCTAAGTTCAGTTGCTTTTCTTGGCAATATCACATCCGATGATGGCATTAGAGTTAATCCCCAAATGATCAAAGCAGCGAGAAATTGGCCCAGACCCATCTCTCTATTAGATATCAGGAGTTTCTTGGGCTTGGCCGTCTATTACCGATGGTTTTTTGAGGAATATTCATCTATTACATCCCCTATGTCTAGATTGACTCAGAAGAAAGTCAATTTCCAGTGGTCAGATTCTTGTGAGAAGAGTTTTCAGGAGTTGAAGACTAGACTCACTACAACTCCAGTCCTGACTTTACCAGATGATTTAGATGGGTTTGTCGTATATTATGATGCCTCCATAGTTTGTTTGGGATTTGTTTTGGTGTAGAGAGGTAAGGTCATAGCCTATGCCTCTAGACAGCTTAATCCCCATGAAAAGAACTATCCTACTCATGATCTTAAGTTAGCAGCTGTAGTGTTTTCCTTAAAGATTTGAAGGTACTATTTGTATGGGGTGCACGTTGATGTGTTCACTGACCATAAGAGCCTTCAGTATGTGTTCTCTCAGAAAGACCTGAACCTCCATCGGAGAAGGTGGTTGGAGTTATTCAAAGATTGTGACATAGTATACTGTACCATATGGGTAAGGCCAATGTAATGGTTGATGCTCTTAGTAGGATGTTTATGGGTAGTGTTTCTCATATGGAGGTTGGTAAAAAAAAGTTATCTCAGGAAGTTCATCAGCTTGGCCGACTAGGTGTTCTCTTAGTCGATTCATCAGAAGGTAGTGTATGGGTGCAAAGTAGTTCAGAATCATCCCTGGTTTCTGAGGTAAAGGAAAAGTAGGATAGGGATCGTAGTCTATCTAAGTTGAAGGAATCATCTAGAGATTATAAAGTAGAGGTTTTCTCCCAAGAGGGAGATAGTGTGTTGTACTGCCAGGGTCGACTATGTGTGTCAAGTGTAGATGACTTGAGGCAGCGAATTCTTGTAGAAGTGCATGGTATGAACTACTCTATTCATCCAAGGGCCACTAAGATGTACCATGATTTGCGGGAGATCTATTAGTGGAGTGGGATGAAGAGAGATATTGCAGAGTTTGTGGCTAAGTGCTCAACATGTTAGCAGGTTAAGATTGAGCATCAAAAGCCTAGTGGGTACATGCATGAGTTCAGTATTCCCTCTTGGAAGTGGGAAGAGGTGAATATGGACTTTGTGATGGGTTTACCTCATACTCGTCGCCATCATAATTCAATTTGGGTCATTATAGACAGGATAACCAAATCAGCTTATTTCCTACCAGTCCACACCTCTTATTCAACCGAGGATTATACTAAACTCTATATTAAGGAGTTGGTCAGATTGCATGGTGTTTCATTATCCATTATCTTAGATAGAGGTACGCAGTTCACCTCTCATTTTTGGAAAGCATTCCAAAAGGGTCTTGGTACCCGAGTTCACCTCAATACAACCTTTTATCCTCAGATAGATGGTCAAGAAGAAAGGACCATTCAGACTTTAGAAGATATCCTACAAGCATTTACGATAGAATTTAAAGGTAGTTAGAATGACCACTTTCCTTGGATTGAATTCGCATATAACAACAGCTGTCATTCCAATATTTGGATGGCTCCGTTTGAGGCACTTTATGGGAGGAGGTGTAGATCTCCCATTGGTTGGTTTGAAGTGGGTGAGGACACAGTGGTAGGGCCTGACTTGGTATTTGATACCATAGAGAAAGTCCAGTTGATTAGGGAAATGCTTAAGGAAGCTCAGAGCCAACAAAAATCGTATGCAGATATGCACAGAAAGGATCTCGAGTTAGAGATTGGTGATTATGTGTATTTGAAAATCTATCCTATGAAAGGATTAAAGAGGTTTGGCAAGAAGAGGAAGCCAAACCTCTTCCCGATATATCGGTTCTTACCGAATACTCAACCGTTTCAGAAAGGTATCTTACGAGCTTAAGTTTCCTTCAGACTTAGCTTCAGTGCATCCAGTGTTCCATGTCTCCTTGCTAAAGAAATGCATAGGTGAACCAACAGTTGTTGTCCCTGTAGGGAGTATAGACATTCAGAACAACCTCTCTTATGAGAAGATTCCAGTCAAAATCATTGATTATCAGATTCACAGACTGAGGAACAAAGAATTACCTCTAGCCAAAGTACTTTGGCAGAATCATTCCGTTGAGGGAGATAATTGGGGAGCAGAAACAGACATGCGTACCAAGTATCCTTACCTCTTCTCCACAAATTCAGACTCAGCTCAAGGTAACAGTTCCCCTAACTCAATTTAGTTTCATGTCCAGATGTAGCTACCAACTTGGTATCAATTAATGTTTCATACTCACTCATGCATTCACGAATCAGTTCAGTCATGTACACATGCATCAGACATGCATGTTCAGTAAATAAACTCATCTTATCAGTAATTTCAGTCATGAAATCATGCTTTAGTTGTGTATATCCAGTGTTTAAATCCAGTCTATCAGTATTCTTAGTTTAATCAGTATTATTCGAGGACTAATGTTCCCAAGGGGTAGATATTGTAAGACCCCAGCAAAAATCCTAAGTTTAACTCAGTCCCTTAAAGCTTGTTAAGGGGTCCCACACTTAGAAAAATTCTAGCTAAGTATTCAGACTTAGTATTATTTTGGACTTCATAAGTTGGCAACTCTATTTCATGACTCTTATGACCTTAAAGTATTGATCTTTAGATTAATTCATGATCAGGAATGTCAGTAGGTGTTTTTGGATAAGTTTTGGATTTTTTGAACCTCGTTTAGACCATGTTCAAGTGACCAAAACAGTAAGTCGACCCAATCTCAATGCGTTGCATGGTCCATCGCATCAATAGATAATTTTTCCCTCAGCTCAGTGCAAATTCTAGTGAATCCACGCGGACTCGACGCGGTGCATTAGTCATCGTATCGATGCCAATGATGTGGTGCATCGGTCTGCGCATCGACAGTCCGATTTTCATTCATTAAAAATCCGCATCCTTACGGGTATTTGGGTCTTTTTCCCACCTCTATTCATCCCTAAAACACGAGATTCAGCCCTTATTAAGAAAAATACACTCACTTTTTCTCAAATTGCTCAAGAACAAGAACCCTAGGTGATTTAATATCAAATCCAAGGCTCAATATTTCACCATTTTTCTTCAAGAATTTAGAAACCAAAGTATGTGAAGCGTTCATCCAAGGGTTCCTTCCACCCTTGGAGTCCAAGAAACTATTTTAAACTTCAAGTAGATTGATTTCATGATTTCCATGATTTTGAATTAAAGTGTATTCATGAGTATTATTTAATTGGGTTTTCTATTTCATGATTTATTACAAGATTGATGTAGAATTAATTAATATGTGTGATTTATCATGTAAATTCATGTTGAAATCCAGGGAATAGTGAATGTGGAATTGAATCATGATGCTCACATGTTGTTTAGTATTATGTGTGTATACTATGCCATCCAAGTGTTTGGTGAACTACTCATGTGAATGTAATAATAAGATTATATCATCTTAGTATATATACTAGTTCATGCCATGCAAGTGTTTGATAAAATGCCTTTATAGATGCATTATGAACAAGTGTGTATTTGTATGCTATGCAAGGTCATGTGATGCTTTACTTTTCATGCTATCGAGATCAGGGGGTATTTAATACCCGAAAATTTAGCTGTTTACCTAGAGCTAGTGTCAGTTACAGAATAGTCTTAGTCATGTCATGATCAGTAGTACTCTTAGTTAGTTACAGGACTCAGGAAAAACTCCGTAGACATAGTATTAGTCCCTTCTAGTTCAGTATTCAGTTCAGACCTCAGTAAACTCAGTCAGCTAACAGAATTCAATAGTATTTCGTCAGTCAATGGAACTCAGTAAACTCACTAACAATTCAATCAAGCCTAATATAAACTAGGAAATCAGTTCAGTGTATATTCAGTTGGGAGTAGGACTCAGTACCGAGTTAACCCAGGGATGAGGGCATTCCTGCCAGCAGAGGGTTTGATCCTTAGTAGCAATACCTGTATTATAGAACTACATAGCCAGCGTAGGTTGAGATATTTACCTACCAGGTTAGGGTTGATACATCTCACTCGAGTTTTCCTGCTAGCGAGGGTTGATGAAAGATCCTCCTATCAGAGAGGCTTAACTCACAGCTTGTGTCTACCCATGGCATGGTATTGACACCCTTCCAACTGGGGTTATAGGTTGGACTCCAATCTATTTAGAAAGGGGAATATTGGTTAGACGATTACCTCCCACAGTCTAAGTTTCAGATTCAGTCTCAGTATAGAAATCAGTTCTGTTCTACAGATTCAGGACTGTCAGACACAGTCACCCAGCTCAGTACGGAACTCAGCATAGTTACACAAAATCAAGACTGTTAGATACAGTCGCCTATCTATCAGTAATACAGTATCAGTTAATCAGTATTAAGACTTAGTATTCAGTGTTATCATGATCTCAATTACAGTATACGTATTCATGCATATACTCTCATTTAGTTATATTAATGTCATTCAGTTAGTATTGTTCATGCATATAAACCAAGGCATTTCAGCCTACCTCACTTAGCATACCAGTACAATCAAAGTACTGATGCATACTTTTCTCTTACACTATGATGTCTTATATCATAGGTTTAGACGCACGGGCTCTCGAGCACCCTTAGCAGTTCAGATCTTTAGAAGTCAAAGTTAGTGGTGAGTCCTCATAGTTCGAGGACATGATTATTTTCTTCAATATTTTGGTTTATCAGTACAATGTTTAGTAGTTGGAGTTAGTTGGGGGCTTGTCCAATCAACTCCATGATTCAGACAGTAGAGGCTTTTTAGACTAGAGTATTTTTAGGCAAATGTTTCAATTTTGGTATTGTTATACCGTATTCAGTTTTATTTTAGTATTGAACCTTATGGTAAGTTTCTGCCTAATTTCCACATAATTACAGTATTACTATTCAGTTATTGCAGAAGGTACCAATCATGGGTTAGCTTATGGTCCTTTGGAATTATGAGCACCGTATAACGTTCGGGGTACAGACTCGGGGCGTTACATACACGTTCTTAGGGAAGGAAACACTCTAGCTTATTATTTTACTAACGTAGTGTTTTTTTTTGGAGGTGATTTTGAATTCAATGACTTTGAACAAGTTCCAATATAAGGAAACAATATTATCAGATTTGACAATACAGGTACACCTAATATCAAAAGAATTACTCAGAAACCAAAATAACAATATCAAACACAAAATACAAAGGAAGATTAGGCATGGAACAAATAGCTAAGAAACATCAAAATAAAAGATCTATAGTAGAACAAAATTACTATCAAGGCATTAGTTCTTACTTGGAAGAAGATGAATGGCACAAATTCGGACCTTGGTGATCAGCTTTCGACAGTCTTTGATTAGCCCTTAAAAAGAAATAAAGTAGTGAAAGTAGAGTTACATAATTTTTAGATAGGAATGAATTAGAACTACATGTACCTGTTGTTGAGAGTGACTTCCATTGGATATAAAACCTACCTCCAGTGAGAGATTGGGATGTTATTGGGATGCTTATTTGAATAACAAGAACATCAGATTGAACTTGGGTATTCCAATTTGAAGATGAACTTATCCTATTACACAAAACATGAGTATTAGGGACCTATTAACTTACTAATTCACTCTGATTAGCTCAGGTGGTGGTATTAGATTTAATGGAAGCTCAACCCACCGAGCTAAATGGATGAAGTAAAGAAAGGATCGATTACTTATCTAATTTGAGATGGACATGGGTATTTATTTTTGATGAACAAAAGATAAGATTTGCGGTTAGGATAGGAACATACTTAATATGCCCTACTTGACTAAAATACTAGATGAAATATAAATGTGCGTTGAATTAGTTTCCACATTCCTGCTCAATGATGTAGTTGTGAGGCTATTTTAAATAGATGGTTAGAGACTCAAAATACCATAATCATGTTATAAACCTCGCGAATCAACAACCAAGATAGATAACTTAAGAAATGCAATTTTATAGCTATTGCATGATTGTTCCGGATGCCTTAACCTTGGAACTCTCTATATTATTATTTGCAACACTTCTAATTTTTTTTATTGTTCATTGTTACTTTTAGCATAATGAAACTCAAACTCATACTGATTACAAATCACACTGATTTAACTTTATTAGTAATACTTGAATTGGATTGTTTCTAAATGCCAAGTCTATGTGGGATCAATATTTGGCTCGCAAGAGCCATATTGTTACTTGCACGACCGCGTACACTTGCGTGTGCACTTTGACACAACATGTTCTTGAAGCCATTTGTTGGGACTTTAAGAATTAGCATCATTCTAATTTTAGTCTTATTATTTTATTTGATAAGTTCTCACAACTTGGTCCTAGCTACTGAATTGGAAAGTAAAGGTTTGAATCTTAAGCAAGCTAGCAAGGAAGAGGGAATTGGTTGAACCACATCTCGAACATAAGCGGCGATTGCACCGATTGAGGAGAGAAGCAAAACTTCTAAATCTAATCCTTCAAGTCTGGTGCTTCAAAAGGCTTAGATTCTTAGGACGCTACTGAAAGCCTTTTCTTAGGTCCTATTATAGAGAAGTGTAATCCTTGAAAGCCTTTGGTACTTCGGTAGGCCGAGCAACCCTTAAACCAAAAAAAATGAAGTCTCTGTCTTTATTCCCCTATTTTAATATATGCATTTCATTCTATATTTGGCCCAATTCAAAAAAATGAGAAAAAAGGGTCTGGTCAATAGCATAGCTATTTCTTTCCGCAACTCCTTTTGATGGAAAGGCCTTCATATTCCTAATCTTGTAGGGTCGAACGACTTTCTTTGCCTCATCTTGGTGAATTGCATACCCTCACAATGACATTATTCATTTGTGGTAATCATACCGTTTTCACATCTTTCAACGGCTGGAAAGACAGTCATAGAAATGAAGCTTGTTGCCAAGTATTTTATAGTAAAAAAATGATATATGACGTGAAATTACGTGGCATGACACGTTGCAGTGCGTGTAGACCACAAATCAAAATAAAATTTGGGTATGAGTTTTTAGAGGGCTATATATTCCACTTTAAAATAGTTCGGGGGGAGGGGGTAATAATTTCATTTTAAAATAGTTCAGGGGGTGTAAGTGTGTAATTGGGATTTGGGGTAAAGGTTGGGGGAGTATTTGACCATTTTCTCATTGTTCAATTACCATCTCCTTACATTGTCTATTTTAAGGTTTTTCATTTCTCCCATTTCGTGGCTCTAATACCATTTACAATAAAGATGTGAAAATAAAGAACAAGAAACAACCTTTTGGGAGAAATTTCCTCTTCCTTTATAATTATTAATTAATGTTATATCCGTATAGAACTATATAACTTTTATCCCTAATTAGTTTACAATTAAATAATTACTATAAATATTGTTTACCATATTAACTTCATTAAACAATATTATTTTTCTGTTTTTTATTTTCTTTATCCCATATTCAAAGTCCCACGTAATGACTTAAATGAACAATTATGATATTTTAATTAAATTATATTTTGATTTAATTAACTATCGTGGTCCATAGCACTAGTTACTATAAAATTTTGGAATAAATTGAGACACCTTTCTTTAGATTTCACATTGTACTCTAAATTCACTTTACCACTCTTATTTTTTTTTTTAGAAATTCTTTTAATTTATTTATATTAATATTAAATTTTTACAAATTAACTAATTATCCCTTTCTATCATTAAACTATTTTAATTAAATAAATTCATTGATATTTTATTGAATAAATTCTTGACAATTAAAAGGTAATTTCCTCCCCCTTGTCTTTGTCTGGTCATTAATGTATGACAAGTCATTCACTTGGCCAAATCAGTTAAGAACATGAAACAAATATGTAAAAAAGAAACATAAATAGAGAACATAGAACCCTCAAGAAAAAGGGACTATATGCTAATGGAAAGGAAGTACACAAAGACATAATTAAACTAAGAGTGTGTTTGGCATGGAGGAAAACATTTTTTTGTTAACTTTTTATATTTCATTGGTCAAAATATTTTGGAAAATATTTTCTTTAGAAAAATAAGTTCTTTAAAAAATGAGAAAAATAAATTCTCTAATGAAATAGGAAAAACACTTTCCGTAATCGAAGTTTATTATCATTCCCACCACCCAATACTTCTAACCCCACCAACCCCGTATCCTCACTCCTCCCCCGATTCCGCTCCATAATAATTTGCTAGATTAAACATACATACTCTTGTGATAATGATTTTTCTTACTTATAAAACAATAAGAAATAAATAAGAAATCTACTTATTTTTGAAAATAATATTTGTTTAAATATATTTTTCATAAAAACATTTTTCTTTGTACCTAACACATTCTAAGAAAGCCGGTATGTGGATAACTCTTCAACAATATTCTCTTCCATCCTGATTATTATGAATTTCTTTCTTGTATTTTATAGTTAGACATAAAACCATATCCATATATTGAATAACTCTTATTTTTTATGTCCAGTGCTTCGTGTTATTTAGAAAAACCTAAAGAGAAATCACTGAAATTATTCTTAAATTTATGTTGTACTAGTGGTGATTTTAGAAAACAATCAAGTAAAATTCAAACACTATGGAGAAATCATATATTTCGTAACTCACATTTTATTAACTCTTACAAGTGATACATAGATAACATGTAAATAATCGTCCAAATTGTAAAATAATGCAAATTCTTATTGATTTTTTCCATTTCTCCTTATTCTTTTGCTTTGAAGCTTAACTTCATGTTGTAGAGGGGCTAGCATGGTGCTTTGTATCTAGTCCCGTAGGGGCTTCTCTAAGGAATGATCTAAAATTTCTTGAAGTCTTCAACTCTATCAAAGGTTGAAAGTCTCTTTAATTTCTTCGGTTGGTTAGGGAGGCTAGCATGGTGCTTTGGGTTTGGTCTCGTAGGAGCTTCTCTGAGGGATGATCTAAATTCTCTTAAAGTTTTCATCTGTGCAAAAGATTGTAAAACCTCTTTAATTTTCTTCGGTTTGTTAGGGGGCTAGCATGATGGATTGGGGATGGTCCTCCAGGCGCTTCTCTCAAGGATGTTCTAAAATCTCTTGAAGTTTTTAACTCTGCCATAGGCCAAAAAATCGCATTAATTCTTATCGATTTGGTTGAAAGATTCTCAACCCAAGTGGCTTTAATTGTTACTGATGTAGTAAGGAGTAGAAGAAAGGCAAAAAATTTAAAAAGGGGAAACCGATTCATGTTGAAATTGAAATCAATGCGGCTTTGCTTAATATGTGTTGGTCTTTTTCTATAATGATTCAGTCATTATATAGTGTTAATTTTAAATACTTACCAAAATTCGTTACAACATATAGGAAATTAGCTAATGGCAAAAGATTTGATTTTATCTTATAATAACATATATACCATATAAGTATACTAAATGGGAACATTTTGGTGAAATCATTCAAATTGTCCAATTTACCTATTTTGTAAACGATGCACAGATACTAGTGTTGTCCCAGAACAGAAAAACGGTTCCAGTTTAAATCAAATTTAAGATATTTCTCACAATGGAAAACTAAAATATTTTCACAACTACAAATCAGTGCATTGTTGGAACTTTTTTATAGTCCAACATAAGTAAATTTTTGGGAAAATGTCATGATAACTAACCATGTCTACTTAAAATTCCCACTTTTTTACCTAATTGCATTCATCCCATATTTTAAATTTTCTCTCTCCGTTATACTTGATACATCACATTTTTATTTTTATATATCTCCTTAGATTTTCCTCCTCATTACTCCTAGATCTCCCAAATTTCTACCATTTTTCCACCGCATCTCCACCTTTCTCCCAACTTTTTTTTCCTCTCACTTTCTCTCGTCGGATGAGCATCAACGGCAGTGGCAAAAAGCTACCATCTCTGTGACTCCCACCGTCTAGCCACAACCAATTCTGTCGTTCTCTCCCTCTTATCCCTTTTCTTTACTCCACTTTCATATTCTTCTCTCCACCTCCATGTTTCTCCATCTTCAGTCATTTACAATGAAAAAATTACAAGTGAACTACCACCAAAATGAAAACCTCCCAAAACTTTATCTTTTCAAGCGATTCAGAAGATTTTGATGATACAGATGGAGATCTGGCCAAATCTAGTCGAAAATTTTGTTTCCTCCATTTTGAAAATTCAACGAAATCTATGTATCTAAAATTGAACAAACACTAAAATGAAAACATTTCAAAGCTTCAACTTTTTTACAAATGTCGGAGAATTTTGACGATACGGGTGGAGGTCTAGCCGGGTCTGGTTGAAATGTTTGTTTCCTCTATGCATAGAGTTTCATGAAATCTATATATCTGATGAATTTTTATGTTGCTGATACATATAATAATATATTTGACAACTTTATGTTTCAAACTGATGTTAATGTTACTGATACACATACAAATCTTGTTCATTTTCCATTATTTGTGAGATGATTTTGATTGAGATACATTGTAATGAAATCTCATATTATTTGTATGTGTCTGTAGCACAATATGTAATAATCAAAATAATAACTTATGTATCACGACTTAATTAGTTCCAAAATAAATTAGAAACTATCTGTCATCACATGTTATATGCAAAATGAGATATGCTACATATTAGAGTATGATAATGAATCAAAGTCGCAGTGTAATAGTGATTTATGCTTGAAAAATTATTTTGAGATTTTTAATAAAATTTAAAAGAGTCGGAATAAGGAGTAATTAGCTCCTAAAGTAGTGGGACTTATGTTGTTTACTCTAAAATTTTCAAAATTCAATAGTATATTAATTATATTCTTTCTAGAGCTATCCTTCTTTTTAATTAGGGTTTAACTAAATTTAAGAAAAGATCGAAAAGAATAAAAAATTTAATATTAAGAATTATCCTTAAATTTATGTGCTTATCTTTCCTGAGTGGTGTGCCACACCCTTTAACAATTCACTAACTACTGGGAGTAGTTAAAGGATTACGTTTTATTATCAATTAAAACAGAGAGTAATTATGAAATAAAATAGATTTCATAATTTTGGCCCTCCCTCCGTTTCAGTTATTTTTTGTTTTACTCTGTTTCAAAAAAAATCTTTTTCCCTTGTCAACAATCTTTTATTTCAATTTTCGTATGTCATGTTTAAGAATACAATATTAGAGAACATTCTAATTCATTTAACATATTCTTAGTTTAAGACCACAAGGTTCAATTTTTTTCTCAATTCCATTTCAAATTAGAATAAGAAAATAAACTAAAAAATACATCGTAAAATAGAAAATAATATTAAAAGCGATAATAAGAGCTTCTTATTATATATATATATATATAACCCTTTCCGTCATTACAGGTAATCTAACGTAGAAAAATTTGGGTTAAGATTTTTTTCGAATTGAGAGCTAGAATTTTCTGGCTAGGCTAGTTTTGGATGATATCTAAGCGAGGTATGCTCTAGGAATATTCGGGAATGAATTGGGTATATGTAATAAAGTTTAGTATGTTTTTATATTACTAAGATGATAAGAATCTATAGAATTTTTTGAAAGTGAATTCGAATAAGTAGAACTCTCGATATCAAACTTGACGTAAAGGGATTAGTTTGACATGCCATGGTTTGAGGATGAATTGTGAAAAAGGTAAAGCAGAGAGCAATTTCGAGTGTCTACCTCGCAAAACCCGCTATAGCGAGTGGAAGCTGCTATGATGAACTGCTAGAGCAAATCAATTCTGAATGTAACGAGAGTCGAACTCAGTCAATCCAGCCATAGCGGGCGTGTTCCGCTATAATGACGCAGCTATAGCCAGATAGGGCCTCCGTAGCAGGATATACATAAATTTATATGGAAATTTTCTCAAAATAATTTATTATTTTCTAAACTCATTTTCGAAAAGTTTAGGCAATTTTGGGTGATTTTCCACCAATTTTCTTAGTAAAGGTAAGTTAATCGATTCCATTAAATAGTTTTTCAAATCTCTAACCTTAAATCACTAGTTTACGAGTTTTGGGGAGGATTTAGCTTGACCTAGCTAATTTTTCAGGTGTAATAGGGTAAGTTGGGCGTAAAACCTTTGATATTTAGTTAATAGTCAATAATTTATTACTCTTGTATGTCTATAATTCACTTATGATAGTCCAAGGCAATACCATTCCTACAGTTATGCATGATGAACAACCATCCCACAGGATAGTGCATGAAATGGAAATCCCACTCGCAACTAACGTGATCTCCTATATCTAAAAACCTCACACCAGAGGCAGATTTGACATTAAACAGAATATGGTGCCATTATTGCACACAAGTGGCCAATTCACAGCTTGCCCCATGAAGATCCACATGTTCATCTTCAGAATTTTCTGGAGATCAATGATACATTCATTGCCGCAGGAGTCTCTATAGGTTGTGTGAAGCTAAATTTTTTACATTCTCACTCTTGGAAGAAACAAAGAATAGTTGAAGAAAGAACCTCAAAATTCTATAAAAACATGGGATGACCCAAACAAAGAATTTCCTCATGTGATTCTTTCTATCTGGAAAAACTACAAGGCTGAGGAGAAAGATCTTTAGTTTTAAGAAAAAGCTAGATGAAAATCTCTATCATGAATGGAATAGATTCAAGTCTCTTCTTAGAGATTTCTCGCATTGCCAACAGAAAAATGAGGTATTAGCTCAAAATTTAATCAAAAGTCTTTTCCATAACACAAAATTTTATAGATTCAGCGACAACTAGCCCAACTTTAAAGAAAACCTATGATGAGTTGTATACTTTCCTCAATCATATCGCACAAGGTAATCTAGTATATGGGTTAATGTATCAAGAAGTATGGTGAAGAAGAATGTAGGTATGATCGAGGTAGATAGTATCATAATATTGGTTGTACAGTTGGCCTCTTTTTAGAACCAATTAGTGACTCAGTTCAATAGGTTGATGTGAATCAATATCAGGCCTGGGTTAATGAAGTTCAGTAGGCACAAACTTGGTTTGAAATTTATAGTAGTATTAGTCATTCTGCAGACTTATGTAGTGCAAATCAGAAATCGATGAATTTTTTGGGGAATGCCCTAAAGGGGAATCAGAATGGTAATGCCTATAATTGTAACTGGTAGAGTCAGCCTATCTACTCTTGGGGAAATAAACACGTTCAACCTCAGTAGTTTTAGTAGTATCAAGGTATTCAAAACAACGCTGATGCTGTTAATATAGAAAAAAACTTTTAAAAATTATTCTGGCCAATCAAGAAAAAATGGTTGTAGAGATAAGAAATCAGCAATTGGCTCAAAAGAATTTAGAGATACAGATGGGTAAGCTATCTCAGTCACAAAACACAAGACTTTAAGGGGTTTTGTGTAACACCCGGTAGCATTCTTGACTTAATACCTCACTTGGTAGCATGCTTAAAGAGCTAACTATCTTAAAATTTTCTTTTGACATATTTTAAGCTCCTAAACTTTTATGATTTCTAAATCGATCTTCCCGAACTCGAGATGTGGATTTTTAAGTTTATTCATGTTCAAGGGTGTAAAGGGGGTGTCTCAAGGGATTTTTTGGATTTTTTGGACAACTTTTGAAGTGTGTTTGGATTTTGAAAATAGAATGTTAACGTGATAAGGCCTCTACGTGTCAGGTACTGCATTGGCAGGATCGACGGATCGATGTGTTGCGTAGGGTAGCTCGTCGGGTGCCCAGTTTGCATTAATAAATTCTTGGTTTGGGAGGGTAATTCAGTTTTTTCCTCATCATATCTCATCTATATCATGAAATTAAAACATCTTTAGGTAATATTATGCCCAAATCCACTCAAATTTATCAATAAACAAACCATAACTCCCCTCCCAAAAACCAAGAATTCACCTCTTAAGTTCAAGAATTTCCAAGTATCACGTCAAGAGTTGGGTTCCATTCTCTAGACTAAGTAATCTAAGGTATGTGGGGTTTTCCTAAAATACATGGACATGGTGAAATCATTTTAATCATGTTTAGATGTTGCGAAATCATGAACTTACAAAGGGGTTTGAATTTACATTTACAATTATACATTATGAGACCTTTTTTATAACAATGTTTTGGTCTTGAGACCTTCCCTTAAATTTGATTTTCGTTTATATATATGTATACATGTGGTTTGAGTTTTGAAACTTTTGAGAGCATGAAGAATTATACTCCGTCTCTTATTATGAATTATTCAACTGCATATTGAGAAGCATGACATAAATGTTTTTATAATTATTTGTTGACTTAATTTTGATGATGACTTGAAGAGAGGGCATTTTCTTAATTACCTAAATGAAAGTGATGACTTAAAGAGATCAATTGCATGTTTTGTTAAAAGAATATTTGACCACCACGTGTTTGTGAATTTAAATGTAGGATTTTTTCCTAAGTTTTCATGAATTTCACGATATGCATCCTCTTATCCGATTTGAATAGTTTGGTGGTCTGAACACAATGTTTTGAAAGTGAAAACTGTAATATGCTATTGAATGGCTTAGATACTACTTGCAAGTCTTGGTATGACAATACCAAATCAGATAAGGCCATAATAAACTCAAAATAAAATACAAATTTTATTTTAGATTTCAGATTTTGAATTAAGAAAGATGCATGTTTAGAACAGGCTAAAAATGGGCACTAATAGAGTTAGGTGGTTACCCTAAGTAGGCATTATTCATACGATTCATTTACCAAAACTGTGTTTTGCCGATACGGGTTTATTGTGTCCCCAAAGAGGGATTATACACTTTCCTAGTGCCATATGGCATATTAGATTCAAATACTCCAACCCTTGCGGCAAACTTGGGTTGGGGGCTTGGACGCCGAGTTAAGGGCAGATCCTATATAGCCCATAGTATACTTTCAGATATGTAGTGTGTTCTACCTAGCTCAGAAGTAAAACAAAGAAAGGAATTGAATCTACAGAATCATTTTAAGATCATTTGAGAATTGCCCATGTGTTTTGAATTACTCCACGCATAACGCTTTATGAAATGATCTCACTTATGTTATATATAAAAGTACATTATTTTTTATTGCTCTGCATACCAGTATATTTGTATTGACCCCCTATATTTTAAGGTTTGAGGCTCAGTCTAGGGGTCCCACTAAGCCGTAGTGTAATTGGTTAGTCCCCCTTATTTCGAAAGGTCTATTTTTTTAACATTGTTATTTCATTTTATTTTTGGTCTGACTAGTGGCATTGTCCCATCATAGGTAAGATATTGATTTTCATATCGTTAGAGATTTCACATACAGGTGTTATGTGTTTTGAATGCTATGAACTTAATTTTTTATTGTTTAGTGGAACTCAGAGAGTGACCATGTTACCGTCTTATTATATTTTCTGCATTTCTTAATAAGATGAATGATGACCATGATTTCTAGATAGGAGGGGCGCTCGGGCCTTTATGGTTTGGGATGCTCGTTACGAATAGGGCCTCGAGTAGGGTCATGATAAACTTGGTATCAGAGCATGATTCATTATCCTATGGTGTCTGTGATATCGCGTCGGGTAGAGCTTTATTTATGGGTGTGTAGCGTACCACACATATAAGAAGGAGGCTACAAAGAGTTTAGGAATGCCTCTCCTTTTTCATGACTTAGTTTGTGCTATAGAGTCTTTATGCCCTCTAATTAATGATTTCCTGTAGTTCAAAAAGTTATCATGCATCCCAATCGATCCAATGAATAGAATGCCCAAGATGCGGATGTTCACTTTGCCATGGGATGCAAAACCATAACATAGCTCGTACTCTAGAGTTTGTTGCTACTGCAGGAGTCTCTCCTATTCAAACTTGTCCACCTAGAGCACCCAGGGATCCTGGATCTATAGCTAATCATACTCCACCTCCCAAGAGAGAAGTATCTAGTGCTAAGTTCTGACAGTCTATGCATATGATAGCCAAGTTGGTTGCTTCTCAAGACTGATGATCTGAAGATTTGGGGTCTGTGTATGGTTTATCTGAGGTTACCCAGGTGGGCCAATTCCTGAGGCTAAACCCACCTATGTTTACTAGTACAAAGGTTGAGGAGGACCTCCCAAGGGTTCATTGATGAACTGGAGAAAATTTTCAGGGTTATGCATGCAAATGAGGTTGAAGGGGTTGAACTGGCGGCCTATCAGCTGAAGGATGTGGCAAATCGGTGGTATAATGAATGAGAGGATTCTAAGGGTACAAATGTTGAGCCCTTGGTATGGGGTGAGTTTTTGGAAACTTTTGTAGATTGTTTCTTTCCTCAGGAATTGAGAGAGTTAAAGGCTGAAAAATTCATGAATTTGAAACAAGGGAAAATGAGTGTCAAAGAGTACACCCTGAAATTCAATCAGTTATCCCGTTATGCTCCAGAATTGGCATGTAACATGAGAGCTCGTATGAGAAAGTTTGCATTCATTCCCTCGAATGATTTGATAATGGAATGCAAAGGAGCAATATTGAATAAAGACAGAGATTTCTCCATGCTATCCATTCATATGCAATAGATAGAAGAGCAGAAGAAAAGGATGGCAGAGGCAAGGGAGAAGGACAGGTAGGACAAGAGGGCCAGATCCACAAACCAGAATAACAGTCAACACCAAGGTAGCAGTCTAATAAGAAGTTTTGGAGTAATGCTTAGTCATCAGCTAGCGCCCCAGCACCCAAGCCCCAAAGTGATCAGCGACTTTCTCATTTTCTATCTAATAGTGGGCCGAGAGTGTAGGGTACATAGTCGCAATGGAGTGTGACTCAAGCTGCTAGGTCATACCCTCATTGTGACTTGTGTAGGAAGTATCATCCAAGAAAGTGCCATTTTGGCAAGTTAGTATGATATTCTTGCGGCCAGCCAAGTCATATTAAGAGAGACTGACCATCTGCTAGAGGAAGTTTTGGAGGTGCTAAGTCTCAAGAAAATTCCTCAGCCCCACCACCACCACCCAAGGTTACTAATTCAGCTACCGGGGATGGTCGTAACCAATTTTATGCTTTGATAAATCGCCAAGATGCAGAGGCTTCACAAGATATCATCATGGGTACATTATATATTCTCCCATGATGTGTATGTGTTACTTTATCCCGGGTCTACTTTGTCTTATGTGACCCCGTATGTGGCAGTCAGTTTTGGGTTTGAGCCTGAAGTTATTTTAAAACCTTTCTCTGTTTCCACCCCCTGTTGGTGACTCTATTGTGTCTAGAAGGGTGTATAGAGACTGTATTATGTCCATTCGTACCCGGGATACCGTGACAGACCAAGTGAAGCTTGATATGATTGACTTTTGTGCTATTTTTGGGATGGATTGCTTCACTCATGTTATTCCACACTGGACTGTAGAACCCAAAAAATCACCTTTGCTTTTCCAAATGAACCTGTGATAGAGTGAGAAGGGTATTCTTTAGCACCTAAGGAGAAATTCTTCTCTTATGTCAAAGTCCGCAAACTTATATCTAAGGGTTGTCTGTATCATCTGATTCGGGTAAAAGATTCTAATACTGAAAGTCCTTCTTTCCAGTTTGTCCCTGTGGTTAATGAATTCTCGAAAGTTTTTCCTAATGATCTCCCGGGGACCTCACCTGATAGGGAGATAGATTTTGGTATTGACTTAATGCCATACACTCATCCTATTTCAATTCCACCATACCAAATGGCTCCTACTAAACTAAAAGAGTTGAAATAACAGCTAAAAGATATTCTTGATAAAGGCTTTATTCGTCCTAGAGTCTCTCCCTGGGGTGCACCAGTTCTCTTCATGCGCAAGAAGGACGACTCTCTTTTCATGTGTATAAACTACCATCAATTGAACAAGGTCACTATTAAAAACAAATACCCTCTTTTTAGAATTGATGATTTATTTGACCAACTTCAGGGTGCCAAATATTTCTCCAAGATATACCTTCATTTGGGGTATCATCAATTGAAGGCTAGGGAGGCTGATATTCCCAAAATAACTTTTCGAACCTGATACAGTCACTATGAATTTTTAGTCATTTCCTTCGAATTGACTAATGCCCCTGCAGCTTTTATGGACCTGATGAATAGAATGTTTCATCAGTTTTTAGATATGACTAATGCCCCTGCAACTTTTATGGACCTAATGAATAGAATGTTTCATCAGTTTTTAGATCTGTTCGTCATAATCTTTATTGTTAACATCTTTGTTTATTCTAAGAATGGGGAGGATCATGCTAACCACCTCTGAATCATCCTCCAGACCCTTAATGATCATGAGTTATATGCAAAGTTTTCTAAATATGAATTTTTGCTCAATGCTATTGCTTTCCTAGGGCACATTATTTCTAGTGAGAGGATCAAAGTTAACCCTCAAAAGGTTGAGGCTGGAGGGAAAATGTCCCATACCCACGACTCCAACCAATATCCAGAGCTTCCTGGGTTTGGCAGGGTATTACATAAGATTTGTCGAGAGTTTTTCCTCCATAGCTACTCCCTTCACCAAATTGACTCAGAAAAAGGCAAAGTTCTTGTGGTCGGACTCATGTTACAATAGTTTTGAGAAACTGAAAGATAAGTAGACTACTACACCAGTTTTTACTCTCCCTGATGGTACAAAAGGTTTTGTTGTGTATTGTGATGCATCTCAGATGGGACTTGGGTGTGTGCTTATGCAACATGGTAAAGTGGTGGCTTATTCATCTAGGCAGTTGAAGGTACACAAAAAGAATTATCCCACTCATGACTTAGAGTTAGCATCCGTGGTGTTTGCACATAAAATCTGGTGGCATTATCTATATAGGGTTCATGTAGATATATTCACTGACCACAAAAGTTTGCAGTATGTTTTCATGCAAAAAGAATTAAATCTTAGGCAAAGGCAGTGGATGGAACTATTGATGTATTATGACATGAACCTGCACTATTATCCAGGCAAGGCAAATGTGGTGGCCGATTCCCTCAACAGCTTGTCAATGGGCAGTCTTTCTCATGTTGAAAAAAGAAAAAAGGAGATGGTGAAAGATATTCACCAGATTGCAAATCTGGGGGTTTGACTTCTAGATTTCAAAGATGGAGGAGTAATTGTTCATGATATAGCTAAATCTTCCCTATGTGCTGAATTTAAGGAAAAGTAGGCCGAAGACCCTATCTTTTGTAAATTAAGAATATTGTGGGTTAGTAGAAGGGGCTGGCATTTAAAATTGGTGGTGATGGGATTTTTAGGTATCAAGGTAGGCTTTGTATGCCGGATGTAGATGGGATGCGAGAAAGAATTCTTGATAAAGCTCATACTTCAAGTTATGTTATTCACCCAGGTTCTACTTAAATGTATCATGACCTTAAGGCTATTTACTGGTGGAACAATATGAAAAGAGATGTTGCTAACTTTGTGTCTAAGTGTTTGAATTTTTAACATGTTAAAGTTGAACATTTGAGTCCAGGTGGCACTTCCCAAGAGATAGTCTTGCCAATGTGGAAATGGGAGATGAACAATATGTATCTCATCACGGGGCTTTTGAGGTCCCGAAACCAATATGACTCAATTTGGGTAATTGTAGATTGGATGACCAAGTCAGCTTACTTTTTGCCTGTGAGAACTAACTATTCGGGAGATGATTATGTCAAGCTGAGGAAATAGTTCGCTTGCATGGGGAACAAATATCCATTATTTATGATCAAGGTACACAATTCTTTTCATAGTTTTGGTGGTCCTTTTAGAGGGGTTTAGGTACCCAAGTAAACCTGAGCATTGTCTTCCACCCTCAGACTGATGGGCAAGATAAATGCACCATTTAAACCCTTGAGAATGTGTTGAGGGCTTGTGTGATTGACTTCAAAGGTAGTTGGGTGGATCATTTTCCGATGATAGGATTCGCCTACAACAATAGCTACCACTCTAGTACTCAGATGGATCATTTTGAAGCACTTTATGGAAGGAGATGTAGGTCACCAATTGGAAGGTATGAAGTGGGTGAAACCCGATTGTTCGGGCCTGACCTTGTTAATAAGTCAATAGAGAAGGTGAAGATCATTAGAGAATGACTTACGACAGCTCAGAGATGCCTGAAATCCTATGCCTATATTAGCAGAAGGGAGCTAGAATTTGAGGTTGGTGATTGGGTGTTTCTAAAAATCTCCCATAGGAAGGGAGTCATGTGATTCGGAAGGAAGGGAAAGCTCAGTCCTTGTTATATAAGACCGTACCAGATTGTGAGAAGGATATGTGGGGTTGCCTATGAGTTAGATTTGTCCGTAAGCCTGGCTTCCATGCATCCAGTATTCCATGTGTCCGTGTTGAAGAAGTGCATTGGAGATGATTATCTAGTATTGCCTGTAGAGGAGATCAATGTGAAAGACTCCTTGTCATATGAAGAATAACCGATTGCCATTTTGGATCTCCAAGTTTGAAAGCTAAGGAGTAAGGAAATAGTTTCGGTTAACGTGTTATAGAAGAATAAAAAAAACTGAGAAAGCTACTTGGGAGTCGGAAGTTGACATGCGAACTATATACCGAACCTTATTTGAGACTGTGGATGACGGCATAGAAGGTATAAATATTATACTACTCTCTTTATTTTATCCTTAGTATGCTTGAAGTCGTGCTTGTTTGTGTTTCGAGCCATTATTTGAGAACGAATGATCCCAAGGGGGGATAATGTAATGCTCCATAGCATTCTTGACTTAATACCTTACTTGGTAGCATGATTAAAATGCTAACTATATAAAAAATTTCCGAGTGTCAAAAGAACTTAGCCATAATTTAAGCTCCTAAACTTTTATGATTTCGAAATATATATTCCTGACCTTGAGATGCGGATTTTTAAGTTGATTTATGTTCAGGGGTATAAATGGGTGTCTCAGGGAAGTTTTGGATTTTTCGAACGACATTTGAGGCAAGTTTGGATTTCAAAAATAGAACGTCTACGCGATATGGACACATCACATTGGGTACCGCATCGGCAGGACCGACGCATCACATTGTTTATCGCATCAGAAGGACCGATGTGCCACGTCGGGTGCCCAGTTCGCATTAATAAATTCTGGGTTTGGGAGGGTATTTCAGTCTTTTCCCTCTTTATATATCATCCATAACACGAAATTAAAATGTCTTCAGGGCATATTATGTCCAAATCCACTCAAATTTATCAAGAAACAAACCCTAACTCCCCTCCCAAAAACCAAGAATTCACCTCTTAAGTTCATGAATTTCCAAGATACAAGTCATAAGTTGGGTTCCATTCTCCAGACTAAGTAATCTAAGGTACTTAGGTTTTCCTAAACTACATGGGCATGGTGAAATCGTTTTAATCATGTTTTGATGTTGAGAAATCATGAACTTACAAAGGGGTTTGAATTTACATTTACAATTATACATTATGAGACCTTTTTGATAATAATGTTTTTGTCTTGAGGTCTTCCCTTAAATTCGATTTTTGTTCATATATATGTATATATGTGGTTTGAGATTTGAAACTTGATTTGATAGCATGAAGATTTATACTCCCACTCTCGTTATGAATTATTCGACTGCATATTGAGAAGCATGACATAAATGTCTATAATTATTTGTTGACTTGGTTTTGATGATGACTTGAAGAGAGGGTGTTTTCTTAATTACATAAATGAAAGTGCTGACTTAAAGATATCAATTGCATGATTTTTTAAAAGAATACTTGACCACCACGTGTTTGTTAATGAAATTGAGGATCTTTCCCTAAGTTTTCATGAATTTCACGATATGCATCCTTTTATCTGATTTGAATAGTTTGGTGGTCTGAACACAATGTTTTGAAAGTGAAGACTTTAATATGATATTGAATGTCTTAGATACTACTTGTAAGTCTTGGTATGACGATAGCATATCAGATAAGGCCATAATAAACTCATAATAAAATGGAGATTTTATTTCAGATTTTAGATTTTTAATTCAGAAAGATGCATGTTTAGAGCAGGCTAAAAATGGGCACTAAGAGAGTTAGGTGGTTACCTTAAGTAGGCATGAGTCATATGATTCATTTCCTGGAACCGTTTTTTGCCGATACAGTTTTATTATGTCCCCAAAAAGGGATTATACGCTCTCCCTGTGGCGTATCAGATTCAGATACTCCAACCCTTGCTGCAAACTTAGGTTGGGGGCTTGGCTGCCGAGTTAAGGGCATATCCCATATAGCCCTTGGGATACTTTCATATATGTAGGGTGTACCACCTAGCTCAGAAGTAAAACAATGAAAGGAATTACATCTACAAAATCACTTTAAGATCATTTTAGAATTGCCTATGTGTTTTGAATTACTCCACACATAATGCTTTATCAAATACTCTCACTTATGTTATATATAAAAGTACATTATTTTGAATTTTTCAGTGTACCAGTACATTTGTATTGACCCCCTATATTTTAGTGTTCGAGGCTCCGTCCAGGGATCCTGCTAAGCCGTAGTTTTGTCAGACAGAAATGTATAGTTAGTGAGCGTTCCTTATTTCGAAAGGTCTATTTTTTGAACATTTTTATTTCATTTTATGTTTGGCCCGACTGGGGGCATTGTAGACACCTAATTTCGTCCCTCCGCAATATCATTTTTACCCATTTTTTTTACCTTATCCTACTGTGTACCCTCAATCATGTAATTATCCCTCCACAAATGACAAAAATCAAAACCAACTCTAAACAAATCTTATCCCAAAATTCCCACATAATCCCAATTGATAACAAATTAACAACTTTTCCAATTAAAAGTGGACACCTAACCCTTATCCCTCCAATTAAAAAACAACACCTACCTACCCTACTCTAACAAACTCTATCCCTACCCCTACCCCTACCTCACTACCCTACCCCTACCCCTACCTCACTACCCTACCCCACTACCTCCATCCTGATATATATACACACATACTCTCACAAATAGGGGGGCAGCACATACACACTCAGAATTTTTTTCCTCACTCTACACACATCAATCACCAGAATAACACACACAATGGCACACCACGGGCACACACACACTTGATACACATCACACCATATACACACACGAACGAGATAGGTGAGAGAGATAGAGAGAAAGAGAGGAGATCGAGAGAGAGATCGAACTGAGCGGCATTGTTTGATTTTTTTCGGCGAGATTTCGCCGGAGAACGTCATCCGAACCCACCGCCAGACCACCGGAGAAACCCATTCTTCACCCTCATCTCTCCATTGACAATCAAAAACTCCCAATTCCATCCAAAGTCTCAGCTGACTCGTCCTTCTCCATCCCTGTCACCGTCAAGTTCTTCGGTGAAGTTCACCGGAGCTCCGGTAAGTAGCGGAATCTTTGGTCAAAATAGTCCACAAATTTTAGTTTAATCGTTGGTCTTTCGCGTTTTGTTCTGAATTATCGAGTTGGGTTTGGATCGAGTTCGTTGGTTCGAAGCTTGTGGGTTGGGTTCCGATCGTTGCTCATCCTCCATGTATTATTGGATTTACTGAAAGAAATGTGGTGGTTTAAAGCCCGATTTGAGGTCCAACTCTGTTTCCTTATCATTTTAATTTCATTATATATGCGTGTTTGGTTTGTTGAAGCATGATATGAGATGAATATTTGGTGATTTTGATTTGTCATTTGATTTTATTGATAGTGGTTGTGGATTGTTAAAAATCATAGATGTGAATGTTATGCTGAAATCTTGAGTTGAATTAGAGAAGACGGGAATTGAATGTCGAAAAAATGATTATTTTTTTTTTTATTTTTATTTTCACTGTTGATGTTGAACGTGATATTTCATCGAGCGGGTAGGCAAATAGTAGGTTTGGGTAGTCAAATTTAGAATTGGTGGATTGATGACATGTTTGAAATACGTATTGGCATGGTTTTGTTTTGTCGCATTTAATTCAGTTGTATAATTTGGCCGGGGAATGCCCCGAAATATCTGTATATATTTATTCACCGGGGAATGCCCCGAGGTATCATGTACCCAGAGGACGTTCGTATTGAAGGCCCGCGGCATCAGGTAAGGCATTGGAGCTTAGTTTAGATTTAGTTTAGAATAGAATTTATATTTTTTCATATTTTTCTATTTTTGGACTGTATAATTGGATTGGACTTTACATTTTTGATTGTTTTGTTTCGTTTATTATTTGATTATTTTGTGTGCTTTTGTGTGGTTTATACATTTCGTAGTGCCAAAATAGTTGATACACTCTATCAAGCGACCGTGGTTGAACCACGGGATCGAGGGGTGCCTAACACCTTCCCCTCGGTCAACAGAATTCCTTAGCCGGAGTCTCTGTTCGCAAACCAGTTTAAAGAGTCAAATAGTTTTGAAAAGGATTTTCCGATGGTGACTTGGCACACCAGACTATGCCAAGTGGCGACTCTGAATAAAAAATGCAAATAATCCTTTTCCGAAACAAAAATTTTATTTCTTGTCACTTTAATAATAAAAATCCTTTCGATCCTTAAATATAATTTTTTTTTGTGGTAAAAAAAGGGTGTGACATCTTCTGGCGACTCTGCTGGGGACATGACAAGTTTTCAAAATTCGAGCTATTTTTGGAGTCGTATCGGCTTTGTTTGGCATTACGAGTGTATAAACATTGTTTGTGGGTATTGTTTGTGTTATTTTCACTTTTTGTGCTTTTTCGTGCTCTTTGTTTATATTATTTTACCTTATGTGTTACCGCTTTATATATGTCATCATGAGTCCACCCCCCGGCCTTCTTTCTGTAACAAGTCTGTAGTACACGTGTTGTACACAACCTCTAGTTGAGTCACCCTTATTTTAGGGGGAGCCGTCGGTGTTATGGAGTAGGTGGAAAGAAAAGCAGCCACTATCGACCATATGCTCCCCCGAACAGCCTTGTTAGTAAACCACAACGTAGGTCAGCCTTTAGGTCATGCTTATGTGCATCATGCGGAGACCTAGCGGGACCCACATGGACCTTTGTAGGAGACTCCCCTTTAAAGCATCCCTACATGCTAATTGTTGCATTATTAAAGGTAACGTGGTCATTTGACGGACTGATTTTCGGAAAAAAAAATTAAATTAAATGAATTTGTTAGGAATAAGGTGTGTAGGCAAAAACGAAAAAAAATAGAAAAGTGAGTCGATAAGAACGAAAAAAAAAGAGGAATGTCGTAGTTTATTTTAGAATTCCTTATGGCCTTTGTTACAATCCAAAAACTCAAAAAGTTTTTTTTTCTCTTTACGTTTTGTAAAGTACCGCAAATGCAAAAAAAAAAAAAAAATTACCAAAAAGATTTTTCTGTATAATTGGTGGTGTCAGTCTTGGTTAAAGCGTCTATTTGAAAAAAAAAGAATTTTATTCGTTTGTTTTTATGTCTTTTAAGTTAGTTAATCGTTAATTGTCCAATCTGAATGAACTACGCATACCTGATTCCCTTCCCTCGGGTTGGGATACGTAGGCAACCCTCGGTGGGTCCGGTAAATTATTCGTGTCAGCCTTGGTCTTAGTATTAGTCTAAGTCTCTCGTCCCGTAATCTAGAGTTGTTTGCCAAGTAGACTGATTTCGCTCAGTACTTCTGTTCGGCAAATTGGAGTCATGAATGTGGTCTGTCCCATCGACATATGTTGGCATGAAAAATCCCAAGGGTTGGGAATCTTCTACTCCTGTTGAATTTTTGAGGTAACGTCTTGTGTGTTATTACAGGATGGATTTGTCCACCAAGTCTAGAGTCCTGATGGTTGTCAAAGTGCCCAAAAAGTTAATCAAATAGTGGGAAATGTTTAACTATGTTGATCAGCAGACACTGACTAAACTATTAGGTGATCTTATAGAACTTCTGCATGTTACCCCTCGTCCAGATTTAATAGAGGCCTTGTTGACCTTTTGGGATCCGAGTAGTTTGGTGTTCAGGGTTGGGGAATGTGAAATGACTCCTACTTTGGCAGAAATATCCGGTTTGTTGCATTTGCCCTATATTGAGAAGGATATGATCCGAGCGCGAAATCATACTGGCGTGAGATTTTTGCAGTGTTGTGGTTTAAAAAGTAAGGGTATCTGTTTGGGTTGTTTAAGTGATTTGTGGGTTTCCTTAGACTTTTTGTTCACTAGATTCGGGCCCTCCGAAGGTTTTGATTGCTTTTGGGATGAATTTCATGTGACTAAGGAGAAGTGGGAGAAAAAATGCCTTGAAGTCTTCACCCTCACTTTGCTAGGAACTTTAGTGTTTCCACTAGAAGAAAGACATATCAATACCCGCTTTCAATCTGTGGTGATGGCCCTATTTCATAAGGATCAAAACGACCAGGGCATTAATCAAAAGGGCAGGTTCACTCTCATACCCATGATCTTAACAGAAATATATAAGGCTCTAACCGAAATGAAAATGGGAAGGAGATTTTTCGAGGGCAGTAACCTGATATTGCAGTTATGGATGATGGAGCACTTTCATGCACCTTCTTTAGTTAGATCAGATGTGCTAGATCGTTGTATTCCCAATCGAGTGAAAGCCATGGATTCCAGGTTACGTTTGGACAAATTCTCGCTGCCCGTGGGAGTCAAGGCTTGGATTGAATTTCTTGAATTAAGAACCAGGGACAATATTTTGTGGACTTATCTGTGGCTTCGACCAAAGGTAGTATTGTTGGGTTGTCAGACACAGTTCCCTTTAGTTATGTTAGGGCTCAATTGCACTAGACCATACAATCCTTCCAGGGTAATGCGCCAGTTAGGTAGGCTACAGGACGTGCCACCAGCAGTGGATCTTCGGAAGGATGTTGAGTACTTCAAAGACCAAGCCTTAGGTGAGAGTAGGTATGAGCAATTTTGGAAGCATGCAACAAAGCTAGGTGTGGACACATTCAAAGAAAGTTTGGATAATCCGGGCCACACTCATGGATATGAGGTCTGGCTTCAATCTGTCCCTTGGGGTATCAGTCAACCCTTACCAGCACAGCTTATAGGGAGAATACAGGAAGAATGCATAGCAGATGATCATCAGGATGAAAGTGTAGGGTCCAAAGTGGAAACGCTGAGAGTTCAGTTAGCAGATTTGTTCAAGACGGTAGAAAGGTGTCAGAATGATCTTTCCAGATGCACTCCTTATGAAGCAGGAATACGAGCCCGAAGCTTCTTCCCCGGTATCAGGGTATCTTTACAGGATATGCTATAAGGCTTGAATGGGAGAAAGAGAACTTCAGAGGCAGGTCCATATCAGCCAGGGTCATCGCGCAGAGCACCAGTCTGAAAGAGCACTTCTTATCTTTATTCAGTTGGAGTCTTTTATGTGTCTGTCATTGTAGGGTGGTGTCTGTTTTAAGTCGAGGTCAAGTTGTTTTTGGTATTAGAGTCTTTATTAGTAATTTCACCTGTGTCGTCTTAGGGGTCTATAATGTTGTTTTGTATTCATTTTTTTTAGTTTTTCAGTGGTCCCAAAATTTTATACGTTTTGTTGACAATTTGTTATTTTTCTTTTCTTCTTAAACTTTCCAAAAAAAAATAAAAAAAATCAATTGGCCATTTTGGCAAAGCCCGAACTACGCAAGATCTGATTCATGTACAATATGATACGTAGGCAACCTACTTTTGGGTTCGATCTAATCGTTTTACTTTGTTGTTTTTCATTATTTTTCCTCTTTTAAGGAAAAACAAAGGCCATAAAGAATGATAAAATAAAGGTAGATAACGTGAGAAAAAGAACGGAGATTGATTAAAAAAAAAAGATAAAAATAATAATAGGTGTAGATAAAATAAGTGTAGATAAAATCGGGATGATGTTAAAATGACTTCACTACCCTTGAAAGCTGGTAGAAATGAACGTAAACTTAGGGCAATTTTACCAATGTGATTCCCATGCTTTAGGTATACCCTAATCCTAACGGATGTCGTCTTTGATGAGCATGTTCTTTCAGATAACAGTGGTAGGTTTGTAGCACTCTAGCTAGTCACCCATACTTCACTAGATCCAAAGAAAAGCTCGCCATGGCTAGCAGGGAGATTGAAAATTCTCCCATTGACCCAGATCAGGATCACAGGGAAGAAAGTACAGAACACAATGATGAGGTAGTAAGGCTCAGGCAACAATTGATAGATTTGCACCGGGCATGGGCCAGCGGAATGCGTCCTACTCCGCTCCCTGAAGGTCTTGGGAATATTTCTAATTGCCCACCGCTCTCTCAGGCACAATTCTCTGCTCCTACTGAGTCACCTGAGCACGCGCTAGGATTCACTCCGCGACATTATTATCCTGGCAATTCTGGTGTGCCCTTGGCAGCTCCCCAATCAAGACCAGCTGCTCAGCCAGCGCCACCGATCACACCGGTATTCGTGGCCCCGCCACCACATGAAACTCCCATATATGTTGTGCGTCCCACAATGAGGCTTCCTCGATCTTCCAGTGATCCAGTACTGAAGGTTTCAGATGGTCAGTATTATGCTACGGAGCCTACTCTGCAATTGAATGAACCGTATGGGTACACTCAGCCACCTGCATTTCCATTTGATACGGAGAAACCTATCGCAACGGAGGAACAGAATGTCATAGCCCGGAAACTGAAGAGTTTAGAGCAAGCTATGAGGAATTTGCAAGGAATCGGAGATTATAGAAGTGTTTCCTATAAAGACCTGTGCATGTTCCCAGACATCAACCTGCCCCCCGATTTTAAGATGCCTAAGTTCGAGAAGTACGCAGGGCACGGTGATCCTGTTGCACACTTGAGACGTTATTGCAACCAGTAGAGGGCTGCAGGAGGAAAGGAAGAACTACTCATGGCCTTCTTTGGTGAGAGTCTTTCAGATCTGGCTTCAGAGTGGTTCATCGATCGGGATATCGATAAATGGAACAGTTGGGATGATTTGGCTTCTGAATTTGTTTAACATTTTCAGTACAACATCGACTTGATTCCGGACGAAAAATCTTTGGTCAACATGAAGAAAAAGAACATTGAAGGTTTTAGGGAATACGCGATAAGGTGGTGTGAACAGGCCGCTAGGGTAAAGCCTCCAATGAAAGAAAGTAAGTTGGTAGAAGTTTTCATTCAGGCGCAGGATGAGACCTATTTTCAATATTTACTTCCGGCAATGGGAAAGTCTTTTATGGAAGTCCTCAAAATGGGGGAGATGATAGAGGACGGGATTAAGACCGGTCGAATAGTGAGTTTTGCTGCATTAAAAGCTACCACACAAGCGATTCAAGATGGATCTGGCGCATTTGGAGGCAAAAAGAAGAAAGAGGACGTTGCGACTGTCGTAGCCGGAACCCATTCTTATCCTAAAAGACCACCTCGCCCCTATCCCCAATCCCAAGCCCAAGTCTACGCCCAAGCTCCATATATTCCTCCCCACCATTACTACCCTCCACAAAACCCTTTATATTTCATTCCACCACCCCCTTACCCAGTATATAGTGCGCAACCATATGCCCAAACCCCTTCTTACCCGCAGTGGCGTATGCAAACCCCACAAAATCGCCCATTCGCTCCACCAAATTACCAAAATCCCTCCAGACCCAGTTTTTAGCCTAGGCCCGAGTATAAGCAGGAGAAAATGGTCAAAAATTAATTCACACCTCTTGGGGAGTCATATACTAGCTTATTTGATAGGTTGAGGAAGTTGAAGGTTTTAAGCCCAATTCAAGAAAGGCTTTCTAATCCACCACCAAGGAATCTCGATTATTCTTTAAGGTGTGCGTACTATTTCGATATGCCAGGCCATGATATTGAGAAATGCTGGAATTTAAAGAGAGTTTTCCAAGATTTAATTGACACAAATCAGATGCTGGTCCAGGCCCCGGAGGGTCCTAACATTAACCAGAATCCGCTGCCAACTCATGCTGAAGACAATATGTTAGATTTGATATATGATGGGAAAGAGTCTTCGAGGGGTTATAAGCCTATTGTCAAGATATAGACCATTGAGGAGAAATCGGTGAATGTAGCGGAGTCTTTAAAAGCAATGTCATTGAGCCAGGAAGGAGTGAGAGAAGATGAAGCTCAAGGAAGCACCAAGAAGCCCCCGATCACAGTACAAGGCGCCAGAAGGTATGGTGATTCGAGTCAGGATAAACCTAAGTTGACAGTGGTAGGAGCTTTGAGTCAGCCTATCTTGACGGTGAAAGAAGCACTAGCAGCGCCTATTGTCCTCAAACCAGTGACCCAACCTCCGATAGTTGATACGAAAAGGATCCCCTGGAATTATGGGCGGACTGTGATGACCTATCACGGGAAAAAAGTTATGGAAGATGTAGACGAGGTAGGAGGTTTGACTAGTTCAGGAAGATGCTTCGTGCCTGAAAGCTTAAGAAAGTCCAAGCCAACAGTGAGTGGACCGTCATCTATCAAAAAGCCTATCACCGAAGAAGAAGCCGAAGAATTTTTGAAAAAGATGAAATTGCCAGAGTATTCAATATTAGACCAGCTGAAGAAAACCCCTGCTCAAATTTCCCTTTTATCTTTGTTGTTGCACTCCAAGGAGCATCGTGATGTTTTACTGAAGGTATTAAATGAAGCATATGTTCCAAGGGAGATTACAGTTAACCAGCTTGAGAAAATGGTTGGAAAAATCTTTGAGGTCAATCGGATTAGCTTTTCTGACAATGAATTGCCTGTTGAAGGTATAGGGCATAATCGGGGCCTTTACATTACAGTGAAGTGTGAAGATTTCTATGTCACTCATGTTATGATTGATGGAGGTTCAGGTGCAAATATTTCCCCTATTTCTACTTTGCAAAATTTGAATATTGGTGCGGAGAGGATCATGCCCAATAATGTATGTGTCAGGTCTTTCGATGGTGCAAAATCAAATTCCATTGGCGAAATAGAACTAATGTTGACCATAGGGCCTGTTTAGTTTTCCATAGAGTTTCAAGTATTGAATGTAGAATCCTCTTATAATTTGTTTTTGGGAAGGCCGTGGATCCACAAGGCCAAGGCGGTTGCATCTACACTGCACCAAATGATTAAGTTTGAGCATGACAGGCAGGAAGTAGTTATTCATGGTGAAGGAGATTTGTCAGCCTACGAAGATTCTCCCTTGTCTCTTATTGAAGCAAATAACGTAGAGGAGACATTCGTCTATCAAAATTTTGATACAGTTCCAGTGAATCGTATCCTTGAATGGCAGGCTATACCGGGACCACAATTGTCTTCTGCTTCTATCATGATGGTGAGTGAACTTTGGAAATACGGATTTGATCCAGGAAAGGGTTTGGGAGCGTCTCTGCACGGTATAGATCACCCTATATGTCCGAGTGAGAACCTGGGCACGTTTGGTCTGGGATTTGAGCCTACAGCTGAAGATCTGAAGAAAGCCAAGGGAAGGAAAAAGGAAATATGGTCACTCCCTCGCCCAATGCCACTACTCAGTGAATCATTTGTTCAGAGCGATGTCGCGGAGCATGTGGAATCTGAAGTTGAATTGGTTGATGACTTCCAGAACCCTTTTATCGAAGTTGATATGGTCGAAGCAGGAGAAGGTACCAGTATGGCAGACGTGCAATTCATAGGTCCACCTGTCCAGCTCAATAATTGGGAAGTCACTCCTCTCCCCGTTAGGAGGGAGTTTTGGTAGTCTATTTTGTTTTTCTTTCTGTTTATCCGAGTTATTTCAGGGTTGTAATTCAGACTTTAGTTTGTTTATGTTATGTTGGCGTCTGTGTTTAAACCCTTCTATCTTTTATTTAATGAAATACAATGTCCCTTTTATTTTGTGTCTAATGTATTTTGTTTTTCTTTTGTTACACAGTTCTCTTTATGCTGATTCTAATGACATGACATGCATGCGGAATTTTCAGCCTGATTTTAAAATCCAAACTAATCAAGATGTAATGAAGCAGGATGGGGAATATGATGAAGAACAAGCACTAGAAGAAATAAGCAAAGAGTTGGAACAGTTTGAAGACAAACCGAATCCTAATTTGAATGAAACTGAGTCAATAAATCTAGGGGATCAAGAAGATGTTAGGGAAACTAAAATCAGTGTACATGCTTTGCCACAGCTAAAAGAGGGAATGATTCAAGCATTGATTGATTATAAGGACGTTTTTGCATGGTCTTATGATGATATGCCCGGTTTAAGCACTGAATTAGTGGCTCACAAGTTTCCGATTGATCCCGTGTTCCCCCTGTCAAACAGAAGTTGAGAAAGTTTAAAACCGATGTGAGTATTAAAATCAAAGAGGAAATCATGAAACAACTTAAAGCCAAAGTAATTCGAGTGTCTCGTTATCCTATGTGGTTATCCAATGTTGTTCCCGTACCAAAGAAAGATGGCAAAATTCGAGTGTGTGTTGATTATCGTGATTTGAACAGAGCAAGTCCGAAAGATGATTTTCCACTGCCCAACATTCACATTTTGTTAGACAACTGTGCTAAACACGAGGTTGCCTCTTTTGTGGATTTCTATGCCGGATATCACCAGATCATTATGGATAATGAAGACGCGGAGAAGACATCTTTTATCACACCATGGGGAACTTATTGTTATCGAGTGATGCCGTTCGGTTTGAAGAATGCTGGAGCAACATACATGAGAGTCATGACCACTATGTTTCATGACATGATGCATAAGGAGATTGAGGTCTACGTGGATGACGTGATTATTAAGTCAAAAAGTCAGGCCGACCATATTAAAGATTTAAGAAAGTTCTTTGAGAGGCTTCGCAGGTATAATCTCAAACTAAACCCGGCCAAATGTGTATTTGGAGTTCCATCTGGAAAGCTGTTGGGGTTTGTAGTCAGCCGTCGGGGAATTGAATTGGATCCCTCAAAGATCAAAGCCATTCAGGATTTACCCCCGCCCAAGAATAGAACGGAGGTGATGAGTTTGCTTGGTAGACTGAACTACATTAGCAGGTTTATTTCTCAACTCACAACCACTTTTGAGACCATATTCAAGTTGTTGAAAAAGAGTGCTACGGTAAAATGGACTGAAGAATGTCAGGAAGCGTTCGATCGAATCAAAAGATATTTGTCAAATCCGCCCGTGTTGGTACCCCCGGAGTATGGTAGGCCTTTGATCTTATATTTATCATTCATGGACAATTCTTTCGATTGTGTCCTGGGTCAACATGATGTCACAGGCAAAAAGGAGCAGGCTATTTATTATCTTAGCAAGAAGTTCACCACATGTGAGGCCAGGTATACTTTTCTTGAAAGGACGTGTTGTGCCCTAACTGGGATAGCACAAAAGTTGAAGCACTATCTCTCATCCTATACTACTTATCTCATCTCCCGCATGGATCCTTACAAGTATATCTTTCAGAAGCCTATTCCGACAGGTCGATTGGCAAAGTGGCAAATATTTCTTACCGAGTTTGACATCGTATATGTTACTCGAACAGCCATGAAAGCCCAAGCCTTGGCAGATCATCTTGCTGAGAATCCCATCGATGAAGAGTACGATCCATTAAAGACATATTTTCCTGACGAAGAAGTGTCATGTGTCGATGAAGTCATTATAAATGCTGATCCAGGTTGGAGGTTATTCTTCGATGGAGCTGTCAATATGAAAGGAGTCGGAATAGGTGCGGTTCTTATCTCTGAATCGGGACAACATTTCCCGATAACAGCACAACTTCGATTCTACTGTACTAACAATATGACAGAGTATGAAGCCTGCATCCTTGGTTTGAGGTTAGCTGTTGATATGGGAGTCCAAGAATTATTGGTGATGGGAGATTCGGATTTGCTCGTCCATCAAATTCAAGGCGATTGGGAGACGCGAGATTTGAAGCTCATCCCGTATCGACAATGCTTGCAGGAGCTATGTCAACGGTTTGTGTCAGTAAGATTTAGGCATATTCCAAGGATTCGTAATGAAATTGCTGATGCTTTAGCCACTCTATCTTCAATGCTCCAACATCCTGACAAAGCCTACATCGATCCAGTGCATATACAGAGTCGTGATCAGCATGCTTACTGTAATGCGGTTGAAGAAGAGCTCGACGGAGAACCTTGGTTTTTGGATATCAAGCGGTACATTCAGTCAAGAGAATACCCAGTATATGCCACCAACGATCAAAAGAGGACTATTAGGCGTTTGGCTAGTGGATTTTTCTTAAGTGGGGGAATCTTGTATAAGAGGACCCCAGATCTGGGACTTTTAAGGTGTGTAGATGCAAAAGAAGCCTCGGCAATCATGGTTGAAATACACTCTGGAGTATGCGGGTCGCATATGAACGGTCACGTCTTGTCAAAGAAGATTCTTCGAGCAGGTTATTACTGGCTTACTATGGAGAGGGATTCTATTCAGTTTGTTCGAAAGTGTCATCAATGTCAGGTGTACGGCGATCTAATACGTTCTCCTCCTGTTGAGTTTCATGCAATGGCCGCTCCATGGCCGTTCGTAGCATGGGGAATGGATGTGATTGGACCGATTGATCTGAAGGCGTCAAATGGGCATAGATTCATTTTGGTAGCCATTGATTACTTCACAAAGTGGGTAGAAGCAGTAACTTTTAAGTCAGTGACAAAGAAAGCTGTGGTACATTTTGTTCATGCCAATATCATTTGTAGATTTGGAATTCCTAAGATGATCATTACAGATAATGCTGCCAATCTCAATAGTCATTTGATGCAAGAAGTATGTCAACAGTTTAAGATCGCACATCAAAATTCTACCCCATATCGCCCAAAGGCCAATGGTGCTGTAGAAGCTACCAATAAGAATATAAAGAAGATACTGCGAAAAATGGTACAAGGGTCTAGAAAGTGGCATGAAAAGTTGCCATTTGCATTGCTGGGTTATCGCACCACTGTTCGTACTTCAACAGGGGCAACTCCATATTTATTGGTGTATGGGACAGAACCAGTCATCCCTGCAGAAGTTAAAATTCCCTCTCTTCGAGTCATTGCAGAAGCAGAGATTGATGATGATGAATGGGTAAAAACCCGACTGGAACATTTGAGTTTGATTGATGAAAAAAGGCTAACGTCCGTGTGTCATGGCCAATTGTATCAGAGGAGGATGGCTCATGCGTATAACAAAAAGGTCCGTCCCAGGAATTTTGAAGTTGGTCAGTTGGTATTAAGACGTATCCTTCTTCACCAGGTTGAAGCGAAAGGAAAATTCTCCCCTAACTGGCAAGGTCCCTTCGTTGTGAAGAAAGTGTTACCCAATGGAGCCTTATATTTGACAGATATTGACGACAAAATGACAGAAATGGCTATCAATTCTGACGCGGTCAAAAGATACTATGTATGATATTTGATCCTTTGTTGAGTTTATTGCATGTTTAGTACTTGCATTTTTGAAGATTGATATGATTAAGGCATTTTATTCTTCTATCCAAACATTGTGTCATCTTTTGTTTACCCGTTTGAGACTCGTTTATTTTTCTTTCATATCCCTCTTTTGGAATCAAAATAGAGTCAAAGATAAATGTCAAGAAAATAAGAATAAAAGAAAGAGTTCGAAAATAAAAGAAAAAAAATCAAAGCAAAGCAAAGGACAAGTTGATGGAACTACGTGCGACCTGATTCTCCTCTCTCGGGAGTGAGATATGTAGGCTGCCCTATTTCGGGCTCGGTCCAACCAAATAAATATTTAAGATTCACCCAGTCAATAAAACTGGGGCATGAGTTAATGCATTTTTTGAGTCGATTCCAAAAGTTGTAAGTCCCACCCCCACTTCAAGTATCGTTTGAGCCTCTTACCATCTTTTCTAACCTTGACCAAAAGCAAGTTACAACCAAAGAAAGTCCTTCAGATCAATTTTTGATAGTGTTAAGGCTAAGCATGCAATGGATATGATGATACATTGCGAAGTACCGCTTGTCTCCCTCAGCATAAGAAATCAGGAAAGAAATACAAAAATAAGAGAGTCTTATTGGTGAAAACCTTTGCAGGCACCATAAGGCGATGGTGAGTTGTGAGAAAACAAAAATGAGAGAGTCTTATTGGTGAAAACCTTGGCGGGCACTTTAAGGCGATGGTGAGTTGAGAGAAATACAAAAATGAGAGAGTCTTATTGGTGAAAACCCTCATGGGCACCGTAAGGCGATAGAGAGTTCAAGAGAAAAGTGAAAAGTGAAAAGAAAGAGATTTGTTGGTGAATGTCTTTTTAGATGTCGTCAGTCGAATGTGATGTATGAGTCCAATGGATTTGAAGAAGCGGCTCAGCGACAAAAGGCACGAACTCAACAACAAATGGGGAGTTTGGATAGGAAGATCAGGCAGCTGAATCCAAAATACATGTCATACTCATTGGAGTTGGTTGTCGTATTCAGATAAGTTTTCTTTTTGAATATGGGACATTACCCTTTTCTTTCATTTACATATTCATGTTTTTGTCTTTTCTTATGTTATTTATCAAAACAAAAGTCACCATTATTTCTTTACATTTTTAAGTCAAGTCTGTGGTAACACAAGCGAGAAAGAATTTCAAAATTTACTACCAGTCTTTCCAATTATATGAGGAAAAGCCAAGGAACAGCACGGGAAAGAAATATAATCGTAATTCAACACGAAGCAAAGGAAGTCTATCAACCGACATGCTATTGGATTCGTAGAATCATTCAGATTTGGGAAAAGAGTGCACCTCAGGGGCATGGTAAAATGAAAACCCATTGTTTGAGTCAGAACTCATTTCCCTCAATCTGGATCCGGGTCAATGATGCAGCAAGACAGGACAAGTGTCAGCGATTTGGAAGAAAGATGAAAGGAACGAGTACTGGGGCAGATACCTGAGAAGCCAAGAGCTGCAAGCCACCACTAAGTTTTTAACTGACCAACTTTTCTTTGATTGAAACAGGGGCAAATCTGTTTCACTTGAATCAGATACCATTGGAAATGCATATCCAATGGATTTTACTTTCAGTTCAGGAACCTCCTGAAAAATGGGATTTTACTTTCTGTTCAGGACCATCCTGAAAAATGGGAATTTATTTTCAGTTCCGGACCCTCCTGAAAAATGGAATTTTACTTTCTATTCAGGACCCTACTGAAAAATGGGATTTTACTTTTGTTCAGGACCCTCCTGAAAAATGGGATTTTACTTTATGTCCAGGACCCTCCTGAAAAATGGGATTTTACTTTATGTCCAGGACCCTCCTGAAAAATGGGAATTTACTTTCAGTTCAGGACCCTCCTGAAAAATGGGATTTTACTTTCAGTTCAGGACCCTCCTGAAAAATGGGATTTTACTTTCAGTTCAGGACCCTCTTGAAAAATGGGATTTTATTTCAGTTCAGGACCCTCCTGAAAAATGGGACTTTACTTTATGTTCAGGACCCTCCTGAAAAATGGGATTTTACTTTATGTTCAGGACCTTCCTGAAAAATGGGATTTTACTTTATGCTCAGGACCCTCCTGAAAAATGGGATTTTACTTTTGTTCAGGACCCTCCTGAAAAATGGGATTTTACTTTATGTCCAGGACCCTCCTGAAAAATTGGAATTTACTTTCAGTTCAGGACCCTCCTGAAAAATGGGAATTTACTTTCAGTTCAGGACCCTCCTGAAAAATGAGATTTTACTTTTAGTTCAGGACCCTCCTGAAAAATGGGATTTTACTTTCAGTTCAGGACCCTCCTGAAAAATGGGATTTTATTTCAGTTCAGGACCCTCCTGAAAAATGGGACTTTACTTTATGTTCAGGATCCTCCTGAAAAATGGGATTTTACTTTATGTTCAGGACCCTCCTGAAAAATGGGATTTTACTTTATGCTCAGGACCCTCCTGAAAAATGTGAATTTACTTTATGTTCAGGACCCTCCTGAAAAATGGGATTTTACTTTCTGTTCAGGACCCTCCTGAAAAATGGGATTTTACTTTATGTCCAGGACCCTCCTGAAAAATAGGAATTTATTTTCAGTTCAGGACCCTCCTGAAAAATGGGATTTTACTTTCAGTTCAGGACCCTCCTGAAAAATGGGATTTTACTTCAGTTCAGGACCCTCCTGAAAAATGGGACTTTACTTTCAGTTCAGGACCCTCCTGAAAAATGGGATTTTACTTTCTGTTCAGGACCCTCCTGAAAAATGGGATTTTACTTTATGTTCAGGACCCTCCTGAAAAATGGGACTTTATTTTCTGTTCAGGACTCTCCTGAAAAATGGGATTTTACTTTCTTTTCAGGACCCTCCTAAAAAATGGAATTTTACTTTATGTCCAGGACCCTCCTGAAAAATGGGAATTTACTTTCCGTTCAGGACCCTCCTGAAAAATGGGATTTTACTTTCAGTTCAGGACCATCCTGAAAAATGGGATTTTACTTCATTTCAGGACCCTCCTGAAAAATGGGATTTTACTTTTGTTCAGGACCCTCCTGAAAAATGGGACTTTACTTTCTGTTCAGGACCCTTCTGAAAAATGGGATTTTACTTTCTGTTCAGGACACTCCTGAAAAATGGGACTTTATTTTCTGTTCAGAACCCTCCTGAAAAATGGGATTTTTACTTTCTGTTCAGGACCCTCCTGAATAATGGGATTTTACTTTATGTCCAGGACCCTCCTGAAAAATGGGAATTTACTTTCAGTTCAGGACCCTCCTGAAAAATGGGATTTTACTTTCAGTTCAGGACCCTCCTGAAAAATGGGATTTTACTTCAGTTCAAGACCCTCCTGAAAATTGGGATTTTACTTTTGTTCAGGACCCTTCTGAAAAATGGGACTTTACTTTCTGTTCAGGACCCTCCTAAAAAATGGGATTTTACTTTTGTTCAGGACCCTCCTGAAAAATGGGATTTTACTTTCTGTTCAGGACCCTTCTGAAAAATGGGATTTTACTTTATGTTCAGGACCCTCCTGAAAAATGGGACTTTATTTTCTGTTCAGGACCCTCCTGAAAAATGGGATTTTACTTTCAGTTCAGGACCCTCCTAAAAAAAAAAATGGGATTTTACTTTCTGCTCAGGACCCTCCTGGAAAATGGGACAATGCTTTCAAAACTGAAATACTAATTATTTATAATTCTTGTTTGGGATAATTTTCGTTCTAGTTTTAATTTTGAGTTTCAGGAGCCCGCCTGAAGAACAGGGTGATGAAATATCAAGGCAGGAGCCCGCCTGAAGAACAGGGTGATGAAATAGCAAGGTAGGAGTCCTCCTGAAGAACAGGGTGATGAAATAGCAAGTTCGAGCCCACCGGGAGAACAGAGTGAAGAAAATGAAAAGTCAAGCATCAAAGTGATGAAATAGCAAGTCAGGAGCCCGCCTGAAGAATAGGGTGATGAAAAGTCGAGTCAAGAATCAACAGAAGCTGTATAGATAGGATTTTTGTAATTTCATTTATATTTTAACTTGTAATTTTCATTTTTGATGTAATGACAGAGCCGCGGACCGGAACCTCGACGGAACCTCACTCGACTCTCCAACTCGGTATAGTCCACCTCTTCCAATCCTTTGAAATACCTGTGACATGATTCTCTCGTAACTTGGGTAGGTAGGATGTCTTAAGTCAAGACTCGGTTGTCCTTCTTCCTTCTATTTCTTTCATTGAATAATGGTCGGGACAAAATGCAGTCTTGTTGTCTACTTCTTTGTCTGAAAACACTTCGTGTTTACATTCAAACAGGGCATGATGTAGACACCTAATTTCGTCCCTCCGCAATATCATTTTACCCATTTTTTTACCTTATCCTACTATGTACCCTCAATCATGTAATTATCCCTCCACAAATGACAAAAATCAAAACCAACTCTAAACAAATCTTATCCCAAAATTCCCACATAATCCCAATTGATAACAAATTAACAACCTTTCCAATTAAAAGTGGACACCTAACCCTTATCCCTCCAATTAAAAAACAACACCTACCTACCTTACTCTAACAAACTCTATCCCTACCCCTACCCCTACCTCACTACCCTACCCCTACCCCTACCTCACTACCCTACCCCACTTCCCACATCCTGATATATATACATACATACTCTCACGAATAGAGGGGGCAGCACATACACACTCAGATTTTTTTTTCCTCACTCTACACACATCAATCACCGGAATAACACACACACTGGCACACCACGGGCACACACACACTTGATACACATTACACCATACGCATACACGAACGGGATAGCTGAGAGAGATAGAGAGAAAGAGAGAAGATCGAGAGAGAGATCGAACTGAGCGACATTGTTTGATTTTGTTCGGCGAGATTTCGCCGGAGAACGTCATCCGAACCCACCGCCAGACCACCGTAGAAACCCATTCTTCACCCTCATCTCTCCATTGACGATCAAAAACTCCCAATTCCATCCAAAGTCTCAGCTGACCCGTCCTTCTCCATCCCTGTCACCGTCGAGTTCTCCAGTGAAGTTCACCGGAGCTCCGGTAAGTAGCGGAATCTTTGGTCAAAACAGTCCACAAATTTTAGTTTAATCGTTGGTCTTTCGCGTTTTGTTCTGAATTATCGAGTTGGGTTTGGATCGAGTTCGTTGGTTCGAAGCTTGTGGCTTGGGTTCCAATCGTTGCTCATCTTCCATGTATTGTTGGATTTACTGAAAGAAATGTGGTGGTTTAAATCCTGATTTGAGGTCCAACTCTGTTTCCTTATCATTTTAATTTCATTATATATGCGTGTTTGGTTTGTTGAAGCATGATATGAGATGAATATTTGGTGATTTTGATTTGTCGTTTGATTTTATTGATAGTGGTTGTGGATTGTTAAAAATCATAGATGTGAATGTTATGCTGAAATCTTGAGTTGAATTAGAGAAGACGGGAATTGAAAGTCGAAAAAATGATTTTTTTTTTATTTTTATTTTCACTGTTGATGTTGAACGTGATATTTTATCGAGCGGGTAGGCAAACGGTAGGTTTGGGTAGTCAAATTTAGAATTGGTGGATTGAGGACATGTTTGAAATACGTATTGGCATGGTTTTGTTTTGTTGCATTTAATTCAGTTGTATAATTTGGCCGGGGAATGCCCCAAAATATCTGTATATATTTATGCACCGGGGAATGCCCCGAGGTATCATGTACCCGGAGGACGTTCGTATTGAAGGCCCGTGGCATCGGGTAAGGCATTGGAGCTTAGTTTAGAATAGTATTTATATTTTTTCATATTTTTCTATTTTTGGACTGTATAATTGGACTAGACTTTACATTTTTGATTGTTTTGTTTCATTTATTATTTGATTATTTTGTGTGCTTTTGTGTGGTTTATACATTTCGTAGTGCCAAAATAGTTGATACACTCTATCAAGCGACCATGGTTGAACCACGGGATCGAGGGGTGCCTAACACCTTCCCCTCGGTCAACAAAATTCCTTAGCCGGAGACTCTGTTCGCAAACCAGTTTAAAGAGTCAAATGGTTTTGAAAAGGATTTTCCGATGGTGACTTGCCACACCAGACTATGCCAAGTGGCGACTCTGAATAAAAATTACAAATAATCCTTTTCCGAAACAAAATTTTTATCTCTTGTCACTTTAATAATAAAAATCCTTTCGATCCTTAAATATAATTTTTTTTTTTGGTGGTAAAAAAAGGGTGTGACAGGCATTGTCCCAGCTTAGGCAAGATGTTGATTTTTATATCGTTAGAGATTTTGCAGACTGGTGTCATGTGTTTTGAATATTATGAACTTAATTTCAAATTATTTAGTGGAACTAAGAGAGTGACCATGTTTTCGTCATAAAACACAAGACCTTAAGGGGTTTTGTGTAATGCCCTATAGCATTCTTGACATAATACCTCACTTGGTAGAATGCTTAAAGAGCTAACTATATTAAAATTTTCTTAGTGTCAAAAGAACTTAGCCATATTTTAAGCTCCTAAACTTTTATGATTTCTAAATCGATCTTACCGACCTCGAGATGTGGATTTTTAAGTTGATTCATGTTCAAGGGTATGAAGTGGGTGTCTCAAGGGAATTTTTGGATTTTTATGACTACGTTTGAAGCGTGTTTGGATTTTGAAAATAGAATGTTAACGTGATATGGCCGTTTCGCGCCAGGTACTACGTTGGCAGGACCAATGGACCAACACGGTGCGTAGGGTATCTCTCGGCTGCCTAGTTTGCATTAATAAATTCCTTGTTTGGGAGGGTATTTCAGTCTTTTCATCATCAGATCTCATCCATAACACGAAGTTAAAACATCTTTAGGGCATATTATGCCCAAATTCACTCAAATTTATCAATAAACAGACCATAACTCCCCTCCCAAAAACCAAGAATTCACCTCTTAAGTTCAAGAATTTCCAAGTGACACGTCAAGAGTTGGGTTCCATTCTCCAGACAAAGTAATCTAAGGTGTGTGGGGTTTTCCTAAAATACATGGACATGGTGAAATATTTTTAATAATGTTTAGATGTTGATAAATCATGAACTTACAAAGGGGTTTGAATTTACATTTACAATTATGCATTATGAGACCTTTTTGATAATAATGTTTTGGTCTTGAGGCCTTCCCTTAAATTTGATTTTCATTCATATATATGTATACATATGGTTTGAGTTTTGAAACTTGATTTTAGAGCATGAAGATTTATACTCCCTCTCTCGTTATGAATTATTCAACTGCATATTGAGAAGCATGACATAAATGTCTTTATAATTATTTGTTCACTTAGTTTTGATGATGACTTGAAAAGAGGGCATTTTCTTAATTAAATAAATGAAAGTCATGACTTAAAGAGATCAATTGAATGATTTGTTAAAAGAATATTTGACCACCACGTGTTTGTGAATTTAAATGTAGGATTTTTTCCTAAGTTTTCATGAATTTCACGATATGCATCCTCTTATCCGATTTGAATAGTTTGGTGGTCTGAACACAATGATTTGAAAGTGAAAACTGTAATATGATATTGAATGGCTTAGATACTACTTGCAAGTCTTGGTATGACAATACCAAATTAGATAAGGCCATAATAAACTCAGAACAAAATACAGATTTCATTTCAGATTTTAGATTTTGAATTAAGAAAGATGAATGTTTAGAACAGGATAAAAATGGGAACTAAGAGAGTTAGGTGGTTACCCTAATTATGCATGAGTCATACAATTCATTTACCGGAATTGTGTTTTGCCGATACGGGTTTATTGTGTCCCCAAAGAGGGATTATACGTCTTCCTAGCGCCCTGTGGCATATTAGATTCAGATACTCCAACCCTTGCGACAAACTTGGGTTGGGGGTTTGGCCGCCGTGTTAAGGGCAGATCCCATATAGCCAATGGGATACTTTCAGAGATATAGGGTTTGCCACCTAGCTCAGAAGTAAAACAAAGAAAGAAATTGCATCTATAGAATCATTTTAAGATCATTTGAGAATTGCCCATATTTTTTGAATTACTCCATGCATAATGCTTTATGAAATGATCTCACTTATGTTATATATAAAAGTATATTATTTTTGATTGCTCGGCATACCAGTACATTTGTATTGACCCCCTATATTTCAAGGTCTGAGGCTTAGTCTAGGGGTTCCACTAAGCCGTAGTGCAATTGGTTAGCCTCCCTTATTTCGAAAGGTCTATTTTTTTTAACATTGTTATTTCATTATATTTTTAGTCCGACTGGGGGCATTGTCCCAGCTTAGGCAAGATGTTGATTTTCATATCGTTAGAGATTTCACAGACAGGTGTTATGTGTTTTGAATGTTATGAACTTAATTTTGTATTATTTAGTAGAACTCAGAGAGTGACCATGTTCTTGTCTTATTATATTTTCTGCATTTCTTAATAAGATATGAATGATGAGCATGATTGCCAGATAGGAGGGGTGCTTAGGCTTTTATGGTTTGGGATGCTCATCGCGAACAGGGCCTCTAGTTGGGTCATGATAAACTTGGTATCAGAGTATGATTCATTGTCCTAGGGTGTTTGCGATATCGCATCGGGTAGAGCTTTATTTATGGGTGTGTAGCGTACCACACATATAAAAAGAGGGCTACAAGGAGTTTAGGAATGCCTCTTCTTTTTCATGACTTAGTTTGTGCTATAGAATCTTTATGTACTCTAATCAATGATTTCCTGTATTTCAAAAAGTTATCATGCATCCCAGTCAATCCAACGAACAAAATGCCCAAGCTAAGGATTTTCACCCAACCCATGGGATGCAAACACATAACATAGCTCGTACTCCAGAGTTTGTACCTACTCTGGGAGTCCCTCCTATTCAGACTAGTCCACCTAGAGCACCCAGGGCTCCTGGTTCTGGAGATAATCTTACTCCACCTCCCAAGAGAAAAGTATCTAGTGCTGAGTTCTGATAGTCTATGCATATGATAGCCCAGTTGGTGGCTTCTCAGGATCGATGATCCGAAGATATGGGGTCTATTTCTGGTTCATTTGAGGTTACCCGGGTGGGCCAATTCATGAGGCTAAACCCACCTATGTTCACTAGTACAAAGGTTGAGGAGGACCCCCAAGGGTTCATTGATGAACTAGAGAAAATTTTTAGGGTTATGCATGCAAATGAGGTTGAAAGGGTTGAACTGATGGCCTATAAGCTGAAGGATGTGCGAAATCAGTGGTATAATAAATGGGAGGATTCTAAGGGCACAAATGCAAAACCCTTGGTGTGGGGTGAGTTTGTGGAAACTTTTCTAGATTGTTTCTTTCCTAAGGAAATGAGGGAGTTTAAGGCTGAAATTCATGAATTTTAAACAAGGGAAAATAAGTGTCAAAGAGTACACCCTAAAATTCAATCAGTTATCCCATTATGCTCCAGAATTGGCATGTAACATGAGAGATCACATGAGGAATTTTCATCCATTCTCTCGGATGATTTGATACTAGAATGCAAAGAAGCAATGTTGAATAAAGACATGGATTTCTCCAGGCTATCCGTACATATACAATAGATAAAAGAGCAGAAGAAAAGGATGGCATAGGCAAGGGAGAAGGAAAGGTGGGACAAGAGGGCCAGATCTACAAACCAGAATAACATTCAACACCAAGGTAGTAATTAGGGTAACAGGTGGTCTAAAAAGAAGTTTTGGAGCAATGCGTAGTCATCAGCTAGCGCCCCAGCACCCTAGCCCCAAAGTGATCAGCGACTTTCTCATTTTTCATCTAATAGTGGTCCAAGAGTGTAGGGTACACAGTCACAAGGGAGTGTGACACAAACTTTTAGGTCATACCCTCATTGTGACTCGTGTAGGAAGTATCATCCAGGAAAGTGCCAGTTTGGCAAGTTAGTGTGATATTCTTATGGGCATCCAAGTTATATTAAAAGAGACTGCCCATCTTCTAGAGGAAGTTTTAGAGGTGCTAAGTCTTAAGAAAATTCTTCAGCCCCACCACCACCACCCAAGGTTACCACTTCAGCTATTGGGGATGGTCGCAACTAATTTTATGCTTTGTCAAATCGCAAGGATTCAGAGGCTTCAAGAGATGTAGTCATGGGTATGTTATAAATTCTCCCGTGATGTTTATGTGTTACTTTATCCTAGGTCTACTTTATCTTATGTGACCCCGATGTGGCAGTCAATTTTGGGTTTGAGCCTAAAGTTATTTCAAAACCTTTCTCTGTTTCCATCCCCTGTTGGTGACTCTATTATGGCTTGGAGGCTGTATAGAGACTGTATTGTGTCCATTCGTACCCGTAATAACATGGCATACCAAGTGGAGCTTGATATGATTAACTTTGATGCTATTTTGGGGATGGATTGGCTTCACTCATGTTATGCCACACTGGTCTGTAGAACCCAAAAAGTCATCTTCTCTTTTCCAAATGAACCTGTGATAGAGTGAGAGAGGTATTCTTTAACACCTAAGGAGAAATTCTTCTCTTATGTCAAAGCCCGCAAACTTATATCTAAGGGTTGTTTGTGTTATCTGATTCGGGTAAAAGATTCTAATACTGAAAGTCCTTCTCTCCAGTTTTTCCCTGTAGTTAATGAATTTCTAAAAGTTTTTCCTAATAATGTCCCGGTGATCCCACCTAACAGGGAGATAGATTTCGGTATTGACTTATTGCCGGACACTCATCCTATTTCAATTTCGCCATACCGAATGGCTCCTACTGAACTAAAAGAGTTGAAAGAACAACTAAAACATCTTCTTGATAAAGGCTTTATTCGTCCTAGAGTCTCTCCCTGGGGTGCACCAGTGCTCTCCGTGCGCAAGAAGGACGACACTCTTTGCATGTGTATATACTACCGTCAATTGAACAAGGTCACTATTAAAAACAAATACCCTGTTTCTAGAATTAGTGATTATTTGACCAACTTCAGGGGGCAAAATATTTGTCCAAGATATACCTTCATTCGGAGTATCACCAGTTGAAGGCTACGGAGGCTGATATTTCCAAAATAACTTTTCGTACCCGATACAGTCATTATGAATTTTTAGTCATGTCTTTCGAATTGACTAATGCCCCCGCAGCTTTTATGGACCTAATAAATAGAATATTTCATCAGTTTTTAGATCTGTTCATCATAATCTTTATTGATTACTTCTTTGTTTATTCTAAGAATGGTGAGGATCATGCTAACCACCTCTGAATCATCCTCTAGACCCTCAAATCATGAGTTATATGCAAAATTTTCTAAATGTAAATTCTGGCTTAGTTCTATTGCTTTCCTAGGGCACCTTGTTTCTAGTGAGGGGATCAAAGTTGACCCCCAAAAGGTTGAGGTGTGGGAAAATGGCCCAGACCCACGACTCCAACCGATATCCGGAGCTTCCTGGGTTGGTTAGGGTATTACATAAGATTTGTAGAGAGTTTTTCCGCCATAGCTGCTCCCCTTACCAAATTGACTTAGAAAAGGGCAAAGTTCTTGTGGTCGGACTCATCTGACAATAATTTTGAGAAACTGAAAGATAAGTTGACTACTATACCAGTTTTGACTATCCCTGATGGTATAGAAGGTTTTTTTATGTACTGTGATGCATCTCAAGTGAGACTTGGGTGTGTGCTTATGCAACATGGTAATGTGGTGGCTTATTCATCTAGGCAGTTTAAGGTACACGAAAAAAATTATCCCACTCATGACTTAGAGTTAGCAGATGTGGTGTTTACACTTAAAATCTAGTGGCATTATCTTTATAGGATATATATAGATATATTCACTAACCACAAAAGATTTCAGTATGTTTTCACTTAGGAAGGATTGAATCTTAGGCAAAGGCAGTGGTTGGAACTGTTGAAGGATTATGACATGAGCCTGCACTATCATCCAGGCAAGAAAAAATGGTGGTCGATGCCCTCAGCAGGTTGTCAATGGGAAGTCTTTCTCATGTTGAAAAAGGAAAAAAGGAGATGGTGAAATATATTCACCAGCTTATAAATCTGAGGGTTCGACTTCTAGATTTTGAAGTTGGAGGAGTAATTGTTCATGATATAGCTAAATCTTCCCTATGTGCTGAAGTTAAGGAAATATAGGCCGAAGACCCGATCTTGTTGCAGATTAAGAATAATGTGGGTCAACAGAAGGTGTTGGCATTTGAAATTAGTGGTGATGGGATTTTTAGGTATCAAGGTAGGTTTTGTGTGCCGAATGTAGATGGGATACGAGAAAGAATTCTTGATAAAGCTAACACTTCGAGGTATGTTGTTTACCCAGGTTCTACTTAAATGTATCATGACCTTAAGTCAATTTACTGGTGGAACAATATGAAAAGAGATGTTGCTAACTTTGTATCTATGTGTTTGAATTTTTAACAAATTAAAGTGGAATATTTGAGGCTAGGTGGTAATTCCCAAGAGATAGTCTTTCCAATGTGGAAATGGGAGATGATCAATATAGATTTCATCACGGGGCTTTAGAAGTCCCGAAACCAATATGACTCCATTTGGGTGATAGTAGACTTGATGACCAAGTCAGCTCACTTTTTTCCTGTGAGGACTAACTATTCGGGAGATGATTATGCCAAGTTGTACATTGAGGAAATAGTTCGCTTGCATGGGGCACCTATTTCCATTATATACAATCGAGGTACATAATTCTCTTTACAGTTTTGGCAGTCTTTTTAGAGGGGTTTAGGTACCCCAAGTGAACCTGAGTACTGCCCTCCACCCTCCGACTAATGGGCAAGCTAAATGCACCATTTAGACCCTTAAGGATGTGTTGAGGGCTTGTGTGATTGACTTCAAAGGTAGTTGGGTGGATCATTTTCTGTTGATAGGATTCGCCTACAATAATAGCTACCACTCTAGTACTCAGATGGCTCCTTTTGAGGCTCTTTATGGGAGGAGATGTAGGTCACTAATTGGATGGTATGAAGTGGGTGAAACCCAATTGTTCGGGCCTGACCTTGTTCATAAGGCAATGGAGAAGGTGAAGATCATTAGAGAATGACTTAAGACAGCTCAGAGTCGCCTGAAATCCTGTGCCTATGTTAGCAGAAGGGAGTTGGAATTTGAGGTTGGTGATTGGGTGTTTCTAAAAGTCTCCCATATGAAGGGAGTCATGCGATTCGGAAGGAAGGGGAAGCTCAGTCCTCATTACATAAGACTGTACTAGATTGTGAGAAGGATAAGTGGGGTTGCCTATGAGTTAGATTTGCCCGCGAGCCTGGCTTCCATGCATCCAGTATTCCTTGTGTTTGTGTTGAAGAAGTGCATTGGAGATCATTATCTAGTGTTTCCTATATAGGAGATCAATGTGAAAGACTCCTTGTCATATGAATAAGAACCTAATGCCATTTTGGATCGCCAAGTTTGAAAGCTAAGGAGTAAGGAAATAGTTTCGGTTAAGGTATTGTAGAAGAATCAAAAGGCTGAAGAAGCTACTTGGGAGTCGGAAGATGACATGCGAACTAGATACCTAACCCTCTTTGAGACTGTGGATGACGACATAGAAGGTATAAATAATATACTACTCTCTTTATATTTTCCTTAGTATGCTTGAAGTCATGCTTGTTTGTGTTTCGAGCCACCATTTGAGGATGAATTATCCCAAGGGGGGGATAATGTAATGCTCCATAGAATTCTTGACTTAATACCTTACTTGGTAGCATGATTAAAAAGCTAACTATATGAAAATTTTCTAAGTGTCAAAAGGACTTAGCTATATTTTAAGCTCCAAAACTTTTATGATTTCTAAATTGATATTTCCGACATCGAGATGCTGATTTTTAAGTTGATTCATGTTCAGGGGTGTAAATGGGTGTCTCGAGGAAGTTTTGGATTTTTTGGACGACGTTTGAGGCGTGCTTGGATTTCAAAAATAGAACGTTAACGCGATATGGCCACATCATGTTGGGTACCACATCGCGCGTCGGAAGGACCGATGTGACACGTCGGGCGCCCAGTTCGCATTAATAAATTCTGGATTTGGGAGGGTATTTCAGTCTTTTCCCTCTTCATATATCAGCCATAACACGAAATTAAAATGTCTTCATGGCATATTATGCCCAAATCCACTCAAATTTATCAAGAAACAAACCCTAACTCCCCTCCCAAAAACCAAGAATTCACCTCTTAAGTTCAAGAATTTCAAAGAGAAAAGTCAAGAGTTGGGTTCCATTCTCCAAACTAAGTAATCTAAGGTACGTGGGGTTTTCCTAAACTACATGGGCATGGTGAAATAGTTTTAATCATGTTTAGATGTTGAGAAATCATGAACTTACGAAGGGGTTTGAATTTATATTTACAATTATGCATTATGAGACCCTTTTAATAATAATGTTTTGGTCTTGAGGCCTTCCCTTAAATTCGATTTTCGTTCATATATATGTATACATGTGGTTTGAGTTTTGAAACTTGATTTGAGATCATGAAGATTTATACTCCCTCTCTCGTTATGAATTATTCGACTGCATATTGAGAAGCATGACATAAATGTCTTTATAATTATTTGTTGACTTGGTTTTGATGATGACTTGAAGAGAGAGAATTTTCTTAATTAAATAAATGAAAGTGATGACTTAAAGATATCAATTGCATGATTTGTTAAAAGAATACTTGACCAACACGTGATTGTGAATTGAAATTGAGGATCTTTCCCTAAGTTTTCATGAATTTCACGATATGCATCCTCTTATCTAATTTGAATAGTTTGGTGGTCTGAACACAATATTTTGAAAGTGAAGACTGTAATATGATATTGAATGGCTTAGATACTACTTACAAGTCTTGGTATGATGATACCAAATCAGATAAGGCCATAATAAACTCAGAACAAAATGCAGATTTCATTTAAGATTTTAATTTTTTAATTCAGAAAAATGCATGTTTAGAACAGGCTAAAAATGGGAATTAAGAGAGTTAGGTGGTTACCCTAAGTAGGCATGAGTCATATGATTCATTTCCTGGAACCGTATTTTACCGATACGGGTTTATTATGTCCCTAAAAAGGGATTATACGCTTTCCCTGTGGCGTATCAGATTCAGCTACTCCAACCCTTACAACAAACTTGGGTTGGGGGCTTGGCCGTCGAGTTAAGGTAAGATTCCATATAGCCCGTGGGATACTTTCAGATATGTAGGGATTACCACCTAGCTCAGATATAAAACAAAGAAAGGAATTGAATCTACAAAATCACTTTAAGATCATTTTAGAATTGCCTATGTGCTTTGAATTACTCCACACATAACGCTTTATGAAATACTCTCACTTATGTTATATATAAAAGTACATTATTTTTTATTGCTTTGTGTACCAGTATATTTGTATTGATCCCCTATATTTCAGGGTTCGAGGCTCCGTCCAGGGGTCCGACTAAACCATAGTTTTATCATACAGAAGTGTACAGTTGGTGAGCTTCCCTTATTTCGAAAGGTCTATTTTTTGAACATTTTTATTTCATTTTATCTTTGGTCCGATTGGGGACATTGTCCCAGCTTAGTCAAGATCTTGATTTTTATATCGTTAGAGATTTCGCAGACTGGTGTCATGTGTTTTGAATATTATGAACTTAATTTTGTATTATTTAGTGGAACTCAGAGAGTGACCATATTTTCGTCTTATTATATTTCCATATTTCTTAATAAGATATGAATGATGTGCATGATTACCAGATAGGAAAGGTGCTCGGGTCTTCATGGTTCGGGATGCTCATCGCGTCCAGGGCCTTGGCTCAGGTCATGAAAGTTTTCCTTTTGATTAAGAACAAAATCCAAAGCTAGTTATGGAAATCACGTGAGGAGTGGTAGATATTTAATTGATGCATTTACAATGAAAAATCATGAGGTTCAAGAAGATTTAATCACACCTAAGCAGAGAGAAAAGTAAGTTGAATCCAATGAAACTGGCAAAAAGTAGAAGTTTGAGTACCCAAATGAGAGGCTAATTGAGCAATCTTAAAATACACCACTACCACCATTCCCTAAAAATCTTTAAAAAACCAAACGATGTGGTTATGGGAAATACACCACTACCACCATTCCCTAAAAAAATACATATTCAGAGAGCATCACATTAACCTTCCTTTGTTAGATGTTTGGTAGGGAATGGCCTTATACGCTAAGTACTTAAAGGATGTGGTGATGGGAAAAAATAAGGCTTGGTGATATTGAGACTGTAGCACTTACGAGAGAGTGTAGTTCTATGGTTTTGAGTAAGATGCCCAAAAACTCAAGGACCCTAAGAGTTTCACCCTCCTCATACAAATCGGTGAAATTGATGTTGTTCAACCATTGAGTTATTTAGGGGCAAGGATCAATTTAATGCCCCTTCCTGTGTTTAAAATATTAAGTTTGGCAAAGCCAAGGTCCTGTTCTGTTGTGCTACAGATGGAAGATAGAACTAGAGTGTTCCCTAAAGAAATCATTTAGAATGTTCCACTAAGGTTGGTAAGTTAATTATTCCTACTGACTTTATTGTTCTTGACTATGAGGAAGATGACTTGATACTAATTATATTGGGATGTCCATTATTGGTGACCTATGGAGCTTTGATAGATGTTAGAGAGGGCACACTCAAGATGAGATTGAATGACAAAGTGCTGGTCTTCAGAGTATACAAAGCACTTAACACACCCCTCACGCTATAGAGATTTACACATGATCATTGTTGTAGAAGTGGATAAGTGTAGGGTGGAAGAGTGCAAACTTCCCATTACATTTTCAGAGTCTCTCATGGAATTCCCCAAATTGATGACTAAGTGTAAGCTTAAATAGCTTACATGTGATTCTACACTAGGTGAGACAAATTGTAAAAGGTTAAATTCAAATGGTATTATTGGTAGAGTAAAGAAGAGAAGAAATTGATATAGTGTGGATAATGATTGTGATATGAGTCATTCCACGATAGTAAATTAGGCCTTGATTGGGAGGCAACTTATCTTGTAATAGAGTTAGTTATTTTGTATTTATTTGTTTGTTGATTAGAGGTAGTCTAAGTATCTAAAATCTAACCTAAGGATCATGATGAAAGCTTATGTATGAGGTCCCCCGGCCCATATGACGGAAATCAGAGAAAGTGATATGTTACTAGCTAGGACTTGAGGCATCAGTAAGTATTTCTAATCCTTGTTCTTAATTTGATTTATACTTTGGGACAAAGTATGACTTTAAGTGTGAGGTGAGGAGTCTTCCATTTTTTTAGGATGAAGTTCCCAATAGTATTTTCATTTTTATTTATTTACATGTTTTTTACTAAATTTAAAAAAAAATATAAAAAGATTTTATCTTTGTTTATTTTCAATTTTTGATGGTTTATCTATTTACTAGAAGCACACTTCACCCGCCCCTCAGTTTTTCTTTTTTTTTTTCAAAGGGGAGGGGACAATTGTGAACCCAATATCCTTTCTAATTTCTAGAAGTAATTTTAAAATTTTTGGTTAGTTGGAATAAATAGAGATGCTCTAGCTAGGTGTTACAATAGATTACTTATTGCAAGTGGTGTTGAATCCTAAGGCATGATTTGAAAATTAAATGCCTTCTGTGAGACACCTAGACTCTTTTACCTGAGTCTGGTTTGATGTTGGCTTAAATTTGAAGTCTTGCGATTGTTTGGTTGAGAGTCTATAGAGATCCTCCTTGAGTTGAACATGTTCAAAGTGTGTTGAGGTTTTTGTTGTATTTTATGTGTGCATATTGATGTCTAGAACTTTTCCAGTGTGTTTGCAAAGAAAAATAAGAAATGTTGAGTTTAGGAATAATATAGGCATTTTTGTGACAACCATGTTTTATACCTCTATAGCCATGTTTTATACAATTTTTATCAACCCTTCCTGCATGACCTTAGATAACCTCATTGAGCCTTTAGCCTATTTTTATATCCTTATATGTAGCTTATTAATGTTCCTTTAATTGACCGAAATTTGATTTAAAACTGCTAAATGCTTTAGTTGAAAAATTAAGATGTTAAGGAGTGTAAAATTGAAGAAGGAAAAAGTAAAGTTAAAGCCCCAAAGTAATAACTATGGATGTTTTTAAAAATTTTATGTGTTATTGGTAGGGAGTAGTGTAATGAAAAGAAAAATTGACCAAAAAAAGTGAATTATGTATTGATAGCAACTACTCCCAACTAAAGATGTGTAAGCTCTCTTAAAGAGATGGGGAAAAACAAAAGAGAGGTGAGTAGATAAAAGTGGCAAAAAATAGATTGGTTGTAGATGATTTTAGCATAAAGTGTGATGTATTAAAGCACTTAGGAAAGATAGTCACCATTACTGGCTAGAATAGTCCCTAGCCTACATTACAATCCTTAAAGTTCTACTTGATCTTGAGCTTTATTATTCTGATATTAGTGGAGTACTTCGCTAAGGGAAAGCTTATGGTTCATCATATGTGACATGTGAATTCTTTGTGAGAGTGAGTGTAATTTGATTCTTATACCCATTCTTATGTTAAATTACAAATCTGTGAGTGAATATGGGTGACTATCTTATTGTTAGGGTGCATGTTTAATGATTGACAGATGACATATATGATCACTTTATTAAGTAATATGAATGAGTTTGACAACTCGGTAGAGTCAATTCTTGAGGATAGGAAGTCTTGAAGTAGTATTCACGTGTTTTCAATTGCAATATGAAACACTTAATATAGAAATTGCTATTCATTTAGTCATTATAGTTCTAGCTTGAGTGTCTTAGTTCAAGTAGTTATGTGAGAGTTTTTCTTGGTTTAGTTTAGTGTAAGGAGTTATTCGAGGACGAACAAAGCTTCAAGTGTGGGTGGTGATCTTAGGGGTATTTATATACTTAAGTGCCATTATCTACACCTGTTTAGTTAGTTTAGAGGAAAATTTGGTGTGTTTAATGAATTAAAAAGGGTTATTTGTTTATTTATGTGCTAAGTTACATGTTCAGAGTGTTTAAGGTGCATTTAAAATAATCCAAGAGTAAAAATGATCATATACAGTTTAGCCGAGAATACTCGTTTGGCTAGACTATGCTATGCTTGTTCTAGTATACTTTGTTGAGCTTTATGGTGTTGTGTGGCCTTATGTTTTTGCTGAGTTGTTATATGATGTGAAACAAGAAAATGGAAGCAAGATATAAATAAAGATAAAAAATAAAGAATGCTAGACACAATTAGATTCAAACAATTAAAAGATGCAATGTTGAAACTAATCAAAACACCACTTAATTGGGGACTAAAAGGAACCTAATCTATTAGAATCCTCAAGAAGATAGTAACCTTACTTGAAAATCCTCAGACATGTGTTGAAAATCAACAAAGGGCTCTCAAGCTCTCAAAGGAGGCACAAATCTTAAATTTTCAAAAACTAGTGGTTCACCCTAATAGATAACTCTTTAACATAAGGGTTAAAAGAAGTAAAAAAAATACCAAACCATCCTTTATCTAAATTACAAGCTAATTTAAATGGTAGACACTTAGTATAATAAATATCTTCAAGTCATCCATATTTGAGCCATCCAAAGATACCATCTTCATCCATAAGTCTTGAAATGCACAAAGGTCCTAGCTTGACTTGTTGTGAAAAGCCTTATTGAAGTAGCATCACTTTGATGTACATCACTCTCCCCTTATTCAAAAGAATTCATCCTTAAATTTTCCAAACCTACATAAGAAAGAGATAAATCACTAACATTGAAAGGTCTATCTCCTCTTGGCATAAGCCTATTTTTTCTTTTGCTTGGAAATCTCTCTTTTATAAAGTGAACCCATACCCAAACACCGATTACAAAGGTGACTTCTTATCTGTAACGCCCCAAATCTGGTACTCAGAACGCTACACGATGCTCAGGACCCCCGAAGGACTACAAGCTAACCCATGACTGATATTTGTACCTGTACACTGTATAACATACTAAATATAATGCGGAAATGGAGGCTGAAAGGCCATAAGGTTCAAAACTGCATGACTGATAAAATATAACATCTGAGTGTCCTAATAGAATTCCCAAAACTAAAATACTGTCTAAACATACTGTAGTTTGAAAAAACTCTAAAACATAATTTTCTGGATAAGGAGTTGATGGGACATGTCTCCAACTAACTCCAACTTATAAATTAATTAATGAGATAATAAATAAATGATCATATCCTCGAAAGATGAGGACTCACTGTTAACTCTGACTGCTGAGACTCGAATACAACTGATGCTCTGGAGCTCGTTCTTCTAAACCTATGGTATAAGACACCATAGCGCAAATGCGTCAGTACTTTGAATGTACTGGTATACATGGAAGGTAGGCTAAACGCATGGGGTTCATATGTATGAACAATACTAGCTAAATGACTAATATGACATGAGAATACATGCATGAATACATCGTAACTATATTTGAGATCGTGATAACATGAATTTACTGATAACTAACATGACAGATAACTGAATTCTGATAACTGATATAACTGATGACATGAGTGACTGTATCTAATAGTCCTGAATCTGATGGAACTAGATGTGTTCCGTACTATTTTGAGTTGACTGTATCTGACAGTCCTAAATTATATAAAACTATCTGAGTTCTATTACTGTGACTGAATGACTGTATCTGACAGTCCTAATTCTGTAACTGAAACTATGAGAAGTAGTTATCTAACCGGCATGCCCATAATACGCCATTATGGCTGAGTTGGGGTCCAATCTGTAACTCCAATTGGAAGGGTGTCAATACCATGCCACTTGTAAGGATAAGCTATGAGTGACCCTCATGAAATCAAGAATTTTCATGAATCTATTATGAATAATTTAGTAAGGACGAAATGGATCGTTACAACTAGGTCAGCTGCATCATTATGAAATGTGGCATGGTCCTATTGTCTCCTTCACTTGACTTAGCATGCCGCGTCATTTGATACGTGGCGCTCATTTAGGCATCTATAATGTGATAATATCTTGGGCTTAGCAATGTGGGTTCACCATTTGTAGTCCAAATTAATGGACTAGCCTAATAAATATTGGATTTTATTTAAATCCATATATGTTTGGACTTAAATAATTAATCCAATTATATTAATTCGTAATATTTATTTGGGACTAATATATTTTGAATTTAATATAATCTAAATTTCGTACGGATTTAAATTTAATGAAATTTCATCGCCTGTACCATTTTTATTATTCCCTTTCTTAAAAGCTTTATATATTTTTGCTCTGTTGGTGACTCGAATTCATAAACTTAGACTTAGAGATGAAGTACGCTTACAACTTGTACAACCACATCTTGTCATTTAGTCCCATTTTTCTTTCCATTCAAACCAATTACATTTCTTAATCGAATCAAAGAAGTTGGTATGAAACTTAAAACCAGTTGGACTACAATGGTACGTCTAAGATTTGAGATTCTTTCTATTGGATATCATGACAATATGTCGTAACAGAATTTTCTCTCCAGGATAGAGGCGGAGTCAAAATTTAATTTACAAATTTTGAATACCAAATGTTTTTGCTTATTGGATTCGAATAAATTATCTATAAATATAAAATTTGAGCTATAATTACTAGATCCTGCCAAATTTGTACCTCTAAGGTTGAATTCTTCCCAACTCTGGGACACCTAAATGTTGAGAATCTCCCAATAATGGCAAAAGTAGTAGGAGTAATAAAAATAATTTAAGTCACAAGTTTGAATTTTTTGAATTATCTTGGTAAAATTTCTTGCTTCGGTATTTTGTGCACCTTCATTCTATGTCACAACTAGGGGTGGAAAAAATCAAATTCCACCCATTCAAGTGTTGATTGATTATTGATCCACCCATTTATTAGTTCAACTCATTTCAATTTAATCCATTTCAACTCATTAAAAATTGGGTTAATATGCAACCCAAATTAATTTTTGACAATTCTTGTTAATATTTTTAATTTTTCTTATTTGATATGTTATATATAGTCATAATAAAGAAAAACTAATTTTATTCGATACTAAAAAATTATAAAAAAAACAAATAAAATAATTAAAACTTAATAAAAACTGAACGAATTAGATTATAACTCCTTACCTAACCCATTTTGATCCCAACAAATTTAAATCGAATTAGGTCTTGACCCAACCCGCCCAATTGCCCCCCTTGGTCACACCGAAGAAATTCTAAATTTGACTAAGTTCTTAGGTGAACACTTTATTACTTTCGTATTTGTGTAAGACAGTTTTTTCTTGTGATTAGCCTCGTTATTATAGAAAGAAATAAAATAACAGAGGTTTTAGTCTTTTTATTTTGTTTCTTAATAAGTTATATGTTAACCTTTTTATTTTGTTGCAAAATAAGCAATATTTTAGATAATCAAGAAGAATTGTTTCTAAATAAGTGATATTTTAGCCTTTTTTTAATTTTGTTCCTAAATAAGTGACATTTTAGATAATCAAAAAGACATTGATGATGTTATTCCAATTTTATCTTTTTTAAATGGAAAAGGGTCAGAAATACCCTTCAAGTATTAAAATTAGTTCAAAAATACCCTTCATTTATCTATTGGCAAAAAAAACCCCATCCACTTTTATGGCTACCATTAAAACTAATGGATCTTTCTTAAATTATAATTAAAAATTTTATTTGTTACGTGTTAGTTTTTTATTAGTTGCAAATTAAATTAATTAAAATTCTATTATCTTATAATCAAAATCAACCAAACTAAAACCACCCAAATCATAAAGGTGAACCCCAAAGTAGTTTTAGAGTTGCCTTTACTGTAATTTTCATTGTTAATGGAGGGAATATTTTGTTGTTGTTAATGGAAAATGGAGGAAAGTCGATGGTGATGTAGCTCTGGTGTTTGGGTGGTGGAGCAATGAGTCTGTAGCTGAAAATTTTTGTTAATATTGATCTGCGATGAAGGAGATGAGACGTGTATGCGTAAGTGGGAGTGCTAGACTTTCTGAAAAATTGGAATGAAGGGAAAATGATTTTTTGATGGTGTGTATCGTAAGGTGTCTATAATAATGGAAGGTGGTTTCTTTGTTAATAGAGAGAAACAATGAAGGAGATGGAGTTGTTAATTCATAGGGGAGAAGAATGGCTGAAATGAAGATGAAGATGAAGGAGATGGAGTTGTTAATTCATAGGGGAGAAGAATGGTTGAAATGAAGATGAAGATGAAGGTGATGGTGGTGTTGCTATGGAAAGATGGAGAATGAAGGAGAATTTTTGTTCATTAATGGGTGTGTTTATGGTGTTAGTTTACCGAAAAGAGGAAAGGGGATGTTCATAGTGGAATTACTAGTTAAGGATGAATAAGTTGAGTGTTGGTAGTGGAGGTCTATTGTGTGTGAATTCTGCAGAGGAGTATATTCTGTTGTGCAGGTGGATGTGTGTGAAAAATGTGATGGGTCGGGTTTGAGTCGGGCAGTCTTAGTTTGGTCCTATTTTGATTATGAGATAATAGCATTTTAATTAATTTTATTTGCAACTAATAGAAAGTTGGTACATAATAAATAAATTCTCTTAATCATGGTTTAAGAAAGATCCGTTAGTTGTAAGGGTGTACTTGAGTCATAAAGGTGGATGGAGGGGTATTTTTAGCCCAATAGATAAATGAATGGTATTTTTTAACCAATTTAAATACTTGAAGAGTATTTCTGGCCTTTTTCCGTTCTTTAAATAAAGAAAATTTGCTATTACTAAGAAACTATACTAATGAGTTATATCTTTTTTGAAGTATTTGTTAACAATAAGCTAGTTAAAACACTCTTTATTTTGGAAAAAAAGACAATAATGGTTGTTAGCCAAAACAAATATATATAAAGGAGAAATATAGAGGAAATAATGTGACTCCTTTCTAAGACCTCCATCGCTATTTATCTATTTTCTTATTTGTTTGACATATTTTCTATTTTTTTCTATTAATTACTTTATTTTTTAAAAAAAGTTAAAAGTGTCATAAATATATTCTCAACTTAAAAAAAAAAACATTCAAAACAATGAAGAATAAAAAGACATGCTTTCAAGAGCCATGACTTTACATTTGAATGAACGGATATTAATGTTAATGAATATACTTAATTACTCTACCAATGTATGTCATTTTCTATTGTTAGTGCTTCACACATATAAAGCTTCAACTTTTAAGAAAGGTAGTGTGGATGTCGCTTCATTTTCAAATGTTACCTTACTTTTCAAATGCATGACTTTTCATGTTTATATTAACCAACCATTTCAATTGATTGAAATGTTGGCAGAAATGACTATAAAGGCATGCATTTGTATCTATTGTATACACAGATTAATAGATAATAAAAGTCTCTACTATCTTTTCTTAATTTATTTACTCCATTATTTTATAACACGTTATCAGAACAAGACTCCACTATTTTAAAATTTGAAGGATAAGATATTATTTTTTTCTTTCTTTTAATATGTCTAATCTAATGAAACTTGAGTTTGGTGCCCTTCAAAGTCCGAACAAGAATATCTCTCCATTTTCAAATGTTACCTTACTTTTCAAATCATGTTTAAACCAACCATTTCAATTGGTTGAAATGTTGACAGAAATGCATATAAAGGCATGCATTTGTAACTATTGTATACACAGATCAATAGATAATAAAAGTCTCTACTATCTGTTCTTTAGTTTCTTTACTCTGTTATTTTATTTTATAACATCAACAATGTTTTAAGATTTCTATTCATCTTCAAACCCTTGCTATATTCATTTTATAGAAAAGCATTGCTTCCTCTAAACAGTTAATTATTTAGCATGTCGTACTTTTTTTCCCAGTGAAGTATAACATAATTGTTTTTTTAATGATTACAATTTGCAGCCATTTTAACTATATAATTAGATTATATATTGTTTTCTGAATGTGAAATTAACTTGATCCGATACATTTGCTGTTAGAAATTAGCATTTCAAGATTTCAAGAGAAAGTAAGAAATTAATGTCAAGTGTCATAGTTTTATCTACTGCATTATCTCAAAAATAGAAAGATTCATGATATTATTTTTTGACTATATTTTGCAAGTTATATTTCTTAATTCTTTTATTTAATGGTTTGAGTTGTGACCTTTCTTATAACAAGATGAGGAGATTAGTAAAGCTTAATGAAGAGAGTTACAGACAACAAACTTAACTTTTGGTATGAGTATTGTAAGTTCTCCCTTTCCTGATCATGTCTACACTACTTAATTATAATAAGATTCAATTGATTTAACTTTCAAAGTTGAATTTATATATATATATATATATATATATATATATATATATATATATATATATATATATATATATAATAAATCTTTCCCATGTAAAAGATGTAAAATAATATTGGTGTGAAATCAATAGAAAAGATTATGGCTCTTGAAGATGCCCCCCACCCCCACCCAATTGTTTGAGTTAATAATTTAAATAATCACTCAATTTTAGTTTTTTATTCAAAATGTCACTTAATTTTGGACTTTACTCAGAAAGTCACTCAACTTTAGATGTTTTACTCAGAAAGTAACCCAACCCATTTTATTAATTTTTAAACTAATTTTTGCTTATGTGAATTTTTTTAAATAACAAAATTCTGAAAAATACAAAATATCTATTTAATGACCCTTTTACCCTTTCTTTCATTCTCCTTTATTTTATTTGATATCTACATTTAAATTTTTGAGAGCCTATAGTATTTCAATAGTTCATCTTTAGTTCATATGATCTGCAGTTATTTTCTTGATAGAGAATTTTTAGATTTTATGTTTGTCATTCTTTAGTTACATTTTTGTTCTTAAATTGTGTTCATACATGATATATTTTTTCTTATTGGATTAGGTACATATTAGTTGGAAAATTTCAAGTTTGCTAATTGATCTATAAACTACCTAACCTCATAGTTTAAGGGGTCAATATTCTCTCTTATGTCCCATCGACTTTTCATGCATCCCTCTTCAACTGCATTATGATTTTATTCAATTTACACTTGACTTTTGATTTCTAGAAAGTTATTCTATTTTGATTAGCAGCAAAAGCTTTTTTTCACATAAAAGCATGGTTGTATACATTTGCAGAAATGACGACCTACATGATAGCCATCAATAAAAATATTAACCATTGCATCCTTAAAGGCAACCCACTTATATCGTCATAAATAGTTTTATCATAGGACTGTTTATGGTGTTGTGGGGTTGATCATAAGATAATCAAGGTTGATCCTACAATGATTTTCACGAATATCTTTTCTCCTAGTAGAAATTAGCTGAGTATACGAAAATAATGATTCCACATTAGGGCTTGAATATGAACACAAAAAAGGAACCTTAAATGAACTAAAACTCATCATAAAGTATGATAGAGCTAAGCAAAAAACTCCTAAATATGTAGTAGAGATAATCCTGACGCCACTATTATAAATGAATAACTAGTTAAATTGGTTGTGATCAACACCAAACTCAATTATTAAACATATACAGATGACCATGAAGCACATCAAAGTTGTACTTTTATCTTGTGTATGGATTATTAACCACATTGGCCAAGACAAAGCACTAGTCATGACAAGTAGAGGGCCTGAGTAGTTATTGTTGGTGTTGTATTACTTAAGTTGTGTGTGATGCCCATTGAATGTTTTCAATGGATATTTGGTTGCCTAATGAGGATTACTGAATGTAATGTAACAGAATAACCACACCTCCTATGTTTGTTGGAGTATTGAGCACTATAGTCATTCCTACCTTTGTAAATTCGATACTTTTATGTTTGGTGATGAAAACATTGAGAAAAGTAAATAAAATACTAACTGTGTAAGCACAGAAGCAACGGTGGGATTATAATCATGTAGCCCTACAATATGCATAATTTTTTTTGACGATCCCCCCAAAAATGGAAAAAAATTGAAAATTTTTGAACCTGTCATAATATGTCTAGTATTTCTTTCTAAAATAAGCAACAGAACATATAATTAATATAGTAGAATCCTACTGGTGTGACACATGACGAGCAGGTTTATGACAGTGCTCATTGCCAACTCAAAAAGCAGGTAGCTAATTCGTATTATTTTCATCAATGATGCAGGTAGCTAAGTCATTTTGCCTAATATTTTGATGAAAAATTGAAGAAAGTTAATGTTATGCTCAATACTAAGATGAAGAAATATTCAATGTAAACAACTATTAAATCAAAGAGATGATTTATAGTTGTCTTTCTTTAAGGGACCAGTTCATTTTGTAGTAAGGTCATACAGTCACAGTGTCTATAAGTTCACAATTTGGCAGTAAGCAGGTGAATTTCAATTGTCTTGATAAATAATAATCTATAAATGCCATTTAAATGTCACTGAATAAGCAACATTGTTTAGCTAAAAATACTACTTATAAAATTAACATATGAAACTAATGAATAAAGGTCATACAAAAACAAGTTTTAACAAAATAAGACACTTCATATGATGTCATATTAACACTTCTAACTAGTGAGTTAAGGTCACATGACCATAAGTTTAAAGAAAAAAACACTTTGTATCCAGTGTCATATTAGCACTTCCTAGACCTTTTCATCAACACTTTACAAACATAATCCTTCATAATAATTTTTCTTGTAAGGCCTCCCTTTTTTTTGATAAACCTGCCTGACACCGAGCTCCTCGCACACAATCAACACTTTCATCTTAATTGCATCGAGCTCCTCGCACACAATCATCATCTTTATCATACAGGTTTATAACATTTGTGACTTGAACACATTCAACATGAGATAATTGTTGCCTTGATTTCTAATTGAAAGAAAAGTTTGAAATTTAATATCTGATATTTGATATATATAGTGAAAAAAGTATAAAAATTAAAAGTTGAAATCACAACCTGCTTTATGGGCCTCCAATTGAGATTCATCCCATATGTCAAGGTTAAATTGGGTTAATGTAACGCCCCAACTCTGTACCCCGGATGCTACATGGTGCTCATAATCTCGAATGACCACAAGCTAACCCATGACTGGTACCTACTGCAATAACTAATAATAATACTGTAATATATGGAAATTAGGAGAAAAACATGCCATAAGGTTCAATACTATAATAAAACTGAATATGGTATAACACATACTAAATTTGCTACATCTGTCTGAAAATACTCTAGTCTGAAAAGCCTTTAAACTGTCTGAAATATGGAGTTGTAGGGAAAAATCCCCAACTAAATCCGAACTACTGAAATAAGCTGAACTACTAAAATAATCATCATTTCCTCAAACTAGGAGGAATCACCACTAACTTTGTCAGTTGAATATTTGAGCTGCTAAGTATGATCGGGAGCTCGCGCGTCTGAACCTATGATATAAAAAATCATACGCAAAAAGAGGTATACGTCAGTACTTTAAATCTACTGGTATGCAAAGTGAGATAGTTTGAAATGCATGGGTTCATATGCATGAACAATACTGACTGAATAATGTGAGTATAATTGAATAAGAGTATATGCCTGAATATATAAACTGTAATTGAAATCGTGATAACACTGAGATACCGAATCTGAATACTAATTAGCTGATATCTGAGCCTACTGAAACTGGATTATTGATAGATGGGTGACTGTATCTGACAGTCTTGATTCTGTGGAACTATACTGAGTTTCGTTCTGAGCTGAGTGATTATATCTGACAGTTCTGATTTTTCAATAAAACTGAATTGAGTTCTATACTGAAACTGGAATTGAAACTAAGACTACAAGAAGTAATCATCTAATTGACATGCCCCTCTCTGAACTGATTGGGGTCCAACCTGTAACCCCAGCTGGAAGGGTGTCAGTACCGAGCCACGGGTAAAGACAAGATGAGTCACCCTCATCTGGAAGGTGCACTGAACGTGAATGGTGGTACCCTCATCTGGAAGGTGCACTGAACGTGAATGGTGGTACCCTCAACTGGCAGGTAGATGACCTCATCAACCCTCAACTGGCAGATTTATGTCTCAACCTACGTTGTCTATGTAGTTCTAGAACACAAGGACTATTTCTCAGGATCACACCCTCTACTGAAAGGTGAGTTCCCATCCATGGGTTCACTCGGTGTTGAATCCTACTCCCAACTGAATAGATACTAGACTGGATTCTAGACTGTTCTAGGCTTGACTGAACTATTTCTGGTCATACTGTATAACTAAACTGAACTGAGTTCACTGGGTTTCGTGGAAAGATGGAACACTACTAAATTCTGTTAACTGACTGAATTCTACCGATCGCGATGTGACTAATACTATCTTGTGACTGACCATAGCTCTAGGTAAATAGCTAAATTGTTGGGTATTAAATACCCCAGGACTCGATAGCACAAATTATATGACATGGAACAATCTTGAAACATTATAGCTAAGTACTTGGTCATCGTACATTCATTTGAGACATTCTAGCAACCACTTGAATGACATGAACCTGAATATATGCTGACATGATATAATTTCACTGTTCAACTCACATAAATAATTCATCAAACACTTAAAGGACAAAATCTATACACATGACACAAAAACATGTAAGAATCATTGTTCAATTCCACATTTACAACTTCAAGGGTTTCAACATGATTGCACATGATAATGCACACATATCAATCAAGTCTACTTGAATCTTGTAGTAAATCATGAACTAGAAACCCTATTAATATGGTAATCATGAACATATTCAAATTCAACCATGAAATTCATCAAACTCATAAACTTGTAGTTAAAAGGGGTTCTTGACTCCAAGGGGTAGAAGGGAACCCTTTGATGAACACTTAACATACCTTGGTTGCTAAATTCTTGAAGAACAATGGCGGAAATCTTGAGCCTTGGCCTTGAAAGTATATCACCTAGGATTCTTGTTCTTGAGTAATTTGAGAGAAAATAAGTATATTTTGCTCAATGAGGGTTGAATCTCGTGTTTTAGTGCTGAATAGGGGTGGAGAAAAAACCCAAATACCCCCAAGGATGCGACTTTTAATGACTAAAAACCGGACTGTCGACGCGCAGGACGACGCACCGCATCATTGGCATCGACGTGATAGCCAACTCGTCACATAGAGTCTGCGTCAGTTCACTTAAAATTTCCACTGGGAGTAAAGGGAAAATCTTGATCGACACGATGGCCGCCGCGCCGCGCCGAGATCGCGTCGATATACTATTTTGGATCCCTAAATGTGGTTCAAATAAGGTCCAAAAATTACAAAACTCGTCCAAAAATACCTACTAATATTCCTGATCATGAATTAACCTAAAGGTTGATATTTTTAGGCCATAGAGGCCGCAAAATAGAGTTTCCAACTTATGAAGGATAAAGTAACACTAAGTTTGAATACTTAGCAAAATTTTCTAAGTCTGGGACCCCTTAATGAGCTTAAAAAGGGTTGTGTTAAGCTAAGAATTTCATAAGGGTCTTACAATATCTCTCCATTGGGAACATTCATCAATGAATGAGATTGATTAAACTGACAATACTAATAGACTGGACCTAGACACTGAACATGCACAATTGAAGCATGATTTTATGACTGAAATTATTGATATACTGAATTATTATACTGAACATACATATCTGATGCATGAGTACATAGCTGAACATGATTCATAAATGCATGACTGGGATTATTGATAAGCTGGGCTAATATACTGGACATGCATGTATGATGCATGAGTACATGACTGAACTGATTCATGAATCAATGACTGAGTATTCAACGTTAATTGATACCAAGTTAGTAGCTATATCCGAACATGAGGCTGAGTAAATTTAAAGGAAAACTGTTACCTTGGGCTGAGTCTGAGCTTGCGGAGAAAAGGTGAGGATACTTGGTCCACATGTCTGCTTCTGCTTCCCAAGTAGCTCCATGGACTAATTTCTCCAAATTACTTTGACAAGAGGGACCTATTTGTTCGTCAGTCTTTAAATCTGATAATTAAGGATTTCGATGGGAGTTTCTTCATAAGAGAGGTTGTTCTTACCTATGACCACTATAGGGACTACTATTGCTGGGTCACCAATGCATTTCTTAAGCAAGGAGATATAGAACACTGGATACACTGAAGCTAAGTCTGAAGGCAACTCAAGTTCATAAGCTTCCTTTTTGAAATAGCTGAGAATTCAGTAAGGAACGACATATCGGGGACTGAGTTTCCCCTTCTTGCCAAACCTCTTCACTCTTTTCATAGGAGAGATTTTCAAATACACAAAATCACCAATCTCGAACTCGAGATCCTTTCTGCGTATATCTGCATATGATTTCTATCGGCTCTGAGCTATATTAAGCCTTTCCCTGATAAACTAAACTTTCTCTAACGTATCAAATACCAAGTCAGATCCTACCACTGCGGCCTCAGCTACTTCAAACCAACCAATGGGAGATCTACACCTCCTCCTATAAGGAGCCTCAAACGCAACCATCTGAATGTTGGAATAATAGTTGTTGTTATATGTGAATTCAATTAAAGGCAAGTGGTCATCCCAACTACCTTTAAAGTCTATCGCACACGCTCACAATATATCCTCTAAAGTCTGGATGGTTCTCTCTGCCTGACCATCTGTCTGGGGGTGAAAGGCTATACTGAGGTGAACTCGGGTACCGAGACCCTTTTGGAATGCCTTCTAGAAATAAGAGGTGAACTGCGTACCTCTGTTTGAAATAATAGACAACGGAACACAGTGCAATCTGACCAACTCCCAGATATAGAGTTTGGCATAATCCTCTGTTGAATATGAGGTATGGACTGGTAGGAAATGAGCTGATTTGGTTATCCTATCTACAATGACAAAAACTGAATCATGTTGGTGACGAGTATGAGGCAAACCCATCAAAAAGTCCATGTTCACTTCTTCCTACTTCCAATTGGGAATACTGAACTCCTACATAGACCCACTGGGCTTCTGATGCTCAATCTTAACCTGCTGACATATTGATCACTTAGCCACAACTCTGCAATATCTCTCTTCATCCCACCCCACCAATAGATCTCCCATAAATCACGGTATATCTTAGTGTCCCCTGGATGAATAGAGTAGCGCGCACCATGTTCTTCTAAAGGAATTCCCTGTCTCAAGTCTTCTACACCAGGAATACATAGCCGATCCTAGAAGCACAACACACCATCTCCCCCTTGGGAGAAAACCTCTACCTTCTTATCTCTGACTGATTCCTTTAACATAGCTAGACTGGGATCCCTATCCTGCCTTTCTTTCACCTCAAAAACCAGGGATGATTCTGAACTAATCTGCACCCATACACTACCTTTTGTTGAATCGACTAAGCGAATAACTAGTTGGGAAATCTGATGAACATCTTGAGGTATATTTTTCTTACCATCCTCCACATACACAACACTACCCATAGAAATCTCACTGAGAGCATCAGCCACTATATTGGCTTTACCCGGATGATACATGACACTTATGTCATAGTCTTTCAACAACTCCAACCACCTTCTCTGACGGAGGTTTAGGTCTTTTTGAGAGAACACACACTGCAGGCTCTTATGTTCTGTGAACACATCAACGTGCACACCATAAAAATAGTGCCTCCAAATATTTAAGGCAAACACTACTGCTGCTAACTCAAGGTTATGAGTAGGATAGTTCTTTTCATGAGGTTTAAGTTATCTAGAGGCGTAGGCTATGACATTTTCTCTCTACATCAAAACACACCTCAAACTGACTCTGAAAGCATCGCAATACACAACAAAGCCGTCTGAACCATCTGGCAGGGTCAAATCTGGAGTTGTAGTGAGTCGAATCTTTAACTCTTGAAAACTCTTCTCACAAGAATCCGACCACTGGAATTTGACTTTTTTCTGAGTCAATCTGGACATAGGGGGTGCAATAGATGAAAATCCCTCAACAAACCACCGGTAATAGCCGGCCAAGACCAAGAAACTCCTGATATCTGATGGAGAGATAGGTCTGGGCCAGTTTCTTACTTCTTCAGTCTTTTGGTGATCAATTCCAATGCCATCACTGAAAACTATATAGCCAAGGAAATCTACTAACCTTAGCTAAAATTCACACTTATTGAATTTGGCGAATAGCTGATAGTTTCTGAGAGTCTGTATACTATTTTGAGATGGTCTGCGTGATCATGCTTGCTGCGGAAGTAGACAAGAATGTCATCTATCAAGACTATGATAAACATGTCCAAGTACTTCTTGAACACACGATTCATCAAGTCTATGAAAGATGATGGGGTATTGATAAATCCAAATGACATTACTAAAATTCCAAGTGACCATACCAAGTTCTAAAGGTTGTCTTTAGGATGTCACATTCCCTAACCCTGAGCTGATGATAACTTGATCTGAGGTCTATCTTGGAGAAGTAACTGGCTTCCTGAAGTTGGTCAAACAAGTCATCGATTCTGGGAAGGGGATACTTGTTCTTGACCGTGACTTTATTTAGCTGACGGTGGTCAATACACATTCTGAAAGAACCGTTTTTCTTATGCATGAATAAAATTGGGGCACCCCATGGGGACATATTGGGTTTGATGAATCCCTTATCTAGGTAATCCTTTAACTATTATTTTAATTCTCTGAGTTCTGCTGGAGCCATTCTATATAGAGGAATAGATATAGGCTGAGTATCTAGAAGAAGGTCTATTCCAAAGTTGATTTCCCTTTCGGGAGGAACTCCGGAAAGATCTTTGGGAATCACATTTGGGAATTCACATGCTACTGACACTAATTCAAAAGTAGGGGTTTCTAAACTAAAGTCCTGGACTCGAACGAGATGGTAGAAACATCCCTTAGATATCATTTTAGGACGGGCTCATTCAAAAATTAAAATTGGACAATTTTGTTTTTGTAGTTGATTGAGGCATAGCAAGAATGAAGTCAATCCATGCCGAGAATGACATCAAAATCTATCATCTCTAATTCGACTAAGTCTGTTGAAGTGAATTTCTGAGATATCATAACTGGACAGTTCCTTTATACCCGCTGGGCTATGATATATTTACCCACTGGGGTGGAGACTGGGAAGGGCTCTGTTAGAATTTTGGGACTAACTCTGAAATCAATGGCTATATATGGAGTAACAAAGGACAACGAAGCTCCTGGATCTAGCAAAGCATAAAAATGTATGTGGAAAACTTGTAACATACTAGTGACCACAAAAGGAGAACTTTATTGATCCTGTCGGGACTGAAGAGCATAGAGTCTGTTCAGGCGCTGCCCACTGGTGGCACTAGAAGTGGCACCTTGTTGATTCGGGAGACTGGACTGGGATGGGGGACGGTTCAACTGACCCTGGGAACCTGACTGGGGATAATCTATGACTCTGTGTCCTGGCTTGCCATACCTGAAACACACATTGTTGCCCGCTCTGTAGATGCCCTGGTGGTTTTTGCCATATTTCTGACAAAGGGGATTGGTTCGGGCGCTGCTGACACTACCCTGGGGTTTAGGGTCTAGTTCCCTATCTTTATTTCCATCTCTGAATTTCGGCACTGGAGCACTAGCTGAGGACGAAGCTGGAACTGAGGATTTAGGGAAGAACTAAGAACGACTCCCACCATCTAACTTAGGCTGAGCGAAGTTAAAACTACCTATTCTCGCTCTCTTTCTCTCCCTCCCCTTCTCCATATTCTTAGCCTCCTCTATCTACTGAGCATGGACCATGATCCTGGATATTTCCATCTCTTTAATCAGTATTGAGGTCCAATATTCCTTGACCGCACTTCTAGATACCCTTGACACAAACTTACTCATCCTAAATCTCCTATTTTCTACCACATGAAGAGCATATCTAGATAATTGAGTAAACTTTAGAGAATACTCTTTCACTTTCATATTGCCCTACTTCAGATTTATAAACTCCAAAACCTTTGCTTCCCTCAACTCCAATGGAAAGAACCTATCTAGAAAAGCAATGGCAAACTACTCCCATTCTATGGGCCCTACATCTGTGGCTTTTTATGATTTTCACTATTTTAACCATGAGTGGGACACATCCTGCAACTTATATGTGTCCAACTCAGCACTCTCAACAGTAGTCACCCCCATAATATTCGTAACTGTCTACACCTGACCAAGAAACTCCTGAGGGTCGTCATCTGACTTAGACCCAGTAAAATATGGAGGGTTCATTCGGGTGAAATCTCAAATCCTAGAAACAGCAGTATTGGTCATAAGTTTGGACGGAACAACAGTTGGATGTTCATTCTGGGTTGCCACAGAATGATCTAGGGTGGTGAAAGTTGCTCTAAATTCAGCGTGGGAGACGTGTTCGTTCAGAGGATCTGGTTGGAAGGGCTAGGGTTTTGGCGGGTCTCCCGTTCCTCTTCTCTTAGTCCTCTTTGGAGGCATGTTCTATAAACAGAAGAGAAACTTGGATTACAAAGAGAGTTTAACTGGAGATCATGCTCACTCGAACGATATAAGTACTGAGAAAAGGGAAACTTTTCCTAAAATACCTCACAGCCTCCTGTCCATAAGTATGGCGCGCTACATACCCATGCACAAGACTCTACTAGATACGAATTTCAGACTTCCTAGGACACTGTTGAACCTTAGGATTTGATACAAAGTTTGTAACACCCCGAGTCTGTACCCAAACGTTACATGGTGCTCATAATCCTGAAGGACCTCAAGCTAACCCATGACTGGTACCTGCTGCAATAACTGAATAATAATACTATAATATGCAAAAATTAGGCAAAAAATATGCCATAAGGTTCAATACTGTAATAAAACTGAATACGGTATAACAAATACCAAATCTGATACATCTGTCCGAAAATACTCGTCTGAAAAAGCCTCTAAACTGTCTGAACTAGGAAGTTGTTGGGACAAGTCTCCAACTAACTCTGAACTACTGAAATAAGCTGAACTACTGAAATAATCATTATGTCCTCGAACTAAGAGGACTCACCACTAACTCTGTCAGCTGAATATCTGAGCTACTAAGTATGATCGGGAGCCCGCGCGTCTGAACCTATAATATAAAATATCATAGCACAAAAGAAAGGTATGCGTTAGTACTTTGAATGTACTGGTATGAAAAGTGAGGTAGGCTTAAATGCATGGGTTCATATGTATGAACAATACTAACTGAATGACGTGAGTATAACTAAATGAGAGTACATACGTGAATATGTAAATTGTAATTGAGATCGTGATAACAATGGGATACCAAATCTGAATACTGATTAATTGATATCTAAGCCTACTGATACTGGATTACTGATAGCTGAGTAACTATATCTGACTATCTTGATTCTGTGGAACTATACTGAGTTCCGTTCTGAGCTGAGTGACTATATCTGACAGTCCTGATTTTTTTGTAGAACTGAACTGAGTTTTATACTAAGACTGGAACTGAAACTAAGACTGTAGGAAGTAATTATCTAACTTATATGCCCCTGTTTGAACTGATTGGGGTCCAACCTGTAACCCCAGTTGGAAGGGTGTCAATACCGTGCCATGGGTAAAGACAAACTGAGTCACCCTCATCTGGTAGGTGCTCTGAACGAGAACAGTAGTACCCTCAACTGGAAGGTAGATCACCTCAGAAACCTTCAAATGGCAGGTTGATGTCTCAACCTACACTGGCTACGTAGTTCTGGAACACAAGGACTGCTTCTAAGAATCACACCCTCTACTGGCAGGTGAGTCCCCATCCGTGGGTTCACTCGATGCTGAATCTTACTCCCAACTGAATAGACACTTGATTGGATTCTAAACTATTCTAGGATGTACTGAATTATTTCTGATTGTACTGTATAACTAAACTGAACTGAGTTCACTGGGTTCCGTGGACTGATGAAATACTACTGAATTCTGTTAACTGGCTGAATTCTACCAATCGTGACATAACTAATACTATCATGTGACTGACCATTTCTCTAGGTAAACAGCTAAATTGTCGGGTATTAATACCCCCAGGATTCGATAGCATAAATTATACGACATGGCAGAATCTTAAAACATGATAGCTAAGTACTTGGTCATCATACAATCGTTTGGGACATTCTAGCAACCACTTGCATGACATGAACCTGAATATATGCTAACATGATATAATTTCACTATTCAACTCACATAAATAATTCATCAAACACTTGAAGGACATAATCTATGCACATGACACTAAAGTAACATGTAAGCATCATAGTTCAATTCCACATTTACAACTTCAAGGATTTCAACATGGTTTCACATGATAATGCACACATATCAATCAATTCCGCATGAATCTTATAGTAAATCATGAACTAGAAACTCCATTAACATGGTAATCATGAACACATTCAAATTCAACAAAGTTATAATTGTTTTGTCTCGTGGATCAAGTATGTACCTACAAATTAAAATATAAAGAGCATAATGAGAAGATTAGTAGATGTGTCTGATACTTTAAATAGACACAAGAATACATAAGTACCTATTGAAACTTTCATAAAAATTATTCAAGAGCATGTCACATCTGCTAAGTTTCTTGAACAATACTCTGGTCTAGGTCTCGAATGGTCTTTCGGGATGAACAAATCATTTTCCAGAGTCGGTATTCTATTATTAAAGTTGTTCCATGCATATCTTAAATTTCACCTTATTACTTGCCTTTGTTGCATTCCATATTAGATCCTTCAATGCCTTGTCTTTATGTTTCTGTCTAAAATTTTGATACATGTATCTGACACAATTTCTATGTTTTACTTCTGGAAATAGTTCCTTAACGACTCCAATCAATCCCTGTAACATTAGTTTTAAATAGCTAACTATATACTACAAAAAATATGAGTGAACTTGAAAGATAAAGGACTTGGATGTTTCAACTTTTGTCTATCAGACATAAATGCAACGTAGTGACTATTCGTTATCTCTAAATCATATCCAATATAGGTAGGAACCAACTCCAAGTCTCCTTACTTTCATCTTCAACGATCATAGTATATGCAATAAGAAATATGCAATCATTAGGATGAATTGCAACGACGGCTAACAAATTGCCTCCATATGTGCCCTTAAGACAACAACCATCTAGGCTTATTAACGGCCTAAACCCATCTTGATGGATTCCTTCAAAGGAGAAAGACACATATAAAATTCCTTAAATTTACCTTTATTTCTCCAAATATCTACATTAAAGTTTGGATTTCTATTCATCAAATCAGCCCTGTAACCTTAACAGTTTTTCATATTGCGCACCATTATCGCCATAAAATCTATTTCAACGCTTGTCGTTTTGCCTTCAATGTCTTCATATATTCTATTGTGTAGACAAGGTCCTTCTGCACCATCACAATTATTCCACCAGTATTCCATGATAGATCAACTCTAAGAATATTAAAATACTTGCGTGTAATTCATTGAGGTGTCATATGAAAATTGTCAGACATGGAAGGACCTATATGATTTATATTCAGGATTTTGATCTGAATTGTGGGATAAAACATACTTACTGGACTTTCAAAGACATGAAATGAACACCCAGATTGCTTATATTTACAAGTATGTCTTTTTTGGTCATTGACGGTGAAGTATATTTGTCTTATATTTTTAATTTCTTAATTCATACAGGCCTCTTTAAATTTGTCAAAATTGAAAATTTTCATCCGTACATCTAAAATAGGGTTGTCATTTTCTGCATTTTGCTTTGTATATTCTACCATGTGTTCTGAATCAGTACCCCACTCTAGAAATTCATCACAATCATAATAATTTAATTCTGCATTCTTATTCACTTATGGAATTAAAATTTCATTAGTGGGTGGACCAACCTTATTACTCTGATTACTAATACCTTTTTGGGGTCTACCTTTTGCCTTCATGCCACGGCGCTCAGTAACAACATCATGATAATCTTCATCGTCTTTCTTCAAGTTGTAATTGGAATCATTGAAATTATCATTCTCTACCTCTCCCTCAATTTTACTTTGGACAATCCCTAGTACATTATCGCTTAAATTCAGAACATTACCATCTTTAACTTCTTCAGTTAGCATCATGCTTACCAAATTTTCAAACTGTGACGATGTTCCCTAGAAACAGATATTAAAACCAGTGTAGACAAATAATATCATAAACAAGCAGAATCCAAAGGTTCTTTGTTTAATATCCACATTAATAAGAACCCTAATCCCACTTGTCTTCTTCGATTCAACAACAAATAATTACATATAAAAATAAGGAAACTCAAAATTAGAAAAAATTATAATTTTTTCATATAAACAAAAAATAAAATGTTACGAGCACCTTATTTTCTCGGGAGTTAGTTGCGTAGTATTTCTTTTTCTCGTGAAACAAAAACAAGTTAGAGCCCTCTATTTGAGATTCACTTGTTGTTTTCTATTCCATATTCAAAGTAAATTTTTTAAACATAGCGCTAAATCAAGATAAGAGAGAGAGGAGAAATCCCTAACTAGGAAAACAGAAATGAGGAAAAGCGAGAAGGAGATGCTAGAAATCCTAACTTAAGGGGAATGAACGATAAAAGGGTAAAAAAGTTATTAAATGAATATTTTGTATTTTTTAAAATTCTGTTATTAAAAGAAATTTCACAATAAAAAAAAATTAGTTTAAAAATAGTAAAATGGGTTGAGTGACTTTCTGTGTAAAATATCTAAAGTTGAGTGACTTTCTGAGTTCAGTCCAAAGTTAAGTAATTTTCTGAGATAAAAGTCTAAAGTTGAATGACCATTTAAAATATTAACTCTAATTCGCAATGGATAGAAAAGGTATAGTTCTTTTTGCTGAAACTTTAATCATTATTTTTGCAATTAGCACTACTACTACTATTACTGCTTCTCCTTCTCCTTCTCCTTCTCCTTCTCCTTCTTTTTCTTCCTCCTCTCTTCCTCCTCCTCCTCCTCCTCCTCCTCCTCCTTCTCCTCCTCTTCCTCCCCTTCCTCTTCTTCTTAGGATCACATCATGTCTAGAAAAATATTTCCACAACTCATGTGTGATATTTGTTGCCTTGATTCACCATGTTTCTGCACAGATCATTCAACATGTTGTGGTTGAGGGAAACGTTAATGAGTGTCGATTTGTAACAAGTTGTCTCTCTTATTTTCTGCATAACTTATATTGTTACCTTGATGGTTGTTACATATATCATTTCATAGTGTATCGTATTGTATTGAAATGCTCGTTGTTTTTTTCTCGTACTCTCCATCTTTACTTGAAAATGGGATAGATTGTATTATTTTTCGTCTGTAATGCAATACTCCATCAAATTTAATATTATCAAAGGATGATATACAGTGCTGCTCCATGGTGAAGCAAGTAAGGCATTTGTTTTAGGCCCCCAAAATCTTTTTAGATATAATAGATAGATGTTTGGATATAAAAAAATGTAAAATTTAGGGAAAAAATATGTATTTCACATTGGGAATGATATATGAAATTGGAGTTTGTTTGGACATGAATAGAAATTGAATTTATTATTTAATTTTGTGACCGATTTGAAGTGTGAATAGTTATTTTGAAGTTTTTCAACGGATCTATTTTACCACACAAGTTATCCGCACCCCCCTACAATTGGTATTAAAGCCCATACTATTTAAAGTTACGTAAGTAGTATATATTTGAATTTATTTGATTAATTTATTATTTGATTAATTTATTAATTATGACTTATTTGATAAAACTAGATTTAGATATTCTCCAAAATATTATTTAGATGAAAAACGTACAAAAATTAGCAAAATATAAAGAATTAAAGCAAATAATATCTGGAAAAATGTAAAGAATTGAAAATAAGGATAGAAAGACTACAGTATAACATAATTGTCGGAGTTAGTAAAAACTCAATAAATGCACAAAAAGAAGAAATATCAAATTTAGAATCAACAATAGATAGTCTAGAATATACATACCAACATGATCTATTAACAATTAAATAAAAATGAACAAACAAGAATTTATAATAAATGAAAAAATATATGAAAACCATGAAGGATTAAAAATAAAAATAGTATTTTCTAATCTAGGAAGAAGATATAAGAAAATAGGTGAACATTTATATTTAATGTTAGAAAAAGAAGAATTAAAATTAGAAGATAAATTGACATCCATGGTAAGTAATAGACTACATATATAATTATTAAATACATCTGGGTTATTCTGTAATTAGTTATTCTTCAGTTCTCTATATATACAGTTGTAACCCCTTCAATATTAATACAGATCAATTATTATTAAATCTGTATCATGGTATCAAAGCTAGGGTTTCTTCTTCCGCCCAAACCCTAATCTCTCCTCTTTTCCGACGTGTGTGCGCCGCCGCCACCGTCTACACCACGCCGCACGGCCTCCCTCCTCCGCCGTAGGTCGGCGCCATGGACAAGGTTATTGATCCTCTGTCAAAATTACCGTCTGGAGTAAAATTACTGCTCAGGAATCTCCACAATCTCATCCCCGAAAAATTATCTGACAACAACTACCCGGCCTGGGCACTTAACGTCCGCACCGCCCTCGCAGCCAACTTGCTGCTCGGATGGATTGACGGTGCGGAGAAGCCGCAGCCCGAGACAGCCGAGAAGGACGGCGTCAAGCTCCCAAATCCCGACTACCTTCCGTGGATGATCGTAGACACTCAGATCCGAGCCTGTCTTCTCGCAGTTATTAGCCCCTCTGTGCACAAACACGCCCGGGGTTTTCTCACATCGGCTTCACTTTGGGACGCACTAGCCACAAGGTACAACTCTGTGTCCACGGCTCATATTTTTCAGTTGCGTGACAAATTGCATACTCTTCGGAAGGGAACGAAGACGATGACTCAATACTTTGATGATGTGGCCTCTATTCTGTCTGACCTAGATGCTGTGAACAAGATTATTCCTGAACGAGACGTGGTGAATGCCGTGATACGTGGTCTTCCGGCTGGCTATTCCTCTCTCAAACAGCATATTCGCCTCTCGCCTGTCGAAATCACTCTGAATCAACTGTCTGGATAGCTTAATGCAGAAGAATTGAATCTAGACATGGAACACAAATTACTGCTCGGAGAAGCCAGTTCCACCCCTGGCGTCACGGCTCTTTACTCGGCTGGCAGCGGAGGCTCGGCCAGGGGTCGCGGTGACGATCGCCGTAACCAAGGGCGAGGCAGCGGCGGCGGTGACCGTCGAAACACCGGGCAGCAAGGCAGAGGCGGGCCTCCACCGAGGGACGGCTTCCAGTCAGGCCGCGGACAGGGACGAGGAAACCAGCGGATGCCCACACGAGATCTTCCGACGTGCCAAATTTGTGCTAAACGGGGCCATTCTGCGGCTAATTGCTGGTATCGTTATGATGACTCGCAGAATGTAAATAGCCAGTCCGGAGGATCAAGGGCGATGCATGCGTCCACAAACGCTCAATCTGGCGATTGGTATCTAGACACAGGTGCTAACACTCATGTGACGTCGGATTATACACAACTTCAAGCTCCTCATCCGTATCATGGCTCAGAAACTATTACAGTAGGCAATGGTCAATCCCTTCCCATCACAAACACCGGCTCTGGGTATGTCTATACCCCAAATGGTAAATTTCATCTCTCAACCCTTCACCACGTCCCTTCCCTCACATCTAATCTTTTATCTGTTTATCGCTTTACTAAAGAAAATAACTGCACCCTCATTTTAATGACACCAATTTCCAGATAGTGGACAATACCACGAACCGGGTGCGGTACACGGGCCGCTGTGAGCATGGGCTATACACTCTTCCATCCAGGTCTCCGTCTGTTGTGAGTCAAGCCATTCTCTCGTCAACCTGGCATCGCCGGCTTGGGCACCCATCATCCGCCATCACCAAATCCATTTTATCTTTCTTAGGTTTTAATTTTTCAGAAAAATTACATTGCGAGTCCTGTTCAGTGTCTAAATCTTGTTGTTTACCTTTTTCACTGTCTGAACACAAGGCCACTGCGCCATTTCAATTAATTCATTCTGATGTTTGGGGTCCAACCTCAGTTCCTTCTGTTCAAGGTTTTCGTTATTATATCTGTTTTGTTGATGATTACAGTAAATTCACTTGGCTTTATCCTCTGAAATTTAAATCCGAAGCTTATACTATTTTTGTAAACTTTGACCGAATGGTTCAAAATCAATTTAATGCCAAAATCAAAATTTTTCGAAGTGACAATGGCAAAGAATTTGTCAACAATGCATTTGGTGTTTTTCTTCAAAATCTAGGGGCTCTTCATCACACTTCATGTCCATATACCCCTGAACAAAATGGCGTTGCTGAGCGCAAACACCGTCACCTAATAGAAACAGTTGTTGCGCTCCTCCATGATTCCACCTTACCTGTTTCCTTTTGGGTTGATGCCCTTGCTACTGCCAACTACCTCATAAATCGCATGCCCACTTACACTCTCTCCAACTCCACTCCATATGCCCGTCTCTACAATCATCCACCCGACTATATCCATCTCCGCCCGTTTGGGTGTCTAGTTTATCCCTGGTTGCGTCCGCACACTCAACATAAACTTCAACCTCGGTCCACCCCTTGTGTCTTTCTAGGCTATCATCCCACTATCAAAGGTTACAAATGTTTCGATCCTGTATCTCAGAAAACATATGTTTCCCGTCATGTTCGTTTTGTGGAGGAACAATTTCCTTACACAAGTCTTTCCTCTACTCCATACTCCCCCAATCCACTTGGCGTTGTGCCATTATTTCCGTCCTTTTCTCACGCTCATGCTCCGGCTCACTCGGCACCTAACCCGGTACCCCACTACACCACTACCCACCCGAAACCCCAAACCTCCCACCCGAACACCCAGCCGACTGCCACACAACCCACCACTTCCCTACATCATACTCCTAACACACATACAGCCACCCCATCCACCGCTGCACATCCCAGCTCCCACGGCAGCCCCACCCAACCCCCGCCCACACATCATACAACTCCACCACCCCTTCCTAATCACCCTCCACTCAACACTCATCCTATGACAACCCGAGCCAAGGCCGGTACCTTCAAACCAAAAGCCTACCACACTCAAATACCCTTTGATGCACATCCCACAACTGAGCCTACTACCTACAACCAAGCCTCCAAAATAGTTTCTGGTGCCAAGCTATGGATGAGGAATTTCAGGCTCTGAATGAACAACGTACATGGGATTTGGTACCTCTGCCTAGTAACCGAAAGTCTATTGGGTGCAAATGGGTGTTTCGCATCAAACGAAATTCAGATGGATCTCTTTCTCGCTATAAAGCACGTTTGGTTGCAAAAGGGTATCATCAGGAGTATGGTGTGGATTATAAGGAGACCTTCAGCCCTGTTGTTAAGCAACAGACTATTCGTCTGGTCTTGTCTCTTGCTCTTCACTATGATTGGCCGCTTCATCAGCTAGACGTCAGCAATGCCTTTCTTCATGGTCATCTTGAGGAAGAAATCTATATGGTTCAGCCACCGGGATATGTTAATCCCAACCGTCCTCACTATGTTTGCAAGCTTCGCAAATCACTGTATGGCCTGAAACAGGCCCCTCGTGCCTGGTACACACGTCTCTCTACTTTTCTGCAGGGTCTTGGTTTTCGCACCTACCATCATGACAACAGCCTCTTCACCCTTCACTGTTCTCGAGGGACAGTCATCATTCTTATCTATGTGGATGATATTGTTATTACAGGCAGCTCGTCGTCACTCATCACTGAAATTACTGAAGCTATGCATCGTGACTTCAAACTTAAGGACCTCGGTCCTCTGGAGTTCTTTCTTGGTCTCGAACTCATCCGCAAATCGGGAACCATATTGATGCATCAGACAAAATATACCCTTGAACTTCTAAATCGGGCTGGAATGACAGACTGCAAACCCGCGGTCACTCCCATGGCAGTCCGCCAATCCCCAGGGCCGAATACTCCCTTTGCCGATCCTACACTATATCGGAGCCTCGTCGGTGGACTTCATTATCTTGTTGTTACTCGTCCGGACATCCAATATGCAGTCAATCGAGTCTCCCAATCAATGCATGCTCCCACAGAACAACACTTTCAGGCCTTGAAACGCATTCTGCGCTATCTTCAAGGTACTCTTCACTGTGGAATTTTATTTCAAAAGGGCTCGTTTGATATATCTGTTTTTTCTGATTCGGATTGGGCTAACGACAAAGATGATCGAAAGTCCACTACTGGATATATTGTTATGATGGGACCGAATCTGATTTCCTGGTGCACCAAGAAGCAAACGCGAGTGTCCCGTTCCTCCACAGAAGCAGAATATCGTGCCATGGCTGCGGGTGTTGCTGAAGCCATGTGGTTACGATACCTTACGGATGCACTTGGCATTCCCCCGACGAAACCACAGATTTATTGTGACAATCAGTCCACTATTTGTGTTACCAAAAATCCAGTCCTTCATGATCGTATGAAGCATGTTGGGTCTGACTGTCACTTTGTTCGCGATGAGGTACTTGCAGGAGCGATGGCCACGCACTATGTCCCATCTACTGACCAGCTTGCTGATATTCTCACCAAGCCTCTTCCGTTACAGCCTTTTCAGTCTCTCTGCTCCAAGCTGCCCCTCGTTACCGCTGATCAGCTTGCGGGGGGATAATAGACTACATATATAATTATTAAATACATCTGGGTTATTCTGTAATTAGTTATTCTTCAGTTCTCTATATATACAGCTGTAACCCCTTCAATATTAATACAGATCAATTATTATTAAATCTGTATCAGTAAGAATAGAAAAAAGAAAATGAAGAAATAGATAGAAAAAAGGTAATAGAAAAAATAAAACAACAAACTACAGAAGAAATATGAAAAATAGAAAAAACTAAAAATAATAGGATTGCTGAATTAGAAAAAGAACTACAAATGCTAAAAGATTTGTATGAAAAAAAACAGAAAGAAAAAAAAGAAAAAGATATAGAACAAAAATTATTAAACGAGATAAATTAATTTAAAGAAAATTTAGAAATAAATACAATAGATGTTGAAGAAACAGATAATTATGATTCAAAAGATAGTGAAACATATACAGAAATCTTAACAAATACAAAAAATTTAGAAATCAATGAAAAACAAGAAGTAATTAATGAAGAAAACTTAGAAAATAGAAACACAGAAATAAATACTCTTGATAAAAAAGAAGATGAAAATATAATACCTAGAACATCAGAAATAAGAAAACCTACATATTATAAGAATAAGTTTAAAAGATATAATCTAAAGGATGAATATGACAAATGGACACCAAAACAAATAGTTAATAAAAATTATAACTTTTTAGACTTAGATTGTGTAATAGATACAGAAAAAATAATACAATTATGGATAGGATATATGACACAACAATTATTAGATAATAATATAAATGTAACAGATGCACCAGAATATATAGAAAGAACACTAATAGGAACAGTGAAATTATGGTTTTCAAATCTAACTGAAAATAGTAAAAGGGTATTAAGAACTGACAAACCTACAGAAGAAACATCATCAACAACTACAACTTAACACCTATAGAATTATTAAAAAAATATGAAATAGCTATAAAAGACGAATTTAGCAGCATGACAACAACAGAAGAAGAATAAAATGAAGAGAAAGATACAAATAGGAATTTAGTGTTAAAATTAGCAATATGTAATATGTGTTACATAGATGAATATACTTGCGCATTTAAAGAATATTATTATAAAGGAACATATAATACAGAAGAAAGTAACAAAATAAGAAAATTATATTTTAGTAAATTACCTGAACCATTTAGTTCAAAACTAATAAAAAGTTGGGATGAAGCAAAAATAGTAGATACTCTAGGAGCAAGAATAAAAATTTTACAACAATGGTATAGAAACCTATGTGAAAAATATAGAGAAGAAATAAAAATGGAAAAAACATTAATAAGAAATTTAGCATGTTGCAAAGATAAAATAGCACCTCAATTTGGATGCGAAGAAAGATATTATAAGAAAAGAAAAAGACATAAGAAATATAAGAAATACAAAAAATCAAAATATAAATATAAGAAACCAAGAAAAAGATATTATGTAAAAAATTATATACATAAAAGACCATATAGGAAAAAGAAATCTATAAAAGAATGTACTTGTTATAATTGCGGAAAATTAGGACATTTAGTTAGAGATTGTAAATTACCTAAAATCCAAAAAATAAACAAATATCAGAAATAAAAATAGAAAATACAGAATATATGTAGATAGATTATATAGATTACGAATTAGAAAGTGAAAATAGTATATATGAAATTTCAGAGAATGAAACAGAAAATGAAATAGATAGTGAATTAGATGAATTAAATGACTGAAGAAGATATAAGAATTAACCAAATAACTGAAGAAGATCTAAAAATAATAACAAAGGAAGAATATTTAAATGAAGAAGGAACAGATCAAAAAATAATATTTGATAGTTATATATTTGATGAAATAAAAGGAAAAAAATTAGATTTAAGTGTAGAAAAAATATTTAAAATACCAACAATAAAAAATATATTTAGTAGAAGAAAAGAAGAATACTACGTAGTAAGCCAAAAAGAACATGTAATAGATTGTAGATATGTAAAAGGAAGAGCTAGTATACCACTAGTAACAAAAAGAATAGTTAATAAAGAAATAAATGATATAAAAAGTAAAGACCCAATAAAATATGTACACCTTGGAGGAACAGAGATATTGATAAAAGCATGTTTTAGAGAAGGAATAGATACACCAATAGAGTTATACCTAGCAGATGATAGAATTATAAAACCTATAGAAAAAAGTATAATAACTGTCATAAAAGGAAATTTAATATACCAAAAATTTAAATTTATAATAATTGCGAATTATTCAGTAGCAATAACAGATAAAAATATAGATAAATCATTAGTATTATATTGGAAAATATCAGGAATAGAACTAACCCCAGGAAGTAAAATATTTACAGCAAGATGTAAAAATCTATATGTATTAACAACAAAACATAAAATAACGGAAAAAAATAAATTAACAAAATACAAATAGAAAGTCCTTTCGAACATTTTGTAAAAACAATTGATAATAATGATTATAGTTATAGAGACATAGATATAGAAGAAAATTTAGAAATAATAAATGATAGAATAAGTACAACAAAAAGAATAGCTTATGAAAAAACAGAATCATCAAGTTCATCAAAAAGAACAAGTTATGAAACAAGTTTAACAACTAATTTAAACCAATATTACATAACAGGAACAATAAATGAAAAAGAATATTTAATACTCTTAAATACAGGACAAGAAGAAAATTATATAGCAAGATATCTAGTAAAAAATGAGGAAATAAAATCTGACAATAATATATGCCCAGATTTACCAAGAAGATTAATAAACACTAAAAATATAGCAGAAAAAGAAATAACAATAGGAGTTAGAAAAATAAAAATAGAATTTGAAATAAAGGAAGAAAAGCAAAAAAGCAGACATAATATAAGGATAAAATGGCTAGAACAAGTAAAACCATATAATATAAAGCATACACAATTATCTATAACATATAACAGAGAGAAATTATTCTTAAGAAGAGCTTTAACATGATATGAAAATATATGTATTAATGAAGATAGTAGTAGAAGGGTATTACAGTAGATATTATACGCCTATGATAGATACAAGAGTAGAAACTAATTTATGTAGATATAATTGTTTACCATAAAGTAAATGAGATAAATTAAAAACACCAATAAAAGTTAAAGGATTTAATAACGAAGGAAGCTTAATTAATTATAAAGCTAAGAATGTAAAAACACAAGTATGGGATAAAATATTAACAATAGAAGAAATTTATAATTATGAGCTAACATCAAAAGATATACTTTTAGGAATGCCGTTTTTAGATAAATTATATCCACATATAATAACTAGAACGGATTGGTGGTTTACAACACCATGTAAACAGAAAGTAAGAGCAAAAAGAGTTACTAATAAAATAAGAAAAAAAACTGATTGGATAGAAGGAAGTGAAAAAATTACACAAAAAATACTGAAGATACAATAGAACTGGTCGTATTTTCAATAAATAAAAAGGAAATAACTATATTTTCAATAAATAAGATAGAAATAATTAAGAAAAAATTAGAACAATTATATAGTGAAGATCCGTTAAAAGGATGAAAAAAAGATAAAACTACTATAAAAATTGAATTAATAGATAAAAATAGCATAATAACTCAAAAACTATTAACATATAATTTTGAAGATTTAAAAGAATTTAAAATGCATATAGATGAATTATTAGAAAAAAAATATATACAAAAAAGTAATAGTAAACACAATCGTCCAACATTTATAGTAAATAAACATAGTGAACAAAAAAGAGGAAAAAATAGAATGGTTATTGATTATAGAAATCTAAATGCAAAAACTATGACATATAATTACCCAATACCAAATAACATATTAAAAATAAGACAAATACAAGGATATAATTACTTTAGTAAATTTGATTGTAAACCAGGATTTTACCATTTAAAGTTAGAAGAAGAATCTAAGGAATTAACCGCATTTACGGTACCACAAGGATTTTATGAATGGAATGTACTACCATTTGGATATAAAAATGCACCAGGTAGATATCAACATTTTATGGATAGTTATTTTAAACAATTACCTAATTGTATAGTATATATAGATGATATGCTATTATATACAAAAATAAAAAAAGAACATTTAAAATTATTAGAACAATTTACAGATATAGAAGAAAAATCGGAAATAAGTTTAAGTGAAAAGAAAGCTAAAATTATGAAAAAACAGATAGAATTTTTAGAAATACAAATAGATAAAAGTGGAGTAAATATGCAACAACATATAGTACAAAAAATAATAAATTCAAAAGAATAATTAGATACAAAAAAGAAATTACAATCATTTTTGGGATTAGTAAACAAAGTAGGGGAATATATACCAAAATTAGCAGAAAATCTAAAGCCTTTACAGAAAAAAATTTAAAAAGGATGTAGAATATAATTATAACGAAGAAGATAAAAAACAAGTCCAGAAAATAAAAACACTTTGTAAATAATTACCAAAATTATAATTTCCAGACGGAAATAGAAAATTTATATATATAGTAGAAGAAGATGCTAGTGAATGTAGTTATGGAGGAGTACTTAAATATAGGTACGAAAATGAAAAATCATTGTAGATATTATTCAGGAACGTTTAATGAAACAAAAATAAAATGGGAAATAAATAAAAAAGAATTATGTTCATTATATAAATGTTTATTAGCATTTGAGCCATATACTGTATATAACAAGTTTATTGTACGAACAGATAATACACAGGTACGTTGGTGGCTAACAAAAAAAATACAAAATTCAGTTACAACACAAGAGATTCGGAGACTAGTATTGAATATATTAAATTTTACATTTACAATTGAAGTAATTAGTACTAACAAAAACGTTATTGCAGATTACATATCAAGACAAAGCTACACAGAATGATATAATAGAAGATGATGCTTTAGAAAAGATATTCAAAACCCTAACTAGCTTTCAATGAAAGTGGACAGTATGGGTAATGAAATAGAAAAGCTAAAGACTAATGAAGATAAAATGAAGTCTGTAGCTACAAATCAGCTAACTCAGCAGTGTGCAAAGCTATGTCGATCGGAAGACATTAAAATTTCAGAGCTAGAAGGAGACGTTGGGACACTCTGTAAAATCCATAACGTTTATTAATCTACAGTTGCAGGTACAGGCAAAAGAGTTATTGGACAAAGATACCAGAATATGAACTTAAATAAGACATTTGAAAAACCATTTACACCAAAAATACAAAAAGACCTCTTGAACATATCCCCATAAATTACCACATATCGAGATAGTCTGAACCAAGATAAAAAAGTATATAACTATACAACCCAAAAATACATAGAAAATATCTACCGAGTACAAATTTTTCTAAACCTTAACCCCAGAGCTACAGATATCAAAGAACCCAACACAAACTATATAACCCAAAGATTACAAGGTCACAACAAGCTAATTGCATTACCCAAAACCAACCCAAGCTTAATAAAAACTTGTTTTGATTATGGGTTAGTAAATACCATATACACCCAAGATGGGGAAGAACTATCAGCTATGGAAGAATTACAAAAAATATTCAACACCTATAAAAGAGTAACCAAAGGAAATCTATTTTATATAAAGTGTTATACTGCACCAGCAGAGATATTATACGACGAGATAAAACCAGTTATTTAAGTTGTAAAAATAGGATTAACCAGAGTTATGTTATACCAGAAAATATTGTGCAGCAACCAGAGATACCCAGAATCGAGATACCTAATTTTTATGCAAACAAACGACTTATTAGACTAGCTACAATTATTCAAGAACTAGCAAATAATTATACCAATGGAAACCAAATATGGAGCTATTATTTAAGAGACCATCAGATGATTTATTCAAATTCAAAAGATCTACGACAAGCAGATATGGAAGATGTTAGACAATGAATAATGACATTACTTAACCCATAAAAACAATCTACTGCAAGGGCAATTAAGAGAAAATTTATTTCAGACGGATTATTGACAAGATATTGCAAGATAATTGGACACAAATATCCAGACCATCAATGTTCGAGATGTAATAGAGAAGATAATAATGTTCCATATGTATAGCTAGAATAAAGATAAGCATGACAGCTGGAAAGAAGATAAAAAGGAAGCAGATACGATAGAGACAGCAACGAAGAAAAATCAACTACGGATAAAGAAAAGAAGACAAAATTTATCAAAGTCATAAAAGATATGAAAAGGGCATATGACTTATAGTTTTCAACATATGAATTATTATAGCTTTTGATTTCTTTTACGTAAAAGACATTGTATAATTAGTCTTTAATAGGTTAGGTAGGTACCATTATTAACCTACTATAGACTTTTTGACTTTTTTAAGTTTGTAAGACTTTGTGTAAAAGATTAGTCTTTTCTAGGAATAGTATGTATACGTGTAAAATTTTTAGGAACATGTAAAATATAAGTACGAAAAACTATGTAAATCATCCATTATAAATGAAGGCATCGAAGGCAGAAAGAGGCAAGCCTTCATACGTTGAAGCAAAAAAAAAAACTCTCTCTTGTCTACAACAAATAATTTGATTATTTAAAAAATAGGTATATTTCAATGGAAAAATCTATGGAGGAACAAAGCTTAGAATTATCAAAACTACCAGAACAAGTATATTCATTACTATTATGAATAGCTAAATTCATAAATTCCTAACAATCATAATATGATAAAATAAGTTCATGTTAGTTGCTTTATAGTAGAATTATTCGAAAATAGCATGTTAAGAAGTTTATTAGCAAAGTGGAAAAGGAGAAAAATTTCTAAGAACTATGCCATCCTAAAGGTGAAACCGGTGAAGTAAGAAAGCCGTGATAGGGGAGTAACCAGAGTAGAGGCGCTATTTAAGGGAAAAGTATCAAGATTACCATGCTATTAGTGACCGAAGAATATGTTATTTAAGAATAATCTAGTATATAGCAATCTAAAGTGATCATATTTTGTTATGTGCAAGATTGAAGGGAATATTTTAAAAAAGCATCATATGGAAAATGAATACTAATTTATCTGACGAAATGGTAGATAAATTTAAAATACTCGTTTTATATGTACTTAAGGATATAAAAATAGTAGATATAAGAAAAATCATATTGAAAAAAATATTTGATAGATATTTGATGACTAGAATTAATTATATACCACACCTACCGAACTACTCTTATAAATACTTACATACCAAACCCACAGACTAACTATGATAAATTATGTATATTTAGAATTTTGGAAAATAGATATAAAATATATACAATTTCTTAGTGAAAATATAGAAGAATTAATGAGATTAAAACAAACAACTAAAAAAATATTATAATAAAGTATTTAACCAATTTTAAATGATAGATAATCTTAAAATATTAATCTTACATATACTTAGAGATATAGAAATTATAGATATTAAGATAATAATATTAGAAAAAGTATTAGACTATGAAATTGAAACTATAAATTGGATAGAACAGTTATACCTGGATAATTACCCAGATGGATATTATTCAGATTAAGGAATGTTAGAATATATTAGAAAAACTAGAGAAAATCAAGATAATATAAATGAAGAAATTAATTATAGAAACCGAATTAGAAAAATAATGGAGAATCTAAAAGAAAAATTAATATGGATAGAAGAGACCCTAGAAAATTTAGGAAAAAGTACATGTGATAGTTTATATAATTTTAAAAACTCGCTACGAGAAAAACAACACAAGATAATAAATAGCATTGAAAATCTAGAATTAGATATATATTACAGTACAATTAGGATAAATTATTCTACAAAAATTTGTAAATCTACAATTACTACAAGATAAAATGATAGACTATGAATATTTAAATTATTGGAGAGAAAATATGGAAGAAATAATATTATTAGAAAAACTTATGAAAGACAATCTAATTGGATATTTTGAAACAAAAGATATAAAATATTTAGAATACCTTCAAAATAATATAGAAGAATTACAAAAACTAAGAGAAAAAAAATAAAGAATACTATCGTAAAGCATTTAACCAAATACCATATAATTACCCCCCAAGATATGAATATCGATAAAACTAACATAAATAAGCTCAAAATAAAAATAAAAATAAAAATATTTAGAGAAGTTAAGAAATATCCACGCACAAATAAAAATAGATCCATTGTATTTATAATAGATCTATTTTACCACACAAGTTATCCGCACCCCCCTACATGGCATAGTTCTTAGGAATTTTTCTCCTTTTTCACTTTGCTAATAAACTTCTTAACATGCTATTTTTCGAATAATTCTACTATAAAGCAACTAACATAAACTTATTTTATCATATTATGATTGTTAGAAATTTATGAATTTAGCTATTCATAATAGTAAATGAATATACCTGTTCTGGTAGTTTTGATAATTCTAAGCTTTGTTCCTCCATAGATTTTTCCATTGAAATATACCTGTTTTTTTTAAATAATCAAATTATTTGTTGTAGACAAGAGAGAGATTTTTTTTTTGTTGCTTCAACTCATGAAGGCTTGCCTCTTTCTGCCTTCGATGCCTTCATTTATAATGGATGATTTACATAGTTTTTCGTACTAATGTTTTACACGTTCCTAAAAACTTTACAGGTATCTACATACTATTCCTAGAAAAGACTAATCTTTTACACAAAGTCTTACAAACTTTAAAAAGTCAAAAAGTCTATATTAGGCTAACAATGGTACCTACCTAACCGCCATTTTATTCTTAATATTATGTCTGATTTTTGCATTTCTTCCTTTATTTCAAATTCTATTTTTATTTTTCTAACTCCTATTGTTATTTTTTTTTCTGCTATATTTTTAGTGTTTATTAAGCTTCTTGGTAGATCTGGGCATATATTATTGTCAGATTTTATTTCCTTATTTTTTACTAGATATCTTGCTATATAATTTTCTTCTTATCTTATTGGGTTTTCGAGATCCCCCTCCTTCTATTCTAAATCTGCCCCTAAGCATAAGATATACGTTCAACTTTAGTAGTACATTCATCTGCATATAGAGATACTCCAAGAATGCTACCAATTCTACTAAGCGAGTCCATGCCCTAGCATCTCAAAGGAAGACTTAGGAAACGAACCCAAAGTGGAATAGTTGGAGGAAATAATTAATTCGTTTTCCTTTTATTATTCTTATGAAATAATGTTAACAGTTCCTATAACAATTGCCTTAACAAAAATATGTTTTTAAAAATTCAAGTTAAAAAATCTTACCTAAGATCAACAATTCTAAAGAAAGGCAAAATGAGTTAACTGTAATATCATTTAAAAAAATTATTAAAAGAAATAGAAAATAAGAAAATTATTACTAATTTTGCATGTAAAAATGCTAGAAAAATATATATTTTTTTAAAAAAGATTATTGTTGTTTAACCTTTAGGCCTCCAAGTAATTTTTGATTTTAGACCATTAAAATAATTAAATTGCCCATGATGATATAGTAAAATTACCATTTTATCTATTATTGCTTGATGAGTGTTTAGAGTCAACACGAACCAAATGTATCTCAACGCCCTTGGTGATATCATCCATGGCATCCGCAGTAAACACAAAATTCAAAACTAGAATGTGAATTCATTTATATTTACATTGTATTCTTCAAACAAAGGGGCTCTCCTCAAGTCAACTATGACCAAATTGATTAACATCATTAATCATTTAGATATTTAAGTGAGTTATAATTACTCTATTTGTCCCAAATTATCCGTTTCAAATTGAGATGACACGTTAATTAAGAAAAATAATTAATAACATGCCTAGTTTATCATAGTACCTCTATTAAATGATGTTTACATTTTAATTTAAAGAAAATGTAATTAATGCAAAGGGTAAAACATGACAAAAAAATTGTCTCTTCTTGATTAATGAAAAAAGACAAGTAAAATCAAATTAGAAAATTTGGGACGAATAATTTGGAAACGAAGGGAGTATGTGATTGTATTTGATTGACTAACATAAATTTTAAGAAAAATTCTTTGTTTTGTTAATTTAAAACTTATGGCCTTAAACTGTCATGAAATCTTTGTGATCGACTACATAAGCATATCGTTTAAGAGTAAAAATTAAAGTTTAATAGAGAATTGAATCTGAACATAAAAATTGGTTAGTCATTCTTTTTAGAACTAAAGTAATTAAGGAAAAATGATGTCTAAACAAAAGAGGGAGCCTTGGCATAGTAGTAAAAATTGTCATCGTGTAATTAGGAGTTCATCATGAATTCAAGTCATAAAGACAATCTTTTGTAGAAATATATGCTAAGACTGTGTATACAAGTCTAATGTGGTTGATCGATCCTTCCCTAACCCCATACATGATAATATATGTTGTTGCGCATTAAGCGATCGCGAATTCAAGCTACAAAATAACCTTCGTAGAAACAAAAGATAAGACTACATATATTAAAGTGATTTGACCTTTTCCAAAAAGCCGTAAATAACATAAATTTAGTGCATCAAGTTATCCTTTTAATTAATGCTTCTATTTTCATATGATTTCCTCTATATAAAGGAGGACCAATGAATTGTATTTCACTTCATATATAACATAGTCTCCACTCTCTTCTAGTGACAATGGCAAGAACCACAAAAACAATTTTTGTTCTTTTCATTGTTTTATCATCACTTTGCTTCAACCCAATTAGTAGCTCAAGGGATATTGTTTTTGATAATCCAATTACACACAGAACCCTCTTATCCTATAAGACAAGTGATGTTAGTCCTGATGTCATTGCAAGTTGTAGAGTTTGTGTGGAACAATGTGGTTCTTGTACTTGTTGTGTTGCAAAATCAAAGCATTAATATTACTTAATCTTGTAATATTATATATGTCTTTTTTAGCCGGGGATCTATAAGAAATATCCTTCCTATCGATTAGATAGATAGAGATCAAGTTGGTCTATAATCTATTCTCTTAAGATCTCACTTTACGATACATTGGGTATGTTGTATGTTGTTTTAATATTATATGTCAATTGTAGCCAAATATGTAAGGCTTCATAAATAAAATTCTTTTCTTTTACTCATGATGTTATACCAGTAGTTATTCTACATTTGGAAGAAGTATGCTATTATACCAGTAGTTATTCTACATTTGGAAGAAGTATGAAAGCAACAAATAATTTCTTGGGATTTGTTAATAGAAATTTATTTTTTATGAGAAAGTCATTTTCTGATGTTTGCCGGAGAAAATCAAAATTTTCCTCACTTAAAAGGCGTTTTTTTTTTAATAATTATTTCAACTTAATCTATATAACTTTATGTTACTTCTATACTGACACTTGACTTGTTATTATTAACTTTTTTTACTTAAAAGTTTTATGAACACTCTCTAATTTAATTTGCTAATATTATTATTAATATTTATAATATAATTTTTTCTAAAAAATATTTCTTACTAACCAATAAAACAACGAAATACATTTTTCATAAGAAAATAACTTCTATTTTACCCCACACATTTTTCTTGCCCTTTCATGTTCTTCCCCTAGTTGTGAAGTTTCTACAAGCCTGTGTCATCCACTTTAGTTCCATTTTTTTAGTTCATATTTTAATGATATGCTCATAATTCAAAATAATGACATGTAGAATAATTGACCCGTTTATCAAGAAACAAAAAAAGAAGTAACATAATATTTTCTTCCTCTTTTCATTCAATATTTGTTGCTAATTTATCTTCTTTTATGCATGTTAAACTCATTTCTTAAAAGAAATTAAAAAAATTACAAATAAGTGGGAGCATTTTGGAAAAATTTAATTATAAAAGTAATATGAAAAAATTTAATATAAGTTTTTTAATTTAATAATATAAACAACTAATATGAAATAATTATATCTAGTAAAATAATCAATTAGTATAAGATGGGGTGTATTTAATTTTCTTCTGTGGTCTAAAAGATTATCTTGAAATTTCCACCATTTTGTTTTCCTTGAATACTTTACCACTTGAATAATTTATATTGCTTTATTGCCCACTTTAAAATACCCAAAAGAATCTTGAAAAAATATGTCTATAAAATTATCAACAATGCCTATAAATAAACCATTTCCATAAAGGAAATTAGTATCAATAATTTGAATATATATGAACCATGGCAAAGATATTTGGAACACTAACAAAAATACTTCCATTTATCACAATTTTCTTAATGATCTTTTTCTTCCTTTGCAACTCCTCATCCAATTATCATAATGCAATAGTTATTGGAGAATGATGATAAATCAACATCATCTAAAATTGATAAAAATTATAATGATATTATTGGAAAATCAGATGAATTGCGATGACGATGAATGGAGCATTTCCCTTGCTATGCTTGTTATGCTTTTCCATGCTCATGTTCTTCTTAAAAACAACGTATTAATTCCTGAAGTTACAAATGTAGTTCAAACTTAAAAAAAATAACAAGAATGCATCATCATATTTGTACTATTTCTCCCTTCATTTCATGATCTCGTGTATCAATTATAATCCTTTGTTTTTAGAATAAGAATAAATAATCATGTCATTAATTCGGTGGATATATATGTGAAAATATTATGTGGTACAAATTTAACCTTCCTGATAATAACTCCTTTAGTTTTGCAATATGATTTGTGTTTTTATTAAACATTGCATCTTGATTTTCTCTCTCTTTGTTTTTTAGTTTAAATTTTATATACTGATTACACAAAAGAATTTATATATCATCAGATATATCATCTAAAAAATAGTTACATGTTAGTGTACGCAATAACTTAAGCTAAATATATCTGCATGGCATAACTATGATAAATTAATAGGAAGAAAATTATTTTACTAGCAATGATTGATAAATTTAACATTTATAAAATTAAGGGCATTTTAGTAAAATTATCCGTTACAATACAGTACCATTTCATCAAACCAAACAATAAAACTGTCATTAAACAACAGTTAACGATACAGTCTATCCAAACATTGTATTGTACTGTACTGTATTGTATAATAACATACCATACTATCACGATCCGAACGAGGGCCTGGCCGTAACGGACATCCCAAACCATGAAGGCCCGGAATGCCCTTCTCTATCTGGTAATCATGCACAACATTCATATAATAAAAGAAGATGCGGAAACATAAGATGCTACGAAAATATGGTCAATTCTGAATTCAACACAAGTATGGAAACTGTAAATCAACTACATCTAAATACCCTCTAACTCAGTCTACGAAATCTCTACTACATGAAAATCTAACAACTGTCTGAAACTGGGACAAAGCCCCCAGTAGACCAAAACTGAAATAAGTGACATAATCTGAAAAGACAGGCCTTCTGGAATAGAGAAGGCTCACTACTGCACAATGTGATCAGCTGTCTGAATTATCTACTGCTTATCTGGACCCCTAAATTGAGTATCAGAACCTGAGAGGTAGGGGGGGTCAATACAGATGTACTGGTATACAGAGCATATCCAAAATAATCATTTATTATTCAACATATATGAGAGCAATTTAAAACAGTTCATAAGTATATCATATAGTAAGAATTCACATGGGCATTTTAAAGACTCTGTAAAAATCACCTCAACTCTGAAAAGTCTGTGTTACTTCTGCGCTAGGTGGTATACCCTACAACTCTGAAAAATTCCATGGGCTATATGGAAACTGTCATTAACTCAGCAACGAAGCCCCCAATCCAAGTATGCCACAAGGGTCGGAGTCTCTGAATCTACTACGCCACACGGCCGTCACCAGCGTACAATAATAATTTACCCGTATTGACAAATACAGTTTAAGGCTAAGAGTTGCTTGAACTCGCGCCTTCTTCGGGTAATCACCTAACCCTCTTTAAGCCCCTTTTTAAAACTCTATCAAAACATACAGTCTCTGAAAATATAATCTGTTATGGCATAAATACATATGGTATCGTCATACCATTGGCTTGCAAGTCACATCTCTGAGTCATTATTAGTCTATCGTAAATCTCTGTTTTCAAAACACAAGTTTTGGGACCACCATTTGAACAATTCAATTCAAAGAAACTCTTTCTCAAACCTCATGTAAAAACATGCAAGGAACTCATCTTTGTCAAGCATTTCAGTAGTACAATACAAGGTGGTCATGTCAAAGTTCTCAATTCACATGCAATTCTTCTCTTAAACACAAGAGCACATTTATATAAAGAAATACCCTCTCAACAATTTCAAATCATGCTCAAATGCTATAATATTGCGAAAACATCTTTCAAATCACAAAACCATAATCTTTAATTCAATACACAAGAGGGAGTTCATAATTTATGCTCTCAACGATCTTAAATCTCAAATTCCATACTTATACATATACATGTAAATCAATTTAGGGGATAGGACCACAAGGTCAAAACAATAGTAACATTAAAATATTCGGAGTACGTAATTTAGAACATAGATTTCGAACCCCCTTTGAAATTCATGCATAAAAATCTAAAAATCATTCTCTAATGGTTTTAAGCCCATGTAGTTTTTTTGGGATAAAGCCCACGTACCTCTATCTAGAAATTTAAAGGATGCTTCTTGATGCCTACGACTTGGGGATTTCAAATATTCAATTTGTTTTGAAAACCCACGGTTGAATCTTGATTTATTTGGATTATCAATATGGAATCCTAGAGAGTGTTCTTGAATATTTTTGGTGAATGTATGAGTAATATGCTCAATTGGGGTTGAAATCTCATGTTTGGACTGATAAGAGTGTGTAAAATACACAATATACCCTTAATGAGACCGGTATTAAAATGTAACTGGGAGCCCGATTTAATGGACCACCGCGACGTGCCACTATCGTGGTGGTTCACTGGAAATTGACGAATGGGAATTTGGCCCACTCCGCGATGCGCCACGATCGTGGAGTCCCATTGAAAATTGACCATCGACATTTACACCCTCTCCGCGACGCGCCAAGGACAGGAATGACGGTGTTTTACGACTATGACTTAAATTGACCATAACTCCTTTACCGAGTGTCCGTTTTGGACGCATCTTATGTCGACGAAAAACTTATTCAATCATCTACGAAATGAAAATTTGAAATCTAAGGGATTCCACCGGGAAAAAAGTATAAATTATTCTAGAAGCCAATGCTTGATATTTTAGGGACAAAATTTAGCTAAGAAAAATTTCGGGGCGTTACACATATAGTACCATACATTACGCAACCATGGCAAACCACCATCCAAACAAAGTGTTAATTAAACTTTTGAACCATGGCAAAGAAAAAGTCGGTGTCCATTTTTGCATTTTTCTTGATATTTTCCCTACTTTTCTTCATTGCCAATTCATCTTCTTATAATGATAATAATAATAATTGTAGTGACAAATTTGCATATATAGACAGTTACTTTACTCCAATATCAAAGGATTTTTTTGCTGAGCTTAAACGTAGACAAATGGGAATTTGCTCTTGTACACCTTGTTGTTACATATGTGCCATGTCCTACATCTTAAAAGTGGGCTATCTAGTAAGGTTCGATTTATATATGATGACAGTGTAAAGAATTTTTACATTATTAGGTCATGATCCATATTTGTGCTTTTAGCAGGCTGACTGTCGTGACCTGCATCATTTTTAAGATTACAAATTCGATGACTTTTTCATGAAGCTAGGGTGGTCAATTACGTGCATGTGCAGATATCTTTCAGGTGATCTTATAGCGTAAAAAATTATTTATACTTTCGGAGGATATTAGTGAAACTCAATAAAGTTATCATGTACCCCATGTATTTGCTTTATTTTCATGTGTCATATACAAGCCAAACATTGTAATAAAATTTCGTTGTATATATGAATAAAAGGTTCCTTTGTTAACCCAAAAAAGGAGTACTTCCTCGTGAACCCCATTTCAAGTGCTTGAGCATCTATGAATCTCGTATTAAACTATATATATTTATGAGCACCCAGAAAATAGATATTGTGATTGATGCAATGTTAAGTTGGTGCTTAAGGTTGGTTGTTTCTGATTAGTATCAGATTTGATTCCTACGTTGCACGTTTTTATTTTAAAACAAACTTATACTAACAGTGACCATCTAGACAATAGATAATATGGTTGGTGCAGTGATTTCAGGTTGATGCTTAAAGTTTGTTGTTTTTCTTAAGTATCAGGGTTTGATTCCTACTTAGCACATTGTTTTTATTTTAAAACAAACTTATTCTACTTATTTATTATTCACTTACATTATTTTTTGCGTGCCGATAATTTATTTTTCTCTCACTCTCCCTTTTGCTAACTTTTTGTAACACCCCGTAAATTTTTTTCGTACACTTATCGCGATTAAATGGAGTCCTAAAGGCTTGCGTATGGGTTAAATTAAGTTAATGGTGTTCGGAAGTATCCCGTCAATAGTTGTATGTGTAGGTATTGGAATAAGCTTTCCAACGATATAAAGTTTGCCCAAAACAGAGGAGTATTTCATATAAGCGAGCACATTCGAAATTTCAAAACGGTGGCCGGGAAGCCTGTGAACAGTAAATCTGCAGGAAAATTACTGCAGCTAGGCAATTTTTTTTGGATCAACTTTAGACGATCATAACTCCTTGTACAAAAAGAACTGTGTGAGCTGCTATATATCGACGAAAATCTCCGAGAGTCTTCTTTCCGATGAAATTGGTTTCATCCAAATCCAATGTCTGAGTAAGGAGCTATACCCGTTTTACTACAGCCTATCAAAAAAAAAACAGAATTTTGGGACAGATTTTTGGGTCAACTTTAAACGACCATAACTCCATGTACAGGAATAAATGGGTGGTATACTTTATATGAAAATGAAATCCCTTTGAAATATATTTCCAATGCAATTGGTTTCACCCAAATCCGATACCGGAGCAAAGAGTTATGATCGATTTACTTTAGCCTGTCAAAACTGTCCACTGGGGACAGATTCGGATTTATTTAAATTTTTAGGGCAAAATCGTCATTTTCAATTACCTCTTGGACGAAAATTGGTCTTTATAAACATACACTTAGCCTCATATATATCATATATCATCCAATTATTAAGAGAAGGTGAAACCCTAGCCTAATTTCAACTTCAAATATTTTGTGATTCAACCGTAGAAAATTCGAATTGGTTCCGTAGTTGTGTTCAACATCTCGAAAGCTTCGAGAAGCACCCCATGGTTATGTAAGGAGGATTCTAAATATAAGAGTTCATTGTTAAGGTATGAATATTGTTTATTTTTGATTCTTATCCATGAATAAGTATTGATAAGGGATTATGAGTATTGTCTTGATGTTGGAAGATAACTAGAAACATAGTTATGAATTGTTTTGTATAAATTGTTAGTAGTAAATTATGGAAGTTGTTGTATTGGATTATGGAGGATGAATTGTGGTGATATATCATTATATTAGTGGTTATGTATGCCTAGTGATCATGTTGGTATTGAATGGTGATTAAGAGGGGAAATAAAGGCTAAGAGTGATGTTGAGGGATATTGCATGAAAATGCATGATATGTGAATGTAATAAGAGTATAAGAGGATGTATGTAGCACTCTTATTGATGAGTTAAAGGATTACTTCCTAGACATTATTTGGTGAAGTTAATACCTAAATGGTAAGGTTTGGTTGCTAATACTAGTTTGCCACAAATGACTTATTGTAGATAAGTGTTCGAAGAGTACGGGAAGTCAAGTTGGACTTGTATTGAAGTGGTTATATCAAGGTATGTAAGACATACTCTATCTAATATTTGGCATGAATAATGACCCATGGCACTCTCAAGTAAGCTTCCAACATTGTCCTACGACACATGACACATAATAACATCATATGATCTTCGACACTACCAATTGAACTTGTTTTCACTTTTAAGAAGTCCGGCTAGTAAAAAAAATGTCCATTTACTATTGTTGACTCCGAAATGGTTTAATGAGGTATCCATGATTCTCTACTTCATTTTCATGATATTGATTACCTATTTACATGTTTTTCCTATTGAGGTATCATGGTTTCAAGTTCCATAAGGTGTGACCACAATGTAACCAATCTCAAAGATTAATTGAAGTAAGAAATGGAATGTCTTTATTTTAAATTGTTGATATAATGTATTGTATTAGTACCACTGATCAGTTGGCCATTCTATTATAATGATTATGTATATATGCTATTCCAGGGGTGGTCCCTGATGTATTGTATTAGTACCACTGATCAGTTGGCCATTGTATGACATATGTTATGTATTGATAAGGAATACGGAAAGTAATGATATGAAAGTAATGTGCAGGTATCCCATCAGCTCTTTTAAGTGTGGTCTACTCATACTGTTTATTCACTGGTATCTGGGTTCTGTTGATCTTTTGTATCTCATCTTGATACTCACTGCCTTACATACTCAGTACATATTTCCGTACTGACGTCCCTCACGGGGGACCTGTATTCATGCCTACAGGAACAGGTACTTCAGGTCGTACACCTCCGCAGTAAGAGCCAGGACATTCTGTTGATAGTGGTGAGCTCCAGTTGTTTCGGGGAATCCCAAGTCGTTTCTATATGTATTTTTGGTATTTGTATAAAAGTCTTTTGTGGGCGGGAGTTTTTCCCGACCCTAACTCAGTTGTGTATCTATGTAGAGGCTTTTGTAGACATATTTTACAGCCATAGGAGTGTTTGGTTGATAGACGTGATGGCTCGAACGGTCAATTACTGTTTATATATATATATATATATATATATATATATATATATGCGTGTCTGATGGACTGATACAGGTACTGTTTTCTTCTATTTACAACGAAGTGTTGCCCAAATTTCTATTTTTCATAAGTAATGTAAATGTGAAAGTATAGGTTATGAACGGGTTCTCCCGGGCCTCCTCGGCTACGGGTGCCAGTCTGCTCCAATGGGATTTGGGGCGTGACAGAAGTGGTATCAGAGAAGTTCGTCCTAGTGAGTCTACAAAGCCGTGTCTACATAGAATCTCATTTATCGGAGTGTTGTGCACCACATCTATAAACCGGAGTCTATTGGACATTTAGGGATTGTTTCCATTCTCCATTTCTTAGATCGTGCAATAGAGCCCATATTAGAGATAAAGTCATAATCGATCGCTTAATCCAATTGTTTTTTTTTATTATTTATTATAGTAACGATGCCGGTTACAAGGAGAAAGAATAAGTGGAAGCGAGTAGATGTAGTGGCCGGAGAAGGTACTAGTAAGTCACCACCGGCACAAACTGAACAGAGTGAGTCTCAAGCTGAGCATATATCAGGAGCTTCTTCTCCTCCGGAAGGGCCATCTATTAATGCTGTTGATCGAGATTTGAGGGATGCAGTACAACTTCTGACGCGTATAGTTGCCAGTCAAGTTCAAGGGCAAGCTATTCCTACCACGGGTTCTAGTGGTACGGATAGAGCAGCTAGCCTTCGGACACAGGATTTTCTGAAACTGGATCCTCCTACTTTTATCGGATCAGATATTAACGAAGACCCGCAGGACTTTGTCGATCAAACCCAAAGGGCTCTAGATGTTATGCATATATCCGGTAAAAAGATGGTTGAGCTAGCAGCATATAGACTGAAATGAGAGGCTATATTGTGGTACGAGGATTGGAAATGATCTAGGGGTATTGATGCACCTCCAACTACGTGGGGAGAGTTCAAAGATGCATTTATTGATCATTATCTTCCATTTGAGACTCGTCAGGCCCGTGCAGATCAATTCTTAAATCTTCGTCAGGGTAATATGAGTGTAAGAGAGTATAGTCTTCGATTTAACTCCTTGTCTCGATATGCTTCTAATGTGGTAGCTACTATGGATGACAGAGTTCATCACTATGTGGATAGATTGGAACCATACTTGGTTAGAGATTGTACCATTGCTGCTTTGAACAAGGACATGGATATAGCGAGGATACAAGCTTTCGCTCAGAAAATGGAAGATCAGAGGCAAAGAAGAAGAACCCAGGAATCAGAAAAAGGATATTCTAAGCGGGCCAGAGCTATAGGGCAGTTTATGGCATCTTAGGGAGGTTTTAGGCCTTCGTTCTCTCATAGATTGCCTAGCCCGTTATCTTCTTATCCTGCAATTAGTGCTCCACCACAATTTCAAAGGTTCAGAGGTAATCAGTTCGGGCAAACCAGTGAAAATCAGAGTTCGCGAACAGTGGGGTATCAAGGGCAAGGGAGTATGAGTCAATTGAGACCTCCACGACACCCGTGCCCCATATGTAGAAGATTTCACTTTGGCGAATGTCGGCTTAGAATAAATAATTGCTTTTGGTGTGGTAAGCCAGGGTATATGGCTAGAGATTGCCCACGCAGGACCACAGGTGGTATAACACGACCTACCGGATCAGCTGTTGCGTCATCATCGGTGCCTACTTTGAGTAGGGGTACACAACCTATGGGTCACGGTAGAGGTGATAGAGGAGCATCTAGTTCTAGCGAAGCTCAGAACCGTGTGTATGCCCTAGCAGATCGGCAGAATTTAGAGGCTTCTCCAGACGTGGTTACAGGTACGTTGTCCATCTTTGCATTTGATGTGTATGCCTTAATTGATCCTGGTTTTACATTATCGTATGCTACTCCTTTGGTTGCAGGAAGGTTCGGAAGAACACCCAAATTATTAGCCAAGCCATTTGAAGTATCAACGCCAGTGGGGAAATCTCTTATAGCTAGGAATGTTTATCAAAATTATGTTGTGAATATTTGTGGTCGTGATACGATGGCCGATCTTGTTGAGTTAGAAATGGTAGATTTTGATGTTATTATGGGCATGGATTGGTTAGCGTCTTGTTATGCTACAGTAGATTGTCGTTCTAAGAAGGTATATTTCCATTTCCCAAATAAGGCAGTCCTTGAATGGAAGGGTAATGTTGGCGCGCCGAGAGGTAGATTTATTTCTTACTTTAAGGCAAGAAAAATGATTTCCAAGGGGTACATATACCATTTGGTTAGAGTAAGGGATACAGAGGCAGAGCCGCCAACTTTTCAGACCGTTCCGGTTGTGAATGAATTTCCTGATGTATTTCCTGAAGAACTACTAGGTTTACCTCCTGAACGAGAAGTGGAGTTTGGTATTGATATGTTACCAGACACACAGCCAATCTCAATTCCTCCTTATAGAATGGCACCAGCAGAGTTGCGAGAATTGAAAGAGCAACTGAAAGACTTGCTAGAGAAGGGATTCATCAGGCCTAGTATGTCTCCTTGGGGAGCACCAGTATTGTTTGTGCGTAAGAAAGATGGTTCGCTGAGGATGTGTATTGACTATCGGCAATTGAATAAGGTGACTATCAAGAATAAATACCCTTTTCCCCGAATTGATGATTTATTTGACCAGTTGCAGGGTGCCCAGTATTTTTCCAAGATTGACTTGAGATCAGGCTATCATCAAGTGAGAGTAAAGGATAAAGATATACCCAAGACAGCTTTCCGAACACGGTATGGTCATTATGAATTCCTGGTTATGTCATTCGGGCTGACAAATGCACCCGCAGTTTTTATAGATCTGATGAATAGGTTGTTTAAGCCGTTTCTAGATGTGTTCGTGATAGTTTTCATAGATGATATTCTGGTCTACTCTAGATCAGAAGAGGATCATGTTAATCACTTAAGGCAGGCGTTGCAGATTCTTCGTGATCGTAAGCTGTATGAGAAGTTTTCTAAATGTGAGTTTTGGCTCAAGTCAGTGGCATTTTTGGGCCATATTGTATCCAGTGAAGGCATAAAAGTTGACACTCAGATGATTGAGGCTGTGAAGAATTGGCCAAGACCCACGACGCCTACGGAGATTCGTAGTTTCCTCGGGTTGGCAGGTTATTATAGAAGGTTTGTTGAAGGTTTTTCTTCTATTTCTGCACCCTTGACTAAGTTGACGCTTAAAGCCTCCAAGTTTCAATGGAATGATGCCTGTGAAAAGAGTTTCCAAGATCTGAAGAGCAAGTTGACTTCTACACCGGTATTGGTACTTCCTGAAGGCACAGAAGGGTATGCAGTGTACTGTGATGCTTCGAGAATTGGCTTAGGATGCGTATTAATGCAACATGGTAGAGTAATAGCCTATGGCTCTAGACAGGTGCGACCACATGAGAGGAATTATCCCACGCATGATCTTGAGCTAGCTGCAGTTGTATTTACTTTGAAGATATGGCGCCACTACTTATATGGGGTTCATGTTGACATATATACCGATCATAAGAGCCTGCAATATATCTTCAGTCAGAAAGATCTAAACTTGAGGCAACGGAGATGGCTTGAATTGTTGAAAGATTACGATGTTGATATCTTGTATCATCCAGGGAAAGCGAATGTGGTAGCGGATATACTGAGTCGTAAGTCTAAAATGGCATCTATAGAAAAGTAGGGGATGATTAAGGATCTTCACCAACTAGATAATTTGGGAGTTCGACTTCTCGAAACTCCAGATGAAGAGGTTATTGTACGTAATGCAACGGAATCTTCATTGATAGCTGAAGTGAAAGAGAAGCAGTATGCAGATCCAATTTTATTGCAGCTTAAGGAGGATGTGCTGAGTGGCACGACAAAGGCATTTGAGCTTACGCGAGAAGGAGTGCTTCAGTGTCAGAATCGTTTATGTGTACCTGATGTAGTTGAGCTAAGAAAGAGAATTATGACAGAAGCACACTGTTAAAGGTATTCCATCCATCCAGGGTCGACTAAGATGTATCAAGATTTGAAAGCAATATATTGGTGGAATGACATGAAGAAGAATATTGCCGAATTTGTAGCTGAATGTCCGAATTGTCAAAGAGTCAAAGTAGAACACCAGAAACCTGGTGGTTACATGCAATGTATAGATCTTCCAGTCTGGAAGTGGGACAAGATCAATATGGATTTCATCACGGGTTTTCCTCGTACATTTCGGAAGTTTGATTCCATATGGGTGATCATTGATAGACTTACCAAATCCGCGCACTTCTTACCAGTTAAGACAACATATACGACGGAAGAGTATGCGAAGTTGTATATTAAGGAGATCGTTCGGTTACATAGAGTTCCAATTTCCATTACATACGATCGAGGAGCCCAATTTACCGCGAATTTCTGGAAGTCTTTTCAAAGGAGTTTGGGGACACAAGTAAATCTAAGTACGACTTTTCATCCTCAAACGGACGGACAAGCGGAACGTACCATCCAGACACTTGAAGATATGCTACGAGCATGTGTATTAGATTTCAAAGGCAACTGGGATGATCACCTACCTCTTATCGAGTTTTCCTACAATAATAGCTATCATTCAAGTATCAAAATGACACCATATGAAGCATTGTATGGAAGAAAGTGTAGATCGCCAATAGGATGGTTTGAAGCAGGTGATGCGGTCTTGTTTGGACCGGATCTTGTTTATCAAGAAATGGAGAAGGTTAAAGTGATCCAACAACGGCTTGAAACAGCTCAAAGTCGAAACAAATCTTATGTGGATGTTAGAAGAAGAGGACTTGAGTTTTCTATCGAAGATTGGGTATTCTTGAAAGTATCACCAATGAAAGGAGTGATGAGGTTTGGCAAGAAAGGAAAGTTAAGTCCACGATACATAGGTCCGTACAAGATCATTCAAAGATTTGGACAAGTTGCTTATGAGTTAGAGCTACCTCAAGAGCTCTCAGCAGCTCATCCCATATTTCATGTTTCGATGCTTCGCAAGTACATCGGAGATCCATCGCACATCACTACTACGGAAGATGTACAAGTTACAGAAGATCTCACTTTTGAAGAAATGCCTATTGCTATTCTTGATCGCCAAATTAAAAAGATAAGGAATAAAGAGATAGCATCGGTAAAAGTACTTTGGAGGAATAAACAAGTTGAGGAGATCACATGGGAAGCCGAGGAAGCGATGAAGATTAAGTACCCTTACCTATTCAACGATGAGGAGGAAGTTCATGATACGGAAGAAGAACAATAACAGGTAAGTGTTTATTTTTATGCAAGTATGTTATGATGATGAATATGTTAATTGTAAGCTTGGACATGTCTTAATTGAGTAACTATGATAACATTCGAGGAAGAATGTTCTTAAGGGGGGGAGAATGTAACATCCCGTAAATTTTTTTCGTACACTTATCGCGATTAAATGGAGTCCTAAAGGCTTGCGTATGGGTTAAATTAAGTTTATGGTGTTCGAAAGTATCCCGTCAATAGATGTATGTGTAGGTATTGGAATAAGCTTTCCAACGATATAAAGTTTGCCCAAAACATAGGAGTATTTCATATAAGCGAGCACATTCGAAATTTTAGAACGGTGGCCGGGAAGCCCGTGAACAGTAATTCTGCAGGAAAATTACTGCAGCTAGGCAATTTTTTTTGGATCAACTTTAGACGATCATAACTCCTTGTACAAAAAGAACTGTGTGAGATACTATATATCGACGAAAATCTCTGAGAGTATTCTTTCCGATGAAATTGGTTTCATCCAAATCCAATTTCTGAGTAAGGAGCTATACCCGTTTTACTACAGCCTATAAAAAAAAACAGAATTTTGGGACAGATTTTTGGGTCAACTTTAAACGACCATAACTCCATGTACAGGAATAAATGGGTGGTATACTTTATATGAAAATGAAATCCCTTTGAAATATATTTCCAATGCAATTGGTTTCACCCAAATCCGATACCGGAGCAAAGAGTTATGATCGATTTACTTTAGCCTGTCAAAACTGTCCACTGGGGACAGATTCGGATTTATTTAAATTTTTAGGGCAAAATCGTCATTTTCAATTACCTCTTGGACGAAAATTGGTCTTTATAAACATACACTTAGCCTCATATATATCATATATCATCCAATTATTAAGAGAAGGTGAAACCCTAGCCTAATTTCAACTTCAAATATTTTGTGATTCAACCGTAGAAAATTCGAATTGGTTCCGTAGTTGTGTTCACCATCTCGAAAGCTTCGAGAAGAACCCCATGGTTATGTAAGGAGGATTCTAAATATAAGAGTTCATTGTTAAGGTATGAATATTGTTTATTCTTGATTCTTATCCATGAATAAGTATTGATAAGGGATTATGAGTATTGTCTTGATGTTGGAAGATAACTAGAAACATAGTTATGAATTGTTTTGTATAAATTGTTAGTAGTAAATTATGGAAGTTGTTGTATTGGATTATGGAGGATGAATTGTGGTGATATATCATTATATTAGTGGTTATGTATGCCTAGTGATCATGTTGGTATTGAATGGTGATTAAGAGGGGAAATAAAGGCTAAGAGTGATGTTGAGGGATATTGCATGAAAATGCATGATATGTGAATGTAATAAGAGTATAAGAGGATGTATGTAGCACTCTTATTGATGAGTTAAAGGATTACTTCCTAGACATTATTTGGTGAAGTTAATACCTAAATGGTAAGGTTTGGTTGCTAATACTAGTTTGCCAAAAATGACTTATTGTAGATAAGTGTTCGAAGAGTACGGGAAGTCAAGTTGGACTTGTATTGAAGTGGTTATATCAAGGTATGTAAGACATACTCTATCTAATATTTGGCATGAATAATGACCCATGGCACTCTCAAGTAAGCTTCCAACATTGTCCTACGACACATGACACATAATAACATCATATGATCTTCGACACTACCAATTGAACTTGTTTTCACTTTTAAGATGTCCGGCTAGTCAAAAAAAATGTCCATATACTATTGTTGACACCAAAATGGTTTAATGAGGTATCCATGATTCTCTACTTCATTTTCATGATATTGATTACCTATTTACATGTTTTTCCTTTTGAGGTATCATGGTTTAAAGTTCCATAAGGTGTGACCACAATGTAACCAATCTCAAAGATTAATTGAAGTAAGAAATAGAATGTCTTTATTTTAAATTGTTGATATGATGTATTGTATTAGTACCACTGATCAGTTGGCCATTGTATTATAAAGATTATGTATATATGCTATTCCAGGGGTGGTCCCTCATGTATTGTATTAGTACCACTGATCAGTTGGCCATTGTATGACATATGTTATGTATTGATAAGGAATACGGGAAGTAATGATATGAAAGTAATGTGCAGGTATCCCATCAGCTCTTTTAAGTGTGGTCTACTCATACTGTTTATTCACTGGTATCTGGGTTCTGTTGATCTTTTGTATCTCATCTTGATACTCACTGCCTTACATACTCAGTACATATTTCCGTACTGACGTCCCTCACGGGGGACCTGTATTCATGCCTACAGGAACAGGTACTTCAGGTCGTACACCTCTGCAGTAAGATCCAGGACATTCTGGTGATAGTGGTGAGCTCCAAATGTTTCGGGGCATCCCAAGTCGTTTCTATATGTATTTTTGGTATTTGTATAAAAGTCTTTTGTGGGCGGGAGTTTGTCCCGACCCTAACTCAGTTGTGTATCTATGTAGAGGCTTTTTTAGACATATTGTACAGCCATAGGAGTGTTTGGTTGATAGACGTGATGGCTCTGACGGCCAATTACTGTTTATATATATATATATATGTGTGTGTCTGATGGGCTGATACAAGTACTGTTTTCTTCTATTTACAACGAAGTGCTGCCCAAATTTCTAATTTTCATAAGTAATGTAAATGTTAAAGTATAGGTTATGAACGGGTTCTCCCGGGCCTCCTCGGCTACGGGTGCCAGTCTGCTCCAATGGGATTTGGGGTGTGACAATTTTTTGGGATAAACTGAATATATATATATATATATATATGTATATATATATATATGTATATGTATATATATATGTACGTATATATACGTATATATATACATGTATATATATATACGTATATATATATATATGTATATATAACACTAAGGGGGTGACAAAGAGGAAGAGCACTGCGTATAGCAGTGCCAAGAGTACTGTGATTATTACAAATCATACTATTAATACTAGGCTTAGCATTTAAAGGTACAGATAAACTGTTACTAACAGATTCATTCTCAAAACATAGTAGCATATTAAACATAGAGCAAGAAATTAATCTACTACATAGTACTCCACTAGTGTCTCGGGGGTTTGGGCCACATGTGACAAAAGAGATTCAAAATGAGGTGTAGGTGACATAAATCTTAATAATTGAGTAGAGGTGACAATTACTTAATTATGGATTAAGAAAGTTTGGAAAACTTTTAAATAACCCACAAGTTTTTAAATTTACACTTTGATCCAAATATTAGTTAGTATAACGGGAAATGAAGGGAAAAAGGCACTTTTTTTATCTCTCCTCATCTGTTGTTATTTTTTCTCTCTTCGCGATATTTATTGTTCATTGTTGTTGCTGCTTTATTCATCATCTTCTGATTCATTATCATCAACTTATACTTTATTATCATCTTCATATTCTTCTTGTTGACCATTGTTGTTGTTGTTGTTACCCCAACTGCTGCTCTTTGATCAAATTCTTATGCCAAATTTTATTTCGTAAATCACTTTCAACTTTGGAATTTACTTGAGAGGAGACTTTGGTAAGTCAGATTATGCTTTTTAGTTGAATTTGTCATCTGGGTAACTGCTAGTGTGTTGTTTTTTCAACAATAGCTAGCACGCGAACATGAATGCAATATAAGAGCAATCTATTTAAACAGATCCATTATCTGTGGCCAGTGGCGGACCCAGGAATTCAAGGTTGTGGGTGCTCAAATTTTTTTATAAAAAATAGTATGTATCTGTAGGGATTCTAACCTAGAAAACTGGACATGGGAGTCACATCCTCAAGCCACTGCACCCAACCATATTTTACCACTTATATAATTATACCTAATCTACATTGAGTTTAGTGGGTACCGGAGCACCCCAAAATTACACATGGGTTGGCCCTTGTCTGCGGCACCAGATAAATGTTCTATTGTAACAGTAGACTCATGTTGGATTCATGTTTATGGTTCTAGGTGTGCCCATAATATGAATCGAATAGATGGGCATTCTGTTGCACCAGATTAGTAATTTGTTTCAACAGATAAATAATCTGTTCCATCAGATTACTAATCTGTTTCGAACAACAAAATACAACTCCTGTCACAAACCTAACAGATAACTCATATGTTCTTGCTATTGATACTGTAATCAAATTATTCACTAATTGTAGACATGTCATTCGTTAAGAAATAGAAATAGACAACACGAAAATTAAATAAGAAATAAAAAGTCAAGTGCATCAAACATAATTTTTTTATAAAACAAACAAAAAAAATACATAGATAAAAGAAAAAAAATCTTAATTATTATTATTATCATTATTATTTGTATGGCCAGCTGGCCAATCTTCAACCGGCAGCAGCAGCGCCCTCCTCAGCCTGCGAATCTCCCGCAGCATCCTTACTCTGACGGCGGCCAACTCCCAATGCAGGCCATGAACCTCTTTCTGCAGCTACCGCATGACGTCTCGTAAAATAGTGACATCCCACACAGGATCAACCATATTTAGAAAATGCATAAGTTGACAAAAGACACGTAAAAATAAAAGTAAAGAAAAGAAAGAATTCGAATGTAATGTAATATTCAATGAATATTCACACAAAAATCAAGAAAAGAACTTACCAGAGACAGGAAAAAGCTATCAAGTCCTTGAAGAGAAAGTAGTTGAAGGTGTAACAAGAGCAAGGAATAAATAGTGTGTAGTAAAACGAACGACTGAGTAAGGAGGGACCTAATTATAGAGGATTGAACTTGAATGAGTTAGGAAAAAAATTGCAACTATTCACCTCCATTTATTAATGACATTCTTGATTACTGTAAAAAGTTATGACTTAATTAAATTAAATAATATTGTGATAAGTCATGACTTTTCAGCTTTATTATTAATAATAATTAGTTCTTTTCAGGAACTATTTTTACACTGAGTTGGACAACAAATTATATATTTGTTGCATCAAATAACTCATCTGTGACAACAGATATATAATCCATTGCAACAAATAGATATCCTGTTGCATCAGATAATATATCTGTTGCAACATATAATCTATATATCTTTTTTTTTAAAAAAATTTATCTTCATGACATCCAAATTTTCTGACTTTTTAATTATATAAATTTATAAAGCAGATTTAAAGGCGCAACTGTTCACCTCAATTTATTAATGACATTCTTGATTACTGTAAAAAGTTATGACTTAATTAAATTAAGCAATGTTGTGATAAGTCATGACTTTTAAACTTTATTATTATTAAAATAATTAGTTCTTTCCTGGAACCATTTTTCTTTAAACTAAGTTGGACAACAGATTATATATCTATTGCATCAGATAAATCATCTATTAAAACATATATATTATCCGTTGCAACAAATAGATAACCTGTTGCATCAGATAATATATCTGTTGCAACATATAATATATAAATTTTTTTAAAAAAATTATCTTCATGACACCCAATTTTTTTGATTTTTTAATTATATATATTAATAAAATAAATTTAAAGGCACAACTGTTCACCTCCATTTATTAATGACATTCTTGATTACTGTAAAAAATTATGACTTAATTAAATTAAGCAATATTGTGATAAGTTATGACTTTTCAGCTTTATTATTATTAAAATAATTAGTTCTTTCCAGGAACCTTTTTTTTTTACACTAAGTTGAACAATAGATTATATATCTGTTACATCAGATAAATCATCTGTTACAACAGATATATCATCCGTTGCAACAAATAGATAACATGTTGCATCAGATAATATATTTGTTCAATTTATAATATATATACTCCCTGCATTTCGTTTTAGTTGGCCATTTTTCTAAAATTATTTGTTTCAATTTGGTTGTCCATTAGATGAGATCAAGAGGATTTTATTATGTTCTTTCAATACTACCCTTAACATTAAATGACTAAACAACGCGTATTTACTCAAACATATATTTTCAAAGCATAATTAATAAGGCTAATTTGGTAAAATAAACTCCTAATTAAGATTTTCTTAATGGGTGTGCCAAGTCAATAGAGGCCAACTAATTTGAAACGGAGGGAGTATTTTGTTAAAAAATAAATTATCTTTATGACATCCAAATTTTTTGACTTTTTAATTGTATAAATTAATAAAACAGATTTAAAGGCACAACTGTTCACCTCCATTTATTAATGACATTCTTGATTACTGTAAAAAGTTATGACTTAATTAAATTAAGCAATATTGTGATAAGTCATGACTGTTCAACTTTATTATTATTAAAATAATTAGTTCTTTCTAAGAACCATTTTTTTTACACAGAGTTGGACAACAGGGTTATATATCTATTGCATCAGATAAATTCTTTGTTACAACAGATATATCATCCATTGCAACAAATAGATAACATGTTGCATCAAATAATATATCTGTTGCAATATATAATATATATATTTTTTAAAAATCATCTTCATGACATCCAAATTTTTTGACTTTTGAATTATATAAATTAATAAAGAAGACTTAAAAACAAGAATATTTCTGGTGAGTTTTTTACGGTTTAAATTGTGTTTATCATTTATTTCATTATTCTTTTCTTTGAAAAGAAATGACTTAATTAAATCAAGCTAGTGAGTTTTTTATTATTTTGACAAGTCATAACTTTTCAGCTTATTAAATTTGAAGAACCTTTTTCTCAATTTAAAAATTGAATACACCTGGTTTTCAATAACCGTTTCTTTAATAACCATTTTTATTAATTGACTTATGGCAACAGATTGTATATCTGTTGCATCAAATAACCCATCTGTTTCAACAGATATATCATCTGTTGTTATAAATCGACCATCTGTTTAAGGAGCTTTTTTGATTTCTTCTAACTGATTCATCAGTCGCAACAGATGAGGAATTTGATGCATCAACAACGTTATTTATTTTTGTTTGTTGAATGTGTTTACACAAAAGTCACAGTCACGACTATTCATTCACTTTTTTCTTAACAATCATATCATCATATATCTTAATTAAATTAATCCAATGTTGTGACTTTTTTTAAATTAAATAATCTTTATTTTACGATTATAATATCATTTAGTTCCTTATTATTTATTAACGAACCATTTTTAGGAGAATTTCTCATCATGATTTTTCACCACCATCTGTTGCCACAAGTACTCAATCCCTACCTCCAACCGTCGACATGTTGAGAATAGGGAATAAATAGAATGATAATTAAATATTGAATAAGAATTAAAAATTCAAAGTCGACCAAACCAAACCAAACATATACATGGATTTTTTTGAATCTCTTATAGGTAGATCAGATATAAAAAAAGAAAATACATACGCTAAAAGAAAGAAAAAACATAACCTAATTATTATTACTACTAGTATTATTATTAGAGAAAAAATATCTTTTCCCTCCTGAACTTGTCCTCCAAACTCACTTTAGCACTTAAACTTAACTTCTGTTTATTTACCCCCTTAACATCTTTAAAGTGTATTTGTTTGACCCCTAAAGCTGATGTGACATTTTTTTTAAAAAAGGGGCACGTTTATTTATTACAAAGGAAAAAAATACCGCATTTTTTAAATTAAAAACTATATAATCCCACTTTTTATTTTAATATATATTAAAAAAATATCCTTCTTCTTCAATGCCCCCACCCTCCTCATGGAAACCCACACTCACACCCTACACTCTTTTCTTCTCCATTTGATCAAGAACAAAAATACTCATTTTCTTTAAACCATCAATTCCTCCATTAACAATCTCATCCATTTGCTTCAACCATTAATTTCTCCATTAACAGCCTCACCCATTTTCTTCAACCATTAATTCCCCCATTAACAACTTCACCCATTTTTTTCAATCATTAATTTCTCCATTAACAATCTCACACACATTCTCCATCAACACTTTCAAGATGGTAATTAATTAGACACAAGATGTAATGATTAAGATGTAATAATTCAAAATTCTTATACCAAAAAAAGAAAAAAAATCACCCTTCAGCTGAAAGCTTTGAAAAAAATGGAGTTTTTTTTTGGCTTTGCTTTTTTCTGATTTTGGAAACCATAATTAACAAACTATGTGATTGGTCTGAGATCATCATAGCGATTATGTTGTTTCAAAACCAAATCTAAATCTTCATCCCTCACAATCAAAGTTATATTTTTAATTTATCCACTATGTTTGCGTTGGTCCAAGACTATGGAAGAAGAAGACCCACCTATTTTCTTAAAAAAAATGAAGTTTGTTTTTCTTTTTTTTTTCTTTTTTGAAAAAAATGATTGGAGGGAGGGGGGGGGGAGGTGGGGCGCTGGAAGAGGAGGAGGGGGGATTTCATTTGCAGGGTAGGGGTGGGGGTGACGGCTGGAAGAGGAGAAACCATAGAGAGGGTGGGGTGGGCGGATGAGAGGGTGTGTGAAGAAGAAAGAAAATTGGGGGTGGGGGTGCCTTTTCTATTTAATATATATAAAATTATATATATATATATATATTTATATAAACAAAATAGTATATACATATTTTTTATGTTTTTTTTTAAATATATAAAAATAATGTATGGGGGATTAATTTTTTTTTAGAAAAATAGTAATTTCTTATGTGGTAATGACGTGTCTCCGATGTGGCATTGACGTGGTGTTGATGTGTAGGAGAGTGTAACACACTCTCCGTTGTGAGAGTGGTATTCAGCTTTGAGGGGTAAAAATAATGCACTTTAAAGATGTTAAGGGGGGTAAATAAATAAAAGTTTAGTTTAAGTGATAAAGGGAGTTGAGAGGACAAGTTCAGGGGGGAAATCATGTCTTTTCTCTTATTATTACTATTATTATTGTCAACCTGACAATTTTTATCCGGCAGCAGCTGGGCCCTCCTCAACCTTGCTCCGAAGTCCGGCCAAATTCCTCTGGAGTTCATCAAACTGCCTTTGAAGTTTCTGCAAGGACTCGATATAAATCTTCTTGTACGAATCTGGATCAGCCATATTAGTATTGTAAGTATAGTAGAATGAATGAGTGAGTGAGAGGAGGCCGGAGGGACCTATTTATAAAATGATTGAATTGGAAGGGACTGGACTTAGTCAAACAAAAAGCCATGATTGTTCATATCCCTTAATTAAATAAAACTGGTGACTTTTCGAAGATGTAAATTAAAAAAATAGATCTAAATACAACATTTTATCTTTTTATTGTATTTCGGAAAGAGACAGATTGGTAATCTGTTGCAAAATATATTCCACCTGTCAGATAACTTACAACATATTGACAATATTTTGCAACAGATGGATATATCAGTTTTCTTTTCCATCAGTTGTGGCATCTGTTGCACTTGCTAGTCATCTGTTTATTCAATTTCATCGAGAGGAATCGATTTTTCTAAACACTTCTTGGCCAAACTCAATTTTTGCTCTTGGATTGCTTCTCGTTTTTTTCTTTGCATCCTTCAAGCTGACCTCCAAAATAAATTTTTGCTCCTGGATTGATGGCAAAAATTGAATTTGGAGGCCACCTTGAAGGATGCAAAGAAAAAAAGAGAAGCAATCCAAGAGAAAAAGTTAATTTTAGCCAAGAAGTGTTAAGAAAAATCTATTGCTCTCGATGAAATTTATTAAACAGATGACTAGCAAATTGCAACAGACGCCACAGATGATGAAAAAAGAAACTGATATATCCATTTGTAGCAACAGATTGTCCATATGTTGTAAGTTATCTGACAGGTGAAATATATTTTGCAACAGATTACCAATCTGTCACTTTCCAAAATACAATAAAAAGATAAAATGTTGTATTTAGATCCATTTTTTTTTAATTTACATATTCGAAAAGTCACCAGTTTTATTTAATTAAGGGATATGAACAGTCGTGGGTTTTTGTTTGACTAAGTCAAGTCACCACTTCCAATTCAATTATTTTGTCATTGTAGTCATTAAGCTCAGTATAGAGCTCTTGATCTTTTGTGAGTTTGTTAATGAGGACCACTTTCTTTCTTGGCAGCTTTCTTATAATACTCCTCTAGGTCCTTCTTAGCTCTACGCAAGGTCAAGGAGTAGTATAGAAGGTTCTCTTTGAGTTTTTCCAAGGCAAGCGCTCTCTCGGCTGATAAATCCTGTGTTGCAGCATATATGGACAGTGTATCACTCAATTTAGAACAATTTTCTAGTAGAATCAAGTCTTGAGAAGACATAATCAGTAATCTATCGATATCAGCTTTCGCTATGTCAAGCAGTTATGTTGATATCTTGTCTTCTACGAAGAAGGTTGATCAGCAGAAAAACCAAGTGATTGAGATCGTTTAATCTATTGACTAACTCGAGCAAAGACATCTTCTGGATTATCAAACTTAACAGGGTAGTCTAGTGGTTCAATAACATCAGAAGTCTTGTTTTCGGTATTAGCTAATGATAGGAAGATTCCGCCTTCCTCACCATCCTGAAAAGAAAAAGTACTCAAAATTAGATGGAGTATCTCTACATAACGACACAAGATGAACTAAATCTAGCATTTAGTTTTTCCTTCCTATTCCTCACCTTTATCAGATCCAAAATTTTTCTTTTTCGGATACTTGATAATGCCTTGGAAATTGCTTTCTTTCTTCTCTTAGCCTTAATCTCTAATGGAGTGAATGAAACTAAAATACTCTTTGATAGAATGACTAGATGACACTACTGTTAGCTATCAATTCCTTTATATCAGCAATTAATGCATTAACAATATTAATCACACTATCATGTTTTGCCTTGCACTCTTCACATTTGCATGCACAAGATAAGCAAGGAGGGACAAGATTGATCATTCTTCTACCATATAGAGGACAACATATTCATCATGTAAAAGTCTACACGTCACCAAAAATGCTTTCCACAGCGAAACTTTGTAGAAGGCATGACAAATAAACAAGAGCAACATCCGACATTAGATCTTAACAAGGTATCAGAACCATATCCATTATCCCTCATCCTTATCAATTCGTACCTACCAAACTTAATGGTAAAATTACAGATATCTTGTTGGAATGATCTATGACTAATCGATAAAAACAACATTCACAAAATCAGTGTGCTCTATGTGTGTTTCCACGATAACATTATCAGTAATACATATCTCCCGCATATGAAGTGGTTTCATCTGCATGCATCTTATTCATCCGAACCTATCTTTACTGCAGCCTCTTATGATGGTCAGGCAAAAGTTGATCAACTTTCAGTTCCTTTTATATCTACAAAGAAGAAGGAAAAATTTTATGTCACAGAAATAAAATTATCCATCTGTTGAAACAAATGTAGAGTCTGTTGCATCAGATGTGGAGTCTGTTGCGCCAGATGTGGAGTATGATGCAATAGATATGGAGTCTATTGGAATACATAGCATCCTTATTGGTGGTTTGATTTGTTCCAACAGTTGCTCTGTCTGTTGCAGCATCAACAATAACATAAACTACAAACAACAAATAAAAAACATCAACAAGAAAGAAAACAACAATATCTTTTCTGACAACATCATCAACAACAAAGAATCATACATCCTATGTTCCAATACCATTAACAACCAGGGAAGAACCCACATGGATTCCTCCAGGTGTGCGAGAAAAGACTAAACTCGTATCGAACTTTATATATGCATATGGAAATTAAGAAAAAACGTATATAATCTAATCATTGAGCACCCATAGTAAGAGTTGTTTGGTTAGCCTAGTTGTTGTTTATGGGTGCTTAAGGCTATTATTTCTTTTGGTCTTGAGTTCAATTCCCACTCAGCTCATATTTTTTTAATTTTGGTAACCAACTCTTCTCTCCTTATTCACTTTAAACTTTCTTTTATTTTTTTCTCCCTTACTCCTTGTGTTGATTGTTCGAACTCCACTATTTTTAAGCTAAGAAACACCCACTGTCTAAAAAACCTGGATTTGCCACTGTCAACAACACCACACCACAAGTTCCAACAATGCCAACCCCACCAACAACATCAATAACAACATCAACAACAAAGAAACAAACAAAATACATAAAAAAAATGATACTGCCAACAAGGCTTTTAAACTTCTCCCAACAGATGACTTTTTTTTGCATCTGGTAATAAAAATTCTCGGTTCATTTATTCAACAATTAAAAGTTTCTTCAAATTTTTTAAATAAATATGATATGAAAAAATGGTAACTAAATAAAAAGAAGATGTAAATAACATGCAAGAAGAAGACAATAATGAAAGAACAATAGTGAATCATACCTTAATGTCAAAAGGGGGTCAAAACAATAATTTCAGTTGAGGAATCTAAGATATGGTATGGATCAGTTTAGATCCGAATGAAAATTTATGAAAAATAGGAGAGAAAAAAAGATTGTGATAACCCTAAAGAGGATAGAAAGAAAAAAATGAGAAACGAATAAAATAAATTTAGGGCTGAAGGAGAGATGAGATAATTCTAATTTTTAGATGTACTACCCTTAATATTAAATGACTAAACAAAGTGTATTTATTTAAATTTATATTTTCAAAGCATAATTAATAAGGCTAATTTGGTAGTAAAATAAACCCCTAATTAATATTTTCTTAATGGGTGTGCCATGTCAATAGAGGTCAACTGTAATATAATATGAAACGGAAGAAGTATTAGGGGTTTTAATATTCATTAATTAATATTCACTAATAATTTGAGGGGCACGAGGAAGAAAACGGGTGACATTGAAAAGATAGGACAAGACTACTCAATGAGATTTTTGAGTTATCCAAGAAATATTTTTTACCGCCTTTAGTAGTACTACTACTTTATCTACTCGGACAGAAACTTTCTTTAAAATTAAAAGAAAAAAGGATTTTCAAAAAGATTTGTCGTCTGTTACAACAGATATAAATATCTTTTTGAAAAATCCCAACAGCTTAATCATCTGTGACAACATATGGAAATGTCCATTTGATAACTAAATCAGAAAGGTCACCTGTTACAACATATATCAATATCTATTTGAAAATTTACAACAGCTCAGTCATCTGACATAACAGATGCAAATGTCTATTTGATAATTAAATCAGATATGTCATCTGTTGCAATAGATATTGTTATCTATTTGAAATTCTCTAACAGCTCAGTGGTTTGTTGCAACAGATTTCATTGCAATTGATTTAGGTGGAACTAAGAATGAAAGAATAAGCTCCTCATTAACTTAATGTTAAGATTAATAATTTTACCTACATCGATCTAGGTAGAACAAGGGATGAATGAATGAGCTCAGTGGGTCAACTACAGATCCAATTGAGTCATTGTATTTTCATGGTGTTAGTATTGCGTTCATCCTGACTTGAGTCGTCGATCGATCACTCTAAGTTGAAATGAGTTCTCATTAACTTAATGTTAAGATTAATAATAGTACCTACATCGATCTAGGTAGAACTAGGGATGAATGAATGATCTCAAAGGGTCAACTACAACTTCAATAGAGTTTTTTGGCAATTGCATGATGAGATGGTACTGCGTTCCTCCAGACAAGAGTCATCGATCGATCACTCTGAGCCGAACCGATTCTTACTACCACGTATGTTCAACTAATACCTTAATTGAATAATCTAGGACTAGGGGTGAGTTCTCATAGGGTCAATTACAACTTCAATTGAGTCTTTTGGAAATTACATGATGAGATAGTACTGCGTTCCTCCCGACAAGAGTCGTCGTTCGATCACTCTGAGCTGAACCAATTCTTACTACCTCATATGTTCAAATAATACCTTAATTGATTAATCTATGACTAGGAGTGAGTTCTTATAATGTCAACTACAATAGATGACAACCCCCTATTTGATAATTTACAACAGATGGGTAATCTATTGCGACATTAACTTAAACCATTTGATAATTTACAATAGATGGGTAATCTTTCACAATAGATAACTTAATCTGTTTGATAGTTTACAGAAGATTCGTGATCTGTCACAACAAATAACGTAATATGTTTGATATTGCATAATATGTTGCAACATATTACCTAATCTATTTGATTTGATTCAACAGAAAAGACATCTGCTGCAACAGGTTGAACATTTGTTTATATGTAATTCAATTGAGTTCATATGTTAGACTAATATCTTAATTAAATGTGAGTTCTCATAGGTTCAACTACAACTTCAATTGAGTCTTTTGGTAATTGCATGATGAGACGGTACTGAGTTTCTCTCGACCAGAGTCGTCGATCGATCACTTTGAGCCGAACCGATTCTTACTACCTCATATGTTAGACTAATACCTTAATTGATTAATCTAGGACTAGGGTACTAATAACTTAATTGAATAATCTAGGACTAGGGGTGAGTTCTCATAGGGTCAGCCACAACAGATGGTAGTGCCTATTTGATAATTTACAACATATGGGTAATCTATTGCGACCTATGACAATCCATTTGATAATTTACAATAGATGGGTAATCTATCGCAACAAATGACTTAATCTGTTTTATAATTTACAATAGATTCGTAATCTGTTGTTACCTAATATGATTGATAATTTACAACAGATAAGAAATTTGATGCAACATGTTGAATATTTGTTTTTTTATAATTTTAATTGAGTTCATATGTTAGACTAATAGTACTTAAATTGATTAATCTAGGACCAGGGGTGAGTTTTCATAGGGTCAACTAAAGTACTCGTTCAACTACAACTTCAATTGTTTTTATACAATTTCAATTGAATTACTCTTTTGGCAATTGCATGATGAGAGGGTTAAAAATTATGCATATATTTTATGATTTTTTAAAAATAATTAAGTTCAATTCGGACAAAATTAAAATTTTCAAAACTTGTCATTCTTTTCCAAAATACAAATCAACCCATACAAAATGTTTCAGCATTTCAAATCTTGAGGTATCTCTCTTTCTCTCCCATTCTCACTCAACAATACATTACAAACAACAACTACTCAACAAATTTTCTCAACCCTCTACAACAGATCACTTTTCTTCTCATTTCCGGCCACATAGGTGTTATTTTTAATTTCATTCTAACGTGTATCAATCATTTTCTTTGTCTTCGTAGGCAACAGATTTTGAGAAGAGCTCTATATTTGTTATTTTTTTTGAAAAAATAAGGGCTTTTATGTTAATGATGAAAAATAAAACTTTTAGTTATATTATCTTCGAGAATGGGTTTACAATTTTGAGTTTTGATGGTAAAATCGTAGGAAGAACTCGAGAAATCCCTAGTTTCTATCGTAGCATTTCGTTGACTGTCGTGGTATTGTTGGATGGTGTTTGTGGTGTTGGTGGTGGTGCTGGTGGTGGTGGTGGTCGTATTCGTGGTGGCACTGGTGGTGGCATTGGTTGGTGGTGTTTGTGGTGGCTGTCGGTGGTGTTGGTTTTCGTGGTGTTTGTTTGTTGGGATTAGTTGGTGGTGTTTGTAGTGTTGGATGTTGGTGTGTCGGTATTCGTGGTGTTTGTAATGTATTTTTTAAAATTTATGCATACATCAATTGTAATGTAATTTTTGGTTTTCTTTGTTTGTAGGTAAAACATGTCTCCCAAAAGAAAAGAAAGTGAAAGTGGATCAACATCTGACCACCCAAAAAAAAGGCTACAATATAGAGGGATTCGGAGGAGCTTTCTGAACAATCTCAGTCAGGGAAAAGTAAAGCTGAGGAGAGATATGAAAACAATACTGAGGGAGGTGGACAAGGGTTTGTAGATGGTGATGAAGAATATGAAAGTGAGAAAGAAGAGGAATTGGAGAGTGAGAAAGAGAAAGAGGATGATCACCAACATGATGATAATGGATCACCAATGGGGCATGAATTAATATCGACTTCCCAGCATGATCCTTTCAAAACTTTTAGTATTGACAGGTTTCAAGTTACGATGCCAATAAATGACTTAGAAGCAAAACAACTAACTGGTTAAATTGTACTTAAATGTTAGATGGGGAATTTTTTTGAACATTTTATGAAAAATATGAAGAACGAAAACATAGGCGAACTTTTTAAGAAGAGCTTCTTTGGATGCTTTCTTGAGCTGCCTGAGGACACCTATGCCCGTATCCATTTCCCTATGAAGATGGTATATGGTCTTCTCAAGCGCAGGATCAAGTACGTGGGAGTTGATAAAGATCCGGAGGAGGGGGTCAAAAAGAAGATGAATGAAATCTAGATCAACTACTGTGGCATGCCTGTTTGTTTTGGCTTGCAAGAGTTTTCCATAGTGACGGGCTTGAGATGCCATCGTCCAGAAGGACCACCACCCTGTAAAAGATCCAAGGAAAGAAAATGCAAGGAAAAAATAGATGGGTTTTTGACATTGCTCGACGTGGCTACAAAGCATCAGATTTGTTGACAGATCTCGAGGATAAACCCATACCAGAGAAGTACAGGGAGAAATTTTGCTTAGTTTCGTTTGCCCATTCGGTTATATTGGAAAGAGACGTCAACAAGGTCATAGAAAATGATTTGCTGGCGAGTGCTGAGGATTTTGATAAATTCAACAATTATCCCTGGGGATATGACAACTTCTACTTGACTGTCCAATATTTACTGACAAAGCTATCCTCAGGGACGACCACATTATATGGCTTTCCTTGGGCTTTCATGGTAAAATTAATCACTAATTTTACTCATCCATTAATTTATATTGAATATAGTTATTATGACTTTATTTTTTGCTTGCTTCCTGTTTACATTTTTTAGGCTTGGGTATTTAAAGCCATTCCTCCCCTCCGAAAGTAGTTAATGGATTACCCGGATGAGGTTTCTCATCCAAGGATGTTTAGGTGGTTGGCTGCAAAGAGCAACACCAATATTAAGGAGGTTGATCTCTTTAACCCTCCAGATAATACAGTACGTCTTCTTCAAGTAAAATAATTTTACACAAAGAAAGATATTGAATAGATGTTATATCTGGTGCAACGGATATTATATCTGATGCACCAGATGGGACATCTGTTGTGACAGGGTATATCTTGCATAAGATTACCCATCTGTTTCTTTGGTTCTATGAATTTGACTCCTAACAGATTAACCATCTACTGCAAATTATACAAAATATGTGTAATCAGATAACATATTGTTCATCTATTACGACGTACAGATCATCTGTTCCATAACAGATTACCCATCTTGTGCAACTATTGCAACAGATGATTGATATTTTGCATCAGATTATCCATATGTTTCTCTGTTTCTCTAAACCAGACTCAAATGGATTTTAACCATATACTGCAAACTATGCAATAGATGGGCCTTTTTTTTAAATGTAGCCCAACTGTGAAAATTATTATATTATATGATTTAAATGTATCTTTTTTTTTCTTTTTATAGGTTGTGCATCCATGGATCGTGCCTACTAAGGAGGAGTCGGTGATGACTTCTTATATTACTCTAGGTCATGTTGATACTATAGAAGATCCAATGGTAGAGTTAATAAAGAAGGAATTGGCTGGAACAATAACCATAAGAAGAGAAGTTAGGCAAGGTCAGCCTAATGTTTAGGCTCTTCATGACCAACCTTTTACTAAGACAAATCCGGGTGCTTCTTTTGGTGGAGTTATTGGTGTTGGTGGCAGACATGCTGATGCTGCTCCTACTCATGATGATGAGCATGTTGATGCTCAAGAAAGAATAAATATGTTTGAAAACACCCCTTTTCTCCCTTACACAGGTCCCTCTCTCCCCTCTTCACCCTCGTGTTCTCGTTGCGAATGCGAAGAGAGCAAGGACAGATAGGATAAACTCTTTGAAAAAGTAGAGACTATCTTTAAAGCTATCGAGGAATTCAAATCCATGAGGTGTGTCATACCATCCAAGAAGGTAAGGGAGACACACACTCCTACAGTGTTGGTTAGGAGAAAGAAAAGAGCAATTAGAGGCGTACTCTCCGATCGGAAATGAAAAAATTTGCAATTCCTCCCTCTCCAAAAGCTGTTAAAGTTCAGGGGACAGTCTAGAATGTGGAAATATACATGGAACTTGGCACTGAAGAGAAGAGGGATCTGCGACAGGATAAGAATGCCAAGCTAGGTGCACCAGATTACCCCATGCCTTCTTTTCCCCCCCAAGACTTCCAGACTATGACTGATATGCGTATGCAGTATGAGGACAAGGAAAGTTTAATTTTCCTAACCTAGTCCTTCTAATATACCCCATGAAAAAGAAGCTACGCAACATATTTCACATCTTTTGCAACAGCTGGGTCTACTGGTGCAACTGGTAGTGGTTTGTTGCAACTTATTATCCATTTGTTGCATAAGTTGTGTTGGATTATTGATTTAGAGAACCCTATACAACAGATGGACCATCCATTGTATCTTTAAAATTACTAACCTATTTAAATATTGACTTCTTATCTCACAGCATGTTGACATAATTCTCTGCCTCATGAGGAAAAGACAATTAACCTACCGGGAATCTTATGAAGTTGCCGATAGGATAATGGACCTCGACTTCTGCAAAAAGCTAAAGGATAGGTACGATCAAATCAATGGGGAGGCATTATCCCTTGGCGTGGGACTTGATTTCCTAGTTAATACTTTGGTCTTGGATGAAGAAAAAATGATAAAATATGTTGGAGGGGAGAGGCCAAATCCACACGGCAAGAGCTGGACCGAGACAAAAAGGATTCTTGCAGTCATTAGCGTGAGAGACATGTATTATCAGGCTTTTAAGATACTACTCGAGGAGGGAAAGATCAATATTTATAACTCCAACGTATCTCTCGTCGACTATTTCAATCTTTTTCTCCTCGTGGAGCCACTGATGGTGCTGTTGCCCATCTTGTTGAGGGGGAGTAAATTGATGAATAATTTGCCAAAGAAAGTGTTGATTAAAAAATCATGGGATTTTGAAGGTCAAAACAAGGAAATGATCCTTCCAAAAGATGATGCCGCTAAAGCGAGTGGCTCGCATGCTCTTCACACATCGAATGTTTGCTGACCGACACAGAAATGGCCGAGCCAACAACTTTTCTGTGCGACAACGTTGTGGTAAACCTGCAAGAGGTATGGGATTATGGGGTACTAACTAGACGCTTGAAGCCTGTGTATATAGAAGAGCCTGTGAAATAGAAATTTTTAATTTCAAGTCACCCTTCACTTTATTACATGTACATGTAGTGGCAATAATTTTTTTCTGATGAAAGTTGAGTTTTTTATAATGCAATAGATTGTCAATCTATTGTAAAATATATTTAATCTGTTCTGGTAGATAGTTTATCTGTTGTAATAGGTTGGTCATATGTTGCATTACGCCGATGTTATTTCTATGAATAATCTTATAATTTAAGTCTAATCTGTTGCAATAGTGGGAAGACCTGTTTGATAATTTTCAACAGATAACCTAAATTTTACAACATATGCCTAAATCTTTTTGATATTTTCCAACAGTTACGCTTGAATATCCATGTGCTCGACAACACCAAACCAGTATCAAATACACACACCACCATGAAAATTTCAGCAATTAGACTTGAATATCCATGTGCCCAATAACACCAAACCGGTAGAAATAACGACAACAATGTCATATCTTCTTGCTCGATTTTGTTTCTCTTTAGAAGCCTTGACGGAGATTTAATTCATGCTGAGGCTGGAGTACTAGGACAAACAACTAACATGGAAACAGAAGCAAAGGTCATTCTTGGCGCAGTAAAATGTCTATCTAAATGGAATGTTCAAGAGAAAGTTATTGAAATAGACTCTTTGTCTTTGCTTAAATTTTTAAAGAAAGTATGGAGGGTTTATTGGGAGATTGTGGAGACTGTTGAGGAGATTATGAAGGAAGTTTTGAGGAAAAACATCAAAATACAACACATTTTTAGGGAAGGAAATCAATAAGCATATTATCTTGCTAATTATGCATAGGAGTTAAGCATCAACAAATATTTTCACAATTTCATAGAGTTACTATCAAGAGGAAGAAAGTTCCTAAATGCTGATAAGTGGTAGATACCAACAATAAGTATAATAACAAGGAAAATCCATCCACAACAAGCATAAAAATTCCCAGGAGTCATATGCACAGAAATAAAGCAAGGAAACAGCTAAGCTACAGTAGTAGAATCACAAATATATGTTGGATCTACATAGGCATAAAAGCTGCTAAACTAGTTTGGCTAAGCTATGTTTTCATACACAAATTTTTACAAAAAAAGAAAGAAGATCGATGTCAGGCTTAGCCATAACACAAGGAGGTCAGCCTCAAGCCTTAACCTATGACAGTGGAAATTTTTTGATCAGCCGAAGAATTAGAAAAGAGATGGGTTACAAGGAAGCAACATAAGGAAAAAGGTAAGTTTTGTTTAGGAAGTTTTACTGGTAGGGGAGATGATCCCAGTCGATACACTCTTAATAGTCCATAATCCAGTGGTAAAAAACCAAACACCTAAGCAAAAACTAGTCAAAATGAAGCTAACACAGAGATTAATGAAGACAAAGCTAAAGATTTTTACCTGTAAGTAGTGAAGTTTCTTGTGTAGGAAGCATTGTTGATCAAAGAGAGACGGCGTAATTGCAAGCTCAGGCGTCACCTGAGAGGATGCATTTGGGGATTTTTTGAAGAATCTAGGAAGTCAACTACAGAAGATTGAGTGTAGGAGAAGTTTATTTTTAATATACTCAAATGGGTCATTGTTTATATGGCTGGGCCATTCACTTTTGTATTATCTACCTTATGTTTTTATTTTTGGCCCAAGGCTAGATGTTTGTTTGGGCTTTGTTTATGATAAATAAAAATGGCTTGAAATCCATAAAAATTTGATTTAAAAAAAATCTAAAAAGGTGGAAGTAAAATAGAAGAGAATATTAAAAGCGATAAGAAGAGCTTCTGGAAATCTTCAAACTTCTTTCTTCACCTTCTTCAATAATTCTCGATGATTCACACCCTAAACCCCCCCTAAAATATCAAATATGATTGCTCTATTATTTTTCGTTTTTCTTTTATTTAACTTACCCTTTTCATCATTACAGGTAAGTCTAACGTATATACATTGTAATGACCCTTTCCTTCATTATGGACAAGTCTAACATACAAAATTTGGGTTAAGATTTTTTTCAAATTGAGAGGTAGAATTTTCAGGATAGGTTAGTATTGGATGACATCCAAGCGAGATATGGCCTAGTATATTTTGGAATGGATTGAGTACATGTAATAAACTTTAGCATGTTTATATGTTATCTATGATGATAAGAAATCCAAAGATTTTCTTGAAAGTTAATTTGGGTAAGTAGAACTCCCGATATCAAACTTAACATAAAGGAATTAGTGCGACATGTCATGGTTTGAGGGTGCATTATGAAAAAGGTAATAGCGAGAACAATTTTTAGTTTCTACTTCGCAACACTCGCTATAGCGAGTGGCAAGATGCAATGATGACACCTCTATAGCGAAATAATTCTCACTATAATAGGAGTAAAACTCAGCCAATTTAACCATAACGGGAGTGTTTTGACATAGTGATGCAACTATAGCGGGAGAGGGCCTTTATAGCAGGATATACATAAATTTCTATGTAAATTTTCTCAAGTTAGTTTATTATTTGCTAAACTCATTTGGGGAAAATATTAGGAAATTTTGGATGATTTCCCACCAATTTTGTTAGTAAAGGTAAGTGAACTGCTTCCATTAACTAGATTTTCGAATTTCTAACCTTAAAAGCACTAGTTTACGAATTTTAGGGAGGATTTAGATTGACCTAGCTGATTTTTCAGGTGCAATAGGGTAAGTTGAGTGTAAAACCTTTGATTTTTAGTTAAAAGTTAATAATTTACTCTTGTATGTCTATAATTCACTTATGGAACCATTAAATGGACAAGTTTAAGTTGAATTTATAGTGGAAAAACCTAGAATTAAAGGAAAGATCATTATATTGGACTTGGAGTTCAGGATTAGGTTATAATCCTCAATGTTGTAGGCCATTTTGTTTATTATGTATTATATTCATATTTTTAGACCACAATCAAGATGAGGTTGCAAGAAAAGAAAAGACTAAATTTTGTTAGAGCATTTCAAGATTAGATTGAGTTAGGTGATAGTTTAATGTAGTTGAAACCTAATTTATTTTATGTGTGCATCATAACTATTCATTCATACTCCTTATACACTGTATGCTCAAGAAAAGTGAATGATTGTTCGATATCCTAAGCATTGATCACATGCAATGAACTTATGTGAAAGCTTATTGATTTTTACAAGTTTTGTTTCTGTTATCATTATGGTTGTGATTGTTATAATATTTGTCATTATTGTGGGATGTATCAATATTAAGAAATTTTCATGAGATTTATACTCATTATTGTGGGTGTATCAATGTTTGGACATCTTCACGAGATTGGTTGGTATAAGGTTGGCAAACACTTGATGTCTGGGTTTTGGTACATTGAAATGTGCTTGTCCCCTCCTGGTCATGGCTAGTGAGAAACCATAAGGACCTTTGCATGTATGTATAAGGTACATGTGAGTATACAGGTTCCTTGATGTGACAATCCATATCATAGATCGTATTGGGCATCTACCAACTCTATCCTATATAGAAGAACCCTTACCACTCAACCATTCAATCATTGTAAAAGATATTCATAATATCCTCAAGTTAAGTAAACCTTTTGTTCAATTTTATTTTATTTTTACAAAAATTACATTGTGGAATTCTACTAAAAAACTTCTTTGAACATAGTCTAAACTGGTACGAGAGCACTAAATAAATGGAAAGATAACCCAAGACAAAACGTTCATGTATGAGTATAATGATAGGAGCTAGTGATGAATAATCACCACTGTACCTATAGAAACTCCAACGAACTTACAATATGGCTATGTCCCCAAATGAAGATACGCTATGTAGTATTAGTACAAACCATACGTACTAGTAGGTATCATCGACCGACCATAGTTAAAAACATATAACAACATATACCAAAGAGGAAGATATTATGACAAGCGTACATGTTAATATCTAAACATACTTAACTTACTTCAACTTTCAAAAACAAACCATCCTTGTTTGTTTAAGCAATATTACTTTGCCCTTAGGTCGTGATTAACTTACTATATTTTATGAATTAATCAATCCCACAATTGTTATGCATTATCTTATTACAATACTCTATATACTTCTCTTTTTCCTTATTATTAATCTTCTTATTAGATAACCCTAGGCCCTTATTATACTACCATTAGCCATTGGAATTGAAACCACAAAGAAAATAGATAATATCACCAACCTTACAAGAAAAGTTAATACATTATACTGCACGTATATAACTATACACATGGGGGAATAAGATTTATACACAATCCAAAATATACCTCATATTCACATCCTGCTGTAATGACAATTACAACCATTAATGTAATTGGTCTACTCAAGGAACCATAATCTCTCATCAAATAATTGGTCCATACAAGGAACCAGTTTACATCATCAACATAACTCTATCCACTTAAGGAGCCTTCAAAAACCTATAAATATAAGTGTGCATAAAAATGCATATGCTGAATATATGTGTACAAGATGCATAACTTCTCTTCCCCTTCTCAACTTATCACCAACTTATTATAACTTACCGATGTTGTACCTGACCTATTATTATAATATGTCATATCTGTACTGATGTGGTACTGACCCTTTATCAAAGTGTATCATATTCGTACAATCGTGGTATTGACTCTTTATCACAACATATCATATCTGTACTGGTGGGGTACCCGACCCATCATAATCATCTCATCATTATCAATATAAATGTAAGATGCAGTCAATAATTATAAGTAATACTTGACGACAAACTGGAATCACCCTATCAAAATTAGATGTAAGCAATAGCAATCAAAACAAAATGTACATTTGATGACAACTAAGTAAATGCAGTCAATAATCAAAAGTTCATCATTCCAAGTACACTAATTATCCACTAATAGAGGAAATCACAAGTATGCCCAAAGGCCAATTCACCACTTTCTCAATTGAGCATTATCAAACTCATTCATCAATCATAAACATGTCCAAAGATCATTAAATCAAGTATCCATTTCAGGAGTTCACATCCACTAGGATTGATATATGGACTTTACATCATCCTTCTATTTTATTCACCAATTTAAGTATCTTTAATTCATATTAAAATAGTTAAATTTAGTTACTAACTAGTAACCCCTATACTCAAGTCATCACTAAGTTTAAGGAACTATCCGCTTTTTGCTAATCATTCAATCAATAGTTTATGTTCAACTTACAATTGTAGAAAGAATAATACACATCTAACTTCCTAGTACTTACCCAAATTTAACATTAGGTTCTTAAGTTATATCATCACCTCCTCTTATCCCAATTAATCCTCCTATCAATAATCTAGCAAGAATATATAATATTTCAACTATACGCAATATTGGTTTCACCCCTTTTAAGGTAGTAAAGACGAGCTCAATATATTAAAAAGTCACCTAATTTTTCTATTATTACAAAAATCACATATTAAACTCTATCAATCATCAAGTAAGTCATATAAATACAAACACTCATCAAGGAATCCATACAACACATAATATCACAGAATTATATTATTATTATATTAATTTAATATTTTATCCATTCAAACACCTTGCTTGTATACCTAGACATGAAATCTCCCATCAACAACAACTATTACATGTAACTAATTCCAGTCTACTGCATATTAAACCATAATCTACCTAGATAAGTGATCTTGGAACAAGAAAGCCACATCATGGATACTCCTTCCCTTTCTTCAATCCTTGGAATGTTCAATCATTGAACAAACAAATAGTTATAAGAGTAATTAGTCAATTACTCATCCAATATTAGAAATTCAAACCCATTAGTTCTACCCTTATCTATGTTCAAAAATAGTATCTAATGATCAATTACCCATTAACAAGCTCTATCATATACAACCCATCTCCATTAATAGGGTCTCAAAGATGAAAGTTCTATTTTTATTAAATTTTAGATCCCCAACCATAAATTTTATGCTTTGAATCATATTCATTCTAGAAATCGTTAATGAATAATTTAGAAGTGATTCTACGTGATATTACCCCAACCAATAAGTTTTCCCAAAAATCTCATGAACTTATAGTTCAAACCAACAAGAATTTCACCATTAAAGAATGTTCTTAGGATTCTAGGATGTTAAAGAATTAAAATTCAAAGAAGAGGACGAAAGAAACTTACCTCAACAAAGAAATTTCACCCTCACCATGAGAAAATTGACCCTCTAGGTCTTAGAAACAAAATATCTGAGTTTTCAAGCTAAAACCTATCAAAATCAGCATTAAATATTGTCTACAATGGTTAAATTTACCCAATTTAGTGGTAAATTTCTCAGCCTAGACAGTATTTAGTAAAATAGTCATAACTATTTACTCTAAGGACAAATTAATTAATGGTTGGATGCATTGGAAAGAAGAATTAAAATTTTTTCATTTGGCGAGTATTTTTCCCCATCACTACTTATATTTTAGGAGACATGTTTGTTTGAAGTTGACTCTAATTTAAACTTAGCTCAAAACTAAATCGGTAGGAATATTTTCAACTTAACTTTTTGTTAGAAGTGTTTAAGACCTTATTACATGCCCAATACACTACCATAATAAATAATTAGTCTTATAACTTAACATGAATGAGGTTATTAATCCTTTACCAAAAATATTTTTGATAATAATGAAATGGGTCATTTAGTTGAGGGAATCAAGGATTATGTGTTTGTAGTTATTTGATTCCTTGAGTGAACTGAGTTTAAGTGTTGACTTGTTACTTCGGGTTCCTTGACTAAATGGGTTTCATGTTCTTATTTTCTAAAGGTGGTCTCTTTATGTAAATCAGATTGCATCATAATTGTCATTGTTGATATACTTATGGATCCTTGAGTGGTCCATACTAATTGTAATTTATGGAATAAATCCAAATTAACTATTCATTTTCATAATTGAGGAAGGTTGATAAATAGCTAGAGTTTTGGTTTTTTGCTTGGATCCTTGTTGGTAGTCATGGAGTTGACTAGACTTGTTATCCATGTTGACTTGTATTGACTAATTTTCATAATGTCGTTGATTATGCATAAATGTTATGAACTTCTTGTAAGGTTACATGGTAGGTGTTCATGGTTGTCTTGACATACTAAGTTATTGTTATATTTTCATTTTTTTCATTTTGGATTGGCCGATAACCCTATAGTACATTGTTGTTTTCTTGTGTACTACTACTATATATCATATTCTTTCTATTGAGTGCAGAGAAAATTCCAACGACTATTACGAATCCCCAACTGCGATTCAGACAGTGTTCAAACTCAAGGGTAAGCTATATTTATTGGGTTTCCATGAATTTTTCCTTCAGTTTTTGGTCTATTATTTTGGACTTAGACAATATCAATTGTTGTGTTAAGCCTATTTGGTTATATGGGATTGTAAGATTTTTCGCATTGCTATTTAGTCTTAGTATCAAATTAATAGTTTTATAAAAGGAAATGCTTTAATTGCATAATTTATGGCTTTTAAGAAAACAATTTAATTACCTAGTTTTTGGCTATGTGTTGGATTGATTAATTGAGAATGTTGATTTTACCACCAGGAAATTAGTGTGGGTGCCACTCATGATGGATCTGGGTCATGAAAATGTTGGTATCATAGATCCAACTTCGTTGATCTCATTGTACCACTTTGGATCAAGTAGAGTCTTGCGAAATGGTATGAAGACGTTTGTACTTTTCTTCAAGAGGCTATAGGATCTTAGGAAAATATTATTTCCTTATTCTTTTATGATATGTATTAATTCCTATTGGTATCTGACCCTTTTCCTTTTATTATATGTAGATGGTTATCATTAGACCCAATGAAGTCAGATCCGCGACCTCTGCACTAGTAGCTCAAGCTATAAAAGTGGTTATCTAGGATAAGGATGCAAAAGAGGTAGGGAAAGGGGAAGGTGGATAGAATTACTAGTTAGGGGTGGAGCTCGGGCAACAACTGATCTTCCTTGTCAAAGATTAGTGAATCCCTGCAACCCAGGATCATTATGACAAAAGAGAAGACATTATTGTGGGTATCGTTGAGCATGCGGAGGTGGCACCGATTGTAGGTACAGTTCTTCCCCTTATGGTTTTGGAGATGATTCTGTAGTTACTTTTTTTTTGAGTAAATTGACCGGTACTGGAGAAACTTATGTGATGCCTGCTTATCAGTTCCCAGGTGTTCAACCGACTACTATAGTTGCTCTGAAAATGAGGGGAAGCTTTGGGGATTGAGATCTTTCCCCGTCTGGTGTTAGGTTCTATCATTATAGGGATCGGGCATGATATTCTGACCAAGTTTCTAAAGATAAAACCTCCTATTTTTTTATCTCTGAGATAGAGGATGCATTTGAGTTCTGTAACGTCCCGAAATCTCATCCCGAGACATCACACAGTACTTAAGGCTACAAGTAGCCCTAAGCTAACCCTTTGAGCCTGCTACTACTCCCAACACTTACTTTAGGACAATTATAGCAAAACAAGCGTACTGTCTTAGCGTATCTCAATTGAAATAACAAAAGAATAAAGTCCGAATATTAACCTACTAAAAAGTCTAAAACATCACTGATATTCTCATCTGACAAAGTCTCTACTACTCAAACTAGAGAGTCATTGGGACAGACCCCCAACTGACTAAAACTGATCTAAAAGTAATGCTCAAAACACTATGAAAGAGGAAAAACTACAGATATAGGTCCTCAAACCATGAGGACTTACCAAAGATAAAGACGTAGATGAGATGTTCAAAGATCACTGTACCTGCTAAGACTGAGCACCAGAACCTACATTATGAGACAATGTAGCACACAGACGTAAATGTGGATCAGTACTTTGAGGATGTACTGAGTATATGGGGTGTATGCAATACTTAAACAACAATATCCTTGATCTTTATAAAATCATGCATGCTTACATAACTGACTCACATAGCTTGAATAATCTCAAAAGAATGTATATGTCGTAAATTATGAATAATGGAACGCATAGTATGAATCTGGTGAGTCAAGATACTATTTCTGAAATCTATAGTTCTATTCCCTTTTCAAAACATATAGACAATGTGGTAAAGTGATCGCCTCTGCATCTGAGAGCTAAAACTGTAATTTTAAAGTGAAATCTAAAGTAACACATTAATTAAATAAGTTTGTGAGTCTTTTACACTGAGTATCTAAAAATCTTTATTGATCAGGATATCTTTCAAAGCCTTAGGGAAAATAACTCATGTCAAGGAACATACTTTACTTTAGAAACTGGTTATTTACTCTTACTAATAAGGAAAACTAGTTTCTTCAAGGGAAAATTTATACTTTAAGAAGCTACTCTGAAAATCTTACTATTAGGGAGGTTCTCTTAAATGACAAACATCATGCGAGTTACATGGAGTCCATTGTTTTGTCCTCCTAAGAAAGAAACCTCACGTTGGGGAGTTGTGTCATACTCTTTTCAGGGTGTATAACCTCAACTTAGTGATCACTATCTCGGCCTCGGGCCCATAAATCTCAATTCTACGGTGGCACGTAGTTCTGGGGTATGAAACCATAGTAACTTACCCAAATCGGTGATAAATACTACTCCCTTTAGTTAGCTACGCTCATCTCAAGAAAATCCCCTTTAAATTAATCTCATGGTTCATAAAGAACCCACTTATAAAATCTGTAATCTAATTTAGTAAAGTGGATTTCAAAGCTAGTATGACCATCAAGGTCAAAACTTTCTCAATAATCTCAAAATACTCAAATCATGGGTACTTATAGCACAAAAGTTCATAAAAATTGAAATCTCAAGTAGGTATTAATGACCCATAATTCAATATTAAGGTAAGGCGTATTAAAATGCATACTAGATATCATAAAGATTCATAAATTCAATAGAAATCTGGAAATTTTCAGCAATATGCATTGTAATCTCAATATACTCATATACTTCAATTTCTAAAACATTGAAACCATCATAACCTCAAGAAATAATAACATAGGGTATAAACTCATACTTTAATTTCATAAGAAAATGTGTAAAACCATAAATCCTTGTAATTAAAACAACTTTTTGGGCACAAGGACGAAAGGAGTGTCCTTGTTCAAACCCCACATACCTTGAATTAGAAGCTTTGGATGAACTCTAGATTTTGGGAATCTATTCATACTCTTGTATGAGGGTTCTTAAAGCCTTTGACTTGGGAACCTTGAATCTTAACTCAATTTAGAAAATCTATGGTGAACTCTTGAGATTCTTGGAAGAGGATTTGGATGCTTAGGGTTTTTGGTTGAGGGAAATCTTGAGAAAAATATCATATGATGCTTGTAGTGACCTTAATACTGATGTTTGTATGGTTTAAGAGGCTTGGAAAAAGTTCAAAGTGCCCTTTTTAACTTCTATACGAATCTGGAAAAATTAAACTGGAAACCCAACTTTATGGACCACCGAGACGGACCACTATCGCGGTGCCTCACTAGAAATTGACAAATGGGAATCTGGGAGTCACTTCAATGCGGAGCTATCATGTTGACCCACTGGTTGGGACCTGGAACTTCAGCGCGACGAGTCACAATCGCGCTAGGCCACTGGAAATTGACTATTAGGAAATTGGGGTCCTCCATGACATGCCACTATTGCGTTGTTCCATTGGAATTTGATAATTGTTAAATAGAACCTCTCTGTGATGCGTCAAATACTAAAATGACGGTGTTTTACGACTAGAACTTAAGTTAACCATATCTTCTTGCCCGATTATCGGATTTGGGCGGATCTTATATCATTGGAAAGCTAATTAAATTTGCCACATGATAAAAAGTCAAAATTAGGGAAACTCTATATGGTTTAAATGTTACTCACTTAGGAAGTCATTCTTAACCTTCTAGAGATGAAATTAGGCTTAAGTAAAAGTTCAGGGTACTACAATTTCATTGTAGATTGTTACAATAGGCTGCACAAAATAGGTACTATTGTGCAACACAGTGTGAATTTTGTTACATTCTAGCTACAAGGTGATGCCAAAAAGTGGTAGAGGGACTAACTAGAGTATTGATCAAAGTTTTTCCTCCATTGACATGGGCTCAATTTCATACTCTATTTTTGGAGAAGTATGTACCCCGTACTCTCTGTGACCACTAAAAGGATGTGTTTATAGCCCTTAAGCCGGGTAATATGTCTATTGCAACTTATGAGGCTTTTTTCGTGCTTTGTATTATTATGAAACTCCCTACTTGGTGCAGAAAAGAAGAGGATTTGGTTATTTTTGAAGGTCCTGAACACTAACTTGCATGTTTTTTATTTTCACATGACTTTTGCCGAGGGCGTTGATTTTGTGAAGAAGGTAGAAGGGGTAAAGAAAGTTGTTTAAGCTATGTTTATTGAAAAGAAGTTTTGAAATACGGGTAACTTTGACGATTCTTACTCTAGGGGTCCTATCTAATGGACTTATTTAGCTCTCTCCATTTAGTCAGCTCTGCCAGCTTCTATAGCTAGTCAGTTAGGGACTATTCAACAGACATCAGTGTTTAAAGGCAAAGGGATTTCTTATTTATAGGACAACATGCCTTTTCTTAAGAAAGGTTGTTACACTTATGGTGATATGGGGTACTTCAAGAGAGAGTGTCCTGAAAGATAGGTTCAGTTACAAGGCTAAAAGTACGCTAAGGTTATGGTTCCTAATGGTAGAGGTGGTGAAGGTAATGGTAATGGAAAGGGTAGTCCACAGGGTCGGTGGAGTAATAATAAGAGAGTTTGTAGAGGAAATTGAGGTAATAGTAATGCAAGGTAAGGGTGGAGTGCAACTGAACTTAGGCGTATTTGTACACCTAAATGTCATTATCAACCCACGTTTAGCTTAGTTTTAAGGATAATATGGTGTTATAAATGAAGTATACACTGTTCTTTCCATATTTTTGTGCTAAGTTACATGTTTTAGAGTTTTTATGATACATTTGAAACAATTCAAGAATTTAAATGATCAAATGGAATTTAGATGAGAAAACTAGTTCGGCTAGCCTACGTTATGCTTGTTCTACTGTACTTTAATGAGTTTTATTTTATTTTATGGCATAATGTTTGTTATAAGTTTTTTTAGGATACTATTTTAGGAGTATGAAAGCTAAATAAAGCCTATGTATAGGACACAAGGACTGGGGAAACAAGGAACAAGAAAACAAGAAGCATAAAATAAGGATTCGACGAAAATCTCACATTATGGAACGTCCATGCTTCACACCCCCTAGGCCGTGCTATAGTCAATGACTCGCACCCCCTAAGAAAATCTATATACCATTCCTAACACCCCTTAGGGTTTGGTTCTACTTCTTTGGCCCTGCGATAGACATGTGATGCACATCCTTGGCCATGCTATAGGACATGTGATGCAACCCCCCTCCAAAATGACTAAAACTTGGTCTTTTACTTTGTTTAACTTGAGGTCAAAGTGGTCAATACTTATATTTCATATGGAGAATTTTATGGATGACCTAATGGGCTATATAAGGAGTACTTAACCACAATTACAAGACATCTTTGAAACAACATAGGTTTGTGAGAGGAGAAGGCAACAGTACATTAGGGTTTTTTCTTACTTTAACTTTTAGTTTGCTTGTACTTTTACTTATGAATTCATTAATGGTTATCGATTGTATGACTATAAGTGGAAAAAGAACCTTTTTTTATAGTCGAGGCTACAAATATGATTACTTATCATTCATTCAAGTTGGTTAATGTTAAATATCATATTTGGTTGCCCTTGGAGTTATGATCACATGAAGAATGATGTCCCTAATCATATAGGGAATCATACAAGAGATAACATGGGATTATTATGCTATGAAGATGTTATGGATAAACCTTTTTGACTAAATATAGTAGGGGAAATTTCACCATCAAAAGTGCTCGGGTATTATTAAGGTTTAGATTTGAGATGAATGAAGATTTAAAGTCAACCTAGATGAAAGGATTTCCTTTCAAATTTTCTTGTTTGACTTGGAGAATATGGCATTCTGTCACTCCAGTTTCTACAATTTTGCATAACTTGAGTTCATATATTAATGAATGATGTGGCTACTATAGAAATCCAGTAAGAGAAACCATCCAACATCTATTTCTTAAAGGGGAATAGCTGAAAAAGTATGGAATCACTGCTGTAGAAAACTAGAATTATAGATAAAAGGCTCAATCTAAAGCAGAGTTTGAGGTTATGGAGAAATCAGGAAGGAAATTGCAAAATAAATACTATGTTCAAGGTGGTTCCAATGGTTATGTTTTGTTTTTTTATGGAAAATAAGCAACACCTTGCTACATGGTGGTTCTTATCATAAAAAGAAAATAATATTGGAGATTAATGATACTATTATCAAGTTCATCATGACCAGGCTACACATAGACATATCAGAAAGAGAGTGGGCTAATATTGTTCTACAGAAGTACAAATTCTCTTATTCTTTTAAAATGGTTAGATGGACACCACCTAAAACTAGTTGGGTAAAAGTTGATATATGATGCTTCAAAAGGAAATCCTGTTCCTAGCTCTAGTGGCTTCTGCATTAGAAATTATGTTGGTGATCTGGTGGTGGCAAAAGGATACAGAATCGAAGATGCCAATAGCTCAGTGCCTACAATTTTGGAAATAAAAGACTACTTACAATATTATAAAGATAATCATATAGGTCAAAATATTTCAGAGACAGATTCTTGGACCATGGTCTAAATTCTAAAGAATGAATGAGAAGTCCCATGGAGTGTATAATGATTGTTAAATCCATTTGAATTCTGATGGATACATCAAAAGAAAGAGTGGTACACTGTAAGACCCCAACAAAAATCCTAAGCTTAACTCAGTCTCTTAAAGCTTGTTAAGGGATCCAAGACTTAGAAACATTCTAGCTAAGTATTCAGACTTAGTATTATTTTGTACTTCGTAAGTTGGAACCTCTATTTCACGACTCTTATGACCTTAAAGTATCGATCTTTAAATTGATTCATGATCAGGAATGTCAGTAGGTGTTCCCGGACAAGTTTCAGATTTTTTAGACCTCGTTTAGACCATGTTCAAGAGACCAAAAAGTGAGTCGATGCAATCTCGATGCATTGCGTAGTCCATCGCATCGACAGATAACTTTTCCCTCAGCTCAGTAAAAATTCTAGTGAACTGAAGCAGACTCAACATGGCGTGTTGGTCATCGCATTGATGCCAAAGACGCGACACATCGGTCTATGCATCGACAGTCTAATTTTCAGTCATTAAAAAGCCACATCCTTAGGGGTATTTGAGTTTTTTTACCACAACTATTTAGCCCTAAAACACAAGATTCAGCCCTCATTAAGCAAAATACACTCTCTTTCTCTTAAATTGCTCAAGAACAATAACCCTAAGTGATTTAATTTCAAAGCCAAGGCTCAAGATTTCATCATTGTTCTTCAAGAATTTAGAAATCAAGGTATGTGAAGTGTTCATCCAAGGGTTTCTTCCACCCTTAGAGTCCAAGAAACTCTTTTAAACTTCAAGTAGATTGATTTCATGATTTCCATGATTTGGAATTAAAGTGTATTCATGAGTATTATTTAATTGGGTTTTCTATATCATGATTTATTACAAGATTCATGTAGAATTAATTGATATGTGTGATTTATCATGTGAATTCATGTTGAAACTCATGTAATTGTGAATTTGGAATTGAATCATGATGCTCACATATTGTTTAGTATTATATGTATATACTATGCCATCTAAGTGTTTGGTGAACTGCTCATGTGAATATAATAATAAGATTATATCATCTTAGTATATATTCTAGTTCATTCCATGCAAGTGTTTGATAAAATGCCTCTATAGATGCATTATGAACAAGTGTGCATTTGTATGCTATACAAGGTCATGTGATGCTTTACTTTTCATGCTATTGAGTCCTGGGGGTATTTAATACCCGACAATTTAGCTATTTACCTAGAGCCAGTATCAGTTACAGAATAGTCTCAGTCACGTCACGATCAGTAGTACTCTCAGTCAGTTGCAGGACTCATGAAAAACTCAGTAGACTCAGTATTAGTCCCATCTAGTTCAGTATTCAGTTCTGACCTCAGTAAACTCAGTCAACTAACAGAATTCAGTAGTATTCCATCAGTCAACGGAACTCAGTAAACTCAGTAACAGTTCAGTCAAGCCTAATATGAACTAGGAAATCAGTTTAGTGTCTATTCAGTTGAGAGTAGGACTCAACGCCGAGTTAACCCAGGGATGGGGGCATTCCTACCAACAGAGGGTTTGATCCTTAGTAGAAATCCCTGCATTACAGAATATACATAGATAACGTAGGTTGAGATATCTTCCTACCAGGTTAGGGTTGATACACCCACTCGAGTTTTCCAGCTAGCGAGGGTTGATGAAAGAGCTTCCTATCATACAGGGTTAACTCACAGCTTGTATCTACCCATGGCATGGTATTGACACCCTTCCAATTAGGGTTACAGGTTGAACCCCAATCTATTTAGAAAAGGGCTTGTCAGTTAGATAATTACCTCCCATAGTCTCAGTTTCAGATTTAGTTTCAGTATAGAGCTCAGTTCAGTTCTACAGATTTAAGACTGTCAGACATAGTCACTCAGCTCAGTATGGAGTTCAGCATAGTTCCACAGAATCAAGACTGTCAGATACAGTCTCCTATCTATCAGTAATAGACTACCAGTTAATCAGTATTCAAACTCAGTATTCAGTGTTATCATGATCTCAGTATACATAATCATGCATGTACTCTCATTCATTTATATTCATGTCATTCAGTCACTATTGTTCATGCATATGAACCCATGCATTTTAGCCTACCTAACTTAGCATACAAGTACATTTAAAGTACTGATGCGTACTTTTCTCTTGTGCTATGATGTCTTATATTTTAGGTTCAGACGTACGGGCTCACGAGAACCCTTAGAAGTTTAGATCCTCAGTAGTTAAAGTTAGTGGTGAGTCCTCATAGTTTGAGGAAATGATTATTTTCATCAGTATTTTGGTTTATCAGTACAGTTTTTAGTAGTTGGAGTTAGTTGGGGGCTTGTCCCATCAACTCCATGATTTAGATAGTATAGGCTTTTCAGACTAGAGTATTTTTAGGAAGATGTTTCAGTTTTGATATTGTTATACCATATTCACTTTTATTTTAGTATTGAACCTTATGGTAAGTTTCCGCTTAATTTGCGCATAAATAGGGTATTACTATTCAGTCATTGCCGAAGGTACCAGTCATGGGTTAGCTTGTTATCCTTCAGGATTATGAGCACCGTGTAGCGTCTGAGGTACTGACTCGAGGCGTTATAAACTTTGTATCAGAGCATAAGGTTCAACAGAGTCCTAGGAAGTCTGAAAGCACCATCTAGTAGAGTCTTGTGCATGGGTGTGTAGCGCGCCACACTTATGGACAAGAGGATATTAAGTGTTTTAGGAAAAGATTCCATTCTGTCAGTACTCATATCGTGTGAGTGATCATGAGCTCCAGTTAAAATCTCTTTCTAATCCAAGTTTCTCTTCCATTTACAGAACATGCCTCCAAAAAGGTCTAAGGGAAGAGGAATGAGAGACCACCCAGAACCCATCCCGTCCAGCCAGATCCTCTGGATGAACATGTCTCCCACGCTAAGTTCAGAGCAGCTTTCACCATCCTAGCTCATTCCGTGGTAGCCTAGAATAAATGTCTAACTACTGTTTCGGCCAACCCAGTGGCTAATACTGCTGCCTCCAGGATTTGGGATTTCACCCGAATGAACCCGCTATCTTTTTCTTCATCTAAGTCAGATGAGGACCCTCAGGAATTTCTTGATCAAGTGCATAAAGTTACAAATATTATGGGGGTAACTTCTATTGAGAGAGATGAGTTAGCCACATATCAGCTACAGGATGTGGCACACTCATGGTTTAAATAATGGAAAGCAAAAAATGGTGTAGATGCAGGGCCCATAGAATGAGAGGAGTTTGCTGTTGCTTTTCTGGATAGGTTCTTCCCACTAGAGATGAGAGAAGAGAAGGTTTTGGAGTTTATAAATATGAAGTAGGGCAATATGATAGTACAATAGTATTCTCTCAAGTTCACTCAGTTAGCCAGATATACCCCCCATGTAGTAGTAGATAACAGATATAAGATGAGTAAGTTTGTGTCTGAGGTGTCTAGAAGTGTGGTCAAAGAGTGTAGGACAACAATGTTGATTAAGAAGATGGACATATCTAGGATCAAGAATAAAAAAAGAGAGGGAGAACAAGAGAGATAGAAGAGGTAGTTTCAACTTTGCTCAATCTAAGTCAGAGGGTGGGAATCATTCTTAATTCTGCTCAAAATCCTTAGTTCCAGGTCTGTCCTCATCCAGTGCTCCTTTTCCAAAATTAAGAGACGGAAACAGAGATAGGGTGTCAGTCCCTAAACCATAGGGTAGTGTTAGCAGTGCCCGAACCAATTCCCTTTGTTAGAAGTGTGCCAGAAACCACCAGGGTATCTACAGAGCTGGCAGTGATGTGTGTTTTGGATGTGGCAAGCCAGGCGATAGGGTCAGATAGTGTCCTCAGCTGGGTTCACAGAGTTAGCATAATCGTCCCCCTGCGCATTCCGGTCACCCAAATCAGAGGGTGCCTCTTCTAGTGCCACCAGTAGGCAACGCCCAAATAGACTCTATGCACTTCAGTCCTGAAAGGACCAGGAGATTTCTCCTGATATGGTCACTAGTACGTTACAAGTTTATTATTTGCATTTTTATGCTTTGCTAGATCTAGGAGCTTCTTTATCCTTTGTTACTCCTTCTATAGCTGTTGACTTGGAGTCAGTCCCGAAATCCTATCAGAGCCATTCTCAGTCTCTACCCTAGTGGGTAAATCTATCATAGCCTGACCAGTATACAGGAACTTCCTGGTTATGGTATCTCAGAAAGTCACTTCAGTAGACCTAATCAAATTAGAGATGACCGATTTTGATGTTATTCACATCATGGATTGGCTTCATTCCTTCTATGCCTTAGTCGAATACACAAATAAAATTGTCCAGTTTCAGTTTCCAAATGATCTCATCCTAGAGTGGAGGGGTAGTACTTCAGCACTAAGGGGTCAACTTATTTCTTACCTTCGGGTGAGAAAAATGATATCTAAGGGATGTGTCTACCATCTCATTCGAGTCCAAGAATCTAGTTTATATACTCCTACTCTTGAATCAGTTCTAGTAGCATGTGAATTCCCTAAGGTGTTTCCCGAAGATCTTCCCGGGGATCCTCCCGAAAGGGAAATTGACTTCGAAATTGACTTTCTTCCAGAGACTCAACCCATATCTATCCCGCCATACAGAATGGAACCAGCAAAACTCAGAGAATTAAAAGAACAGTTAAAGAATATCCTTGATAAGGGATTTATCAAACCCAGTGTATCCCCGTGGGGTGCCCCAGTTCTATTAGTGCATAAGAAAGATCATTCTCTCAAAATGTGTATAGACTACCGTCAGCTAAATAAAGTCATGATCAATAAAAAATATCCACTACCCAGAATCGATGACTTGTTTGACCGACTTCAGGGTACCAGTTACTTCTCTAAGATAAACCTCAGATCAGGCTATCATTAGCTCAGAGTCAGGGAATGTGACATCTTGAAAACAACCTTCAAAACTCAATATGGTCACTTCAATTTCTTGGTCATGTCATTTGTTCTTACCAATGCCCAAAATCTTTCATGGACTTGATAAACCATGTATTCAATCAGTACTTATACATATTCTTCATAGTATTCATAGATAACATTCCTGTCTACTCCCGCAGTAAGCATGATCATGCAAACCATCTCAGAATAGTATTACAGACTCTCAAAAACCAGCAACTGTTCACCAAATTTAGTAAGTATGAATTTTGGCTAAGGTTAGTTTCTTTCCTTGGAAATATCATTTCTGGTGATGGCATTAGTACTGATCCCCAAAAGACCGAAGTAGTGAGAAACCGATCTAGACCCATCTCTCCATCAGATATAAAGAGTTTCTTGGGCTTGGCCAGCTATTACCGATGGTTTGTTGAGGGATATTCATCTGTTGCATCCCCTATGTGCATATTGACTCAGAAGAAAGTCAAATTCCAGTGGTCAGATTCTTATGAGAAGAGTTTTCAGGAGTTGAAGACTTGACTCACTACAAACCATCGGTAAATTGTGATGGTTCAGGAATGTGGCTTTACCAGATAGTTCAGATGGGTTTGTGGTATATTGTGATGCCTCCAGAGTTGGTTTGGGGTGTGTTTTAATGTATATAGGTAAGGTCATAGCCTACGCCTCTAGACAACTTAAGCACCATGAAAAGAACTATCCTACTCATGATCTTAAGTTAGAAGCAATAGTGTTTGCCTTAAAGATTTGGAGGTACTATTTATATGGGGTGATCGTTGATGTGTTCACTGACCATAAGAACCTTCAGCATATGTTCTCTCAGAAAGAACTGAATCTCTACTGGAGAAGGTGGTTTGAGTTATTAAAAGATTATGACATGAGTGTGCTGTACCATACGGGTAAGGCCAATGTAACGGCTGATGCTCTTAGTAGGATGTCTATGGGTAGTGTTTTTCATGTGGAGATAGGTAAAAAGAAGTTAGCTCAGGAAGTTCATTAGCTTGCCCGACTAGGTATTCGCTTAGTCGATTCATTAGAAGGTAGTGTATGGGTGCAGAGTAGATCAAAATCATCCCTGGTTTCTGAGGTGAAGGAAAAGTAGGATAGGGATCACAGTCTAGCTAAGTTGAAGGAATCAGCAAGAGATCAGAAAGTAGAGGTTTTCTCCCAAGGGGGAAATGGTGTGTTGCACTGCCAGGGTCGTCTATGTGTGCCAGGTATAGATGAATTGAGGCAGCAAATTCTTGTAGAAGCGCATGATGTGAACTACTCTATTCATCCAAGGGCCACTAAGATGTACTATGATTTGTGGGAGATCTATTGGTGGGGTGGGATAAAAAGAGATATTATAGAGTTTGTGGCTAAGTGCTCAGCATGTTAGCAGGTTAAGATTGAGCATCAGAACCCTAGTGGGTCCATGCAGGAGTTCAGTATTCCCTCTTGGAAATGGGATGAGGTGAAAACAGATTTTGTGATGGGTTTTCCTCGTACTCGTCGCCAGCATAATTTAATTTGGGTCATTATAGACAGGATGACCAAATCAACTTATTTCCTACCAGTCCATAGCTCTTATTCAGCTGAGGATTACACCAAACTCTATATCAGGGAGTTGTTCAGATTGCATGGTGTTTTATTATCCATTATTTTAGATAGAGGTACGCAGTTCACCTCTCATTTTTGGAAAGCATTCCAAAAGGGTCTTGGTACCCGAGTTCACCTCAGTACAACCTTTCATCCTCAGACAGATGGTCAAGCAGAAAGGATTATTTAGACTTTAGAAGATATGCTACAAGTTTGTACGATAGACTTTAAAGGTAGTTAGAATGACCACTTGCCTTTGATTGAATTCGTATATAACAACAACTGTTATTCCAACATTCAGATGGCTCCGTTTAAGGCACTTTATAGGAGGAGGTGTAGATATACCATTGGTCCTTTTGAAGTGGGTGAGGCCACAGTGGTAGGGCCTGACTTGGTATTTGATAGCTTAGAGAAAGTCCAGATGATCAGGGAAAGGCTTAAGGCAGCTCAGAGCCGATAAAAATTGTATGCAAATATGCGCAGAAAGGATCTCAAGTTCGATATTGGTGATTATGTGTATTTGAAAATCTATCCTATGAAAGGATTAAAGAGGTTTGGCAAGAAAGGGAAGCTAATTCCCCGATATATTGGTCCTTACTGAATCCTTAGTCATTTTGGAAAGGTATCTTACGAGCTTGAGTTGCCTTCAGACTTAGCTTCAGTGCATCCAGTGTTCCATTCTCCTTGCTAAAGAAATGCATAGATGACCCAGTAGTTGTTATCCCTATAGGGAGTATAGACATTCAGAATAGCCTCTCTTATGAGGAGATTCCAATCGAAATCCTTGATTATCAGATTCACAGACTGAGGAACAAAGAATTCCCTCTAGTCAAAGTACTTTGGCAGAATCATTTTGTTGAGGAAGCTACTTGGGAAGTAGAAATAGACATGCGGACTCAGACATGCATGGTATCAATTTAGTTTCATGTTCAGATGTAGCTACCAACTTGGTATCAATTAATGTTGCATCCTCACTCATGCATTCATGAATCAGTTTAGTCATGTACACATGCATCAGATATGCATGTTCAGTAGATAAACTCAGCTTATCAGTAATTTCAATCATGAAATCATGCTTCAGTTGTGTATATCCAGTGTCAAAATACAGTCTATCAGTATTCTTAGTTTAATCAGTCTTATTCGAGGATGAATGTTCCCAAGGGGTATATATTGTAAGACCCCAACAAAAATTCTAAGTTTAACTCAGTCCCTTAAAGCTTGTTAAGGGATCCCACACTTAGAAAAATTCTAGCTAAGTATTCAGACTTAGTATTAGTTTGGCCTTCATAAGTTGGCAACTCTATTTCATGAATCGTATGGCCTTAAAGTAACAATCTTTAGATTAATTCATGATCAGGAATGTAAGAAGGTGTTTTCGAATAAGTTTCAGATTTTTCGAACCTCATTTAGACCATGTTCAAATGACCAAAATAGTGAGTCAACGCAATCTCTATGCGTTGTTTCGTCCATCGCATCGACAGATAATTTTTCCCTCAGCTCAGTGCAAATTCCAGAGAACCGATGCAGACTCAATGCGGTGCATTGATCATCGTATTGATGCCAATGATGCGGTGCATCGGTCTGCGCGTCGACAGTCTGGTTTTCATTCATTAAAAATCCGCATCCTTACGGGTATTTGGGATTTTTTTCCACCCCTATTCATCCCTAAAACACGAGATTCAGCCCTCATTAAGAAAAATACACTCACTTTCTCTCAAATTGCTCAAGAAAAAGAACCCTAGGTGATTTAATATCAAATCCAACGCTCAAGATTTCACTATTGTTCTTCAAGAATTTAGCAACCAAGGTATGTGAAGTGTTAATCCAAGGGTTCCTTCCACCCTTGGAGTCCATGAAACTCTTTTAAACTTCAAGTAGATTGATTTCATGATTTCCATGGTTTTGAATTAAAGTGTATTCATGAGTATTATTTAATTGGGTTTTCTATTTCATGATTTATTACAAGATTGATGCAAAATTAATTGATATGTGTGATTTAGCATGTAAATTTATGTTGAAACCCATGGAATTGTGAATGTGGAATTGAATCATGATGCTCACATGTTGTTTAGTATTATGTGTATATACTATGCCATCCAAGTGTTTGGTGAACTGCTTATGTGAATGTAATAATAAGATTATATCATCGTAGTATATATACTAGTTCATGCCATGCAAGTGTTTGATAAAATGCCTCTATAGATGCATTATGAACAAGTGTGTATTTGTATGCTATGCAAGGTCATGTGATGCTTTACTTTTCATGCTATCGAGTTCTGGGGGTATTTAATACCCGATAATTTAGCTATTTACCTAGATCCAGTGTCAGTTACAAAATAGTCTCAGTCATGTCATGATAAATAGTACTCTCAGTTAGTTACAGGACACAGGAAAACTCAGTAGACTCAGTATTAGTCCCTTCTAGTTCAGTATTCAGTTTAGACCTCAGTAAACTCAGTCAGCTAACAAAATTCAGTAGTATTTCGTCAGCCTATGGAACTCAGTAAAATCACTAACAGTCCAGTCAAGCCTAATATGAACTAGGAAATTAGTTCAGTGTTTATTCAGTTGGGAGCAGGACTCAGCACCGAGTTAATGCAGGGATGGGGGCATTCCTGCTAGCAGAGGGTTTGATCCTTAGTAGCAATGCTTGCATTACAGAACTATGTATCCAATGTAGGTTGAGATATTTTCCTTCAAATTTAGGGTTGATACATCTCACTCAAGTTTTCCTGCCAGCGAAGGTTGACGAAAGAGCTTCCTGTCAGAAAGGGTTAACTCATAGCTTGTGTCTACCCGTGGCACCCTTCCAACTGGGGTTATAGGTTGGAATCCAATCTATTTATAAAGGAGAATGTTAGTTAGATGATTACCTCCCACAGTCTAAGTTTCAGATTCAGTCTCAGTATAGAACTCAGTTCAGGTCTACAGATTCAGGACTGTCAGACACAGTCACTCAACTCGGTACGAAACTCAGCATAGTTACACAGAATCAAGACTGTCAGATACAATCACCTATCTATTAGTAATACAGTATTAGTTAATCAGTATTTATACTCAGTATTCAGTGTTATCATGATCTCAATTACAGTATACGTATTCATGCATATACTCTCATTCAGTTATATTCATGTCATTCAGTCAGTATTGTTCATGCATATGAACCCAGGCATTTCATCCTACCTCACTTAGTATACCAGTAGATTCAAAGTACTGATGTATACTTTTCTCTTGAATTATGATGTCTTATATCATAGGTTCAGATGCACTGGCTCCCGAGCACCCTTAGCAGTTCAGATATTCAGAAGTCAAAGTTAGTGGTGATTCTTCATAGTTCGAGGACATGATAATTTTCTTCAGTATTTAGGTTTATTAGTTCAATTTTCAGTAATTAGATTTAGTTGGGGTCTTGTCCCATCAACTCCATAATTCAGACAGTAAAGGCTTTTTAGACTAGAGTATTTTTAGGCAAATGTTTCAGTTTTGATATTGTTATACCGTATTCAATTTTATTTTAGTATTGAACCTTATGGTAAGTTTTCACCTAATTTCTGCATAATTACAGTATTACTATTCAGTTATTACAGCAGGTACCAGTCATGGGTTAGCTTATGGTCCTTCAGGATTATGAGCACCGTGTAGCGTTCGGGGTACAGACTCGGGGCTTTACATACACACTCTTAGGGAAGGTAACACTCTAGCTTATTATTTTGCTAACCTAGTGTTTGTTTTTCCAGGTGATTTTGAATTCAATGACTTTGAACAAGTTCCAATATAAGGAAACAATATTATCAGATTCGACAAGATAGGTATACCTAATATCAGAAGAATTACTCAGAAACCAGAATAACAATATCAAACACAACATACAAAGAAAGATTGGGCATGGAACAAATCGCTAAGAAACATCAAAATATAAGATCTATAGTAGAACAAAATTACAATCAAGACATTAGTTCTTACTTGGAATAAGATGAATGGCACAAATCCGAACCTTGGTGATCAGCTTTCGACAGTCTTTGATTAGACCTTAAAAAGAAATAAAGTAGTGAAAGTAGAGTTACATAATTTTTAGATAGGAATGAATTAGAACTACATGTACCTATTGTTGGGAGTGACTTCCATTGAATATAAAACCTACCTCCAGTGAGATCTTGGGATGTTATTGGGATGCTTATTCAAATAACAAGAACATCAGATCAAACTTGGGTATTCCAATGTGAAGATGAACTTATCCTATTACACAAAACATGAGTATTAGGTACCTATTAACTTACTGATTCACTCTGATTAGCTCAGGTGGTGGTATTAGCTTTAATGGAAGCTCAACCCACCGAGCTAAATGAATGAAGTAAAGAAAGGATCAATTACTTATCTGATTTGAGATGGACATGGGTATTTATTTTTGATGAACAAAAGATAAGATTTGCGGTTAGGATAGGAACATACTTAATATGCCCTATTTGACTCAAATACTAGATGAAATATAAATGTGCGTTGAATTAGTTTCCACATACCTGCTCAATGATATAGTTGTGAGGCTATTTTAAATTGATGGTTAGAGACTCGAAAGACCATAATCATGTTATAAACCTCGTGAATCAACAACCAAGATAGATAACTTAAGAAATGCAATGGCATAGCTATTGCATGATTTTTCCGGATGCCTTAACCTTGGAACTCTCTGTATTATTATTTGCAACACTTCTAATTTTTTTTATTGTTCATTGGTACTTTTAGCATAATGAAACTCAAACTCATACTGGTTACAAATCACACTGATTTAACTTTATTAGTAATACTTGAATTGGATTGTTTCTAAATGCCAAGTCTATGTTGGATCAATATTTGGCTCGCAAGAGCCATATTGTTACTTGCACGACCGCGTACACTTGCGTGTTCACTTGTACACAACATGTTCTTGAAGCCATTTGTTGGGACTTTAAGAATTAGCATTATTCTAATTTTAGTCTTATTATTTTATTTGATAAGTTCTCACAACTTGGTTCTAGCTACTAAATTGGAAGGTAAAGGTTTGAATCTTAAGCAAGCTAGCAAGGAAGAGGGAATTGGTTGAACCACATCCCGAACATGAGCGGCGATTGCACCGACTGAGGAAAGAAGCAAAACTTCTAAATCTAATCCTTCAATTCTGGTGCTTCAAACGGCTTAGATTCTTAGGATGCTACTGAAAGCCTTTTCTTAGGTCCTATAATAGAGAAGTGTAATACTTGAAAGCCTTTGGTATTTTGGTAGGGCGAGCATCCCTTAAACCAAAAAAATGGAGTCTCTGTCTTTATTCCCCTATTTTAATATATGCATTTCATTCTATATTTGTCCCAATTTAAAAAAATGAGAAAAAAAGGGTCTGGTAAATAGCATAGCTATTTCTTTCCGCAATCTCCTTTTAAAGGAAAGGCCTTCATATTCCTAATCTTGTAGGGTCAACGACTTTCTTTGCCTCAGCTTGGTGAATTGCATACCCATACAATGACATTCTTCATTTGTGGTAATCATACCATTCTCACATCTTTCGATGGAAGGAAACACAATCATAGAATTGAAGCTTGTTGCCACACCAATCGTCAAATTAAATGTTAAGCCTCTTTTTAAATATTTAATGGACTGGCCCAACCCGTCCAAGAGAACTTATATCATTGGGCAACTCATGGATGGAAACGATCCTTAAGGTCAAAGGCAATACCATCCCTACAATAATGCATGATGAAATACTAGCCATAGGATAGTGCATGAATTGACAATCCCACTCGTAACCAATGTAACCTCCAGTATCTAAAAAATAGACCCTGGAGGCAGATTTGATCTTAAATTGAACATGGTACAATTTTTGCACAAAAGTGGGCTGTTCATAGCCTTGTCTATCAGGATCCGCGGGTTCATCTTCAGAATTTCCTAGAGATTAGTGACATATTCATTCCTGCGGGAGTCTCCATAGATTATGTGAGGCTCACTTTTTTTCCAATTCTCACTCTTGAGAGATGCAAAGAAATGGTTGAAGGCAGAACCTTCAAATTCTAACAAAAATTGGGACTACTAGGGAAAGAAATTCCTTATTTGATTATTTCTATTTGGCAAAACTATAAGGCTGAGAAGCGAGATCTTAAGTTTCAAGCAGAAGATAGATAAAAATCTCTATCATGTATGGGAGAGATCCAAGTTTTTTCATAGAGGTTGCCTGCATCACCAAAAGAAAATTGAGCTATTAGCGTACACTTTTATTGAAAGTCTTAACCATAACACAAATTTTTCCTAGATTCAGCGATAGGTGGTTAGACTTTGGAGAAAACCTTTGATGAGTTGTATACATTCCTAACTATATCACACAAGGTAATCAAGTATGGCAGGGTTATTTCTCTGAAAGTATGGGGAAGAAGCATGTAGGTATGATCAAGGTAGATAGTATCATAATATTGGCTGCATAGTTGTCCTCATTTGAGAACCAAATAATGACTCATTCAACAAGTTGAGTTTGACTCAACCTTAGGCCCAGTTTAATGAAGTTTAACAGGCATAAACTTGGTATGATATTTGGGTTAATATTGGTCACTCTGCAGACTTATGTGGAGTAAATCTGAAATCAGTGAATTTTATAGGAAATGCACGTAATTGGTGTCACCAGTGTAAATAATTAATAATTTATTTTCAGGCTTACCTTTCATTTGTCCTTTAAATTCAATATTTGATATTGTAACATCCTGATCATAGTTCACTAATCCTAAAGGCTCAGTTTTGGGTTTATCATCTGGCCTCTGTTGGTTGATCATATATTCGTTGCTCTCCAATGTGTAGTCGTTACAAATTGGCTCGATAGTTTCCCCTTCCTTGACCAATTCATGTGTAACACCCCAACTTGGGATAAGGAGTCCCACATTGGCAAAATGTAGGAGAGATGCTGGGTATATAAGTAAACAAGCCTTACTCCCTAGTGATGCTTTTTAAAGCCGTGCAGGCTTGGGCCCAGAGCGGATAATATCACTATTGGGTTGGGAAGTTACAGGAGTCTGTCGGGCCTTGATGGATCGGGATGCCCATCACGGACAGAGCCCCGGCTCGGGTCGCGACATCACGTTCTTATCTCTAGTATTCTGATTTATCTACACCCCAGAATCCTAATTTTCCATCTGGTGTTGTGATTTATCTCCATCGCAGAATCCTAATTTTCCATCATGCTTTGGATTATTTGTCCATTATTCAGAATATCCCATGAGTTGTTAGCATATTTTAGAGTCTGTACTGGTTTCTTGCAATGTGAACAAATCACATTATTTTTCCTTTCTTTATCCTTGCTCTCGATAAGAATATTTTCCTTGTACTGTGAAGGCCATGATTTTACTCGGGTCATCATTCCTACACGTGATTCCTTTTGCCAATTTCTTTTGCAGTAGTTTTGAATAGACTTTATTCAAGGATGATAATATGTCATGCATCAGTAGATTAGACCTCACCACCATGTTTGTAACTTCAGCCAATTCCATTACAAAAAGATGTACCTTTTCCTACTCTCTTGGTCTCCAGTGTTTCTCCGAGATCGCAAGTGCATTTTTCACAGGTAGATACTGGGATCTGCGCTTAATTAACCAATTCCTCCCATAACTTTGTTAGTTTACCATAATAATCAAATATTTCCATACCATTTTTCTTACATCCAATCAGTTCAACCTTCGATTGTTGTAATCATGGGCATTCACAATTGCAAAATGATCATGGATACCAATTCATAATTCTTCTTCTTCCTAGCTCTCTATGCTGTATAGTTAAACGAAGCGTAAGTTTGGTGGTGTTGCGCATACATAACACCAATAATGAGTTTATTGTCCACCGGTCATGCATATCCGTCGACTCCTCACTTGGCTTTTTGATTGTTCCATTAATAAAGGGAAACTTCTTCCTTTCTCTTAAGGTCGTCAGTATGGATCTAGCTCTTTCCTCATAACTTTCTGTCATTCAATGGGACTCGTGTAATCATAACTCTCATATTGCCATTTTTCGTGGGATCATATGGTGTGATTGTCTTCCATTAATTCTTGTCTTCTTCAGCAATAATCCTCTTTCATTATCTACAATTGTTCAATTACCATCTCCTTACATTGTCTCTTTTAAGGTTTTTCATTTTTCCCATTTCGTGGCTCTAATACAATTTACAATAAAGATGTGAAAATAAAGAACAAGAAACAACCTTTTGGGAGAAATTTCTCTTCCTTTATAGTTATTAATTTTTGTTATATCGCATCCTTATATATACTTCATTGCCACGATAGAGCTTCTAATTTTTCTATCCGTATAGAACTATATAATTTTTATCCCTAATTAGTTTACTATTAAATAATTACTATAAATATTGTTTACCATATTAACTTCACTAAGCATTATTATTTTTCTGTTTTTTATTATCTTTATCCCATATTCAAAGTCCCACGTAATGACTAAAATGAACAATTATGATATTTTAATTAAATTATATTTTGATTTAATTAACTATCGTGGTCCATAGCACTAGTTACTATAAAATTTAGGAATAAATTGAGACACCTTTCTTTAGATTTCACATTGTACTCTAAATTCACTTTATCCCTCTTATTATTATTTTTTTAGAAATGCTTTTAATTTATTTACATTAATATTAAATTTTTACAAATTAACTAATTCTCCCTTTCTATCATTAAACTATTTTAATTAAATATATTCATTGATATTTTATTGAATAAATTCTTGACAATTAAAAAGTAATTTCGTCCCCCTTGTCTTTGTCAGGTCATTAATGTATGACAAGTCATTCACTTGGCCAAATCAGTTAAGAACATGAAACAAATGTGTAAAAAAGAAACATAAATACAGAACATAGGAACCCTTAAGAAAAAGGGACTGTATGTTAATGGAAAGGAAGTACAGAAAGACATAATTATACTAAGAGTGTGTTTGGCATGGAGGAAAGCATTTTTTGTTAACTTTTTATATTTCATTAGTCAAAATATTTTGAAAACTATTTTCTTTAAAAAAATAAGTTCTTTAAAAAATGAAAAAAATAAATTCCCAAATGAAATAGGAAAAACAATTTCCTTGATCGAAGTTTATTGTCATTCCCACCACCCAATACTTCTAACCCCACCAACCCTGTATCCTCACTCCTCCCCCCATTTCGCTCCATAATAATTTGCTAGATTAAACATACATACTCTTGTGATAATGATTTTTCTTACTTATAAAATAGTAAGAAATAAATAAGAAATCTACTTATTTTTTAAAATAATATTTGTTTAGATATACTTTTCATAAAAATATTTTTCTTTGTACCAAACACATTCTAAGAAAGCCGGTATGTAGATAACTCTTCATCAATATTCTCTTCCATCCTGATTATTATGAATTTCTTTCTTGTATTTTATAGTTAGACATAAAACCATATCCATATATTGAATAACTCTCATTTTTTATGTCCAGTACTTTGTGTTATTTAGGAAGACCTAACGAGAAATCACTGAAATTATTCTTAAATTTATATTGTACTAGTGGTGATTTTAGAAAACAATCAAGTAAAATTCAAACACTACGGAGAAATCATATATTTCGTAACTCACATTTTATTAACTCTTACAAGTGATACATAGATAACATGTAAATAATTGTCGAAATTGTAAAATAATGCAAATTCTTATTGATTTTTTCCATTTCTCCTTATTCTTTTGCTTTGAAACTTAACTTCATGCTGTAGAGGGGCTAGCATGGTGCTTTGTATCTAGTCCCGTAGGGTCTTCTCTAAGGAATGATCTAAAATTTCTTGAAGTCTTCAACTCTATCAAAGGTTGAAAGTCTCTTTAATTTCTTCGGTTGGTTAGGGAGGCTAGCATGGTGCTTTGGGTTTGGTCTCGTTGGAGCTTCTCTGAGGGCTGATCTAAAATCTCTTAAAGTTTTCATCTGTGCAAAAGATTGTAAAACCTCTTTAATTTTCTTCGGTTTGTTAGGGGGCTAGTATGGTGGATTGGGGATGGTCCTATAGGCTCTTCTCTCAAGGATGTTCTAAAATCTCTTGAAGTTTTTAACTCTGTTATAGGCCAAAAAATCGCATTAATTCTTATCGATTTGGTTGAAGGATTCTCAACCAAGTGGCTTTAATTGTTACTGATGTAATAAAGAGTAGAAAAAAGGCAAAAAATTTAAAAAGGGGAAACCGATTCATGTTGAAATTGAAATCAATGCGGCTTTGCTTAATGTGTTAGTCTTTTTCTATAATGATTCAGTCATTATATAGTGTTGATTTTAAATACTAACCAAAATTCGTTACAACATATAGGAACTTAGCTAATGGCAAAAGATTTGATTTTATCTTATAATAACATATATACCAAATAAGTATACTAAATGGGAACATTTTGGTGAAATCATTCAAATTGTCCAATTTACCTATTTTGTAAACGATGCACAGATACTAGTGTTGTCCCAGAACAGAAAAAGGGTTAAGATTTTTTTTCAAATTGAGAGCTAGAATTTTCTGGCTAGGCTAGTTTTGGATGACATGTAAGTGAGGTATGCTCTAGGAATATTTGGTAATGGATTGGGTATATGTAATAAAGTTTAGTATGTTTTTATATTACTAAGATGATAAGAATCTATAGAATTTTTTGAAAGTGAATTCGAATAAGTAGAACTCTCGATATTAAACTTGACGTAAAGGGATTAGTTTTACATGCCATGGTTTGAGGATGAATTGTGAAAAAGGTAAAGCAGAGAGCAATTTCGAGTGTCTACCTCGCAACACCCGCTATAGCGAGTGGAAGCTGCTATGATGAACCTCTAGAGCAAAGCAATTCTGAATATAACGGGAGTCTAACTTAGTCAATCCAGCCATAGCGGGCGTGTTCTGCTATAATGACGTAGCTATAGCCAGATAGGGCCTCCGTAGCAGGATATACATAAATTTATATGGAAATTTCCTCAAAATAGTTTATTATTTTCTAAACTCATTTTCGGAAAGTTTAGGCAATTTTGGGTGATTTTCCACCAATTTTGTTAGTAAAGGTAAGTTAATCAATTTCATTAACTAGTTTTTCAAATCTCTAACCTTAAATCACTAGTTTATGAGTTTTGGGGAGGGTTTAGCTTTACCTAGCTAATTTTTCATGTGTAATAGGGGATGTTGGGCGTAAAACCTTTGATATTTAGTTAATTGGCAATAATTTATTACTCTTGTATGTCTATAATTCACTTATGATAGTCCAAGGCAATACCATTCCTACAGTTATGCATGATGAACAACCATCCCATATGATAGTGCATGAAATGGAAATCCCACTCACAACTAACGTGACCTCCTATATCTAAAAATCTGACACCAGAGGCAGATTTGACATTAAATAGAATATGGTGCAATTGTTGCACACAAATGGCCAATTCACATCTTGCCCCATGAGGATCCACAGGTTCATCTTTAAAATTTTCTGGAGATCAGTGATACATTTATTGCCCTGGGAGTCTCTATAGGTTATGTGAAGCTCAATTTTTTCCATTCTCACTCTTGGAAGAAATAAAGAATGGTTGAAGAAAGAACCTCAAAATTCCATAAAAACATGGGACGACCCAAACAAAGAATTTCCTCGTGTGATTCTTTCTATCTGGAAAAACTACAAGGCTGAGGATCATGATCTTCAGTTTTAAGAAAAAGATAGATGAAAATCTCTATCATGAATGGAATAGATTCAAGTCTCTTATTAGAGATTGTCCGTATTACCAATAGACAAATGAGGTATTAGCTCAAAGTTTAATCAAAAGTCTTTTCCATAACACAAATTTTATAAATTCAGCGACAACTAGCCAGACTTTAAATAAAAACTATGATGAGTTACATACTTTCCTCAATCGTATCACACAAGGTAATCTAGTATGATGGGGTAATGTATCAAGAAGTATGGTGAAGAAGAATATAGGTATGATCGAGGTAGATAGTATCATAATATTGGTTGTACAGTTGGCCTCTTTTCAGAACCAGTTAGTGACTCAGTTCAATAAGTTGATACGACTCAACATCAGGCCCGGGTTAATACAGTTCAGTAGGAACAAACTTGGTGTGAAATTTATAGTAGTATTAGTCATTCTGCAGACTTATGTAGTGCAAATCAGAAATCGATGAATTTTGTGGGGAATGCCCAAAAGGGGAATCAGAATGGTAATGCCTATAATTGTAACTGGCAGAGTCAACCTATCTACTCTTGGGGAAATAAACACGTTCAACCTCAGTAGTTTCATTAGTATCAAGGTATTCAAAACAACGCTCATGCTATTAATATAGAAAAAAACTTTTAAAAATTATTCTGGCCAATCAAGAAAAAATGGTTGTAGAGATAAAATATCAGTAATTGGCTCAAAAGAATTTAGAGATGCAAATGGGTAAGCTAGCTCAGTCACAAAACACAAGACCTTAAGGGGGTTTGTGTAATGCCCTGTAGCATTCTTGACTTAATACCTCACTTGGTAGCATGCTTAAAGAGCTAACTATCTTAAAATTTTTGAAGTATCAAAAGGAATTAGCCATATTTTAAGCTCCTAAAATTTTATGATTTCTAAATCGATCTTCCCAACCTCGAGATGTGGATTTTTAAGTTGATTCACGTTCAAGGGTGTAAAGGGGGTGTCTCAAGGGATTTTTTGGATTTTTTGGACGATGTTTGAAGCGTGTTTGGATTTCAAAATAGAATGTTAATGTGATATGGTCGATTCGCATCAGGTACTGCATTGGCAGGACCGACGGACCGACGTGGCACATAGGGTAGCTCGTCAGGTGTCCACTTTGCATTAATAAATTCCAGTTTTGGGAGGGTAATTCAGTCTTTTCCTCATGATATCTCATCTATAACACGAAATTAAAATGTCTTTAGGGAATTTTATGGCCAAATCCACTCAAATTTATCAATAAACAAATCATAACTCCCCTCCCAAAAACCAAGAATTAACCTCTTAAGTTCAAGAATTTCCAAGTGACACGTCAAGAGTTGGGTTCCATTCTCTAAGTAATCTAAGGTATATGGAGTTTTCCTAAAATACATGGACATGGTGAAATTATTTTAATCATTTATAGATGTTGCGAAATCATGAGCTTACAAAGGGGTTTGAATTTACATTTACAATTATGCATTATAAGACCTTTTTGATAATAATGTTTTGGTCTTAAGACCTTCCCTTAAATTTTATTTTCGTTCATATATATGTATACATGTGGTTTGAGTTTTGAAACTTGATTTGAGAGCATGAAGATTTATACTCCCTCTCTCATTATGAATTATTCGACTGCATATTGAGAAGCATGACATAAATGTCTTTATAATTATTTGTTGACTTGGTTTTGATGATGACTTGAAGAGAGGACATTTTCTTAATTACCTAAATGAAAGTGATGACTTAAAGAGATCAATTGCATGATTTGTTAAAATAATACTTAACCACCACGTGTTTGTGAATTGAAATTGAGGATTTTTCCCTAAGTTTTCATGAATTTCACGATATGCATCCTCTTATCCGATTTGAATAGTTTGGTGGTCTGAACACAATGTTTTGAAAGTGAAAACTGTAATATGATATTGAATGGCTTAGATAATACTTGCAAGTCTTGGTATGACAATACCAAATCAGATAAGGCCATAATAAACTCAAAACAAAATACAAATTTCATTTCAGATTTCAGATTTCAGATTTTGAATTAAGAAAAATGCATGTTTAGAACAGACTAAAAATGGGCACTAAGAGAGTTAGGTGGTTACCGTAAGTAGGCATGAGTCATACGATTCATTTAGCAAAACTGTGTTTTACCAATACGGGTTTATTGTGTCCCCAAAGAGGGATTATACGCTTTCCTAGTTCCCTATGGCATATTGGATTCAAATACTCCAACCTTTGTGACAAACTTGGGTTGGGGGCTTGGCCGTCTAGTTAAGGGAAGATCCTATATATCCCATGAGACGCTTTCAGATATGTAGTGTGTACCACCTAACTCAGAAGTAAAACAAAGAAAGGAATTGAATTTATAGAATCATTTTAAGATCATTTGAGAATTGCCCATGTGTTTTGAATTACTCCATGCATAACGCTTTATGAAATGATCTCACTTATGTTATATATAAAAGTACATTATTTTTGTTTGCTCTACGTACCAGTACATTTGTATTGACCCCCTATATTTCAAGGTCTGAGGCTCAGTCTAGGGGTCCCACTAAGCCGTAGTGCAATTGGTTAGCCTCTCTTATTTCGAAAGGTCTATTTTTTTTTAACATTGTTATTTCATTTTATTTTTGGTACGACTAGGGGCATTGTCCCAGCTTAGGCAGGATGTTGATTTTCATATCGTTAGAGATTTCACAGACATGTGTTATGTGTTTTGAATGTTATGAACATAACTTTGTATTATTCAGTGGAACTCAAAGATTGACCATGTTACCGTCTTATTTTATTTTCTTCATTTCTTAATAAGATATGAATGGTGAGCATAATTTCTAGATAGGAGGGGCGCTCGAGCCTTTCTGGTTTGGGATGCTCATCACGAACAGGGCCTCGAGTCGGGTCGTGATAAACTTGGTATCATAGGATGATTCATTATCCTAGGGTATCTGCGATATTGCGTCGGGTAGAGCTTTATTTATAGGTGTGTGTAGCGTACCACACATATAATAAGGGGGCTATAAGGAGTTTAGGAATGCCTCTCCTTTTTCATGACTTAGTTCGTGCTATAGAGTCTTTATGTCCTCTAATCAATGATTTCCTGTTTTTGAAAAATTTATCACGTATACTAATCAATCCAACGAACAGAATGCCCAAGCTGAGGATGTTCACCTTACCCATGGAATGGAAAACCGTAACATAGCTCATACTCTAGAGTTTGTTGCTACTCCGGGAGTCCTTCATGTTTAGACTAGTCCACCTAGAGCACCCAGGGCTCCTGGGTATGGATTTAATCGTACTCCACCTCCCAAGAGAGAAGTATTTAGTGCTATGTTCTGACATTCTATGCATATGATAGCCCAGTTGGTTGCTTCTCAGGACCAATGAACCGAAGATATGGTGTCTGTGTCTGGTTCATCAGAGGTTACTCGGGTGGGCCAATTCCTGAGTCTAAACCCACCTATGTTTACTAGTACAAAGGTTGAGGAGTACCCCCAAGGGTTCATTGATGAACTGGAGAAAATTTTCAGGGTTGTGCATGCAAATGAGGTTGAAGGGGTTGGACTGGCGGCCTATCAACTGAAGGATGTGGCAAATTAGTGATATAATGAATGGGAGGATTCTAAGGGTACAAATGTTGAGCCCTTGGTGTGGGGTGAGCTTGTTGAAGCTTTTTTAGATTGGTTCTTTTCTCAGGAATTGAGGGAGTTAAAGGCTGAAGAATTCATTAATTTGAAACAAGGGAAAATAAGTGTCAAAGAGTACACCCTAAAATTGAATCAGTTATCCCGTTATGCTCCAGAATTGGCATGTAACATAAGAGATCGCATGAGGAAGTTTGCATCCATTCCCTTGGATGATTTGATACTGGAATGCAAAGGAGCAATGTTGAATAGAGACATGGATTTCTCCATATTGTCCGTTCATATGCAATAGATAGAAGAGTAGAAGAAAAATATGGCAGAGGCAAGGGAGAAGGACAGGTAGGCCAAGAGGGCCAGATCTACAAACCAGAATAACAGTCAACACCAAGGTAGTAATTAGGGTAACAGGTGGTCTAATAAGAAGTTTTGGAGCAATGCTTAGTCATCAGCTAGCGCCCCAGTACCCAAGCCCCAAAATGATCAACGACTTCCTTATTTTTCATCTAATAGTAGGCCGAAAGTGTAGGGTACACAGTCGCAAGAGAGTGTGACTCAACCTTCTAGGTCATAACCTCATTGTGACTCATGTAGGAAGTATCATCCAGGAAAGTGCCAGTTTGGCAAGTTAGTGTGATATTCTTGCGGCTAGCCAAGTCATATTAAGAGAGACTGACCATCTTCTAGAGGAAGTTTTGGAGGTTCTAAGTCTCAAGAAAAATCCTCAGCCCCACCACCACCACCCAAGGTTACCACTTCAGCTACCGGGGATGGTCGCAACCAATTTTATGCTCTGTCAAATCGCCAGGATGTAGAGGCTTCACAAGATGTAGTCATGGGTATGTTATAAATTCTCTCGTGATGTGTATGTATTACTTTATCTCTGGTCTACTTTGTCTTATGTGACCCCATATGTGTCAGTCAGTTTTGGGTTTGAGCCTGAAGTTATTTTAGAACCTTTCTCTATTTCCACCCCCTGTTGGTGACTCTATTGTGGCTAAGAGGGTGTATATAGACTGTATTGTGTCCATTCGTACCCGAGATTCTGTGGCAGGACAAGTAGAGCTTGATATGATTGAATTTGATGCTATTTTAATGATGGATTGGCTTCACTCATGTTATGCCACACTGGACTATAGATCCCGAAAAGTGACCTTCTCTTTTCCAAATAAACCTGTGATAGAGTGAGAGGGGTATTCTTTAGCACCTAAGGGTAAATTCTTCTCTTATGTCAAAGTCCGCAAACTTATATCTAAGGTTTGTCTGTATCATCTGATTCGGGCAAAAGATTCTAATACTGAAAGTCCTTCACTCTAGTTTGTCCCTTTAGTTAATGAATTCCCGAAAGTTTCTCCTAATGATCTCCTGGGGATCCCACCTGATAGGGAGATAGATTTCGGTATTTACTTATTGCCGGACACTTATCCTATTTCAATTTCGCCATACCGAATAGGTCCTACTGAACTAAAAGAGCTGAAAAAATAGCTAAAAGATCTTCTTTATAAAGGCTTTATTATTCCTAGAGTCCTTCCCTGGGGTACACCAATGCTCTTCGTGCTCAAGAAGGAAGACTATCTTTGCACGTGTATAGACTACCGTCAATTGAACAAAGTCACTATTAAAAACAAATACCCTCTTTCTAGAATTGATGATCTGTTTGACCAACTTCAGGGAGCCAAATATTTCTCCAAGATATACCTTCATTCAGGGTATCATCAGTTGAAGGCTAGGGAGGCTGATATTCCCAAAATAACTCTTTGAACCTGCTACGGTCATTATAAATTTTTAGTCATGTCCTTCGAATTGACTAATGCCCCTGCAGCTTTTATGGACCTAATGAATATAATGTTTCATTAGTTTTTAGATCTGTTCGTCATAATGTTTATTAATGACATCTTTGTTTATTCTGAGAATGGGGAGGAATATGCTAACCACCTCTGAATCATCCTCTAGACCATTAATGATCATGAGTTATATGCAAAGTTTTCTAAATATGAATTCTGGCTCAGTGCTATTGCTTTCCTAGGGAACATTATTTCTAGTTTGGGGATCAAAGTTGACCCCCAAAAGGTTGAGGCTGTGCGAAAATAGCCCAGACCCACGACTCCAACCGATATCCGGATCTTCCTGGGTTTGGAAGTGTATTACGTAATATTTGTAGAGAGTTTTTCCTCCATAGATGCCCCCTACCAAATTGACTCAGAAAAAGGCAAAGTTCTTGTGGTCGGACTCATATGACGATAGTTTTGAGAAACTGAAAGATAAGTTGACTACTACTCCAGTATTTAATCTCCCTGATGGTACAAAAGGTTTTGTTGTGTATTGTGATACATCTCAGGTGGGACTTGGGTGTGTGCTTATGCAACACGGTAAAGTGGTGGATTATTCATCTAAGCAGTTGAAGGTATACAAAAAGAATTATCCCACTTATGACTTACAGTTAGCAGCCGTGGTGTTTGTACTTAAAATATGGTGGCATTATCTTTATAGGGTACACATAGATATATTCACTGACCACAAAAGTTTGCAGTATGTTTTCACACAAAAAGAATTAAATCTTAGGCAAAGGCAGTGGATGGAACTGTTGAAGGATTATAACATGAGCCTGCACTATCATCCAGGAAAGGCAAATATGGTGGTCGATGCCCTCAACAGGTTGTCAATGGGAAGTCTTTCTTATATTGAAAATGAAAAAGGGAGATGGTGAAAGATATTCACCAGCTTGCAAATCTGGGGGTTCGACTTCTAGATTTTAAAGATGGAGGAGTAATTGTTCATGAGATAGCTAAATCTTCCCTATGTGCTGAATTTAAGGAAAAGTAGGCCGAAAACCCTATCTTGTTGCAGATTAAGAATATTCTGGCTCAACAGAAGGTGCTAGCATTTGAAATTGGCAGTGATGGGATTTTTAGGTATCAAGGTAGGCTTTGTGTGCCGGATGTAGATGGGATACGAGAAAGAATTCTTGATAAAGCTCATACTTTGAGATATGTTGTTCACCTAGGTTCTACTTAAATATATCATGACCTTAAGGCTATTTACTGGTGGAACAATATGAAAAGAGATGTTGCTAACTTTCTGTCTAAGTGTTTGAATTTTTAAAAAATTAAAGTGGAATATTTGAGGCCAGGTGGTACTTCCCAAGAAATAGTCTTGCCAATGTGGAAATGGGAGATGATCAATATGGATTTCATGATGGGGCTTTTGAGGTCCTGAAATCAATATGACTCCATTTGGGTGATTGTAGACTAGATGACCAAGTCAGCTCAATTTTTGCCTGTGAGGACTAACTATTCGGGAGATGATTATGCCAAGCTGTATATTGAGGAAATAGTTCGCTTGCATGGGGAAGCAATTTCCATTATATACGATCGAGGTATACAATTCTCTTCACAATTTTGGCGGTCTTTTTAGAGGGGTTTAGGTACCCAAGTAAACCTGAGTATTGCCTTCCACCCTCAGACTGATGGGCAAGCTAAATGCACCATTTAGACCCTTGAGAATGTGTTGAGGGCTTGTGTGATTGACTTCAAAGGTAGTTTGGTGGATAATTTTCCATTGATAGGATTCTCCTACAACAATAACTACCACTCTAGTACTAAGATGGATTATTTTGAGGAACTTTATAGGAGGAGATGTAGGTTACCAATTGGATGGTATGAAGTGGGTGAAACCCAGTTGTTCGGGCCTGACCTTGTTAATAAGGCAACAAAGAAGGTGAAGATCATTAGAGAATGACTTAAGACAGCTCAGAGTCGGCTGAAATCCTATTCCTATGTTAGCAGAAGGGAGTTGGAATTTGAGGTTGGTGATTGGGTGTTTCTAAAAGTCTCCCATATGAAGGGAGTCATGTGATTCGGAAGAAAGAGAAGCTCAATCCTCATTACATAATACCGTACCAGATTGTAAGAAAGATGAGTGGGGTTGCCTATGAGTTAGATTTGCCCGCGAGCCTGGCTTCCATGCATCCAGTATTCCATGTGTTCGTGTTGAAGAAGTGCATTAGAGATCATTATCTAGTATTGCCTATACATGAGATCAATGTGAAAGACTCCTTGTCATATGAAGAAGAACCGATTGCCATTTTGGATCGCCAAGTTTGAAAGCTAACAAGTAAGGAAATAGTTTCGGTTAAGGTATTGTAGAAGAATCAAAAAGCTGATGAAGCTACTTGAGAGTCAGAAGATGACATGCGAACTAGATACTCAACCTTCTTTGAGACTGTAGATGACGGCATAGAAGCTATAAATAATATACTACTCTCCTTATCTTTTCCTTAGTATGCTTGAAGTCATTCTTGTTTGTGTTTCGATCCATCATTTGAGAACGAATGATCCCAAGAGGGGATAATGTAATGCTCCATAGCATTCTTGACTTAATACCTTACTTGGTAGCATGATTAAAAATCTAAATACATGAAAATTTTCGAAGTGTTAAAAAGACTTAGGCATATTTTAAGCTCCTAAACTTTTATGATTTCTAAATAGATATTCCCGACCTCGAGATACGAATTTTTAAGTTGATTCATGTTCAGGGGTGTAAATGGGTGTCTCGAGGAAGTTTTGGATTTTTTGGACGATGTTTGAGGCATGTTTGGATTTCAAAAATAGAACGTTAACACAATATGGCCACATCATGTCGGGTACCCGCGTCGGCAGGACCGACGCATCACATTACTTATCGCGTTGGAAGGACTGATATGACACATCGGGTGCCCAGTTCGCATTAATAAATTTTGGGTTTGGGAGGGTATTTCATTCTTTTCCCTCTTCATATATCAGCCATAACACAAAATTAAAATGTCCTCAGGGAATATTATGGCCAAATCCACTCAAATTTATCAAGAAACAAACCCTAACTCCCCTCCCAAAAACCAAGAATTCACCTCTTAATTTTAAGAATTTCGAAGAGACAAGTCATGAGTTGGGTTCCATTCTCTAGACTAAGTAATCTAAGGTACGTGGGGTTTTCCTAAACTACATGGGCATGGTGAAATCATTTTAATCATGTTTTGATGTTTAGAAATCATGAACTTACAAAAGGGTTTGAATTTACATTTACAATTATGCATTATGAGACCTTTTTGATAATAATACTTTGGTCTTGAGGCCTTCTCTTAAATTCGATTTTTGTTCATATATATGTATACATGTGGTTTGAGTTTTGAAACTTGAATTGAGAGCATGAAAATTTATACTCCCTCTCTCGTTATGAATTATTCGACTGCATATTGAGAAACATGACATAAATATCTTTATAATTATTTGTTGACTTTGTTTTGATGATGAATTTAAGAGAGGGTGTTTTCTTAATTACATAAATGAAAGTGATGACTTAAAGATATCAATTGCATGATTTATTAAAACAATACTTGACCACCACGTGTTTGTGAATTGAAATTGAGGATCTTTCCCTAAGTTTTCATGAATTTCACGATATGCATCCTCTTATCCGATTTGAATATTTTGGTGGTCTGAACACAATGTTTTGAATGTGAAGACTGTAATATGATATTGAATGGCTTATATACTACTTGCAAGTCTTGGTATGACGATACCAAATCAGATAAGTCTATAATAAACTCAGAACAAAATGCAGATTTCATTTTTGATTTTGAATTAAGAAAGATGCATGTTTAGAACAGGTTAAAAATAGGCACTAAGAGAGTTAGGTGGTTACCCTAAGTAGGCATGAGTCATATGATTCATTGACTGGAACTGTGTTTTGCCGATACAGGTTTATTATGTCCCTAAAAAGGGATTATACGCTTGCCCTATGGCGTATCATATTCGGATACTCCAACCCTTACGGCAAACTTGGGTTGGGGGCTTGGATGCCGAGTTAAGGGCATATCCCATATAGCCCATGGGATACTTTCAGATATGTAGGGTGTACCACCTAGCTCAGAAGTAGAACAAAGAAAGGAATTGCATCTACAAAATCACTTTAAGATTATTTTAGAATTTTCCATGTGTTTTGAATTACTTCACACATAATGCTTTATGAAATACTCTCACTTATATTATTATAAATGTACATTATTTTTTATTGCTTTATGTACCGGTATATTTGTATTGACCCCATATATTTCAAGGTTCGAAGCTCCATTCAGGGGTCCTGCTAAGTCGTAGTTTTGTCAAACACAAGTGTACAGCTGTTGAGCCTTCCTTATTTAGAAAGGTCTATTTTTTGAACATTTTTATTTCATTTTATTTTTGGTCCGACTGGGGGCATTGTCCCAGCTTAGGTAAGATATTGTTTTTTATATCATTAGAGATTTTGCAGACTGGTTTCATGTGTTTTGAATATTATGAACTTAATTTTGAATTATTTAGTGGAACTCAGAGAGTGACCATGTTTCCGTCTTATTATATTTTCCACATTTCTTAATAAGATATGAATGATGTGCATGATTGCCAGATAGGAAGGGCGCTCGGGCCTTCATGGTTTGGGATGCCCCTCGCGTCCAGGGCCTTGGCTCAGGTTATGAAAGTTTGCCTATTGATTAAGAACAAAATCCAAAGCAAGTTATGGAAATCACATGAGGAGTGGCAGATATTTAATTGATGCATTTACAATGAAAAATGATGAGGTGCAAGAAGATTTAATCACACCTAAGCCGATAGAAAAGAAATTTGAATCCAAAGAAGCTAGCAAAAAGTGGAAGTTTGAGTACCCAAATGAGAGGTGAATTGAGCAATCTTAAAATAGACCACTACCACCATTCCCTAAAAATCTTTAAAAAGCCAAAGAGGATGCTTGTTTTAAAGTTTTTTTTGACATATTCAGAGAGCATCACATTCACCTTCCTTTGTTAGATGTTTGGCAGGAAATGACCTTATACGCTAAGTACTTAAAGGATGTGGTGATGAAAAAAAATAAGGCTTGGTGATATTGAGACTGTAGCACTTACGAGAGAGTGTAGTTCTATGGTTTTGAGTAAGATGCCCAAGAACTCAAGGACCCTAAGAGTTTCACCCTCTCCATACAAATAGGTGAAATTGATGTTGTTCAACCATTGACTTATTTAGGGGAAAACATCAATTTAATGCCCCTTTCTGTGTTTAAAACATTAAGTTTGGAAAAGCCAAGGTCCTGTTAATTTGTTCTACAGATGGAAGATAGAACTAGAGTGGTCCCTAAATAAATCATTGAGAATGTTCCACTAAGGTTGGTAAGTTCATTATTCCTACTGACTTTATTGTTCTTGACTATGAGGAAAATGATAGGATACTAATTATATTGGGATGTCCATTATTGGTGACCTATGGAGCTTTGATAGATGTTAGAGAGGGAAAACTTAAGATGAGATTGAATGACGAAGTGCTGGTCTTTAGAGTATACAAAGCACTCAACACACCCCTCACGCTATAGAGATTTATACATGATCATTGTTGTAGAAGTGGATAAGTGTGGGGTGGAAGAGTGCAAACTTCCCATTACTTTTTCAGACTCTCTTATGGATTTCCCCAAATTGATGACTAAGTGTAAGCTTAAATAGCTTACATGTGATTCTAGGTGAGAAAAATGGTAAAAGGTTAAATTCAAAGGGTATTATTGGTAGAGTAAAGAAGAGAAGAAATTGAGACAGTGTGGATGATGATGGTGATATGAGTCATTCCACGATAATAAATTAGGCATTACTTGTGAGGCAACCTATCTTGTAATAGAGTTAGTTATTTTGTATTTATTTGTTTGTTGATTAGAGGTAGCCTAAGTATCTAAAATCTAAGATAAGGATCATGATGAAAGCTTATGTATGGGGTCCCCCGGCCCATATGATGGAAATCAGAGAAAGTGATATGCTACTTGCTAGGACTAGAGGCCTCAGTAAGTATTTCTAATCCTTGTTCTTAATTTGATTTATACTTTGGGACAAAGTATGGATTTAAGTGTGAGGTGAGGAGTCTTCCATTTTTTTAGGATGAAGTTCCCAATAGTATTTTCATTTTTATCTATTTACATGTTTTTTACTAAATTTAAAAAATATATAAAAAGATTTTATCTTTGTTTATTCTTTCAGTTTTTGTTGGTTTGTCTATTTACTAGAAGCACACTTCACCCGCCCCTCAGTTTTTCCTTTTTTTTCAAAGGGGAGGGGAAAACTGTGAACCCAATATCCTTTTTAATTTCTAGATGTAATTTTAAATTTTTTGGTTAGTTGGACTAAATAGAGATGCTCTAGCTAGGTGTTGCAAAAGATTACTTATTGCAAGTGGTGTTGAATCCTAAGGCATGATGTGAAAACTAAATGCCTTCTATGAGACACCTAGACTCTTTTACCTGAGTCTGGTTTGATATTGGCTTAAATTCAAATTCTTGCGATTGTTTGGTTCAGAGTCTATAGAGATCCTCCTTGAGTTGAACATGTGCTATGTGTGTTGAGGTTTTTTTTATATTTTATGTGTGCATATTGATGTGTAGAACTTTCCCAGTGTGTTTGAAAATAAAAATAAAGAATGTTGAGTTTAGGAATGATATAGGCATTTCTGTGACAACCAAGTTTTATCCCTCCATAGCCATGTTTTATACAAATTTTATCAACCCTTCCTGCATGACCTTAGTTAACCTCATTGAGCCTTTAGCCTATTTTTATATCCTCATATGTAGCTTATTAATGTTCCTTTAATTGACCAAAATTTGATTTAAAACTGCTAAATGCTTTAGTTTAAAAATTAAGATGTTAAGGAGTGTAAATTGAAGAATGAAAAAGTAAAGTTGAAGCCCCAAAGTAATAACTATGGTTTTTTAAAAAAATTCATGTGTTATTAGTAGGGAGTAGTGTAATGAAAAGAAAAAATGACCAAAAAAAAGTGAATTATGTGTTGATAGCAACTACTCCCAACTAAATATGTGTAAGCTATCTTAAAGAGATGGGGAAAAACAAAAGAGAGGTGAGTAGAAAAAGTGGTAAAAAAATAGATTGGTATGATTTTAGCATAAAGTGTGATGTATTAAAGCACTTAGGAAAGATAGTCACCATTACTGGCTAGAATAGTGCCTAGCCTACATTACAATCCTTAAAGTTCTACTTGATCTTGAGCTTTGTTATTCTGATATTAGTGGAGTACTTCGCTAAGATGGTTCATCATATGTGACATGTGAATTCTTTGTGAGAGTGAGTGGAATTTGATTCTTACACCCATTCTTATGTTAAATTGCAAACCTGTGAGTGAATATGGGTGACTATCTTATGGTTAGGGTGCATGTTTAATGATTGATAGATGATTTATATGATCACTTTATTAAGTAATATGAATGAGTTTGACAACTTGGTAAAGTCAATTATTGAGGATAGGAAGTCTTGAAGTAGTATTCACGTGTTTTCAATTGCAATATGAAACACTTAATGTAGAAATTGATATTCGTGTATTCATTATAGTTCTAGCTTGAGTGTCTTAGTTCAAGTAGTGATCTGAGAGTTTTCCGTGGTTCAGTCTAGTGTAAGGAGTTGTTCGAGGACGAACAAAGCTTCAAGTGTGGGTGGTGATCTTAGGGGTATTTATATACTTAAGTGTCATTATCTACACCTGTTTAGTTAGTTTAGAGGAAAATTTGGTGTGTTTAATGAATAAAAAAGTGTTATTTGTTTATTTATGTGCTAAGTTACATGTTCAGAGTGTTTAAGGTGCATTTAAAATAATCCAAGAGTCAAAATGATCATATAGAGTTTAGCCGAGAATACTAGTTTGGCTAGACTATGCTATGCTTGTTCTAGTATACTTTGTTGAGCTTTATGGTGTTGTGTGGCCTTTTGTTTTTTCTGAGTCATTGTATGATGTGAAACAGGAAAATGGAAGCAAGATATAAATAAAGATAAAGATTAAAGAATGAGAGACACAATTAGATTCAAACAATTAAAAAATGCAACGTTGAAACTAACCAAAACACCACTTAATTGGGGACTAAAAGGAACCTAATCTATTAGAATCCTCAAGAACGTAGTAACCTTACTTGAAAATCCTCGGACATGTGTTGAAAATCAACAAAGGGTTCTTAAGCTTTCAAAGGAGGCACAAATCTTCAATCTTCAAAAACTAGTGGTTCACCCTAATAGTTAACTATTTAAAATAAGGGTTAAAAGAAGTAAAAAAAATACCAAATCATCCTTTATCTAAATTAGAAGCTAATTTATATGGTAGACACTTAGTATAGTAAATATCTTCAAGTCATCTATATTGAAGCCATCCAAAGATACCATCTTCATCCATAAATCTTGAAATGCACGAAGTTCCTAGCTTGACTTGTTGTGAAAAGCCTTATTCAAGCAACATCACTTTGATGTACATCACTCTCCCCTCATTCAAAAGAATTCATCCTCAAATTTTCATAACCTACATAAGAAAGAGATAAATCACTAACATTGAAAACATTGTAGACCAAATATTCACTTGGTAAGTCCACTTTGTAAGCATTATCTCAAATCTTCTCAAGAACTTAAAAGGTCCATCTCCTCTTGGTATAAGCTTATTTTTTCTTTTTCTTGGAAATCTCTATTTTCTAAAGTGAAACCATACCCAAACACCAAGTACAAATCTGACTTCTTATCTATAACGCCCCAAATTTGGTACTCAGAACGCTACACGGTGCTCACAACCCCCGAGGGACCACAAGCTAACTCATGACTGATATCTGTACCTGCACACTGTATAACATACTAAATATAATGCGGAACTAGAGGCTGAAAGGCCATAAGGTTCAAAACTGCATGACTGATAAAATATAACATCTGAGTTGCGTAATAGAATACTCAAAACTAAAATACTATTTGAACATACTATAGTCTGAAAAAGCTCTAAAACATAAATGTCTGGATAAGGATTTGATGGGACATATCCCCAACTAACTCCAACTTATAAATTAATTAATAAAATAATAAATAAATGATTATGTCCTCGAAAGATGAGGACTCACTTCTAACTCTGACTGCTGATACTGGAATGCTACTATTTCTCTGGAGCTCGTGCTTCTGAACCTATGGTATAAGACACCATAGCGTAAATGCTTCAGTACTTTGAATATAATGGTATGGATGGAAGGTAGGCTAAATGCATGGGGTTCATATGCATGAACAAGACTGGCTAACTGACAAATATGAACGTCAGAATATATGCATGAATACGTTTTATCTATATCTGAGATCGTGATAACATGAATTTACTGATAACTAACATGACTAATAACTGAATTCTGATGACTGATATGACTGATGACATGAGTGACTGTATTTGAAAGTCTTGAATCTGATGGAACTAGCTGAGTTCCGTACTGTTTTGAGTTGACTATATATGATAGTCCTGAATTCTATAGAACTATCTAAATTCTATTACTGAGATTGAATGACTGTATTTGACAATCCTGATTCTGTAACTGAAACTGTGTGAAGTAGTTATCTAACCAACTTGCCCCTAATACGCCATTATGGCTGAGTTGGGGTCCAATCTGTAACCCAAATTAGAAGGGTGTCAATACCATACCACTTGTAAGGACAAGCTGTGAGTGAACCTCATCTGACAGTTTCCCCAAAAGAGAATGATGGGTCCCTCATCTGACAGTTCTTATCCACCTCATCAACCCTCATCTGACAGTGTTGATGTCTCAACCTATGCTAGCTACATAGTTGTGGAATGCAAGGATGACTTCTAAGAATCACACCCTTATCTGACAGTGTGTGTTCCCATCCTTGGGTTCACTAGGTGCTAATTCCTACTCCCATCTGAATAGACACTGATCATGGATTACTGAACTGAACTGTACTGAATTAACTAAGTTCCATTGACTGACAAATAGTACTGAGATCACTTTATTACTGAGCTTTCCTGAGTCACATAACTGACTCAGTTCTATGGATCATGGCTTGACTGAGGATATCGTGAAAACATGACACGGACTCTAGACACACAACTATATTTTTCGGATACAAGTACCCCCATGACTCGATAGATGGAAACTGAAAAAACATTACTTTTTTTAGTACAGGACCAACATCAACAATACATAATCCATTGGCTAAGACATTTCATCAAACACTTGACATACATAACTTGTACATGAATGGAGATTTCATATTATCATACTAGTATGACACTTTTCCTTCAAATAGGAATTTAATCAAACATGGGGGGAGCATGCTATGGTTATACAATCATCCACATATCTAATAATCAAGGATACATCAATCAACTTGTGAATTGAAGGGTTTATCATAAATACCGCATAATTCCTCACATACTAGAATCAATTCTTATAATTAGTAGTCTATAACATGGAATGAAACCAAACAACTACATGAACATCACTTTTCAATTCAATCAAATCATGAAAATTCGTAAATATACAAATCTTTGATTTTGAAAAGAGATTCTTAAGCTTCATGGGTAAAATAGACCCATGAATCAACACATGACATACCTTAGTTCTTGATCTAGCGAAGCTTGATGGAGAAAATTTCTTGAAATTGAATTCCCAATTGAAACCCTAGCTTGTTCGTGAGAGAAAATTGAGATAAACTAGTATATTTTGGGTTCCAAATAGCTAAATCTCATGTTAAAGGGCTTAAATAGGGGTGGAAAATTGACCCTTTTAAAACTAGATGCGTCATTTAAATTGGTGAAAATTTCCCATCCTGGACCGCCGCGTCGCACCGTGTCACTGGAATTTGACAATTGGGAAATAGGGAAATGGAAAGACGCGGAGCAATCGCGTTGCCACTTCGTTTGAGACCTGGAAGTTTGGAGCAACGGGGAGGAATCATGTTGGGACACTATAAAAAGGAAAATTTCCATTTTATCTTGTGGCGTGGCGTGCCACTGACCAATATGGCGCGGTTTTACGATGGGGACTTGAAATAGTCATAACTTCTCACCCGGTTAACGGATTTAGGCGAATTTTATATCGATGGAAAGATTATTGAATTTTCCACATAAAAAAATTGAAAATATTGAAAACTCCATGGAATAAATGTCATTCAATTTAGAAGCTAATACTTGACATTCTTGAGATAAAATTAGTTAGGAAACTTTGGGGTATTACAATATCGTCCATTGTTGATTATTTTAGTTGCATCTTTGTTGGCCTTCTCAATTTACAATATTACTTTCTTATGGATGCTATTATAGCCGATGCTTTAAATTTTGAATCTATACTTATAATAATATCTTTGGGAAAAGGAGTTAAATACAATGGAGTCAAGGGATTAAAGCAAGTCATAAACACACTCATAAGGGGTTATACCAATAGATCTATGAATTGTTCTTTTATATGCAAACACAATTAATGGCTATTGATCCTTCCAAGAAGTTAAAATTCCTTTAACCATACCTCTAAGAATGATACCTAAAGTTCTATTAAACACCATGGTTTGACCATCCATTTGAGGATGAAAAGAAGTAGAAAATAGGAATTTGGTTCCCAAATTTCCCCAAAAACTCTCCATAAATGACTAAGAAATTTTTAATACCTATCACTAACAATTGTTTGGGGAACACAATATAATTTTATCACATTAATAACAAATAAAGTAGCAACATGAGGTGCTTCATCACTTTTATGACAAGCAATAAAGTGTGCCATTTTAGAAAATCTCCACAACAAGAAAGATGTTATCATTACCATTTCTAGTCCTAGGGAGGCAAACAACAATATCCATGGAAATATCTAGCCAAGTACCCATAGGAATAGGCAAAAAGGTATACAATCCATGGGGTTGGGTATAAGATTTAACATGCTTACAATCCAAACACTTAGCAAAAATTCTTTCCACATATCTTATCATTTTAGGCCAAAAGAAATGTTCATTGAGAATATCTAAGGGCTTTGACACTCCAAAATGAACATCAAACCTCTATTGTGTGCCTCTTTCACTAATAACTATCTTCATGAAGACATAGGCTCACAAAGTATTTCATTTCTAAACAAGTGGCCATCATTCAATTCAAATATAGGAGTTCTAACTTCCTTTACATTGTTAATAACTTGCACACATCTATTCAATCTTACTAGACACTCTTCAAAGACTTTTCACAATCATCACCACCAAAATATAACTCCTTAAAACTCTCAAAACCCATCAACCTAGAAGTCAAGGTATTCATCAATGCATATTTTCTAGATAAAACATCAGCCACAATATTATCTTTACCTTGCTTATAATTAATTACACATGCAAAAGACTCAATGAATTATAGACACTTGAAGTTCCTCTTATTAAGTGTATTTTGGATCCTAATATACTTCAAAGACTCATGGTCGGTGCTAATCATAAGCTCCTTATACCACAATTAATGTTGCCAGTTTGATAAAACTCTCATTAGGGCATAGAGTTCTTTGTCATAGGTAGAATACTACAATAGGGCTACTTTTAATTTCTCACTAAAGTAAGCTATGGGTTTACCTTATTGCATCAAGGTCTCACAAATGCCTACTCCACTAGAATCACACTAAATTTCAAATATTTTCTCAAAGTAATAAAGTTGAAGAAAAGAAGTGGAACTAAGTTTCTCTTTCAAGATTATAAGAGCTTAAACTTTTTTTCTACCCCAAATGAATGGTTTATCCTTCTTAATGAACTCGGTTAGAGATGTAACTAGAGATCTAAAACCCTTTACAAATCTCCCATAAGAACTTCCCAACCCATGGAAGCTTCTAATATCACTAATGGACTTAGGACTTGGCCAATTCTAATAGCATCTACCTTTTCATCTTCCACCCAAATTCATCAAAAACATAAAAAATCCAAGGAAAATAACATGACCCACACAAAAAGAACATTTTTTGACAAATTTCATACAACTTTTCGTTTAAAAGTACGTCAAATGTTATTCTCAGATGTTGCACATGATCATCCAAACATTTGATATAAACCAAATGTTATCAAAATAAACCACTACAAAATTATTAATAAATGACTTGAGCACATGTTTCATTACTTGCACAAAAGTGCTTAGTGCATTTGCTTTCCCAAAAGGCATCAACATCCACTCTTATAATACAAATTTAGTTTTGAAAGCGGTTTTCCATTCATCTCCGGATTTTATTCGAATTTGATGATATCCGCTTCTTAAATAAATTTTAGAGAATATGGTAGAACAACACAATTCATATAGCATATCATCAAGTCTAGGAATGGGATGTCGATATTTACCATAATTATATTAATGATGCTGCAATCTATACACATCCTCCATGTCCCATCCTTCTTGGGTACTAGAATTATGGGCACCACACATGGGCTTAAACTTGCTCTCATTGAACCTATATTTACAAGTTCCTCGACTTGTCTTTTCTATTCTATGATCTCTTGAGGATTTCTTCTATAAGCCGCTTTGATGGATATTTTAGAACCTTGTAAAAAGTCAATTTCATGCTCTATTCCTCTAAAAAGAGGTAACCCTTGGTATTTCTTCCAAAAATAGATCTTTATAATATTGAAACAAAGAAAAAAATAATAGTTTGCAAATATAAAAAGGTTAGTTCATTGCTAGACAGCAAGGAATAATCTTTAGGTTTAATAAATATGACTTGAGTAGCATCCTCAATGTTTATATCTTTTATGCTCTCTTGATTTTGCAAAATCATGCACATTTCCTCTCTTTTTGATTTTTTTCATTATTCATGCTTAACACTCTTTTATTTTCTCATTCACACTTAAGCTCTCAACCTCTCATTTTTCCTCTGTTGAGTTATCATTTTTCCTTCTTACTCTTTCTTTTCTCTCTCAATTTTTTCTTTCAACTCTCCTATTTTTATATATTACTTACTCTCTTGAAAAATATGAAGAAGGATATGAATGTGCTTTTTACCATCCTTAACAAATGCATATTTATTTGAAGTTTCATCATGTTTATCCCCCATTTCATATTCTCATGGTCTTCGAAATAATAAATAATAAGTTTGTATTGGTACAATATCACAAAGCACCTCATCATGATAACTTTCAAACTTAAATTTTATCAACACTCTCTTGGTCACCTTGAGTTCACCATATTCATTGACCATTGCAATCTATACGGTTTTAGATGCCTTCTTGTTGGAAGTTTCAATTGTTCTACCATAGATACACTAGAAACATTAACAAAACTTCAACTATCAATGATAAAGAAACATAATTTCTCTTGAAATCTATACTATAACTTCTCCCTTTGATCAAGATATTTTCTTGCTAGAGCATTCATACTTCTCCTCACAACAAGAATAAGTTTTCCATCATCATTGATTTCTTCTCCAACACCTTCTCTCATAACTTATCACTATTATCATCCTCTACGTGGTCATATTTAAATTCATCTATGGTTTGATAACCACTATTATTGAATACAATGGTAGTTCTTCTATTAGGACACTTATTTTCTTTATAATCATATAATTGACATTTAAAACACTTTATTTTAGACAGAGTTTCAAGTTTAGCTTTGTTATCTCCATCCTTGTAGTCCATCTTAGTTTTACCTTTGTCCAAGTTGGACTTCAATTATTGTGGTTCACCTTTTGATTAGTCCCAAGTGGGATATGAATTCCAATCTTTCTTATTTTTAGACCATGAAGAAAAAGAAGATTGAACCTTTGAATTTTTTTCTTGTGATGACCCTCCACCTTGAGTACCATTTAATAAGCTTCATATAATGTAGAAAGGTGATGCAATTCCAATAGCTTCCTTACCTCCTTATTTAAGCTCGATATAAATTTCGCATCAAGTTTCGCATCTTCATCGTTGGCATTAGCTCAAAGCCTAGTATGATCTAGCTCATCATAATACTCTTCCACACTCTTACTTCCTTGCTGATGATTGTAATACTTCTTAAGTGTATTTTGTTCAAAATCCAGATCCACAAATCTTTCTCTCATACACCTTTTCATGTCATTCCAATTTGTAACAAAGTATCTATTCACCAAATCATCTCTTTAAATTTTTTCCCACTATGTAATAGAAAAACCCTCAAGGTGACTTATAGAATAATTCATATTTTTAACATCACTCACATTATTGAGATTATATTGCCTTTCAAATTTCACAATCCAATCAATATATTCATTCGAGTCACTACTTCCTTTGAAGAATGAATGGATAAACTTGATATTGTTTAATCCTTGATCTTCATTATCATTCCTTCCATTGTATTCTCTACCATTAAATGGATATCACCCTCCATTCCCTCTTCTTCTTCATCACCTATCTAACATCTCTTTTTGAACTTGATAATTAACTCCACCATCAAAATAATCATGCTATTAAGTGTTATGTTGGGCTCTCATTTGAGTTTATTGTCTTGTGGTGGAAGATTTATTTGTTTATTTTACCCTTTTAAAAGCGTTGCTTAATTGCAATCTTTTGGTAAAGTAGCATTAGGAAGGAGGGTATCTTTCACTACCATGTGGGATGAAGTTGTTTCAAAAGGAGTGTTACTTGATCTCTCGTCGTGTTGATCAATGGGATTGAAAACCTCAAGTGGTTTCTTTGCTATTTCTCGATATCACCATTCTATCCACATCTACCAATTTTCTCTTCATTTCTTTCATTTATTCCAATAGATTGCGAAGAAAATTTTTTATTTTGGTAGAGGATTCTTTCTCTAATTTAGTCATTGTACCTACAAAAATAAATAAAAAAGCAGTAGAAATGGTTCCTCACCACTCACTCACATCATGTTACCCTCCGTTTGTTACTCACATTTGTGTATCACTCTAAGTCCAAAGGTTTTTAAGGTCACTATCAAATGATCACACCTCACTCTTTCTTGTTACCACTCTTGAATAACCCAAGGTTGGGTTCAACACCGTCAAATAATTCACAAGTGGTAGTAATTCTTCGGAATGGAGTGAGTTTATGTAATCAAGAAAGGACAATTAAAACTAACAGACAATGAAACAAATAATCATACAATGAAATGAAAGAAAAAATCACGAAATAGCTTGACACGAATAAATTAAACAAACACAAACTATGTTAACAATAAGTATGAATTAATACCCAAAGTTCACTAGAAAGAATTATCAAGAAAATAAGAGAAACAACTTTGAATGATTCAGACTATTTTTTAATTCTCAAATTCATCTTCTTCTCTAAGAAAAAGCTCAATTTTTTTAAGAATATCAATCTCCTTCAATACTCAAACAAATAAGTTCAAATTTGAGATATAACTTCCCCACAACTCTATCAACAACTTATAGCCAACAATTTCTTCAACAAAACACCAAATCAACAAAATTCATTTTCAAGTTACTTCTTCAACATAATTTCAAATTTTTTTTGAGACATGTATTCTTTGATTTTTTTTTCAACTAGGAAATAGCAACATGTAACTCAAGGAATAATACCAATAAACATTCAATCAAATTTGATTTTGTTGTAAATACCAAAACCCAAAGACTTAGATTTGTGAAAACAAATCTAATCCAAGTTCTTGATACAAATTTGATATGAAAAAAGAAAATATAAGAAAGATGGAAATTAAATATAAAAATTAAAGATAGATAAACATAATTAAATTTAAACAATTCAAAAAATGTAATGGTAAAACTATCCAAAACACCACTTAATTGAAAACTAAAAGACACTTAATTTAATAGAATCCTCAAGAAGGTAGTAACCTTAATTGAAGATCCCATCACAAATGTTGAAAATCAAGAAAGGGTTCTCAAGCTCTCAAGGAGTCAAAATTCTTCAATCTTCAAAAACTAGTAGTTCAACCCTAATATCTAACTATTTAAAGTAAGGGTTAAAATAAGTAAAGAAAGATCAAATTATCCTTCATTTAAATTACAAGCTAATTTAAATGGTAGAAACTTAGTATATTAAATATATTCAAGACATCCATGTTGGAACGTTCAAATATTCCATCATCATCCGCAAAGCTAGAAATGCTAGAAGGGCCTTAGCTTGAATTCTTGTAAAAGACCTTCTTGAAGTATCTTCACATTGATGTACATCATTGTAGGAGATCATTGTAGAAGATATGGAAGCTAAATAAAGCCTAAATACAAGACACAAAGAGTCAAGAAACCAGGAATAAAGAGATAAGAAGCATAGAACAATAATTGGATGAAAATATCGTGTTGTGGAATGGCATGCTTCACACCCCCTAAGTCATTATATAGGCCATACCTGTCATATCTACTAATTTTTCCCTGTGATGGCCATGTTACGCACACCCTTTTCCATTTTATAGGCCATGTGGTGCACCCCTCCCTCCTCCTCCCCCTCCCCCGACTAAAACTAGGTCTTTTGCTTGGTTTAAGTTTAGGTCAAAGTGGTCATTGCTTATATTTTGTATGAGGCATTATAAATGACCTAAAGGTCTATATAAGGAGTAATTGGCCATATTTATTGGACATCTTTGGAACAACAAAAGTTTGGGAGAGGAAAAGCCAACAAGGGCTCTATATTAGAATTTTTCTTCCTTTAGCTTTTAATTTGCTTATATTTTAATTATGAATTCATTATTGGTGATTCTTTTTATAACTATGAGTATATAACCACCATAATTCTATGATTACGGCTACAAGAATGATTGCTTAGCATTCATTCATGTTGGTTAATGTTAAATATCATATTAGGTTGTTCTTATGTTCTTGTATTTACTATTCTATTGATTCACAATATTTAGTATACATCTATATTTCTTTTTTGAGCTTGTAAGGAGTAACAACATATGGAATGGGTTCTTTTTTTTTAGATGAATTAAAGATAAGATTTGTGGTTAGGATAGGAATATACCTAATTTGTCCCATTTGGCTCAAATATAGAATGAAATATAAGTGCATTTGAATTAGGTTCCACATTTTTCTCAATAATATAGTTGTGAGGCAATTTTAATTAGGCGGTTAGAGGCTCAAAAGACCATAATCATGTTATTAAATATGTGAATCAACAACTATGATAAATAAATGAATCAATGGAATTGCATAACCATTTCATGATTGCTCAGCATGCCTTAACCCTGGAACTCTCAAAATTATTATTTACAACACTTTTAATTTCCATTATTGTTCACTGTTACTTTAGCATAATAAAACTCAAACTCTCATTGGTTACAAATCTCACTAGTTTAACTTTAGTTGTAATATTTGAATTGGATTATCTGCTAAATGCCTATACCTTCTGGATTCAATATTTGGGTTGCAAGAGCCACTTTATTACTTTTATGGCCATGTACACTTGCATTTGCATGTGTGATTGGATTTAACAACAACATTCTAAGGAGCATTCCCATCTTGATGATAAGGCTCACTGTTATGCCTTCCGAGGAAAGATTGAGGCTAAGACATTTGATACCATCATTCTCGGTACTATTCTCATTTTTGGCTGAATGGATACTATTTTATTTTATTCGGGTTCTACTTAATATAACGTATCTGTAATATTTACCTTGAGATTGGACTTGATTTGTGATATACTTAACACTTTGGTTTATGTTTCTAACCCCGTGACGATTTTGTGGGAGTGACCCATGATTATCGTGTAGGTTTTGAGTATTTCATGGTTTTTAGACTTAGGTATATTTGATAATCTAATATGCTTGACTTTGACATTATCCTGGGTATAAATTGGCTATCTTCATATCATGATATTTTAAATTATAATAATAAGACACTAACCTTCGAGATACTGAATGGGATAAGTTAGAATGGTAAGGTATGTATAAGCCTAAGAATATGAAGGTTATATCTTTTTTTTGGGATAAAAAGTTAGTTGGAAGAAAGTGGACGACTTTTCAAGCACATCTCTATGATGTTAGTACTGAATCTTTTTCTATTGAATCATTCCCTATGGTGTCAGAATTTCAAGAGGCATTTTCCATAAATTTCACTAGTATGCCTCTAAACCTGAACATTAACTTCTTTATTGGTTTAGAGTTGGGCGCTTACCTTATTTCAATTCTCCTTATTGAATGGATCCATCTGAGTTGAGGGAACTCAAAATTCAATTGCAGAAGTTACTTGATAAGAGATTTATTCATACTAAGGCTTATTTTTGGGGTGTTCCAGTATTGCTCATTAAGAAGAAGGATGGTACTAAGGATATAAATTGATAAAGGCAGTTGAATAAGGTTACCATTAGGAATAATTATGGGGAATCCAGTTCCGTGGTGATGAGCAAGATGCCTAAAAATCTCAAAGACCCTAGGAGTTTCACCCTTCCTATACAAATTAGTGAAAGTGATGTGTTCTTTGTTTTTGAGTGATTTGAGGGCAAGAATAAATTTGATGACCCTATTTGTATTTAAAACTCTAGATTTCGGAAAAACGAGTCCCATAAAATAAAAGTGGTTCTTAAAGAAATCATAGAGGATGTTCTCATTAAGGTTGGTAAGTTCATTATTCCTACTGACTTTATTATTCTTGATTATGATGTAGTTAACAGGGTGGAAATCATATTATGATGTCTAATATTGGATAATAGAGGAGCTATAATAGATGTAAGAGAGTAAACTTTCAAAATGAGATTGAATGATGAAGAGATGGTCTTCAAAGTGTACAAAGAACTCAATACAACCTCACAGTTCAAAGATTTGTGCATGATCATAGCTATGGAAGTAAATAAGTTTGAGGTATAGGAGTTTAAACTTCTAATTACCTCTTCGAAATCTCTCAGGAGTTGCCCAAATTAACAATTAAAATTAAGAAACTAGAAGGGGAGTGTTAAAAGGTAAGTGTATAAAGAGATATAGACTTTTAGAGTAAGCACTCAAGAGGTCAGATAAAAATAAGAAGATGGGCTTTGAGTAGGAGGAAAAGGATGAGAGACTGTGGTTAAGAGTTGTGAGTTGAGTCATGCCGCTATAATAAATCAGGCATTTGGGAGGCTACCCAAGTTAAGATAGTTATTTTTATTTTTTATTTTCTTTTTGTATCAACGTTTGTTTTGTTTTTGTTTTGTGTTAACAGGTTGAATGTAAGTCTGAGTACCAGAGATTTGAGTTAAGGAGCATGGCAAAAACTGAGTATTGGGTCTTTGGACCTCCTTTATAGATAAAGTGATACTAGATAGTCCTAGAGGCCTCAGAGATCATTCTTAATCCTCATTCTTTGATTTATACTTTGAGGACAAAGTATTAGTGTGGATGGGGAATATTCTTATTGTTTAGGGTGAAGTGCGCTATAGGATTTTCATTTTAATTTATTTTCTAGTTTTTCACTAAATTTAAAAATATTACAAAAAGATTTCATCTTTATTTATTTTTAGTTTTTGGTGTTTGGTCTATTCAGTAGAAGCACACTTCACTCACCCCTCGATTTTTCTTTTTGTTCTATTTTTGGAGGGGGGGGGGACCTCTGAACCTAGTATCTCTTTTAGATCTTTACAAGAAATTTTAAATTTTTTTATCATTAGGAATAAATCGAGATGTTCTTGCTAGGTGCTATACATGATTACATGATGCAAGTTTGTTTTGAAAGTCAAAGCGTGTGTAGTGAGTTGAATGGCTATTTTAGAGACACCTAGGCTCATTTATTGACTCTTGTGCGATGTTGGATTAATTTTGAATTCTTGCTATTGCTTGTTTGAGAGTCTAAGTATCCTTCTTTATTTAAGCATGTGCCATGTGTGAGCAAGATTTTTGGTTATATTTCTTATTTTAGAGTGATGTTGAGAACTTGCACGTCGTGTTTGTGAAGAGAAATAAAGAATGTTGTGTTTAGTTCGATAGCCATGTTTTATACCTACTTTATCTACCCTTTCTTTATGACCTCAATGAGCATTATTTTTCTTTTAGCCTATTCTATGATAGCCTTATGTAGCTTATTCCCTTGCTTTAAATTGTCCATAATTTGATTCAAAACTCCGAAGCACTTTAGTTGAGAAATTAAGATAATAAAAAGTGTAAAATTAAAGAAGAGAAAATAGTGAAAGTAAAGCAACAAAATTAGAGCTATTGGTGTGTTAAAGTTCATGTGTTGTGGTTGGGAGTGATGAATAGAAAAATGAATTTGATCATTGAATTATTTGTTGAATGTCAAATACTCCCTACTAAAGATGTGTGAACTAGCTTAAAGTTATGGGAAATCAAAAGAGAGAGGGGAAGATAAAAGTGTTGGAAATTTTTGGTTAGAGACGAGTTTAATGTAAAGTGCGATGTATTAAAGCACTTACAGAAGATAGTCACCATTATGGTCCAGAATAGTTCCTACCCATCCCTTAGCCTAAATTACAACCCTTAAAGTCCTACTTGATCTTAATTTTTTATGTTATGATATTAGTGAAGTAATACACAAAGGAAAACATTATGTCTCAACTTATGTGGCATGTCTATTCTTTGTGAGAGTGAGCGAAATTTGATTCTCACACCCATTATAGTGATACATTGTATATTAGCGAGTGAATATGGCTGACTCTCTGTGGTAAGGGTGCATGTTTGATGATGGTCTGATGACTTGTATGATCTCTTTGTTGAGTAATATGCATGAGTTTGCCAACCTAGAAGAGTCAATTCTTGAGGTTAGGAAGCCTTAAAGTAGTATTCATAAGTTTTGGAATTGTAATATGACATGCTTTATATAATACTTTTGATTCATGTAGTCAATGTAGTTCTATCTCAAGTGTCTTAGTGCAAGTAGTGATGTTAGAATCTAATTTGAGTGTTCTTAGTATAAGGAGATGTTCGAGGAAGAATAAGGATTTAGGTATGGGGTGGTGATCCTTGGTATATTTATAGGTCCAAGTACTAATTATTTCCAATACTTTTGTCTATTTGTGAGCTACATTGCGTATACATTCATTTGATTGAGCTTTATTTATGTTCACGAACTGATGGATATGATTCGTTGTAAGGTTAATTCTTTTGCAAAGATTGAGTGTGATTTGGCATGAATGACAATATTGTGGATTATTTAAGGCAATAAGATCAATATTGGGAGGCAAGATGAGTTTAAAGAGAGGTCAAAGGAAATTACGGACCATGGGAAATGAAGAAAAGTGGAGAGACTTCACTATAGTGGGAAATTGGAGGTTGAAACATGCCTCCATGCCACGGAAGCTAAGCTACGCAATAAGGGCGTGGCACAGAGATGGTAAAAAAATTCAATGGCAAGAAATAGTGAAGATTTGCAATAAGGGCATGCCATGCCGCTAGATCGACACAATAAAAGTGTGACACGAAAGGGTGTTCTCGACAACTTTTACAATTATACTATAAATAGGATGCTTGTTTTATTTTATTGGGATATTCTGTCATATGACCAAGGCTACCCCTAGTTGCGACAACGGTGCTTACGGTCACAAGTGACCCCAAGCTAACCCATGAGCTAACACCTGCTGCGAGCACTAAATAAATATGAACATAACACCTGTGCGGAAGTTTAACTGAAAAAGAAAATATAAATCTAACTACTGAAATACCGAATCAATCATAAGTTGAAACATCTGATAAAAACTGAAAGTGACTGACTAACTGTCTAATTGTTTTATCTGAATGTCTGAAAGCCTCTAAACTGACTGAAAAGTTGACAGGATAGGCCTCCAACTAAATCCGACTGAATGAATAAAATGAAATATGGAAATAACTAAATAAAAATAATAGGTCCTTGATAAATGAGGATTTACCACTACGACTGCTAGATTACGCTGAGCTGTCTAACTGTGGTCAGGAAACTATGCATTTGAACATATGATATAAGACATCATAGCGCAAAGAAGAGTATGTGGTTAGTACTTTGAATGTACTGGTATATGAAATGAGGTTAGGATGATATACATGAGGGTACTATACATATGAAATAAGGACTAACTGAAAAGCATGAGATAACTAAACATGGATGCATGAAAACTGTAATATCTAAGAATGGAAGACCAAGCATAAACTGAAAGACTGAAATCTGATAATAGAATAAATTAGAATCTGTATGTCTTTGTCGGGCAACCTAAACTGAAACTATATTGAATACTGTACTGAGACTGTGGGAGGTATCACCTAACTGACATGCCCCAATATGAGATAATCGGGGTCCAACCTATAACCTCAGTTGGAAGGGTGTCAGTACCATGCCACGGGTACTAACACTGGTTGTCTGGATCCACTAAACTAGTGCCCCGAAGGACTAATGAGTCACCCTCAACTAGCAGGTAAACACTTTGTAAATTTTTAACTGGATGGTTTGCATCTCTAACCTGTACTGGCTATGTAGTTCTTGAACTCAGGGATTGTTGCTAAGGTTCACATCCTCTACTGTCAGGTGAGCCCTCATCCCTGATTTAGCTCGGTGCTAAATCCTACTCCCAACTGATCTGACACTGATACTGGGATAGATTAAACTAAATTGAACATTATTACATAACTGATAGTTGCTCATCATGAATATAAGAATATAAGTATACTGATAAGAGTCATGGATTAAATGGGTACTTGAAAAGCTGAATTCAAGTAAATCACTTAGGTATTAGGTGTTCATAACCCACCAGCACCGAATGGAATCAACAATAATGCCATATCAAAGCTTTAAAACCATAGTAGGGGATCACTATTCAAAATCCAACACTTAGGCATATCATCAAACACATGAGAGTCATGAACTTAAGCATGAGAATGGGTAAATCATGCGAGAATAACATGATAACAAGACAAAAATCATAACTTAGGGATTTAACATAAAGATTACAACATTTCAAACATGTAATGACTCATGTTACTTGAAAAAAACTTATAAACATAACTAGTAATTGAATTCACAAGATATTCATGGAGATATTTCAACTTAAACATGAAAACTCATAATTTATAAACAAAAAAGGACTCTTGGACTCCATGGGTGAAAGGTACCCATGGATGAACATCACACATACCTCACTAGATGATTTTGTGAAGATTCTTGGGAATTTCTTGAGGTTTGAAGCTAGAATTCCTTGATTCCTTCAGAATGGGTTAGGGTTTGTTATTTTGGTGGAAGATGGTTTTATTGATAATCATAAAAGTTTAGGGGCCTTGGAAATGACTAAGTCCCATCACTTAGTGAAATTTCTAAGTCTTGGACCCCTTTAATATGCAATTGTGAGATGAATTGAGCTAGTATCTTACAGGGTATTACATATTCCCATATGACTTGGGAGAGGAAAAACACAGGAGGGAGGCTCCAAATAGGGTTTTTATTCTTCTATTTTCATTACTTAATTCTTGTACGAACTAGATAAATTTCGTGATTGTAAAATAAATTATGGGTGGCTTAAAACCATCTTTTTAGGGTTAAGGCTAAGAACATGATTACTTGGCGCTCAATTAAGTTAGTTTAAAGTTGATTATTATATTTGGTCATTCATAGATTCTTGTAATTTCTATTCTATTGATTTGCGACCATTAAAATACTTCTATATTTCTATTGTGATCCTAGAAGCAGTAACAATAGATTAGAACGTGGAACATATGAAATGGGTTCTTGTCTTTAGATGAATTAAAGATTGTATTCAAGGTTAGCATAGGAATATACATAACTCACCCCATTTGGTTCAAGTATGGGATGATATACAAATGCGTTTGAATTAGTTGTCACACCCCCGATCAATGATGGCCTTAATTTAGATAGACTATTAGTGGCTAGGAGAACCATAATCATGTTATTAATACTGTTAGTCAACAACCAAGATAGTTAACTTAACCGATGAGATTGTACAACTTTGTAGGATTGTTCTAATTTCCTTGACCCAGGATTTTTCCTAATTATCATTTCAAACATTTTTCTTTCTCGGCGTCATTTATTTTTACTTTTAAAACCTTGTTATAATTTTTTTTGGGATAGGAAATAGTTGTGCCTAGAAAGCTTGCATACCAAAAAGAATTAACTGGGTTAACTGGACTTTTCTTGTATATGTGAGTTTCTTAGCTATCGAATAGGAGATTTTTGTGGTGATTCTTTTAATAAGGGGTTGCTACTGCATTAAAGAGAGTTTTTGAGTGGTTATAAGAATCCCAAGAGACTTGAATGGAATTTATACTACTATGAATCCTATGTGATAAATGATGTTGGTCCTGGCTCTATGATCGACACATTCAACATAGACACAATTTTTGTTCAACTTTGCTTGCAAACCTAATGCCCCAGGAAAAGTGTTAAAGCAGTTGAACAACATTGTAATAGATTCCAAATCTCCTTTGGTGAAAAGAAGCAGATCATCAGCAAAACATAAGTGGGCGATTCCAAACTTACCACATCTGGAATGATTTTTAAACATATGATCTTCCGTAAATTATTGTAAAAGACTACTAAAATACTCAATTCCAATAGAAAATAAGAAAGGGGAGACTGGGTCCCCTTGACTTATCCCTTTTGTAGTAGGAAAAAGGCTAGTGAGGTCACCATCAATCAGGATACTATATCTCACACTCTTAACATATTTCATGACCCATTGTAAATATGTATTCGGGAAACAATGTTCATGCATCACTTATTCCAGGTAACTCCAGTCTAAAGAATTGTAATCCTTTTACAAATCAATTTTAATCATGGTTCTTGGTGAGATATGTTTTTTACTGTAACATTTTACAAGCTCTTGTGCAAGAACAATGTTATCACCTAGCCTCTTACCAGGGATGAAACTAGATTACGTATGTGAGAATTGTCCCAATCACCTTTTGTATCCTGTTGCCAAGATTTTTGAGATAATCTTATAGAAGATAATACAATAAGCTATGGTCTATACTCCTTGATTGTGACATGATTAGCATTATTAGAAACTAAGGTAATGAAGGTGCAGTTCAATTGTTTATATAGTTTATCTGTATGGAAAAGTTCCAGGACTGCCTTAATGATGTCCTGTTAAACTAGATGTCCTGTTGAACTATCCCCCAATTTGTTTTTTTAAAAACACAACATTATACCCATCATGTCTCGAGGCTTTATCATCACCAATTTCCTTTTGGATGGAAATCACCTCAGCAGTAGTAATAGGGGAATTAAGAAATAGTGTTTGTTGATAAGTTAGAACAAGGCCTTTTGACATAACCACTTTGCTAACTGCTGGCAATCTTGATGTTGTTATGTAACGACCCAAATCGGGGCCCTGACCGTGATGAGTATTCCGAACCATAAAGGCCCAAAACACATCTATCTATCTGGTAATCATGCACATGACTTGTATGACAAAACAAATGCGGAAGATACACAATATAACGAAAACATGGTCAAGAATCATATGAAAAAAATAATGGGGAATAACGTCCCACAATCTTAATCAACATCTCGAAAACGTCTGCGAAATCTCTACTACATGACTGAAATAATAACTATATGAAAACTAGGACAAGGCCCCCAGTAGACCCAAAACTATTAAATGATAGATAAAAATGCTAAGCAATCAGACCTTCCGGAATATAGAAGGCTCACCCAGTGACTTCTATAAATCTGTCTGAGGAATCTACTGATTTTCTGGACCCCTAGACTGTGCCTCCAAACCTGGGAGGGAAGGGGGTCAATACAAAAGTACTGGTACATAGAGAAATCAAAACAAAATATAATATTTTTACCAAATATAGGTAAGAGCCATTATAAAGCAGTTTCATATCAAAGCATTTGAAAACACATGGGCATAATGTAATAGTTTTCAACAACAATGTAATGTAACTGAGCTTGGTGGAATACCCTACATATCACATTTACACCAACTGTCAAACCTCGGTTGCCGCCGAGATTAGAGTATAAGTGAAGGGAAGACATACAAGATCACACAGCAGGGTGTCTCGACCCAATGGTAATGCACAAGATCACAAAGCAGGGCTCCTAACCATAGTCCCAACTTGGGAATGACATAAAGTCAGGTACGCAAGATCACAAAGTAGGGTACCAAATTCCCATGTCGGCAAACACAGTTTCCAACGATGAGACCTTACACTCAAATGCCTTCTTCAGGCATCCACCTATCTCATGTAAAATCAATGTATTCAAATTTCATCTGATTCAATCACATATCATATTCTGTAAGGTATCGTCATACCCGACTTGCAGGCCATCAATATCATATATTTTTCTTATTCAACCATTGTATTCAACATGTTTGAACACAAATAGACCTCTCACTTTCAAGTCAAAATCATATCAATTCTCAAAACATTTCATGTCTGCTTTTCAAGTTGTTTTCAAACAATTTACATCATATGATCATTTAAAACAAATTCACATTAAGAGAGGGATTCCATATAATCCATTCTCTCAAATTAACACCTTTTTGAAACAAATGCATATATATATATAGTATGTCAAATCACTTCGGAACTAGGCCTAAAGACCAAATCAATATTATAAACGTTTAAAACATAATCATATTCGTAATTTCAAAACCCCCATTTTGAAAACATGAATTTTAAAGCCCATGAGATTTTTGAGATAACCCCACGTACCTCTATATGTGAAGATGATAGGTGCTCTTGAAGCCTACGTTCTGGGGATTCCAAATGTACAATTAGTTTCAAAAACCCACGGTTGAATCTTGAGTTGCTTGGGTTTTTATTTTGAAACCCTAAGGAGAGTTATTAAGCAATTTTGTTGAATGAAGGTATATTTTGGGGTATTTGGGTACTGAATTTCGTGTTTATGGCTAAATAAGGATGGGAAAAGGACCATTTTACCCAAAAAAATGGATTGTTTAAGTCACTTGAGTAATAATGTATGTGGCGCACACCTTATCGCATAATATAAGTTATGCAACAAACTCTTTATCGCACACATTAGGTTGTGCGTCGTACACTTTATGGCATAAGTTAGGGTGTGCGTCGCACACCTTATGCTGTATGATACACTCCACTTTGTAATGCCATAACTTCTTCCTCGGGTGTTCGATTTTTGCAAAATTGGTATAATTGGAAATATAATTCAAAGATATTTTATTTGATATATAGTAGGCTCTCTAATTTGTTATATACAAAGAGTTATGACCGATTAAAGTTGACCCAAGTTTCAACGCTCACTAAAACTCAATCGATGGAAAAGCTTTAAACTCGTCCTTGAGTTAGGGGACCTCTATGATCTCAATTCATGCTCAAATAGGTTTCCACACTACATAATTTATTAACACACTAAACTTGCATTGGATTTGTGGCTTTTGGAACCTTTACGTGAAGGAAATGACGATTTTCGTTCTCGTCCGAAATGCGGGGTGTTACATGTTGTGCCCATTAAACCCTTATAGAATTGTACTACTTCCTCCATATTATCTTCTTTATTTTTTTGTATTTTCCCATCTAATGTTGTAAAAGTATTGATGCTTTTCTTCTGAGTTATTTCTTTGAAAACTACAGCAAAGTGCTTGTAATTACAATACCCTAACTTAATCCACTTTGCTCTAGATTTATGCTGGAGTGAACTCTTTTCTAAGAGTGACCATTTTTCAATTTTATGGATGGTAGTTTTCTCCTACTCTTGCAAAGAATCAGTCCATTTCATCCTGATCTTCATTTGTAAGGAAGCCAACTTAGTCCTAGCTATCTTTATTCTCTGCACCACATTTTTAAACTCCTCATTATTCAAAATTTTATGCATGTTTATACGATTCTACAATTTGATACAAACAATCTTCATAGACCCAACAACATGTCTACATATCCATTTCTCAGAACTATATTTAGGAAATCCTTGTGCTCAACCCAAATATTAAAGAACCTAAATTGTACCTTAGTACTCTTTGTCATGCTTGATAATGTAGAGATCATGGGAGAGTGATCAGATATAATGGTATGATCATACTCTACTACCACTTGACCCCAAGTCATCATCCAATCGTGGTTTCCTAGGGATATATCCATTCTACTACACACTCTAGCATCTCTGAGTTGTTTATTAGAAAAGGTATAGTAGTCATCTTTCCATTTTATTTCACTCTAGTGTAAATCTTGTACACATTCTGCAAAATCTTTAATCTCAGCAAACTGTACTAGATGCCCTCAATATATCTTTAGCATCTTATAAGGCATTAAAATCTCCACATATCATCCAAGGGCCATTAACTGTAGGAGCTATTTGTGTTAGATAACTTCATAAAGATCATCTTTGTTCTAGAGTGTTTATTTCATATACAACTATTAGGAAACACTCAATATCAGCATCTTGATGGACTTTGCAAGGGATAACCTGATCTACTTGTCTCAAGGTAGTCACAACACAATAGTTGGTATCCCAAACCACCTAAACCTGACCATTATCAACAACATTATAATTAGTTATTGAGCCCTAACCAGGATCTATTTGATTTAGAATACTAGATGATTTATGTTCCTTTATTATTGTTTCTATCAAACCAGCTAATTTAATATGCTTATTTCTAATAAACTTCTTTACCTCCTTTTTTTTGTATCTCTTATTTACTACTCGAACATTCAAAAATAGACAACTCATGTAGAATGAACTTCCATTTATCTGGGGAAATCCAACTTTTGTGTCTCCAATTCTCTGCTTATCATCAACATCGTTCTTTGTAGTTTTAACTGAACTTAACCAAGGAAAATTCCCCCTTTCTTTTATCTTTTTTGTAGATTGTCAACTCTTGTTGTCAATCTCTAGCAATCTTTGATCTTTACTGGTTAAGGTTAATCACGTTAGTGGACAGCCTATCAACTAGTTGACGGTTCGTAAACTCTCATTGTCAACTTCTGGTAGATTTTGAGCTTTACTGCCTATGGTTTACGACTTTAGTTGACAGCCCCTGAACTAGTTGACGACTTATCAACTCCCATTGTCAATCTTTGGTAGACAGACACTCTCAAGTAAAATGAGCATGACTTTTTACTCTGATATAAGATTAAGGTGAAATCATATGTGTTGAAAAGAAGACTAGAAGATATTTTATTTGGTATCTAGTAGGCCACCAAAATTATTAAATTCTAAGAGTAATGGTAGTTGGAAGTTGACCCAAGTAGTAAAATATACTAAAAATCAATTGCTAGAAAAGTTCTCAACCCAATTTTGAGTTAGGAGACTTTTATGACCTCAATTCCTCTCCAAAGATGCTTCCACTCTATTGAATTGATCATCACACTTATATTTACATAGAAATCATTGTGTTTGGCTCTATACAATAAGGATGACGGTTCAAATTCTACCTAAAAATTGTGGGGTGTTACATATCCCCCCTTGAAATCATTCGTCCTCGTATGATGGGTAGGAACTTATTGAAACTCAAGAAGCTTGACATAAAGGATGTAACTTCACATTAGGAGTCCCCCATCAACAAAACATACATAGGCATTAAAAGAAAAGAGCTTCATGACTTCACCAAGTAAATTACGTAAGGTCAAATTTAAAAGGTGCTAGCTTAAGCTATGGGCCATATACTCTACACCCCTCCAAAAATACTACTCCATATTATCACTATAATATAATTACCTCAAGTCTTAATAAATGATTACTAGCCACATAACACAATGGTTTGTGTTTATATTAACCAAACATTCAAGCATATCTTTACTACACCCACTTTATGGATCTCCCCGCCACAAGCCAGAAGCTTCAATCACCATCACAATGATTTCCACCAATATCCTCTTCTTAACTATTTCACATAATAAAAGTTCATCTCAATCTCCCCTCTTCATCTATAACCTTATCTCGAGTAGTCACACTAAATTTTTTATAATAAGCAACATTTGCTCTCTTATCTAAAATATTACTATGCTTCCATAGACACTATCATCCTAACATAAGGAGGGTCTTTGAGGGACTAGAGTACAAGCATCAGGAATGGGAGTGACACTATTCAATTATGACTCCTATTTTTCATACTACTCAAGGTGATACCTATAAAGTGAGATACGGTACAATAGGCATAAAATAATTCATAGAAACCATGTTGATCATAAATAGAGGGTCGTTCGGGTATAAATATAACACAACCTAAGTTCTTAGGATTAGGCACAGTGAGAAACATGAGTGCATATATCATGAGTCATATAACATAAAGTCGATATTCATATATTCATGGAATAAAACAAGGATTGTGTCTTGAAGCTATTGCTTCTCATTCTAAGAACTGAGAATGATCATAAGTTTGCATAGATAACATAACTTTAGGATAAGACATGACATAAAATAATTTGGTAACATGACATAAAATAAGTTGGTAACATACATAGATTATAGTTTCTTAGAACTAAGAATAAAGTGAGACATGAGTTTATGGAACATGAGCGTCATCACATAAATCTTGAATACTTAGATGCTTGGATTCTTGAGAGACATTATTGCTTCTAGTTCAGGGGTTAAAGAATGGACATAAGTTGTATAGAGAACTTGGATCTCAAGTATAGGCACAATTTCAATACATAATATATTGGTAGAATGTCCTCTTAAATTGAAGTAGGAGGAATTTGCTAGAATAAGAATAAATTTACCAGGACTCTTCCCTAAAACTCCCGCCATGAGAAAATTCAAGATCTACCTTAGTTCATAATCTCTCATTAGCTCAAAGATCATAATCCTAGAATTTCGAACACACTCTCACCTTAAATCAACAACAAAACACTCCGCATAATGGGGTATCACCATACACATGAACACCAAAATCCCCCCCGATAACTATAATATAAGGACACTTAGTTCTTTCTAGGATATCCTTTCTAGGGATCCTAATCTTAATTTTGGTTAGGTTCCATAGTAATCACCCTATAACTCACACTCTTATTAGCATACACATCCATAATTCATAACACATAAAAATCCATTCTCCAATCCTTGGTATACTATCATTAAACCTCTAATCGCATAACCTCACAACTAATATATTTTTTAGAAATATACCAAGGGCTCACATCGTCTATCTATATTTTCCTTAATTCAACTTTAAAGAACACCAGATAACAGCTCCCCAGACTAGACCATACAAGAGTTTCAAGAATATGAACTAGGTACACATGCCATTTATACACTTAAAACCTCATCTAACAACATGCTACCTGGGGTTTCACTTATTTTTATAAACCTATCACTCAGATCTACCTAATACTTAGCTGCAACTCATTATTTCAACACTAGTCCTCATGTATATATAACACAATTATCCACTGAAATTTTTTATAAGTTATCAACCAAAGATCTTTCACATATCAAATCAAGCCTACTAATTTATTCCAACAATTCTCGCATCACTATCCTCGAGCTAATAGTCTTATCACCACAATCAACATCTAAAGTTCAAGCTTAACATCTATTACCATTCAATTTTATGAAGAAGTTCTTGTAGGCCGTAGTTAATTGAAATAAGGAATTTAGATTGATTATAAAATTGACTACACATCTTCTCACCTACTAGACTAACTTACAACTACTACATAAAACCAAGGGACTCTAGGTGTAGTATGAATATATAATTAGGATAGTCAATCTTAAACTTAACATAACCAATTATTGTCTATTATCACATTCTCCTTCCTAACATAAACATCTACTTATCTAGGCATACCTTTAATGTACCTTCAAAATTCTATACATCACTGAGTCCCCCTTTCTAAGATTTCCACAAATAAAGTCTAAATTGAAAAATTATTAGCCGATCTATCCTTCCATTCACAACCTATGAATGATTTTTACTACTACAATAACTATCCAACACGATCTCCTTCTCTATATCACATAAATTCTAAATTATCATGACTAATCACTCCCTCTACTAATTACCTTAAAATCTACAAGTCTTTATACAACCCCTAACACTCACTTAAAGATTACACAAATACAACTACCTTTTTACTCAAAATTTAACCCCACTTTGACATCTAAACTTATGACTTCATATCACTATCCTTGGGATCATCTTACTATTAATAGGTCATAACACCCCAATTTATATGACCTCTCAAGTGGAAATATGATCCCAATATTTGGATACATATCTTCCCCCTTAAGCTAGATGTTTCCAATAAAGTTATGAAAGATACTGACACACATCATACCTCGGGATAAAACACACAATTCATGAGGATGGAGGTATATCCTAGAATCCATACACTTTGATGCGCTAGTAGACTTATTTCAAGTCCTTCTTCTCTTTTATAACTTCTTAATGACTCAATCAAACAAGACCATATCATTAGGAATATAATCTTTGACATTTGTATTGCCTCGACAATAAGACATAGCCCACAAAATCATAGCAAGGAAGGAATTTGGATAACTTTCTTATGGACAACACTATTGCACGATAGTATAAAAGAATGAGAAATATTTCTTAAATGTCTCATTGTCTCCCTTTTATAAGTGTGGCATGCTACACACCCATAAAAGATTCCCTACTCGACATAACTTCATAGACATGCTGAAACGCAGAACCTTTCTCTAAAACCAAGCTTATCATAAACCGATTCATGGCCCTGGTTGGACGAGCATCCCAAACTACAAAGGCTCAAGAGACCCGTTAGAATACTATCATAATCTAAAAGGGAGGCAAGGTGAAAACTTGGTATCTCTCAAAGATAGACCTTCATTTCGGCTATCATCAACTCAAAGTTATGGAGTGTGATATCCCAAAAATCGCTTTCCGAACTCTTTATGGCCATTTTGAGTTTCTTGTTATGTCTTTCGGGTTAATTAATGCCCCAGCATCTTTCATAGACCTCATGAATCGAGTGTTCAGACCATATTTGGATATGTTTGTCATAGTGTTCATCGATGATTTACTGGTGTACTCCCGTAGTGAGGATGAACATTCTGATCATCTCCGAACTGTCTTGCAAACCCTTAGAGATCATAAGTTGTTTGCCAAGTTCAGTAAGTGTGAGTTTTGTCTAAGGTCAGTTTCTTTTTTGGGTCATATCATTTCTTTCGAGGGTATTAGAGTTGATCCCCAAAAGACCGAAGCTGTTAGAAATTGGCCTAGACCTATTTCTCCGACTGATATCCGAAGTTTCTTGGGTTTAGCTGGCTATTACCGCTGTTTTGTTGAGGGTTTCTCCTCTATAGCGTCTCCTATGACTCGGTTGACCCAAAAGAAAGTGAAGTTCTTGTGGTCTGAATCTTGTGAGAAGAGTTTTCAGGAGTTGAAGACTCAACTCACTTCAGCCCCTATTTTGACTTTGCCTGATGGTGTTGATGGTTTTGTGGTGTAGTGTGATGCTTCGACAGTTGGGTTGGGCTGCGTATTGATGCAGAAGGGTAAGGTGATAGCTTATGCTTCTAGACAGTTGAAACCCTATGAGAAAAATTACCCCGCCCATGACCTTGAGTTGGCTGCTGTTGTGTTTGCTTTGAAAATCTGGATACACTATCTGTATGGTGTACATGTTGATGTTTTCACTGATCATAAGAGTTTGCCGTATGTGTTTACCCTGAGAGAATTGAATCTTAGGCAGATACATGGTTAGAATTGTTAAAGGACTATGATATGAGTATGTTGTACCATCTGGGCAAGGCCAATGTTGTGGTGGATTCCCTAAGTAGAGTGTCCATGGGTAGTGTTACGCATGTGGTAGAAGGTAAGAAAGAGTTGGATCGTGATGTACATCGTTTGGCTAGATTAGGGGTAAGGTTGTTTGACTCTGCGGAAGGTAGTATAGGGGTTCAGAGTAGTTCCAAATCCTCCTTGGTTTTAGAAGTGAAGGAAAGGCAATACTTAGATGCTAGTTTGGTCAGACTGAAGGAGTCAGTCAAGGACCAAAAAGTAGAGGCTTTCTCCCAAGGGGGAGATGGTGTGTTAAGATTGTAGGGTAGATTGTATGTCCCGAATGTTGATGATCTGAGATAGAGGATTATGGATGAAGTGCACGGGGTGCGATATTCTATTCATCCTGGTGCCACCAAGATGTACCGAGACTTGCAAAAAATCTATTGGTGGAGTGGCATGAAGAAAGATTTAGCAGCGTTTGTAGCTAAGTGTGCAACCTGCCAACATGTTAAGGTTGAACACTAAAGACCTGGTGGTATGATGCAAGAGTTTAGTATTCCCACCTGGAAGTGGGAAGAGATAAATAAGGACTTCGTGATTGGTTTACCTTCTTCCCGACGCCATCATGATTCCATTTGGGTTGTGGTTGATAGATTGACTAAGTCTGCTCATTTCTTGCCTGTTCATGCTTCATATACTGCTGAGGATTATGCTAGATTGTATATCCGAGAGTTATTCAGACTGTATGGAGTTCCCTTTTCTATCATTTCGGATAGGGGTACTCAGTTCACTTTGTAATTTTGGAAAGCTTTTAAAAGGGTCTTGGTACCCAAGTGCTTTTGAGTTCTGCTTTTCATCTACTGACCAATGGTCAGGCTGATCGGACCATCCAAACCTTAGAGGATATGTTGAGAGCTTGTGCATTTGACTTTAAGGGAAGTTGGGATGATCACTTACGGTTGATAGAGTTTGCTTACAATAACAGTTTCCACTCTAGTATTGGCATGGCTCCATTTGAAGCCTTGTATGTGAGGAAGTGTAGATCACCCATAGATTAGTTCGAGGTGGGTGAAGTGGATGTGAGTGGTCCTGATTCGGTATTTGAGGCTATGGAAAAAGTTAAGTTGATTAGGGAAAGGTTGAAAACTGCGCAGAGTCATCAGAAGTCATATGCATATGTTAGAAGAAGAGACCTTAAGTTTGAAGTTCGTGACCTAGTGTATCTTAAAATTTCACCCATGAGGGGAGTGAAGAGATTCGGAAAGAAGGGAAAGCTTAGTCCCCGTTATGTTGGTCCTTACAAAATTCTTAGCCGTGTTGGTAAGGTAGCTTATGAGGTCGAGTTGCCTTCCGATTTGTCCTCTGTTCATCCAATATTCCATGTATCCATGCTTAGAAAGCATATTAGCGATGCTGTGGTAGTGGATTCCTCTGTGAGTACTGACATTCAAGAAAATCTTTCTTTTGATGAGATTCCTGTTGAGATTCTTGATTTCAGTGTCCGAAGACTAAGGAACAAAGATGTTCCCTTGGTCAAGGTGTTGTGGAGAAACCAATCTGTTGAGGGTGCAACTTGGGAAGCTGAGGCAGATATGCGATCCAAGTACCCGCACCTATTTTCCGCAAACTCTGATCATGCCGAAGGTACTGTTCTTTCCTAAATCATGCACATTTGATAAAAGTTGCAGCAGTTCAGCTGTCATTTATTATGTGTTCAGCTGTAGTTTCTTGAATTTATGCATTCTATGTTGCATTTGGAGTAAGAAACGATGTGGTGATGAGTCTAACAAATGGTTTCAGTTGTATGCTCTATTCCCTATCTAATCTTGGCATGTCTAGTGTCATTCGAGGATGAATCTTTCCAAGGGGGGATGATGTAATAGCCCAGGAAATTTTTCCTTGAAATTTTGTGCGTAAACGTGTTGGGTTCTGTCTTCTAGAATGAACTATAAATTTTCCGTGCGTAATGTCTTAGATTATGACCCACCATTACGTATAGTATCAAATAAGCTTTCCAAATATATGTGGATCATCCAAAACGGACACCCGAGCGACGAGTTATGAACATTCCGATCGAATCGTGAATAGTAGTGAACAGTAAAACCTGCAGGAAAAAGTACTGAGGCCTGGCGTATTTTTGATCCAACTTTAAATGATCATAACTCTTTGTACATAATTATTTGGGTGATCTACTATATATCAATGGAAATCTCTACGAGTCCTCTTTCCGATGAAATTGGTTTCATCCAATTTGTCTATCGGAGCAAAAAGTTATGGTCGATCTACTTCAGCCTATCAAAAGTGAATTTTTGGGTCAATTTCAAACGATCATAACTCCTCGTACACAATGATATGGGTGTGATACTATATATCAACGAAAATATATAAGATTTCTCTTTCTAATGAAATTGGTTTCATCCAATTTGGATATCGTAGTAAAACGTTATGGTTGATCTACTTCAGACTATCAAAACAGTCCACCAAAGGACAGATTCGAGAATTATTTGATTTTTAGGGGTGTTTTGGTTATTCTCCCTCACCCAAAATCCGTTCAAACCCTATATTAAAGCCTATTAGAAGCATTATATGTTATATTTCATCAAATTCCCTCAAAAAGAAAACCCTAAGCTCCTACATCCAATTTCAAGAACCTCCAAAGTTCACCATTAATTCTGCAAACTTATTCAAGATTCCAAGTTCCTAGTTCAAGAACTCCAAGAACCATCATTCAAAGGCACGATTAACATCTCAAAAACGAGTATCGATCTAAAGTTCATCATTCAAGGTATGTGGGGTTTTTTTTTTCAACAAGAACTCTCTTTCGTTCTTGTGCCCAAAAGTAATTTTCTTTACAAAGGCATGATTTTTATTTGATTTTTATGAATTTGAAGCATGAACCCATATCTTATGATGATTATTATGAAATCTTGATGTTTATGATTTTGAAAGATGAATTTACATGTGTGGTGATATAAAGCATGAATCTTGAACGATATTTATCATGATTTTGATATTTGGGTCGTGAATCCCCATTGGAAATTATATTTTTTGAGAAAGTGTGTGTTATAAGCATGTTGATGTTAAATATTTGAGATATTTTGAATGATTTGACCTTTTGGTCTTATTGGAGTTGTTTTGAACTCTAGTGTGAAAGAAATCCACAATGTGGTTGATTTTCATAGATGGGAAGCATGATGGCTCCCGATGTATATTTATATATTATTGAAATTGTTTTGTTGTGGATTTTCTTTGAAATGATCTTAACTAAGTCTGGGAGAAATCTTTAGCACCGAGTGGGAGGTATAAAGCGACCTTACTTCCCTAGAACTACGTGCTCCCATAGGAGTGAGCCTGAGGCTGATTTATATAGTTATCACTAGTTTGTGTGGATTTGATATCTATAGTCCTACTCCGATGGCAAGGATAGGATGGCTCTCCCCAACGTGGGTTGTACGTTGGACTCCATGTAGCTCACATGGTTTATGTCGGTTATAGGATCTCCCAGTGTGTGTGTGTTTCCTTGTGTCTATGGTGAACGATGAAGTGATTTGAAAGTGGAATTGTGAAAGTTATTCTTTCGAAAGATTTAAATGATATTTACATTATGAGAATTGATATTCTTGATGAACTGAAAGTGGTTGACAAATTATATGATGAATCACATGTGTTATTATACTTATTTCATCCTCTCATGATTATGATAATTTTCTTCGGGCTATGTGAGTCTTCCATACATCCTGCATATTTCTTATAAATATTTATGATGACAATGTTTATACAACTGTATACACCCCCATATACTCGGTTCCTTCCCATGGTACTGACCCACATCTTTTGATGTGGGCTGCATTTTCTTGGAATGTAGGTTCAGGTGCTCAGTTCCAGGTTCGACAGTGATTCTTCAGGCACGCTGTTCTATATCCTCTGTTGTGGTGAGTCCTCATGTTCCGAGGACGTGATGTCTAATGTTGGTTTCACAAAATTGTTTACATTTGATAACTGAGTATGTGTCAGTTGGGGCATGTCTCAATGGCTCGCTGGTTTTATTGATTTTCTTAGAGGCTTGTCAGACTAGTATAGATGTTGGGAGTTGACTAATAAGTCGTATTTTGTTATCTTTCTAAAATTATTTTATTCTTGGATGATGATTACTCTATTGATATTTGGGGGTTATTTATGGAAACCCCGTTGATTTGTGTTGAACTGAATGAAAATGGCTCAAAGGGTTATCTTGGGGCTACTCATAGCCTCAAGCACCGTGTGACTCTCCGGGACCCGTTTTCGGGGCGTTACCTTAGAATACATTGACCATCACAATTTTAGGACTGAATGAATTCCCGCATCGATAAAATATGATTTTATGCTATAAGACTTTAAACTCAGTCCCTCATAGTTAACCATCTAACTTTCTTAAAGCCCATTTTTAACCTCTTAAAATCATTTAGCATTGTTATAAAGTTCATTTCTTTCTCTTTAAGGACATTCTCTGAAAAGGTATTGTCATACCTAGACTTGTAAGTCGCATAAATCATATCATATCATCTCCATAGAACATTATTTAAAAACATATAATTGACCACCTAAATTATTCAAATATCATATAAGAATTCTCTTGAAATTCATGAGAAAATTTAGGTAAAACAAAATTCTTTCAAGACATCTCTATAATTGTAAACGTGGTCATGTTTTCATAATTTCACACAATCTCCATGAGAAAACATGAGCATTTGAAAAAAAATACAAGAAACAACCCTTTGAATCCATAAAAATAAACAATATATAATTTTCCAAAAGAAGCATTTAAAACCCAACCTTTTCAGCATTTAATAATTATTCCACAACACTGGTTAAATACATAATTTTTATTACAAAAAGGATTTCATCGTTTATGCTCTTCAAACAATTTCAAAATCCATAATATATGTATATAAATGTAATTTAAAGTTTTATGAAAATTCCATAGTTAAGTCAATGAGTATTAGGATCGTTCTACACACCTTTTTGATGAACAAAATTTGAGACAGCTTGAATTTGAATCTTAGAAGTATCAGTTTTGGAAAGAAATCCTAACATATTTTCTATTTAGAGTGAAGAGGAGAAAGAGCGATAAAAAAATTATAATAGATGAGTAAATAATACTTATATAGTGATTTAAGTCATGGGGTAGGATTTGAGGCAAGGAAAAGAACAAAATACCTCTAAAAATACTGAAGATAAAAATTGTAGAAATTTTTCAATTGATGACTTCAGTTGACAGCCCATCAACTAGTTAATAGCTTGTCAACTCTTATCGTCAATCTCTATCCATCTTTTGTTTTTACTGGTTAAGGTTGACAACTTTAGTTGACAGCCTGGGTTGTCAACTAGTTAATGATTCATCAACTACCGTTGTCAGCTTCTAAGTGTTTTTGAGCTTTAATAACTATGGTTGACGAGTTCAGTTGACATACCATCAAGTAGTTGATGGCTCGTCAACTCCCGTTGTCAATCTTTGGCAGGCAGATACTCTCAGCTAAAATTATGATAACTTTTCTACTCCAATATCATATTAAGGTGAAAGTAGATGTGTTGGAAAAAAAAGAATCAAAGATCTTTCATTTGGTATATAGTAATCATTATATTCTAGGATTAATGGTAGTTGAAAGTTGAACCAATTAGGAACATCCACTAAATCTCAATCGGTAGAAAACTTCTCAACTCAACTTTGAGTTAAGATATTTTATATTGTAAGGAATGCTATTTAAAATGCCATGATGAAGATACTTGTTGGAACAAACATCCTGAATTACACGAGGTGAAGTTGAAGGAGCAGATGAGACAACTAACTCAACAGAGGAATGGAAATAAAGACAAAGAAGAAGGAGATGTCATTTATAATCAAAGAAGGAGACAAAATTATAAGTAGCAGTGGCTTAATAGGAGGAATAAGTATAGACGGGACAAGTATGGGCCTATAGTGGGGGAAGTAGAAGAAGAATCCCAGACAAAAAATCACAATTCTAATACTTTTGATGCACTAGCTGATGGGGATACATTGATGATCATAGAAATTAAGGGAAGAAAGATAAAAAATTTGAAAAGGTGGAAAAGCATGAGCAGGACAAGCAAAGCACCAAAGAATGGGTAACTAGCAGCTTCGGAAGCAACATAATGACTAAAGAGAGCAAAGGGAATCAAGAGGTGTAAAAATCACAGAAAGAACAATCACAGGATGAGAATGTTGAACAAGTGGAACTGGTAAATATGAAACGTGACAAGGAGGTGCAGAATGATAATTCAAGTAAAGAGGAATCAATGCAGTTAGTTGTTGTGATTACTAAGAAAAATGAGGAAGAAACAAATATAGTAGAAGATATATTACCACTGGCCATGCATACTGATAATCAGATAGAGTATAGTAATAAGAATAAAATTTGTATGATCGAGGAGGATTTGGAATGTACCATTGATAAAATTTCAATATAAGGGAATCTGTCTCCTAAGTAGATTGATAAAATAAAGATGAATCAAGTGGTGCAAAGAAGGAGAGAAAAAGGTTCAAAACCATCATCAATATAGACTTGAAGTTCTTTGAAAAATAAGTCCCAAATGAATGCACTTATTTGGAATATCAGATCAGTGAATACCTAACAAGCATTCACAAGATTGATTAATCTTCAGAAGAGACATCAATTTTATTTGATAGGATTGATGGAACCTTTCCAGAATAATAAAAAAATTGAAGATTACAAAAGGAAGTTACGGATGCAGCATGCAATAGATAATGGTACAGGGAAAATATGGGCATTTATGGATGATATGCTTACTTTTTCAGTTGTAAGGGATAAAGAACAACAATTAACTTTGAAGTTGCAAATTCAGGAAGTTGGGTGTATTGTCTATGTAACTTTAGTTTATGCTTAATGTTCTTCAACTAAGAGAGTGGAGTTATGGGAATCATTGGAAGAAATGGCTCAAAAAATTAAAGATCCATGGTTAATAGGAGAGGATTTTAATGTTCAAACAAATAAAGAAGATTCGTTAGGTGGATTTCTAGTTACTGTTTCTGAAACTAAGGATTTTAAGCATTGTCTTAATACTTGTAAATTTAAAGATTTAGGTTTTAAAGTAAGGAAGTATATGTGGTGGAATGGAAGAAAAAATGAGGAATGTATTTTTAAGAGACTGGATAGAGTGCTTTGTAATGATAAAATGAGTGGCCTATTTCCAATAGTTGAAATTGAGTATCTCATCAGAAGTGTATCAGACTACACTCCCCTACAACTCAGTTTTAAGACTGTGAAGGAAGATATTGCTAAGCCTTTTAGATTCTTAAAAATATGGCTTAAGGAAGAGGGATGCTTGGAGATAATATGGTAGAACTGATCAACTGATTTGAAAGGGAAACCTTTCATGATGTTTCATCATATACTAAACAATGTTAAAGCTGGATTAGCAAAATGGAGTAGAAAAAGTTTTGGGAATATATTTCAAGATATTTCCACTCTAGAGAACATTATCAAAGTTAGGGATCAATAATTTAAGATATCTCCATCGGTATAAAATAGGGAAGCTTTATTCAAGGTTCAAGCTAAACTAATGTTCAACTTAGAAGAGAGGAAAATTTTTGGCAAAAAAAAGCAGGGTTACAGTGGTTTAAAAATGAGGAAAGAAATACCAATATTTTCCATGCAGTGGTAAAAGGAATAAGAAATAGATTGAAATTGAAGAGGATACAAAATGATGAAGGTCATTGGCTGGGGGATCAAGAGGGTATTACTGATACAACTGTTAGTTTCTTTCAGAAATAGTTTGAGAAAGTGGGGAATAATAATGAATTCTCTATATTGGAAGAACTACCACAGGCCATTTCACAAAAGCAAAATGCAAATTTAAAGAAAATTCTTGATCTTATGGAGGTGAAGCAAACAATAATGGGATTGAATAGGGATAGAACTACTGGTCCAGATGGTATGACAGGAGCCTTTTTCCCATATGCTTGGGAAATTATGAGGCATGATGTTCATTTAATGGTAATTGCTTTCTTTTGGGGATATGAACTACCAAGATTTGTAACCCATACAAATTTTTTACTTCTACCCAAGAAGTTAGTAATTAATACCTTTTTTGATTTGAGACCAATATCTCTAAGCAACTTTTTTAATGAAGTATTTTCTAGACTTATTCATGAAAGGTTAAAGAGGTTCTTTCCTGATATCATATATGAAGAACAGGCTAGATTTTTGCAAGGGAGAAGTATTGTTGAAAATATTATAGTAATTCAAGAAGTTGTCTCTGAAATAAGGAAAAGAGGAAAGGTTCCTAATATGGTGATTAAACTTGACATGATGAAGGATTATGATAGGTTGGACTGATTGTACCTTACTAAGGTATTAAGGAAAATAGGTTTTTCAGAAACAACTATTGATATGATTTACAGGTTGGTGAGCAAAAACTAGTATTTTATATTGATAAATGGTCAAGCAAAGGGATTCTTTAGATCTCAAAAGGGATTAAACAAGGTGATCCCTTGTCTCTTACTCTTTTTATTATAACAGCTGAAATTATGTCTAGAGCATTGAAATCCTTAATTCTAAAGAAGGAATTCAAGATGTTTGGATTACCAAAGGGTAGTCCAAAGATCAATCATTTTACATTTACAGATGATATGATCATTTTGTGTAAAGCTGAATTGGGTACTATGAAGGTAGTGGCAAATACTTTGGAAAGATATGAGACAGTCTCAGGTCAGAAGGTTAATAGGGAGAAAAAAATATCAATTTATTTGCAAAAAGGAGTGTCTCAAGGTATTAATATTATGGATAAGGTGGAACTAGGTTTCCTAAGGAATGATTTTCCTTTTACGTACCTTGGATGTCCTATTTTTCACATGAGGAAGAATAAGATATTCTATCAAGCATTGATGAATGAAGTAAGCTCCAAATTGCAAGGATAAAAAAGTAAGATTCTTTCTTATAGAGGAAGATTAATTCTTATTAAAGATGTTTTACAGAGTATTCCTATTCATTGTTTATGGAACTATCATATATAAGAGGAAATAATAAACATTAGGTTAGATGGAACTCTTTATGTCTACCTGAAGATGAAGGAGGTCTGGGTTTTAGAAGGATTCAAGATGATGTCTATGGCTATCTTTTGTAAACTATGGTGGAACTTTAGGACTAAATCTTAATTGGGAGTACTTATATGCATAATAAGTACTGCAAGAATAATCATCCTAATGAAGTTATGTGGAAACCAGGATCTGGATCACAGGTGTGGAAGAAGATGTTACAGGCACAAGATTTGATAGAAAACCAAATACTATGGAAGATTAAAGGAGGTGAAACAAGTTTGTGGTTTGATAATTGGAAAGGATACGGTAATCTTTATACCATTTATAATCTGAGTAGAGAATGGGATAACACATATCAGAAAGTAAAGGATGTAATGAGAGAAGATAGGTGGAATGAATAGTTGATTGCTCAATTGGTGAACCATGAAGTCAAAGATCTTATCATTTATAAAATAAATCCTCCAATTAGTGGTCTAGGATTGATAATCCTATTTGGATGTTGGAAACTACATGGAACTTTACTTTGAAGTCAGCTTGGGAATATATTAGACAGGGATAATGAAAAAATATTGTCTTCAAGGATATTTGGATAAAGGGTCTGCCTTTTAAAATGGCTTTCTTAATGTGAAGAATTTTGAAAGGGAAAGTGCAGTGGATAAAAATATGAGAAGATGGGGACGTCAGGGACCTACTAGGTATTGGTGTTGCACTAATTTGGAGTAGGAAACCATCTCACATGTGTTTCTTAGGGATCCACATACTAACATAACTTTTTACTATTTCTCTTCTTTTACAAGTATTACTATGGAAGGACAAAGTTTCAGGGAGTCTATACTTGCATGGTTGAATATGGACAGCAAAAAGAGAGCAAAAAAATACTATATAGTTGTTCCTAGAATGGTTATATGGGAACTATAGAAAAGGAGGAACTCTATAAAGAATGAAGGGAAATCCAGTTAAGTACACAAAGTAATATACAATTTCACTCGAAACATTGGTAAGTTACTTAAAGTAAGAAGACCAAGTCAACAATATCCTATTACTTGGTCGGAGATAGTTATAGCATTGGAGCTGAGAACAACAAAAAATGAAGATCACTAAAGTGTTATGGAGATTTTCTAATGAAGGTTGGGTGAAGTACAACACTGATGGAGCGTCTAGGGGGAATCCTGTAGTGAGTTCATATGCTTTCTGCTTAAGAGAAACTCCGGGAGATCTAATCTATGCCAAGGAGCTAAAATGGAAGATACATCTAATGTGGAAGAAGAAACTATGGCTATGCTACAAGAAGTAAGACATTGCAATAATTCAATATATGATAAAGCAGTTTTTCAAACAGATTCATTATTTGTGCAAAAGATAGTCGCTAGGGAGTTGGCATGTCCTTGGAATCTAGTAGGTTATCTATAAAAAATATACAGTTTAACAATCCAAAAATAGATACAAGTAAAACATATAATGAGACGAGGCAATCAGTTGGTAGATAACCTTGAAAACTAGGCAATAGATAAACAAGAATTCTTTTTTACAAGTTTTATGCAGCTAGAAAGTAAAGGAAAAAGAATTCTAAATCGTGTTAAGATGTTATGTCCATACATAAGAGTTTCACCATTGAGAGGGTGATAGGGATGACCAGGCTAAAGCTTAACTTGAGCAAAAACAAATATCAAAATTATAATCATTAAAGTTGTACAAAACTTTAAATCCTATTCTACTACAACCAATAAAAGGACTCGTAGTGTAAGAGAGGGTTTTTATTAGATCTACTAATGATACACCTGCAGAGATACATACATTTCATCTAATTGTGGGTTCAAGCATCTTGTTATCTCCCTTCCAGTAGAAGCTACAAGATAAAGCACACTCTTCAGAGAAAGGACTCGAAGAATATTGAACAGAAACAAAATAAAAGATGGAGCCTTACCTTTATGTTGATGTACTCTTAGGAGTCCAAACCCGTCAATGAAGCACTAAAAACACTTGATATTCCCAACAACCAAAGAGAACAATTGTGAAATCAGAAAATTTTGAATGAAGAATTGAAACTGGTTAGGAGATGTATTGAGAAGGGAAGAAGGTACTTACTTTTGATAGCTGAAATGCAAGCTGTTTCACAACAAATCCATGGCACAGAGTTGATAATCCACAACAACTTCAAGAGGAAGGTCAGATTCACCATCGGATAAGACAAAATTTCTTCAGGTTATGGTAGATGCGGTAGATTGATTTTAGGAAACACAAACCCTATTTTTGCGGGTATATGTAATGAACAAAAAAGGTTGGGTCACATATTTGGATCCTTTTCAAAATGGGAAATTTTTGTTTATTTTTAATATCTTATTTGGGTTGTAGATTTTATGATGGGTTGGTCCATTATTGTAAAAACTATTACAGTTTTATTTATTTCCCACTAATCAATAAAATACTAAATAAAACCAAAAAAAAAAATTAGGAGATTTTATGACCTCAATTCATCTCGAAATATGTTCTCATAATATATAATTAATCATCACACATATATTTACATAGAAATCATTTGGTTCGGGTCTATACACGTAAGATGATAGTTCAAATTGTAGCCCAAAAATGTAGGGTGCTACAATGTCACAATCTTTCATGCCAACTTATGAACTTATTTGTATTTGTAAACTCCAAGTTTATCATGAGATGTGATTTTTCCTTTAGTAAGCTTATAATTACTATGACATGAATTTTATATCAATAAACTCATAGTTTATGATAACATGCAATCTCATCATGCTCGGGTAAATATTTATATTCATATTATTTACTATAGTAACTTGGAGATATTCAATCTTCTAATTATTCTATGTAACATCCTAAGTCTACACCCCGAACGCCACATGGTGCTTACGACCTCGAAAGACCACAAGCTAACCCATGACTGGTACTTGATGTGAGCACTGAATAATAATACTGAAATAATGCAGAAGTTATGCTGAAGTTCCATAAGGTTCATAATATGAATACTAATAAATATAGAAACTGATAATAACATGTGAAAACTGAATGTTGTCTGAACTAGTCTAGTCTGAAAAGACTCTAATCGAACTGTATGAATATGGAGTTGATGTGACAAGCTCACAACTAACTCTAACTATTAAAATACTAAATCTACTATAAGAATGAAATAAAAGAATATCCTCAATGAATGAGGACTCACTACTAAATTTATTGTTGCTGACTGAATTTGGCTAAGCACGGTCAGGAGCCTGAGCAATAAAACCTATGATATGAAACATCATAGTGCAAGAAAAGAGTATGCGATCAGTACGTCAAATGTACTGGCATACTAGATAAGGTAAGGCTGAAATGCATGGGTTCATATGCGTGAACAATAACTTATTGAGTGATATGAATATAACTAAATGAGATGATTATGCAATACTATGCATATATATATATATATACTGTGTCTGAGATTTATACTGAAACTGAGTACTGAGTTCTGATAACTGAGTAACTAATATTTGAGATTAATGATAATTAAACCATTGATAGTTGGGTGAGTTTTTCTAATAGTCCTGATTTAGTAGAACTGAACTGAGTTCTATGTTGAGACTGAAACTGAAACTGTAAGAGGTAATCATCCAACGGATATACCTCTCTCTGAACTGATTGAGGTCCAACTTGTACCCAAGTTGTAAGGGTTTCATTACTGTGCCACAGGTATAGACACTGGCTGTGTGGATCCACTGAAATGTCACCCCAAAGGACTAAAGTTCACCCTCTTCTGGCAAGTTCCCTGATGGAGCGGTATTACCCTCAACTAGAAGGTAAACACCTTATCAACCCTCAACTGGTAGGTTGATATCTTAACCTATGTTGTCTATGTAGTTCTAGAATGCATGGACTACTACAAAGGACCACACCCTCTACTGAAAGGTGATCCCTCATCCTTGGGTTCATTTGGTGCTGAATCCTACTCTAAACCGAATGCCACTGATTATTAGACTGAACTAAACTGTACTGAGTTTCACTGAGTTTTGTAACTGGATGAGTACTACTATTTGTGATGTTACTGATATTATTCTATAGATACTGTAATTCAAGGTAAACAACTAGATTTTAGAAATTAAATACCCCCAGGACTCGATAGCATTGATAGTAAAGCATGGCATGATCTTTAAAACATAACAATAATTGATTGTTAACAACGCATTCATTTAGACATTTTGTCAAACACTTGAGAGGCATGAACTTATACATTAATGGGAATGTATGATAACATGCCATGATTTCACTATTTAATTTACATAGGCATTCTATCAAACACTTGGGGAGCATAATTAATGCACATTATAATGGTCAACACATAAGCATCATGAATACAATACTCAACTAGAAATTAAAAGGTTTAACATGAGGATCATATAATTCACACACATACTATCTTAATTTTTATAAAATTTGCAATTAATCATGGATTGAAACCCAAACAACATCATAATCATGAATACAATCTAATTCAATCTTGGAAATCACAAATCTGAAAACATGTATTTTTAAATAGGGTTCTTGTACTCCATGGGTGGTAAGGGCTTAGGAATGAACACCTAACATCCCTAGGAGGATGAGTTCTTGAAGTTTCTTGGTTAAATTCATGAGGATTTTTCTTGATTCTTGGAGGTTAGTGTTTTGCCAATTGAGAGAATGCTCTTGATTTTGGGGGAAATTGAATAGAATAATCGCTTAACTAGGTTATTAGCGGTTAAATCATGTGTTTAGGATGATTAGGGATGGGGAAAAAGAAGAAATTACCCCTAGAAAGAATTAAATTTCCATCACTGAAAATCCCAATTTTGGCTTTCACCACAACGTGGTGGCATCATGGTGAGCCACTGGATTTTGTCGGCTAGTGTAGTCCAAGGAAGAGTGAGAAAATGCACTTTGGACCAATGCGGAGGTATCGCAGAGCCTCGCTGGAATGTGATAATTGTTACATGTAACTCTGGCGCGATGCGCCATTATCGCATTGACACACTGGAAAAGTTAATTGGGAATTAGGACTTCACCGCGATGTACTGGAATTGCGCTCTCTCACTGGAAACTGACAAATACCATTTTGACCCTCACCGCGATGGGATGCTGGTCAATTTGACATTATGTTTTACTAAAAGTGCCATAACTTTTAACTCGGATATCATATTTGGGCAAAATTTATATCGTTGGAAAGCTAACTGAATTTCCTACAGATTGATAGGTCTTAAGATGGAAAATTATATGTATTATTAAAAATATATATCAGAATTATTGCGTACTGAGAGCTAAATTGAGCTAGGAAAATATGGGGTAATACAATATCTACCCTTAGGAATATTCGTCTTCGAATGAGACTGATTAAGTTGAGAAATAATGATAGACTGATTTAACATACTAAACATGCACAACTAAAGCATGATTACATGACTTAAACTAGTGATAAACTGAGTTTTCATATTGAAACATGATTACATGGATGAACTGATTCATAAATGCATGACTGTGATGAAGGTGATTGCAATAGTAACTGATACCAAATTTGTAACTATAACTGAATATGGAACTGAGTAAATCTATGGAAGACTGTTACCTTAAGATGAGTCTAACTTTGTTAAGAAGAGGTGAAGATACTTAGTCTGCATATCTGTTTCTACTTCCCAAGTATTACTGGTTCCGCCAGAGAACTTCGACTAAGGTAACTTCTTTGTTCCATAGTCTGTGAATCTGACGATCAAGGATTTGGACTGGAACCTCTTCGAAAGAGAGATCATTCTTAATATCTATTCCCTCTAAAGGGACTACAACTGATTGGCCACTAATGCATTTCTTTTTAAAGGAGACGTGGAATACTGGGTGCACCAAAGCTAAGTTTGAAGGAAACTCAAGCTCGTAAGCTACCTTTTCGAAACAACTGAGAATTATATAAGGACTGACATATCAGTGACTGAGCTTCCCTTTCTTGCCAAACCTCTTCATTCCCTTCATGGGAGATAATTTTAAGTACACAAAATTGCCAATCTCAAACTTGAGACCCCTTTTCCTCACATCTGCATACTATTTCTGTTGGTTTTGGGATGCCCTAAGCTTTTCTCTGATCAACTGAACTTTATATAAGGTATCAAACACCAAGTCAAGACCAACTATTGCAGCCTCACCTACCTCCAACCAACCAATTGGAGATCTACATCTCCTAACATAAAGAGTCTCAAATGGAGCCTTCTGAATACTAGAATAATAGTTGTTATTACATGCAAATTCAATCAAAGGCAAGTGGTTATCCCAACTACCTTTAAAATCAACAACGCATTCTCTTAACATATTTTTTAGAGTCTTAATTGTTCTATCTGCTTGACCCTCTGTCTGAGGGTGAAATGTTGTACTTAGGTGAACTTGGGTACCAAGACCCTTTTGGAAATCTTTCAAAAAATGAGAGGTAAACTAGGCATCTCTATCTAAAATTATGGATACCGGGACTCTGTGTAACCTGGCCAACTCTTTGATATAGAGTTTGGCATAGTCCTTGGCTGAATAGGAAGTATGGACTGGCAAGAAATGAGCGGATTTGGCCATCCTATCTATGATAACCCAAATTGAATTATACGGATGACGAGTACGAGGCAAACCCTGTCAGTCCGTGTTCACTTCTTCCCATTTCCATATGGAAATACTAAACTCCTACATAGATCCACTAGGCTTCTTGTGATCAATCTTAACCTGCTGACACGTAGAGCGCTTAGCTATAAACTCTGCATTATCCTTCTTCATTTTACTCCACCAATAGATCTCCTATAAATCACGGTACATCGTAGTGGCCCCTGGATGAATCCAATAACACACACCGTGTTCTTCTATAAGAATTTGCTACCTCAACTCATTAACACATGGCACACACAGTCTACCCTAGCAAGATAATACACCATCTCCCCCTTGGGAGAAATCCTCTACAAATCCTCTACTTTCTGATCTTTGGCTGATTCTTTCAACTTAACTAGATTGGGATCTCTATCCTACGTTTCCTTCACTTCAGAAACCAGAAATAGTTCTAAACTATTCTGCACCCACACCCTACCCTTTGCTAAATCAACTAAGTGGACACCTAGTGGGGTAAGATGATGAACTTCCTGAACTAACTTCTTCTTACCATCCTCAACATAAGCAACACTACCTATAGACAACCTACTTAGAGAATCTACCACTACATTGGCCTAGCCTGGAAGATAGAAAACACTTATATCATCATCTTTCAACAACTCTAACCACTTTCTTTGATGTAAATTCAAATCTTTCTGAGAGAACACATACTGCAAGCTTTTTTGACTAGAAATAATATGACCAAGGACTGCTAATGACCCTATCCAAAATTTGCACTTACTAAATTTGGCAAACAACTGATGGGCTCTGAGAGTTTGAAGTATGATTATGAGGTAATCTGCGTGATCATTATCGCTATAGGAATAGACAAGAATGTCATCAATGAAGACTATAATGAACATGTCCAACTACTTCTTGAACACACGATTCATTAAGTCCATGAAGGATGCAGGTGCATTTGTGAGACCAAAGGACATGACTAGAAACTCAAAATGACCATATCGAGTTTGGAAAGCTATTTTCAGAATGTCACATTCTCCGATTCTGAGGTGATGATAGTGTTATCTGAGGTATATCTTAGAAAAGTAACTGGCACCCTGAATTTGATCAAACAAGTCATCTAATCTATGACATGGATATTTGTTCTTGACTGTAACTTTATTAAACTGATGGAAGTTTATACACATTCTGAGTGAACCATCTTTTTTATGCATGTATACGACTGGTGCGCCACACAGGGAAAATCTAGGTCTAATGAAACCATAGTCTGAAAGGTCCTTTAACTATTCTTTTAACTCTCTGAGTTTAGCTGGAGCCATTCATTATAGCAGAATAGATATAGGTTGAGTGTCTGGGAGAAGGTCTATTCCGAATTTGATTTCCCTTTTGGGAGAAACTCCAGGAATATCCTTGAGAAACACATCAAAGAATTCATTTACTACTGGAACTAACTCAAGACTAGGAGTCTCTGAACTAGAGTCTTTGACTCATGTAAAATGATAGACATACCCCTTGGATGTTATTTTTCTCACTCTAAGGTATGAAATCAACTGATCATTAAGCGTTGTGGTAATACCTCTCCATTCAAAGACAAGTTCATTTGGAATGTGAAAATAGAAAACTCTACTCTTACAGTCAACTGAGGCATAGCCTGAATGGAGCCAATCCATGATGAGAATGACATTAAAATCCATCATATCTAACTCTACTAAGTCTGCTAAAATGACTTTCTGAGATATCATAACCGGACAGTTACTATAAACCCTCCGGGCTATGATAGACTGACCCACTAGGTTAGAGACTGAGAAAGGTTCTATTAAGATTTTTGGTCTGACTACTATGTAAGGAGTTACAAAAGATAAAGAATCACCTGGATCTAATAAGGAATAAGAATTTAAATAAAAGATCTATAACATACCAGTTACTATATTAGGAGTACTTTCCTGATCTTGTCAGGACTGAAGTGCATATAGCCTGTTTGGGCTGGCCACTGGTGGCACTGGAAGAGACACCTTGTTGATTCGAGTGACTGGACTGGGATGGGGGACGATTGTACTAACCCTGTGAACCTGATTGAGGACAATTGCTAATTATATGGCCTGGCTTGCCATACTAGAAAAATACATCACTGCCATCTCTACATACACCCTGATGGTTTCTGCTATAGTTTTGGCAAAGAGGATTTATTTGAGCACTATTAACACAACCCTGAGATTTAGATCCTGACACCCTATGTTTTTTACTATTTCTAAACATAGGTATTGGAGCACTGGCTGAGGAAGTAGTTGGACCTAAAGATTCTAGGTGAAACTGGGAACGATTATCATTTTTTGACTTAGGCTGAGTGAAATTAAAGATACCTATTCTAGCTCTTTTGTGTTCCCTCTCTCTCTCCTTATTATTATCCTCTTCTATCTGCTGAGAATAGACCATTAGCCTCAATATGTCCATCTCCTTAATTAACATTGTGGTCCTGCACTCCTTGACCATACTCTATGACCATACTCAATGACACCCTAAAGACGATCTTGCTCAATCTAGACCTATTGTCTGCTACTACATGGGGAGAATACCTGGATAACTGAGTAAACTTAAGGGAAAACTCATTCACACTTATGTTGCCTTGCATGATATTGATGAACTCTAACACTTTGGCTTCTCTCAACTCTAAGGGAAAGAATCTTTCTAGAAAAGCAGTAGAAAACTTTTCCTATTATATGGGCTCTGCATCTGTGCACCTGTGTACCTTCTACTGCTTAAACCATGTATGAGCTACATCTTGTAGATAATAAGTAAAAACCTCAGCACTCTCACTGGATATCACTCCCATAATATTCGTGACTTTCTGCACCAGATCGAGAAACTCTTGTGGATCCTCTTCAGACTTAGATCCTTAAAATAGGGAAGTATTCATTTGGGTGAAGTCTCAAATCCTGGCTGCAACAGTACTATCCACTGGTTTGGATGGAACAGAAGTTGTCCATTCATTCTGAGCTGCTATAGAATGGGCTAGAGTGGTGAACCAACTCTAAATTCTGCATGGGAGATATGCTCATCCACGGGATCTACCTGAATGGGTGAAGGTGCTGGCTGGTTTCTAGTTCTTCTTCCATTGGTATTTTTGGGAGGCATGTTCTGTAAACTAAAGGAAGAAATGAATTAGACGGAGAGTTTCACTTGAGCTAATGCTTACTCACATGACATGAATACTAAAAGAAGGGAAACTTTCCTTAAAATGTCTCGTAGCCTCTTACACATAAGTGTGGCGCAAAAACACACCTTAGCACAAGACTCTACTTGACACGGATTTCAGAATACCTAGGACTCTATTGTACCTTAGGCTCTAATACCAAGTTTGTAATCCCCTGAGTCTGCACCCCGAACACCACACAATGCTTACGCTCCAAAGGACCATAAGCTAACCCATGACTGGTACCTGCTGTGTGCACTAAATAATAATACTAAAATAATGCGAAAGTTAGGATGAAGTGCCAAAAGGTTCATAATCTAAATACTAATAAATATAGAACTGATAATAATATCTGAAAATTAAATACTGTCTGAACTAGTCTAGTCTGAAAAGCCTCTAACTGAATTGTCTGAATGTGGAGTTGATGGGACAAGTCCCCAACTAACTCCGACTAATAAAATATTGAATCTACTATAATATTGAAATAAAATAATATCCTCAATGAATGAGGACTCACTACTGAATCTGTTGTTGCTGAGTGAATCTGGCTATGCACGATCAGGAACCTGAGCGTCCAAATGATATGAGACATCATAGCGCAAGGAAAGAGTATGTGATCAGTATGCTAGATGAGGTAAGGCTAAAATGCATTGGTTTATATGCCTGAACAATAATTGACTAAGTGATATAAATATAACTGAATTAGAGTACATGGATAACTGAAACTACTGTAAACACTGATTATGCAATACTATGCATATACATATATGTTGTATCTAAGATTTATATTAGAATTGAATACTGAGTTCTAATAATAGAGTAACTAATATCTATGATTACTGATAATTGAATTATTGATAACTGGGTGACTATTTTTGACTGTCCTAATTCTGTAGAACTGAACTAAGTTCTATGTTAAGACATAAAGTTAAACTATGGTAGGTAATCATCTAACCGATATGCCCCTCTCTGAACTGATTGGGGTCCAACCTGTAACCCCAGTTAGAAGGGTGTCATTACCTGGCCACGGGTACAGACACTGGCTATGTGGATTCACTAAAATGTCATCCCGAAGGAATAAGGGTCACCCTTTAGTGGCAAGTTCCCTGATAAAAGTGGTATTACCCTCAACTGGCAGGTAAACGACTTATCAAACCTAAAATAATAGGTTGATATCTCAACCTACGCTTGCTACGTAGTTCTGGAATGCAAGAACAGCTATAAAGGACCACACCCTCTACTGGCAGGTGAACCCCCATCCTTTGGTTCGCTCGATGTTGAATCCTGCTTCCAACTGAATGATACTGATTATTAGACTGAACTGACCTAGACTGAGTTTCACTGAGTTATGTAACTGATTGAGTACTACTATTCATGACATTACTAAGACTATTCCATAGCTTCTGTAATTCTAGGTAAACAGCTAGATTTTGGGTATTAAATGCCCCCAGGACTCGATAGCATTGTTAGTAAAGTATGGCATAATCTTAAAAGCATAACAATAATTGCTTGTTAGAAATGCATTCATTTAGACATTTTGTCAAACACTTGAGAGGCATGAACTAGTACATGAATGGGAACACATGATATCATGTCATGATTTCACTATTTAATTTATATAGGTATTCTATCAAACTCTTGGGGGGCATAATTAACTCACATGATATTGGTCAACACATAAGCATCATGAATACAACACTCAACTTGCAATTAAAATGTTTAACTTGAAGATCACATAATTCAACACACATACTATCTGAATTTTTATGAAACTTGAAATTAATCATGGATTGAAATCCAAATAACATCATATCATGAATACAATCAAATTCATGCATGGAAATCATAAATCTGAAAACTTTTATTTTTAAATAGGGTTCTTGGAATCCATGGGTTCTAAGGTCCTAAGAATGAACACCTAACATACCTGGGTGGATAAGTTCTTAAAGTTTCTTAGTGGAATTCTTGAGGATTGCTCTTGATTCTATGAGGTTAGGGTATTGCCAATTGAGTAAATGCTCTTGATTTTGGGGGAAATTGAATAGAATAATTACTTAACTAGGTTATTAGGGGTAAAATCACATGTTTAGACAGATTAGGGTCGGGTAAAAAGAACTAATTACCCCTAGAAAGTATTAGATTTCCGTCACTAAAAATCCCAAATTTGGCTTTCACTGCGATGCGGTGGCATCGCGGTAAGCCACTAGATTTGTTGGCTAGTATACTCCAAGTACAAGTGTAAAAATGCTCTTTGGCACGATGCAGAGGTATCGCGGAGCCTCGCTGGAAAATGCCAATTGGGAAATGGCATTCTGGCGCGACGCACCATTATTGTGTTGACATACTAGAAAAAGCCAATTGGGAATTGTGGTGTCTCACTAAAAATTGATGAATGCCATTTTGACCCTCATCGCGACGCGATTCTACTTAATTTGATATACTATTTTACTAAAAGTGCTATAACTTCTCACCAGGATATCGAATTTGGGTAAAATATATATCGTTGGAAAGATGACTGAATTTCCTATAAATGATGGGTCTTAAGCTAGAAAATTCTAAGTATTTTTAAAGTATATACAGGAATTTTTGCATACTGAGAGCTACACTAAGCTTGGAAAATATGGGTATTATAATATCACCCCCTTGGGAACATTCATCCTCGAATGAGACTGATTAAGAAGAGAAATACTTATAGACTGAGTTTACATACTAAACATGCACAACTGAAGCATGATTACCTAACTGAAACTACTGATAAACTGAGTTTTCATACTGATACATGATTACATGGATGAACTGATTCATGAATGCATAACTGTTATGAAGATGATATGCAATGGTAATTGATACCAAGTTTGTAACTATAACTGAACTTGGAACTAAGTAAATCTAAGAAAGACTGTTACCTTAAGTTGAGTCTGAGTTTGCGGAGAAGAGGTGAGGATACTTGGTCTACATATCTACTTCTTCTTCCCAAATAGCTCCCTTAACAGATTGGTTCCGCCAGAGAACTTTGACCAAAGGAACTTATTTGGTCCTTAGTTTGCGAATCTGATGATCAAGGATTTGGACTAGAACCTCTTCAAAAGAGAGACCATTCTGAATATCAACGCCCTCTAAGGGGACTACAACTGCTAGATCACTAATGCATTTCTTTAGCAAGGGACATGGTTTACTGGGTAAACCAAAGTTAAGTTTGAAGGCAACTTAAGCTCGTAAGCTACCTTTCCAAAATGGATGAGAATTCTATAAGGACCGGCATATCAGGGACAGAGCTTCCCCATCTTGACGAACCTCTTTACTCCCTTTTTGGGAGAAATTTTCAAGTACATAAAATTGCCAATCTCAAACTCGAAATCCTTTCTCCTCACATCTGCATACTATTTCTGTTGGCTCTAGGCTTCCCTAAGCTTTTCTCTGATCAACTTAACTATTTATAAGGCATCAAACACCAAGTCAAGCCCATCAAATGAGGCCTCACCTACCTCTAACAAAAAAATTAGAGATCTACATCTCTTACAATAAAGAGCCTCAAATAGAGCCATTTGAATATTAGAATGATAGCTGTTATTATATGCAAATTCGATCAAAGGCAAGTGGTCATCCCAACTACCTTTAAAATCAACAATGTATACTCTTAACATAACTTCTAAAGTATGAATGGTTCTTTCTACTTGACCATCTGTCTGAGGGTGAAAAGTTATACTGAGGTGAACTTGGGTACCAAGACCCTTTTGGAAGGCTTTCAAAAAATAAGAGGTAAACTAGGTACCTCTATCTGATATGATGGAAACTGGGACTCTGTGTAACCTGACGAAATCTCTGATCTAGAGTTTGGCATAGTCTTTGGCCAAATAAGAAGTATGACTGGCAAGAAATGAGTGGATTTGGTCATCTTGTCTATGATAACCCAAATCGAATAATGTTGATAAAGAGTACATGGCAAACCCATCACAAAGTCCATGTTCACTTCTTTCCATTTTCATATGGGGACACTAAACTCCTGCATAGACCTACTAAGCTTATGGTGCTCAATCTTAACCTGCTGACACATAGAGCACTTACCTACAAACTCTGTGATATACCTCTACATACCACTCCACTAATAGATCTCCCACAAATCACATACCGTGTGCTTCTGCAAGAACTTGTTGCCTTAACTCATCAATACACAGCACACACAGTCTACCCTAGTAACACAATACTCTATCTCTATCTTTGGAGAAAACCTCTACTTTCTGATCTTTGACTGACTCTTTCAACATAACTAGACTGGGAATTCTGTTTTGTTTTTTCTTTACTTTGAAAACCAAAGATGATTCTGAACTATTCTACACCCACACACTACCCTCTACTGAATCGACTAAGAAGACACCTATTCGATAAAGCTGATGAACATCCTGAACTAACTTCTTCTTATAATCCTCATCATGAGAAACACTACCCATAGACAACCTACTTAGAGCATCTTCCACTACATTGGCCTTGCCCGGATGATACAAAACACTCATATCATAATCTTTCAAAAACTCTAACCACCTTCTGTGATGTAAATTAAAATCTTTCTGAGAGAACACATACTGCAAGCTTTTGTGATCTATGAACACATCAACATGCACACCATACGAATAATGCCTCCAAATCTTTAAGGCAAACACAACAGCTGCTAATTCAAGATTATAGGTAGGGTAATTGTTTTCATAGGCTTAAGTTCCCCAGAGGAATAGGCTATGACCTTACCTCCCTTCATTAGGACACAACCCAAACCAACTTTAGATGTATCACAGTACACAACAAACCCATCTGAACCATCTGATAACGTCAAAATTGGGGTTGTAGTGAGTCGAGTCTTCAACTCCTGAAAACTCTTCTCACAAGAATTTGACCAATAAAACTTGACTTTCTTCTAAGTCAATATGAGTCAATCTATACATGGTGGATGAAATAGATGAAAACCCTTCAACAAACCATAGGTAATAGCCAACTAAACCCAAGAAACTCCTAATATCCGATAGAGAAATGGGCCTTGGCTAGTTTCTCACTGCCTCAATCTTTTGAAGATCAACTCTAGTTCTATCATCGAAAATAATATGACCAAGAAATTCTACTAAACTTAGAAAAAAAATTTACTTACTGAATTTAGCAAACAACTGATGGGCTCTGAGAGTCTGAAGTATGATTCTGAGGTGATATGCATGATCATTCTCTCTACAGGAATAGACAAGAATGTCATCGATGATGACTCTCAAAAACATGTCCAAGTACATCTTAAACACGTGATTTATTAAGTCCATGAAGGCTGCTGGAGCATTTCTGAGGCCAAAGACATGACTAGAAACTCGAAGTGACCATATCGGGTTCGGAAAGCTATTTTCAGAATGTCACATTCTCTTACTCTAAGTTGATGATAGCCTGATATAAGGTCTATCTTAGAAAAGAAATTGGAACCCTGAATTTGTTCAAAAAAGTCATCGATTCTAGGAAGTGGGTATTTTTTCTTGACTATAACTTTGTCCAATTGACGATAGACTATACACATTCTGAGTGAACCTTCTTTCTTGTCCATGAATAATACTGGTGTGCCCCACAGGGAAATACTGGGTCTGATGAACCCATTATCTAAAAGGTCTTTTAACTATTCTTTTAACTCTCTGAGTTTAGCTGGAGCCATTCGGTATGGCGAAATAGATATAGGCTGAGTGTCTGGAAGAAGGTTTATTCAAAAGTCTATTTCCATTTTGGGAGGAACTCTAGGAAGATCCTCAAAAAAAATCTGAGAATACATTTACTACTAGAACTGACTCAAGACTAGGAGTATCTGAACTAGAGTCTTTGATTCACGCAAGATCATAGACATAATGCTTGGATATCATTTTTCTTACTCTAAGGTATGAAATCAACTGACCGTTAAGCGCTATGGTACTACCCCTCCATTCAAGGAAAGGTTCATTTTGAAATTGAAAATAAACACCTCTGCTCCTACAGTCAATTGAGGCATAGCATGAATAGATCCAATCGATGTTAAGAATGACGTCAAAATTCATCATCTATAACTTTACTAACTCTGCCAAATTGACTTTCTGAGATATCATAACTGGACAGTTCTGTATACCCACCAGGCTATGATAGAATGACCCACTGGGGTAGAGACCGAGAAAGGTTCTATTAAGATTTTTGGTCTAACTTTGAAGTTGACAACTATGTAAGGAGTTACAAAATACAAAGAAGCTCCTGGATCTAATAAGGCATAAACTTGTAAATGGAAGATCTATAACATATCAGTGACTACATCAGGAGAACTTGGGAGAAATTTCCTGATCTTTTCGGGACTGAAGTGCATAAAGCCTGTTTGGGCATTGGCCACTAGTGGAACTGAAAGTGTCACCCTACTGATTCGGGCGATCGGACTGAGCTGGGGGATGGTTGTACTGAACCTGAACCTGACTAAGGACAATCTCTAATTCTATGTCCTAGCTTTCCATACCTAAAACATACATCACTACCACCTCTGCAGACACTCTGATAGTTTCTACAAAATTTCTAGCAAAGAGGATTTGTTCGAGCACTGCTGACACTACCCTGAGATTTAGAACCTGGCGTCCTATCTTTGTTACCATTTCTAAACTTAGGTAATGGATCACTGGTTGAGGAAAGAGTTGGAACTAAATATTTCAAGAAAAATTAGGAATAGTTACCACCTTTTGACTTGGGCTGAGTGAGATTGAAGATACCAATTCTAGCTTTCTTATTTTCCCTCTCTCTCTTCTATTCTTAACCTCTCCTATCTGCTGAGCATGGAACATTAGACTTGAGACCTCCATATCCTTTATTAACATTGCAGTCCTGCACTCCTTGACCACACTCTCTAATACCCCAGATACAAACTTGCTCATTTTGAACCAATTGTCTGCTACTACATGGGGACCATACCTGGATAACTGACTAAACTTATGGGAATAATCTTTCATACTTATGTTTCCTTGACTGATATTGATGAACTCTAACACTTTGGATTCCCTTAACTCTAAGGGACAGAATCTTTCTAGAAAAGCAGTAGCAAACTTTTCCTATTCTATGGGCACTGCATCTATGCCTCTGTCTACCTTTTACTACTTAAACAATGTATGATCAATATCTTGTAGGTGATAGGAAGTTAACTCTTCACTCTCACTGGAAGACACTCCCATAATATCTGTGACTTTCTGTACCTGATCAAGGAACTCCTATGGATCCTCTTCAGAATTAGATCCTGAAAATAGGGGAGGATTCATTTGAGTGAGTCCCAAATCCTGGCCGTAGTAGTACTGTCCAGTTGGTTGGCCTGAATGACAATTGACCATTTATTCTGAGCTACTACAGAATAAGCTAGAGTGGTGAGCACAACTCAAAATTCTACATGGGAGACATGCTCGGCCATGGGATCTACCTTAATGGGCGGAGGTGTTAGCTGGTTTCTTGTTCTTCTTCCGTTGGTATTTTTGGAAGGCATGCTCTTTAAATAGAAGGAGGAAATGAATTAGAATGAGAGTTTAACTTGAGCTGATGCTTACTCACACGATGTGAATACTGAAAAAAAGAAACTTTCCTAAAAACATCTCATAGTCTCTTGCCCATAAGTGTGGCACGCTACACACCAATGCACAAGACTCTACTTGATGCAACTTTCAAACTCCCTAGGACTCTGTTGAACCTTAGGCTCTGATTCCAAGTTTGTAATGCCTTTGCACGTTGGACGCCACACTATTCTTATGACTTCGAAGGACCACAAGCTAACCCATGACTGGTACCTGCTGTGGGCACTAAATAATTATACTGAAACAACGTGGAAGTTAGGTTAAAGTGCCATAAGGTTCATAATCTAAATACTAATAAATATAGCAACTGATAATAACATCTTAAAACCAAACACAGTCTGAACTAGTCTAGTTTGAAAAGCTTCTAACTAAACTATCTGAATGTGGAGTTGATGGGACAAGCCCCCAACTAACTCCGACTAGTAAAATACTGAATCTATTGTAATACTGAAATAAAAAGAATATCCTTGATGGATGAGGACTCACTACTAAATTTACTGCTACTGACTAGATTTTGCTTAGCACGGTCAGGAACCTGCGCGTCCGAACCAATGATATGAGACATCATATCACAAGAAAAAAGTATTCGATCAATACGTAGAATGTACTGGTATTATAGATGAGGTAAGGATGAAATGCATGGGTTCATATACATGAACAATAACTGAGTGAACGATACGAATATAAATGAATAAGAGTACATGGATAACTGAAGCTACTGTAAACACTAATTATGAAATACTATGCATATACATATATACTGTGTCTAAGATTTATACTAAAACTGAGTACTGAGTTCTGAAAATTGAGTAACTGGTTTAATTGAATTATTGATAACTAGGTGACAATTTTAGACAGTCCTGATTCTGTAGAATTGAACTGAGTTTTATGCTGAGCAGAAACTGAAAGTATGGGAAGTAAACATCTAACTGACATGCCCCTCAATGAACCGATTAGGGTATAACCTATAACCCCAGTTGGAATGGTGTCAGTACTGTTCCACGGGTATAGACTCTAGTTGTGTGGATCCACTGAAATGTCATCCCAAAGGATAAAGGGCCACCCTCTACTGTCAGGTTCCCTGATGAGAGCGGTATTACCCTTAACTTACAGGTAAACAACTTATCAACCCTCAACTAGAAGGATGATATCTCAACCTACGCTGGCTATGTAGCTTTGGAATGCAAGTACTGCAACAAAGGACCACACCCTCGACTGACAGGTGATCCCCTATCCTTGGGTTCGCTCGATGCTGAATCCTACTCCCAACTTAATAACACCAATTATTATACTGAACTAAATTGTACTGAGTTTCACTGAGTTCTGTAACTGACTGAGTTCAACTATTCATGATATTACTGAGACTATTCCATAGCTACTGTAATTCTAGGTAAACAACTAGATTTCAGGTATAAAATACCCCTAGGAATCGATATCATTGATAGTAAAGCATGGCATGAGCTTAAAAGCATAATAATAATTGTTTGTTAACAATGCATTCATTTAGACATTTTGTCAAACACTTGAGAGGCATGAACTTGTACATGAATAGGAACGCATGATAACATGTCATGATTTCACTATTTAATTTACATAGGCATTCTATCAAACACTTGGAGAGCATAATTAATGCACATGATAATGGTCAACACATAAGCATCATGAATACAATACTCAAAATGCAATTAAAAGGTTTAACATAAGGATCACATAATTTAACACACATACTATCTTAATTTTCATGAAACTTGTAATTAATCATGGATTGAAACCTAAACAAAATCATAATTATGAATACATTCTAGGCATGGAAATCACAAATCTAAAAACATATATGTTTAAATAGGGTTCTTGGACTCCATGGGTAGTAAGGGCCCAAGAATAAAAACCTAACATATCTGGGAGGATGAGATCTTGAAGTTTCTTGGTGGAATTCTTGAGGATTGCTCTTGATTCTTAGAGGTTGGGGTTTTGCCAATTGATAGAATGCTCTTGATTTTGGGTGAAATTGAATAGAATAATGACTTAACTAGGTTATTAGGGGTTAAATCACAGGTTTAAACTGATTAGAGGTGGGTTAAAAGACCAAGTTACCCCTGGAAAGAATTAAATTTTCATCACTGAAAATCTCAATTTTGGATTTCACCGCGATGCGGTGGTATCGCGGTAAGACATTTGATTTTGTCGGCTAGTGTAGTCCAAGGACGAGTGCAAAAATGCACCTTGGCATGAAGCGAAGGTATTGCGGAGCCTCAGTGGAAAGTGAGAATTGTAAAATGGCACTCTGGTGTGACGCGCCATTATCGCGTTGACACACTGGAAAAAAGCCAATTAGGAAATGGGACTTCACCGCGATGTGCTGAAATTGCGATGTCTCACTGGAAACTGTCCAATTCCATTTTGACCCTTACCGCGACGCGATGCTTCTTAATTTGACTTGTTGTTTCACTAAAATTGTCATAACTTCTCATCCGGATATCGAATTTGGGCAAAATTTATATCGTTGGAAAGGTGACTGAATTTCCTACACAATGATGGGTCTTAAGCTAGAAAATTCTGAGTATTTTTGAAAGTATATATAGGAATTCTCGCGTACTGAGAGCTAAATTGAGCTAGTAAAATACGGGGTATTACATTCTACCTCTTATGGGGGTGAGTTATGATATCCTTACAACCAAGAACACATTCAGATTTATAATTTTTATTAAATATAGTCACATTTACCCCGAGGGTATAGATTTATATTTATAACAAGCGAGGTTCTCATTCCCTAGGAATGGAATATAATCGTGACTTAAGTATATCAATTTATGATGGCTTATAACCTATTTCAAGATATTGCTACCAGAAAAACAAATCAAGACATACATATGATGTATTGCTACCATATTTATTTCGGGGAATAGAGCATATTCAATGGGATATATTTCATGATCTTTAACCTTAGCTATCATTATATTATCAATATGGTGCATTGCGATTCAAACTTAATGTCTTATCATATAAAGGTGTCTTAGCCTTAAATCCATGGTACTTAAACCCAGTATCTTATATTCATGATGTACTGGGGACTGACCCAAAGTCTTAACAACATAAATTTATAATAGCTTATAACCTCTATTATGATATTGCAACATCATAAGCGAATCGAAGCAAACATATAATGTAGAATAGTTTTTCTCTAACACATCTTTAATTTTTAAGCACAAAAAATAGTCGTTAACCTCTTTTTTGACCAACGGTTAACTGGTCCTAAATTATCCTTTAGGGAGGAGAAATATTTGGTCCTAAATTATCTAATAGAACCAACAGTTAACTGGTCCTAAATTATCCTTTAGGGACGAGAAATATTTGGTCCTAAATTATCTATTAGGGACGAGAAACATTTTGGTCCTACATCAACCTTTAAGGATGAGCAACATCTCTCGTCTTAGATACACATTTAAATACAAGCAATATCTCTAGTCTCTACTTGACCACAAATGAGCCTAAATCACAAAATAATAAATTTCATAAAATAAATATCAAATTTCTATCGAGAATCTCGATACAAAAATATGATATAATTATAGATTAAAATATTTTTTTAACATCCCATGATATTAAATAGTTTCAATATTTGTTTCACAAAAAACATAGTTACCATCCTAATCGAGCTAGAGTATATAATATCAAATTTTTCATAAAATTTACATACATAGAAAAATAATAATGAGTTTATGTATATTCAAAGCTTGAATCTTCAAATATTGCATCTTCAAAGCTTGCATCTTCACTTGCCTTCAATAATCTTCAGAATCTGTAAGTGTAAAATTTCAAAAAAATGATAAATAACTAATGTTACTACAATAAATAATCTATATGTAAAGTTTACACTAGAATTAATTTAACCTCTCACCCCAAAATTAATCTAAATGTTATCTTGTAAGATCAATGAATGCTACCACAAAATAAAAATAAAAACTTATTACGAAAACTTTAAGATGCATTATAACCATTTATAGTTAAAAAAGTTTTTGTTGAATGAGTATGTAGAGTCAGCCTATATATGCCAAACTCTAATAATTGAGTAAAGAATAAAGTAATTAACTCTACTTATTAGAATGAAAACAAAGGCCAAACTCATCTAATATGACAGACCACACATACAAATAGCAAAGAGGGAAAGACAGTCAACTCTGTCTTATTCCAGCTTCATCGGCTGCTAAGCCATAACCATGGTAGAAAAAGTGGTGAACCATAGTTGCTAGACTAAAAAACAAGATAAAAGTTGTCAGATTGTTGAAACATTAAGGAGCATAGCAAGCCTAGATACAATACTTTCGGAAACAAAAGCAACCCAGCCTTACCATGTCTATTTTGGTTAAATTAAGGTTGTCCCTAATTATAGGGGCTAAAGGAGCAGCAACAAATTTCAAAATAAAACAAGAAAAGAAATAAATCTAGGACAACTAGAATGTTAGTCCTTGAGGTTTGGAAAATGAATAGAATTAAATATACGTCTGCGAAGTTTGTATTCCTACCATAGTGTTGATTTTTTGCAGATACTTGACACTGGATGAAGTAGACAGATTGGTAGATCTCGGTTTTGAAGATGATATTAGGGAGGTGTCTTCTATTTTCAGCTACAATGCCCACAAAGATTCAGAATTTTGCATGAAATACATTGGTTAAACCAATAATTGTGAATGAGGGGAGGGATCAGCATCCAACCTTGATGTGATTCATGAAGTGGAGTATGTAAAACAGGAATACACATTGGTTCTGAAGTGGAGTATGTAAAATAGGAATACTTGAAACTGGCATTGTTGGAAATACCCAGAATTTTGGCTGAAATATTGGGGAGAAAGTTTTTTTATTAGTATCATATTGAACCCTTCCCTAGGTAGTAACTTCAGGCTTCTCCAAACATGGAAGTTTAGTTCACAGATTGATTTTGTTGCCTTAGAAACCAAGATGATTTATTAGATCAAGGTGGTATGTAATATATATTCTGCTTGACGCTGTGTTATGTGTGTAATATATGATCTTCTTGAAAAGGTGTTGTATGTGTAATATATATTCTACTTAAAGCTGTGTATTCTACAAAATATTTGATGCAGGTACCTAAGCGAGTTTTATGTAAAACTGTGTAGAAATATTTAACAGATAAAGAAAGGCTTTTAAGAAGTTTGTCGAATGACGGTGGTTTGATAATCTATATGATACTTGCAACTTTATCTACCTGCTCTTCCTCTATTTATATGATTATATTTTGTGCAACCATTCTAATATCTGTGGAACTTTGATTTTGCCTGAGATTGAACCATATTTAGTTTTTTTGGACCAGCTTCTCAGCCAATTAAAGGTACTACTACTTCACAGGTGAGTTATAGAAACTATTCTAGTATTCAACTCTTTATAGTCTCATGTCCCTGAGTAGATGGATCAGATATATGACCTATCATACTACTATATACAACAAAATTCTACTACTATCAAGCTACTATCAAACTACTATATAAGATGGAGTTGTTACAACAAAATAAAACCTCATTCATACACCAACCACATGTGATGAAGGATTAACCACGTTCAGACACCAACCAAAATAGAACCTCATTCAGACTCATTCAACAAAATAGAACCTAGAAAGGGATTAACAAAAATTACATGCTACAGACACCAACCACTTGCTACAGTTAATGCATTTCAAATTTCTCAAACCAATACAATAAACATACAGAGGGGAGTGAGAAGGCATATGGTTACTAACTTGGAGAGCATAAGGCAGTGGTCATTCATTTAAAATGGGCGATGTTGTATCCCTGACTTGTGGTTGTTGAGCAGCAAAGAATTCTTTCATTTTTCTTATTTTTTTCATCTTATCTTCTAAGGTAGAAAGACGATCATTCAAGGATTTATTTTCCTCATTCAAGTTTTTGTTTTCCTCTTGAGTAGAACGTAGTGTGGACAATAATTCAGCCTTGGAGGAAGTGCCACCTTTTAAGTCTTTTGCCTTTACTCCACCCGATAGGTAATAACATGGCTATGATTTTGAGGTCTAAAACACTTTTCAACAATCTTTATGCTAGATAAAGATGGCTCTGCATTCACTATTTCTTCTATATGAGCCTGCAAAATATAGAAATAAATATGTTCTATCTTTATTCCATATAATTTCAAGTTATTAATATACATATTAAATTTACGAAATGCACATGTTTTTGAATTGCTTCAGGTTTAACGAGCTGGTTATCTTTCTTCCGACTTTCATAGAAAATAGTCCCCAAATCTGGTGGATTGCCATCCTTCTCCCCCTTTTACATCAAAGACAAACATGTCAAATAACACCTCATAAATATTTTTGTAGAAAAATAAATTTATGATAATACCTTTTCAAAAATAATATCCCGAATAGGCTTGCTACCTATCTGATGAAGCATCGTCAACTTATCTAAGTTTGTTGCATTCTTTTTACTTCTCTCCTATATTTGTAAAGTAATAGGCTAATTTTTAATAATACAAATAAAAATTAGATAACAAATGGAGTTGCAACTCTAATTTCAAATGACCATTCTCTGGGAAGAAGCAAAAAGAATGAACAAATAAAAGTATTTTCATACCTGAAAAGCGTTAGAAGAAAAATGTTCTTTTACCGACCACTCCCATTCTTTCTTGTCTATTCCATTTGGCTTATTCTTTAGAGCTTGTTGAAGTGACTATTCTTTGCATATTTTCCATATAAGTATACTCTCCATTTGTTCCATAAATCATTTATCCATCTCAAAATATGTTCACGGTGATCACTCAGTTCAACACCCAAAAATTTATCCTACAATAATCAAAATATGGTATAAGTTACTGCATTTAACATACTATCAAACTTTTTTTACCAAGAAAGAACTAGAAGATGGACAATATGATCAGTTCTGATTTATTAAGAATAAGCAAAGCTTTTATAATAAAAAAAAATCTGAATCAGATGTAGATATGTTAATTACCTCAACAGCTACCCACATGTGATTCAATTTTCTTATCTAATATCACTCCATGATGATACTCTCAGCGGACATATATTACGATCATGAATAATTTTTCCCAAATGCCTCGAAAATAGTTTGCCATTTTTTCAACCATTAGATTATTGTAAAAGGTTAATTTCAAATTTTCTCTGATTTCAAGTGAATAAACTTCTTTGCATTTATTGCTACATCGAAGTCTTTTTACCTTTCCATGATTAGATGAACCTACAGTTGTACAAATTAGTTAAAACTAAAACAATCAAATTTAGTTCAACAAATTAATAACATATGAATTCAAAATATACGTTTTTCAACTTTTTGAGAGTGTTGCATGACTTGATCAACGGATGGAGGCAATGAAATATTGGCTTGCATATCCTCTTTCTCAAGAACCAAGGGATCTTTGTCCATTCTTCGCATTAATTGACTAGAATGCATGGTACAACTTGAGTTTGTGATTTTAGATGGAGTTTGCACATGCTGGTTAGCATTGAGGGTGCTCTTGCTGAAAGATTCCACTTTTTTTTTCAAAAACCCCTAAAAAGGAGCTCAAAGATCTAGGTGTTTTCTCTAGTCCCTTTCCTATAGCACCTGGATCCAAAAAACATATTAGTAAATTATGACAATGACATAAAGCATGAGGAGAAGGGTGAATATCCAGATTCTTATGCAAGTTGTATTTGAAGATCTAGAGTAACAAGGAAACGTATGCTTTTTTGTGAAAATAATATAGATTGTTTCTTCGATGGAGCTTCCTTTAAGCAACTAAAATAGACCTTAGACCAACGACAAAAGATAAAACTTTGTTTCACCTAATACATGGCATGGGACAAAGTACTAGTGTATGTAACTTAACAATCCATAGATTACTGATTCAAATAAATACAGGGATAAGAGAAAAACAAAATGTGCAGACAATCTAACCCATATAACGCACTATATCCCACATAACGCACTATATCCCATCAGAAATATATTAGTACATAACTATACATGTCATGGAACAAAGTACCAGTGTATCCAACTTAACAATTCATAGATTACTGATTCAAATCAATGCAGGTACAAGAGACAAACAAAATGTGCAGACAATCTAACCCACATAACGCACTATGTCCCATAAGAAATACATTAATACATAACTATACATGGCATGGGATAAAGTACCAGTGTATGCAACTTAACAATCCATATATTATGGATTCAAATCAATTCAGAGACAAGGAACAAACAAAATGTGCAGACAATCCAACCCACATAACGCACTATATCCCATTAGAAATACATTAGTACATAACAATACAATGGCATGGGACAAAGTACCAGTGTATGCAACTTAACAATCCATAGATTACTGATTCAAATCAATGTAGGGACAAGGTACAAACAAAATATGCAGACAATCTAACCCACATAACGCTTTATATCCCATCAAAAATACATTAGTACATAACTATACATGGCATGGACAAAGTACAGGTGTATTCAACTTAGCCATCCATAGATTACTAATTCAAATCAATGCAAGGACAAGGGATAAACAAAATGTAAGACAATCTAACCCACATAACTCATAATATCTTACATAATGCACTCTATCCCATCTGAAATACATTAGTACATAACTATAAGATGTGAAGCTAGAATCCTGCACATAAGAACTATATCTTGTGTAGAGTTGTATTCTCCTCGCACAGAAACATATTGTCCAGAGAAGGTTTAGCAACTGGAATAGGCCACAAGTCGAGATAGATTTTTCAGAATCTAATCTAGTACAGAATCAGTGTTACTCTAAGACACTATAATTATTTCTACAATTGTGAAAACAATCACACTAAAAGATTTTTATGGGGAATGGATCAGATCATACCTTTTCAACATTTTGAAAGTATTTCATCACTTGAACAACAGATAAAGGCGATGAAATATTGGCTTGCATTTTCTCTTTCTCAAGAATCAAGGAATCTTCATCAATTCTTTGCATTTGTTGACTAGAAGACATGGTAGAACTTGAACTTGTGATTTTAGATGGAGTTCGCACACGTTGGTTAGCACAGAGGGTGCTCTTGTTTAAAGATTCTACTTTTTTTTCAAAAATCCCTAAAGAGGAGCTCAAAGATCAAGGTCTTAGCTCTAGTCCCTTTCCTATAGCAGCTGAAAGCAAAAGACATATCAGTAAAGTTATCAAATACATAGTAGATTTGGAAAAACACAACATATTTGAACAAATACTTACTTGTTTCAAATTCGTGAGTGTATTTCTTACCAATGGTTTCCATTCCTTGACTAAAAGTCATGATGGAGTATTTAAGCCCTTATCCTCGACCCATCCCTATAGAACCTAGACAAACAAATTAAATCATATTAGATACATTGGCATTTAAAATCATATAAATATATGGCACATAACTTTACCACATGTGTGATCGTTGAAGACAACTTTAGTTCACAACCTAGAATATCAATAGCAACCTGATTTCAATCGGTATATAAAATATCTTACCTATTTCAACCTCTTGGAGGTATTTCTTGACAACATTAATAGATTGAGGAAATAAACTCTTAGTTGACACATTATCTTTCTCAGCTAAAGATCTAAGCCCTCGTCCTCATCCTCGCCCTTTTCCTATAACACCAGGCGCGACAATTGTTTACATAGTACTCTTTTCAGTTGATTCGACCTCATTTTCAATCTTTAATTATTTCATCTTGATCCCACAAAAAACAAAAGTGAAAAAAAGAATATGACAAAAAATATGGGACGATATAGTAATATAAGAAATCATCATGCATGTCATAAGACTGTCTAATAATATAATTATTATTTTAGATAACCAAAAAATTACCTCATTTGTTCTTTTTTATTTTTTTGTGAAGGACTTCCTAAATCTACAATATCATCATCCATTTCAATATCGTCATCCACTTTTTCCAATGTCTCATAGGAATCACGAGGTTGAGTCTTCCTCACTACTTGCCAACCTTTTTTTGAATTATCATTGACATAAAAAAGTTGAGATGTTTGGTCTGCTAAAACAAATGGCTCATTTGTTTTCAAAAATTATAATGTCCCAAATCTGGTACCCGGAATGCTACATGGTGCACATGACCACAAAGGTCCACAAGCTAACCCATGACTGATATTTGTACCTATATACTGAAAATATACTGAATAATATGGAAACATGAACTGAAATGCCATAAGGTTCACATAAATGAAGTAAAAGATAATATCTAAACGGGGTATGAAATACCTAAAACAACTAAAATAACTGTCTGAACATAATTATCTAGAAATCCTCTAACTGAATGAACTGTATGAGTAGGGAGTTGATGGGATATCTCCCCAACTAACTCCAACTAATAAACTAATTAATGAGATAATATAGAAATAATCATGTCCTTGAAGGATGAGGACTCACTACTAACTCTGACTGCTGATATCTAGAATCTATTGATTCTCTGGAGCTCGTGTATCTGAACCTATGGTATAAGACACCATAGCGCAAATAAGTTAGTACTTTGAATATACTGATATACATGAGAGGTAGGTTAAATGCATGGGGTTCATATGCATGAACAATACTGGCTAACTGATTAATATGAAAGTGAGAATACATGCATGCATACATAGTAACTATATCTAAAATCGTGATAACATAAGTATGCTGATGACTAACATGACTAATGACTGAATTCTGATAACTGATAACATGAGTGACTGTATCTGGAGCAGTCCTGAATCTGATGGAACTAGCTGAGTTCCATAATGTATCTGAGTTAACTATATCTGACAGTCCTGAATATTGAAAAACTATCTGAGTTCTTTTACTGAGACTGATACTGAGATTATGGGAGGTAGTCATCTAACCGTCATGCCCCAAATGACGGATTATAGCTGAATTACGGTCCAATTTGTGCCCTGATTATAAGGGTGTCATTACCGTGCCACTGGTAAGGAAAACATGTGAGTGACCCTAATATAACAGGTAGCTCTAATAAGAACGGTGGGAACCCTCATATTTCAGGTTAAGCCACCTCATCTACCATCATATAGAAGGCTATGATGTCTTAACCTATGCTGGATACATAGTTCTGGAATGCAAGGATTGCTTCTAAGAATCACGCCCTATATAACAGGTGAGTTCCCACCCTTGGGTTCGCTCGGTTCTAATTTCTACTCCCGTCTAATTAAAAATTGAACATAATTTACTAAGCTGAACATGGAATGAGTTACTAACTTCCGTTGACTGATGGAATACTACTGAAATCTGACAACTGACTGAGTTTATGAGATCATGTAGATTTCCTGAGTCATAAGATTGTCTGAAGTATAAGGATCATAGCTTGACTGAGAGTATCGTGGAAACATGATATGACTCTAGGAACACATCTAATATTTTAGGTACAAGTACCCCCAAGACTCGTTAGAAGGAAACTGACAAAGCATGACCTACTTGAACATATCACTAATATCATAATCCATAATACATTTATTGAAGCATTTCATCAAACATGTGATCTGCATAAACTTGTACATACATGGGGATTTCATGATATCATGCTAGTTGGGCATTTTCCTTCATCTAGGCATTTAAAAAAAACATGGTAGGCGTAGTATGTGTAAACAACATTATACAACAATTAAACATCATGATTTAATTCTAATTTCATCATTCAAGGGTTTACACATAGGTTTACATGAATCTACATCTATACTAATCAAATCCACATACATTTTATCCCCCAACATGGAATAGAATTCAATTACTCATTATCAACATGAACAAGAGTAGCCCAATCATGAAATTCATAAAGGAAATTCATAAACATAAACTTTAAAAAGAGATTCTTGGGCTCCATGGACGAAAGGAGTCCATGAATGAACACTATGCATACCTGGGTTGAGTTTTCTTGAAATTCTTGAACTTGAAGAATTTGAATCTCTTTGTTCTCGAAGAAGATATGGATTTTGTTCTTGGAGATTAATGTTAGAGAGAAACCCCTAGTTTTGTTATTGTGAAAGAATAATGAATTTTTGAGCTTTGGTCGGATATAATTGGGTATATAAACGGGTGGTAAAATACGAAAAAGCCCCTTTTAGAAAAGCTTTAATTTTATGAATCAAGACGTGCGATGGTCCATGGGTAGGGAAATAGTCCATCATTACAACTGTCGTACGTGGACCAAGAAAAAGGCTTACTCCTAAGTAGCGACGGCCTGGGTGACGGTCCATCACAAGTTCGACGGTCTGTCAACCTACCCGTCGCACATTATCCATAAGGTGGCTTCACTATTTCCCTTACGATGGCCTGAGCGTTGGTCCATTAAAATTCCAACGGTCCGTCGGCCTCACCGTCGCACCTGGGTAGTTTTTACTATGTTCTCAATTTTGGCCATAACTTTCTCCTCCGATGTCAGATTTTGATGAAATTGGTATAGTTGGAAAGCTAATTAAATTACCCACATGACAAAAAATTAAAATCTTAAATATACAACATGTACGAAGGTGGATTCATATTTCAAATAAAGATTCTAATATTCTTGAGATGATTTCAAGCTAGAAAAAAGTATGGGGTATTATAATATCTCCCCCTTGAGAACATTCGTCCTCGAATAAGACTGAGTGAGGGAAAATAATAACCAATGTAAATATTGAAATTGAATACTGAAATATGATCTCATGACTGACATGACTGATAACTGAACATATCATACTGAACATGCTTATCTGATCCATGTGTATCTGATTCATGAATGCATGACTGGGTGTTCTGATGAACTAAGTTTCTCACAATGAGAATACATGTCTGATGCATAATTATACAACTGAGCTGATACATGAAAGCATGACTGAATATGCAATGGTATTTAATACCAAGTTTGTGATGAACACTGAACATGAAACTGGGTAAGCTTAAGGAGAAATGTTACCTTGAGCCTGATCTGAGTCAGCGGAGAAGAGGTGAGGATACTTGGTACGCATGTCTGCTTCTGTTTCCTAAGTAGCTCCCTCAACATACTGATGTCACCAAAGAACTTTAACTAGAGGTACTTCTTTGTTCCTCAGTCTACAAGTCTGATAGCCTAGTATTTCTACTGGAATCTCTTCATAAGAGAGGCTGTTCTGAACATCGATGCTCTGAATATGGACAACAACTGCTTGGTCACCTATACATTTCTTGATCAAAGAGACATGGAAGACTGGATGAACTGGGGCTAGATCTGAAGGTAATTCTAGCTCATAAGCTACCTTGCAAAACCGTCTGAGAATCTTGAAGGGACCGACATATCGGGGACTGATCTTTCTCTTCTTGCCAAACCTCTTCACTCCCTTCTTGGGAGAGATATTTAAATAAACATAGTCACCAATCTTGAACTCGAGATCTTTTCTACGAACAACTGCATAAGACTTCTGTCGGCTTTGAGCATCCCGGAGTCTTTCTTTGATCAACAGGAATTTCTCTAAGGCGTCGAATACCAAGTTAGGCCCTATAACTGACGCCTCACTAACTTCGAATCAACCAATTAGAGATCTACATCTCATACCATAGAGAGCTCCGAATGGAGCCATCTTAATACTGTAATTATAGCTATTTTATGCAAATTCAATCAAAGGAAAGTAGTCATCCCAACTTCCCTTGACATCAATTGCCCACACACACAACATATTTTCTAAAGTCTGAATGGTCCTTTATTCTTGACTATCTGTCTGGGGATGAAAGGTTGTACTGAGATGAACTTGGGTACCAAAACCCTTTTGGAATGCTTTATAGAAATGAGAGGTGAACTGGATACCTCTATCTGAGATAATAAATAGCGGAACACCGTGCAATCTGACCAACTCCCCGATGTAGAGTTTGGCATAATCCTCGGTTGAATAAGAGGTATGAACTAGAAGGAAATAGGCTGATTTGGTCATTCTATCTACAATGACCCAAACTAAATCATGTTGATGACGAGTTCGAGGCAAACTCGTCACAAAGTCCATGTTCACTTCTTCCCACTTCCAAGTAGGGATACTGAACTCTGCATGGACCCACTAGGCTTCTAATGCTCTATCTTAACCTGCTGACATATAGAGCACTTAGCCACAAACTCTGCAACATCTCTTTTCATCCTACTCCACTAATATATTTCCTACAAATTGTGGTACATCTTTGTGGCCCCTGGTTGAATAGAGTAGCGCGCACCATGCACTTCTACAAGAATTTGCTTCCTTAAGTCATCTACAGCTAAAACACACAGACGACCCTGACAACACAGAACACCATCTCCCTCTTGGAAGAAAACCTCTATTTTTTTACCCTTGACTGACTCTTATAACTTGATAAGGTAGGATCCCTATCATTCTTTCCTTTCACCTCGAAAACTAGAGATGATTCTGAACTACTCAGAACCCATATATCACCCTTATTTGTATAAACTAAGCGAATGCCTCGTCTGGCTAGCTGATGGACTTCCTGATATAACTTCTTCTTGCAACACTACCCATAGAAAGTCTACTGATAGCATCGGCCACTACATCGGCCTTGCCCGAATGATAAAGGATATTTATGTCATAATCTTTCAAGAGCTCTAACCACCTTCTCTGACGAAAATTTAGATCTTTCTGAGAAAAGACATACTGAAGGCTCTTATGATCTGTGAATACATCTACATGAACACCGTATAGATAATGCCTCCAAATTTTCAAGTCAAATACTACGGCTGCTAACTCAAGATCATGAGTAGGATAATTCTTATCTTGGAGTTTAAGTTGCCTTGAGGCGTAGTCTATGACCTTACCATGCTGCATGAGGACACAACCCAAACCTTGTTGGGATGCATCACAATAAACTACAAACCCTTCTGAACCATCTGGAAGAGCTAGAATTGGAGCTGAGGTGAGTTGAGTCTTCAACTCCTAAAAGCTCTTCTCGCAAGGTTCTGGCCACTGAAACATGACTTTCTTCTGAGTCAATCTAGACATAGGGGATGCAATAGATGAAAATCCCTCAACAAACCATCTATAATAGCTAGACAAACCCAGAAAACTCCTGATATCTAATGGAGAGATAGGGTGAGCCAAGTTTCTTACTACTTCGGACTTTTGAGGATCTATTCTAATGCTAACATCAAAAATGATATGACTAATAAATTCTACTAACCTTAGCCAAAACTCGCACTTATTGAATTCGGTGAATAATTACTTATCTCTGAGAGTCGAAGTACTATTCTAAGATGGTCTGCATGATCTCACTCACTGTAGGAATAGACCAGAATATCATCTATGAAGACTATGATGAACATGTCCTAGTATTTCTTGAACACACGGTTCATCAAGTCCATGAAAGTTGTTGGGGCATTGGTGAGACAAAAGGATATGACTAAAAATTTGAAGTGATCGTACCGAGTATGATAAACTATTTTTGAAATGTCACATTCTTTGACTCTGAGCTGATGATAGCCGGATCGGAGGTCTATCTTGGAGAAATAGCTAGCACCCTGAAATTAGTCAAATAAGTCATCGATTCTAGGAAGAGAATACTTGTTCTTAATTGTGACCTTATTAAGTTGACGGTAGTCTATACGCATGCTGAGAGAACCATCTTTCTTGCGCACAAATAATACTGGAGAACCCCACAGGGACACACTAGGCCTGATGAATCCCTTATCTAAGAGATACTTCAATTGTTCTTTCTGTTCTTTGAGTTCTACTAGTTCCATTCTGTATGGCGGAATGGATATAGGCTGAGTGTCTGGAAGAATATCAATGCCGAAGTCTATTTCCCTTACGGGAGGAATTCCTAGAAGATCTTCGGGAATTACCTCTGAATATTCATTCACCACTGGACTGATTTAAGACTGGGAGTTTTAGGAACTAGTGTCCTTAACTCAAACAATATGATAGACACATCCTTTAGATATTATTTTCCATGCCCAAAGGTAGGAAACAAGATGACCTCTGAAAACGGATACACTACCCTTCCACTCTAGGACGGGTTCTTTTGGAAACTGAAACTAAACTATTCTTTTTTTGCAGTCGATTGTGGCATAGCAGGAATGAAGCCAATGCATGCTGAGAATCACATCAAAATTAGTCATCTCTAATTCAACTAAGTATGCTAAAGTGATTTTCTGAGATATCATAACCGGGCAGTTCTTGTATACCTGCCGGGCTATGATGGTTTTACCCACTGGGGTAGAGACTGAAAAGGGTTCTACTAGAATATCGGGACTAACTCTAAAATCAAATGATATATAAGGACTGGCAAAAGACAAACAATCTCCTGGATCTACCAAAGCATAAACATGCACATGAAAGATCTGTAATGCACTAGTAACCACATCAGGAGAATTTTCCTAATTTTGTCGGGACTGAAGAGCATAGAGACGATTTTGGCGTTGCCCACTAGTAGAATTAGAGGTGGCATCCTGCTGATTTAGGTGACCAGACAAATCTAAAGAGCGATTCTATTGACCCTGAGGACCTCGCTGAGGTCAGTCTCTAACTCTGTGGCCTGTCTTGCCATATCCAAAGAAACTACCACTGCCAGCTCTGCAAATACCCTAATGGTGCTTGCCATAAGTCTAGAAAAAAAGATAGGTGTGGGCACTGCTAACACTGCCATGGGACTTAGAGCCTGGCGTTCTATCTTTGCTACCCTCTCTAAACTTAGGAACTAGAGCACTAGCTGAAGAAAGAGTTAGAATTGATGACTTAGGATGATACTAAGAACGCTTTCCTCCTTCCTACTTAGGCTGAGAAAAGTTGAAACTACTTGTATTTGCTCTCTTATTCTGCTTCTCCCTTATCTTACTCTTCTGCTCCTCTATCTGCTGAGCATAAGTCATGAGCTTGGCTAAAGTCATGTCACTATTCAGTATGGTGGATCTACACTCATTAACCATGCTGTAATTCATCCCTGAAACAAACATACTCATCCTTGTACTTCTATCTTCAACCATATGAGGGGCATATCTGGCTAATTGAGTAAACTTAAGATAATACTCTTTCACTATTATATTACCCTGCCTGAGGTTGATAAATTCTAGCACCTTAGCTTCTTTAAGCTCTAAGGGAAAGAATCTATCAAGGAATGCTGAAGCAAACTCCTCCCACTCAACTGACCCTGTATCGTCTGCACTCTTTGACTTTCACTGCTTGAACCAAGTATGAGCCACATCCTACAATTGATATACAACTAGCTCAGCACTCTAACTAGACATAACCCCTATTATGTCTGTAATCTTATGCACCTGATCTAGGAATTCCTAAGGGTACTCGTCTTTCTTAGACCCAAGAAAGGATGGAGGATTTATTCGGGTGAAGTCTCAAATCCTGGATGCAGTTGAATTGGCCACTGGGTTGGCCGGAACAACAGTTGGTCATTCATTCTGAGCAGTAACTGACTGAGCAAAAGTAGTGACTGCGGACCTGAACTCCGCATGAGAAACATGTTCATCCAAGGGATTTTCTTGGACAGTATGGGTTCTTCTCTTGGGAGGTATGTTCTAAAATATGGAGAAAAAACGGATTAGACTAAGAGATTAGATTGAGATTATGCTCACTGGCATGACATGAATACTGAAAGAAGGTAAACTGTTCCTAAAACATCTTATAGCCTCCTAGACATAAATGTGGCGTGCAACACACCCATGTACAAGACTCTACTATATGTGGCTTTCAGACTTCCTAGGACACTATTGAACTTGGTTATGATACCAAGTTTGTAATTCCCCAAATCTAGTACCCGGAATGCTACACGGTGCTCATGACCTTGAAGGACCACAAGCTAACCCATGACTGATATCTGCACCTGTATATTACATAATATACTGAATAATGTGGAAACATGAACTAAAATTCCATAAGGTTCACATAACTGAAGTAAAACATAACATCTAAATGGGGTATGAAATACCCAAAACAACTGAAATAACTGTCTGAACATAATAGTTTGGAAAGCCTCTAACTGACTGAACTGTCTGAGTAGGGAGTTGATGGGATATTTCCCTAACTAACTCCAACTAATAAACTAATTAATGATATAATAGAGAAATAATCATGTCCTCGAAGGATGAGGACTCACTGCTAACTCTGACTGCTGGTATCTGGAATCTACTGATACTCTGGATCTCATGTCTCTGAACCTATGGTATAAGATACCATAGTGCAAATGCGTTAGTCCTTTGAATCTACTGGTATGCATGTGAGGTAGGATGAATGCATGAGGTTCATATGCATAAACAATACTGGCTAACTGACTAATATGAAAGTGATAATACATGCATGCATACATAGTAACTATATCTAAAATCGTGATAACATTAGTATGTTGATGACTAACATGACTAATGATTGAATTCTGATAACTGATAACATGGGTGACTGTATCTGACAGTCCTGAATCTGATGGAACTAGCTAAGTTCCATAATGTATCTAAGTTGACTGTATCTGACAGTCCTGAATTCTTAAGAACTATCTGAGTTCTTATACCGAGACTGATACGGAAACTGTGGGAGGTAGTCATCTAATCGACACTCCCCAAATGATGCATTATAGCTGAATTAGGGTCCAATCTTTGCCCTAATTGGAAGTGTGTAAATACCATGCCACTGGTAAGGACAACATGTGAGTGACCCTAATATAACAGGTAACTCTAATGAGAATGGTGGGAACCCTTATATACCAGGTTAAGCCATCTCATCCACCCTCATATAGCACACTATGATGTCTCAATCTATGCTGGCTACATAGTTCTAGAACGCAAGAATTGCTTCTAAGAATCACACCTTCTTATAATAGGTGAGTTCCCACCCTTGGATTTGCTCGGTACTAATTTCTACTCCCATCTGAATAGACACTGAACATGATTTACTGAACTGAACATGGACTGAGTTACTGACTTTTGTTGACTGATGATTTACTACTGACATCTGACAACTTACTGAGTTCTTGAGATCGTGGAGATTTCCTGAGTTATAAGATTGTCTGAATTCTAAGGATCATAGCTTGACTGAGAGTATCATGGACACATGACATGGCTCTAGGCACACATCTAATATTTCAGGTACAAGTACCACCAGGACTCATTAGAAGGAAACTAAAAAAGCATGACCTACTTGAACACATCACTAACATCATAATCCATAATACATTTATTTAAGCATTTCATCAAACATGTGATCTGCATAAACTTGTATATACATGGGGATTCATGATATCATGCTAGTTACGCATTTTCCTTCATCTAGGCATTTAAACAAACACATGGTAGGCATAGTATGTGTAAACAACATTATAAAACAATTAAACATCATGATTCAATTCTAATTTGATCATTCAAGGGTATAATCATAGGTTTACATGAATCTACATCTAACTAATCAAATCCACATAAAATTCATCCCCCAATATGGAATAAAATTCAATTACTCATTATCAACATGAACAAGAGCAGCCCAATCATGAAATTCATAAAGGAAATCCATTTAATTAACCTTTGAAAAGAGATTCTTGGGCTTGATGGACGAAAGGAGTCCATGAATGAACACTATGCATACCTGGGTTGAGTTTTCTTGAAATTATTGAACTCGAAGAATTTGAATCTGTTAGTTCTAGAAGAAGATCTGGATTTTGTTCTTGGTGATTAATGTTAGAGACTAAACCCTAGTTTTGTTATTGTGAAAGAATAATGAATTTTTGAGCTTTGGTCGAATATAATTGGGTATATAAACGGGTGGTAAAAGACCAAAAAAAACCTTTTAAAATGGCTTTAATTTTTTAAATCGGGACGAGAAATAGCTCGTGTGATGGTCCATCGCTAGGGTGAAGGTCCGTCATTTTGACCGTCATACGTGGACCAAGAAAAGGGCTTACTGCCTAAGTAGCGAAGGCCTGGGCGATGGTCCATCGCAAGTTCGACGGTCCATCGACCTGCCCGTCATACCTTATCCAGAAGGTGGCTTCACTATTTCCCTTGCAACGGCCTGAGCGATGGTCCGTCACAAGTCCGATGGTCCATCGGCCTCACCGTCGCACCTGGTGGTTTTTACTGCCTTCTGAATTTTAGCCATAACTTTCTCCTCCGATGTCAGATTTTGATGAAATTAGTATCGTTGGAAAGCTAATTAAATTTCCCACCTGACAAACAGTGAAAATCTCAAAAATACCATATGTACAAAAGGGGATTCATCTTTCAAAGAAAGATTCTAACATTCTTTAGATGATTTCAAAATCGGAACAACTACGGGGTATTACAAAAATCTACTCGGATTAACACTCACGAAGTCATACTCATCTTTTTTTACTCCCTTTATTTCATCATACATACCAAACCAATTACATCGAAATAAGATCACTCTTCTATCCGATACAAATTGCAACTCAATAATGTAATGACCCAATTTGCAAAACCGGAACGCTACACGATGCTCATGACCCTGAAGGACCACAAGCTAACCCATGACTCATATCTGTACTTGTATACTGCATAAGATAACATAATAATGCAGAAACATACACTGAAAGGCCATAAGATTCGATCATGAACATAACTGAATAACATAACATCTGTGTGGGGTAATACAATACCCAAAAAAAACTGAAGTCTCAAACATGAAGTCTGTATCTAGTCTATATCTCGTCTAAAAGCCTCTACTGTCTGAAGAATCTGAATAAGGAGTTGATGGGACATGTCCCCAACTAACTCCAACTAATAAGCTAATTAATGAGATACTAGAAAATCATTATATCTTCGAAGGATTAGGACTCACCTCTACTCTGACTGCTAAATATGGAATCTACTAATGATTTGGAACTCGTGTCTCTGAACCTATGGTGTAACATAAAAGAAAGCACCAAAGCGTGAATGCGTCAGTACATATGTACCGAGTATACATGTAAGGTAGGCTATATGCAAGAGTTTGCATGCATGAATAATGCTATCTAACTGTCTAACATGAACGTGAGAATACATGTATAAATACGTAACTGTAATGACAACGTGATTTTATGATTTCTAAGTCTGTATACTGATAACGTGATATGCTAGTAACTCATATGACTGATAACATGAAGGACTATATCTGAATAATGTTGATAAAATGGGAGACTGTATCTGAGTATAACTGATAACGTGGGTGACTGTAGCTGATAGTCCTGAATCTGATAGAACTATCTGAGTTTCGTACTGTATCTGAGTTGACTGTATCTGACAGTCTTGAAATCTAAAGAAGTATCTGAGTTCTATTACTGAGACTGATTGACTGTAACTAATAGTCCTGATTCTTTAACATGAAACTGTGGGAAGTAGTATCTAACCGACATGCCCTAGAGGTTCTATGATAGCTGAGCTGGGGTCCAATCTATGCCCTAATTGGAAGGGTGTCAATACCGCACCACTGGTAAGGAAAACATATGAGTAACCCTCATATAACAGGTAACTCTATCGAGAACGGTGGGAAACCTCACATATCAGGTTAATCCACCTCATCTACCCTCATTTAGCAGGCTACGATGTCTCAACCTGTGCTGGCTACATAGTTCTGGAATGCAATGATTGCTTCTAGGAATCACACCCTCATATAACAGGTTAGTCCCCTTCCTTGGGTTCTGTCGGTGCTAATTCCTACTCTCATCTGAATAGACGCTAAACATGATTTATTGAACTAAACTGATCATTGACTGAGTTAGTGAATTTCCGTTATTGATGGAATACTACTAATATCTGACAACTTATTGAGTCATGAGATCATAAAGATTTTTCCTCAGTCATAAGACTATCTAAAGTCTAACAGTTCATAGTTTGACTAAGAGTATCGTGAAAATATGACATGGCTCTGGTCATACAACTAATATTTTGGGTACAAGTACCCCCAGGACTCGATAGAAGGAAACTAACGTAGCATGATTTACTTGAAGACTTGACTAACATCATAATACATACTATATTCATAAGAGCGTTTCATCAAACATGTAATAGGCATGAACTTGTACATACATAGGGATTTCATGATATCATGCTAGTTAGACAATATTCCTTTACCTAGACATTTTATCAAACATATGGCAAGCATAGTACATGTAAACACATTATACAACAATTAAACATCATGCTTCAATTCCAATTCCATCATCCAAGGTTTTAGTCATGTGATTTCGTAAATCTTTATCTATACTAATCAACCCACATGGAATTTATCATCAAATCATGGAATAGAAATAAATTCCTCATTTATCCATATGAAAAAGAACATACAAAGCATGAAAACATGAAGAAAATCCAGAACTTTTAGTTAGAAAGGATTCTTGGACATCATGAACAAAAGGAGTTTATGAATGAACACTATGCATACCTTTGATCGTGATTCTGTGAAGATTGATAGTGAAAACTTCTTGAAATTGGACCTTCAATGAAAACCCTAGCTTGAGTTCTTGAGAGTATTTGAGAAAAACATCAATATTTTGGATGAATAGGGGCTAAATCTCATGTTTGGAAGCTTATATAGAGGGGAAAATTGACCCTTTTAACCCTGTATACGTAATTTAAATTTTCAGTAAAATTTCCTGAATTGGGACCTTGGCATGACACGGCATTATCGCATCGTGTCACTGAAAATTGACAATTGAGAAATTGCATGGTAGCGCGACGCGGAGCTATCGTGTTGCCACCTTGTCTACGATCTGGAAGTTTGGCGCGATGCGCCAGTCTCACGGAGCAACACTGGAATTTGAAAATTGACATTTGATCTATCTCCGCGACATGATGAAGGCTCAGGTCAAATTTTTTGTCACTAAAAAAGCTCTAACTCTTCGCCCGGGTGTCGGATTTGGGCGAATTATATATCGATGGAAATCTTATTCAATTTCCCACATGATAGGATGTTAAAATTATGGAAATACCCCGTGTATAAGAATGAATTCTTATTTCAAAGAAAGTTCTAACATCCTTGAGATGATTTTTAAGCTAAGAAAAAGCACGGGTATTACAATATCTCCCCCTTGAGAACATTCGTCCTCGAATGAAACTAACTGAGAGGGGAAACAATGAGCTGAACATGAATAACTGGAACATGATCTCATGACAAACGTGACTGACAAGCTGAACATATCATACCGAATATACATATCTGATGCATACGTTACTGATTCAAAAATGCATAACTGAAAGTTCTGAAGAACTAAGTTTTCTCACAATGAGAATGCATGTCTGATGCATAACTATATAACTGAACTGATACATAAATGTATGACTGAATATGCAGTGGTACTTGATACCAAGATTATCATGGAAACATGAACATAAGACTGAATACTAAGTTGGTGATTTACACTAATCATGAAACTGAGTAAGCTTAAGGAAAACTATTACCTTGAGCTTGATCTGAGTTGATGGTGAAAAGGTGAAGGTACTTGGTACGCATATCTGCTTCTGCTTCCTAAGTAGCTTCCTCTGCGGACTGATTTGGCCAAAGAACATTAACTAGAGGGACTTCTTTGTTCCTTAAACTACGAGTATGATAGTCAAGGACTTCAACAGGAATCTCTTCATAAGAGAGGCTATTCTGAACATCGATTCTCTGAATAGGGACTAAGACTGATGGGTCACCTATGCACTTCTTGAGCAAAGAGACATGAAAGACTGGATAAACTGAGGCTTAACCTAAAGGTAATTCGAGCTCATAAGCTACCTTGCCAAAACGACTGAGAATCTTGAAGGGACCGACATATCGGGGACTGAGCTTTCCATTCTTGTCGAATATCTTCACTCCCTTCATAGGAGAGATATTGAGGTATACATAATCACCAATATCAAACTTGAGATCCTTTTTACAAACATCTGCATAAGACTTCAGTCAGCTATGAGTAGCCCAGAGTCTTTCTCTAATTAACTAAACTTTCTCTAAGCCGTTGAATACTAAGTTAGGACATATGACTGAGGCCTCAATAACTTTGAACCAAACGATTAGAGATCTACATATTCTACTATAGATATCTTCGAATAGATCTATCCAAATACTGGAATGATACCTATTGTCGTATGCAAATTCAATCAAAGGCAAGTGGTCATCCCAACTACCCTTGAAATCAATTACACACGCCTTTAACATATCTTCTATAGTCTGAATGGTCCTTTCTACTTGACCATCTATCTGAGGATGAAAGGTTGTACTTGGGTACCAAGACCCTTTTGGAGTTATTTCTAAAAATAAGAGGTGAACTAGGTAACTCTGTTTGAGATAATAGTCAACGGAACACCGTGCAATCTGACCAGCTCCTTAATGTAGAGCTTGGCATAATCCTTGGCTGAATAAAAGGTCTGAACTAGAAGAAAAAGAGCTGATTTGGTCATTCTTTCTACAATAACCTAGACTGAATCATGCTGACGACGAGTTCGAGGAAAACCTATCACAAAGTCCATGTTCACAACTTTCCACTTCTAAGTAGGAATACTAAACTCCTGCATAGGACCACTAGGCTTCTGATGCTTTATCTTAACTTGCTGACAAGTAGATCACTTAGCCACAAACTCTGCAACATCTATTTTCATCCCACTCCACCAATAGATTTCCCGCAAGTCGCGGTTTATCTTAGTGGACCCTGGATGAATAGAGTAACGCACACCATGCGCTTCTGCAAGAATTCGTTGCCTTAAGTCATCTATGTCTGGAACATAGAGACAATCCTGAAAATGAAGAATACCATCTCCCCCTTGGGAGAAAACCTCTATTTTCTGATTCTGAACTGGCTCTTTTATCTTGACTAGGTTAGGATCCTTATCTTGCTTTTCTTTCACCTCGGAAACTAAAGATGATTCTCAACTACTCTGAACACATACACCGTCATCTGAAGATTCGACTAAGTAAATGCCTAGTCTGGAAAGATGGTGTACTTCTTGAGCTAACTTTTTCTTACTATCCTCAACATGATAAACACTACCCATAGAGAGTCTACTAAGAGTGTCGGCCACAATATTAGTATTGCCCGGATGATAGAGGACACTCATGTCATAATCTTTCAAGATATCTAACCACCTTCTCTGACGAATATTGAGATATTTTTGAGAAAAGACATATTGAAGGCTCTTATGATCAATGAAGACATCTATATGAACTCCGTAGAGATAATGCCTCCAAATCTTTAAGGCAAATACTATGACTGCTAACTCAAGGTCATGAGTAGGATAATTCTTATCATGGGGTTTAAGCTTTGTGGAGGTGTAGTATATGAACTTACCCTGCTGCATGAGGGCACAAACTAAACCCACTCTAGATGCATCACAATAAACTACAAAACAATCTGAACCATCTGGAAGAGCTAGAACTGGAGTTGAGGTGAGTCGAGTCTTCTATTCCTGAAAAATCTTCTCGCATGAATATGACCACTAAAACTTGACCTTCTTCGTAGTCAATCTGGACATAGGTGATGCAATAGAAGAAAATCCCTCAATATACCACCTGTAATATCCAGCCATACCTAAGAAAATTCTGATATCTGATGGAGAAGCAGTGCGAGGCCAGTTTCTTACTGCTTTGGTCTTTTGATGATCTACTTTAATGTCATCACCGGAAACAATATGGCTAAGGAATGCTATGAATCTTTGCCAAAATTTGCGCTTACTAAATTTGACGAATAACTGATGATCTCTGAGAGTCTAAAGTACTGTTTTGAGATGGTCTACATGATCGCGCATAGTGCGGGAATAGACCAGAATATCATCTATGAAGACTATAATGAACATGTCCAAGTAATGCTTGAACACGCAGTTCATCAAGTCCATGAAAGTGGCTGGGGCATTGGTAAGACCAAATGACATGACTAGAAATTCGAAGTGACCATACCGAGTGCGGAAAGCTGTCTTCGGGATATCACATTCTCTAACTCTGAACTGATGATAGCCGGATCTGAGGTCTATCTTAGAGAAATAACTGGCACCCTAAAATTGGTCAAACAAGTCATCGAATCTGGGAAGAGAAAACTTGTTCTTGACTGTGACTTTATTGAGTTGATGGTAATCTATACACATTCTGAGTGAACCATCTTTCTTGTGCACGAATAAGACTGGTGCGCCCCACGGGGAAACGTTGGGTCTGATGAATCCCTTATATAAGAGATCCTTCAACTTTTCTTTCAGTTCCTTGAGTTTTTCTAGTGCCATTCTGTATGGCGAAATAGAGATAGGCTGAGTTTTTGAAAGAAGATCAATACCAAAGTCTATTTCCCTTTCGGGAGGAATTCCAGGAAAATCTTCGGGAAAGATATTTGAATATTCATTCATTACTGGGACTGATTCGAGACTGGGAGCCTCGCAACTGGAATATCTAACATGAACTAGATGATAAACACATCACTTAGATATCAATTTCCTTGCCCGAAGGTATGAAACAAGTTGACCCCTGAAAGCGGATATGCTAGCCTTCCACTCTAGGACGGGTTCATTTGGGAACTGAAACTAAATTATTCTATTTCTGCAGTCGATTGTGGAATAGTAGGAATGAAGCCAATCCATGCTGAGAATGACATCAAAATAAGTCATCTCTAACTCGACTAAATTTGCTAACGTGACTTTTTGAAATATCTTAACCGAGCAGTTCTTGTATACCCGTCGAGTTATTATGGTTTTACCTACTGGGGTAGATACTGAAAAGGGTTCTTCTAGAATTTTGAGACTGATTCAAAAATCAACTACTATATAAGGAGTAACGAAAGACAAAGAAGCTCCTGGATCTAGCAAAGCATAAACATGCACATGAAAGATCTATAACATACTAGTAAATACATCTGGAGAACTTTCCTGATTGTATCGAGTCTGAAGAGCATAGAGATAATTTGGGTGTTGCCCGCTAGTAGTACTAAAAGTGGCACCCTCCTGATTTGGGCGACCAGACTGAGCTGAAGAGTGATTTTGTTAACCCTGAGGACCTGGCTATGGAAAGTCTATAAGTCTATGGCCTAGCTTGCCATAACCAAAACAAATACCACTACCTTCTCTACACACACCCTGATAGTGATTACCATAAGTCTGGCAAAGAGGATAGGTGAGGGCACTGCTAACACTGTCTTGGGTCTTAGAGCCTGGTGCTTTATCTTTGTTACCCTCTCTAAACTTAGGAACTGGAGCACTGGCTGTAGAGGGAGCTGGAACTGATGACTTAGGTAAAAACCTAGAACGGTTTTCTCCTTCTGATTTAGGCTGAGTAAAATTGAAGCTACCTGTCTTTTCTCTCTTATTATGCCTTTCCCTCTGCTTAATTTTCTGCTCTTCTATCTGTAGAGTATGGTTCATAAGTCTAGCTAAGGTCATATCACTATTCAGCATAGTGGATCTGCACTCATTAACCATGCTGTCGTTCACTACTAAATCGATCTTACTCATCTTGGATCTACTGTATGCAACCACATAAGGGGCATACCTGGCTAATTGAGTAAACATAAAAGAATACTAATTCACTATCATATTGCCCTGCCTGAGGTTGATGAACTCTAGCACCTTAGCTTTACTAAGATCTTGGGGGAAAATTCTGTCTAAGAATGCAGTGATAAACTCCTCCCACTCTATAGGACCTGCATCATCTGATCTTTTGGAATTCCACTATTTAAACCAAGCATGAGCCACATCCTACAACTGGTATACATCTAGCTCAGCACTCTCAATAGTAGTCACCACCATGGCGTCTGTCACTTTCTAAACTTGATTTAAAAATTCCTGAGGGTCTTCATCTACCTTATACCCGAGGAAGGTTGGAGGATTCATTCAGTTGAAGTCCCAAATCCTTGCTGCAGCTGAGTTGGCCACTAGGTTGGCCGAAATTACTGTTGGTTGTTCATTATAAGCAGTGACTGATTGAGAAAGAGTGGTAAATGTTGTCCTGAACTCCGCATGAGAAACATGATCGCCCAAAGGTTCTTCGAGATGAGGGGCTGACTGATTTCTTCTCTTAGGAGGCATGTTCTGAAATAAAGAGAAGAAGTGGATTAGACTGAGAGACTGACTTGTGATGATGCTCACAGGCAAGACATGAATACTGAAAGAGGGGAACTCTTCTTAAACATCTCATAGCCTCTTACATATAAATGTGGCGCGCAACACAACCATGCACAAGACTCTGCTAAACTAGAATGCAACATGGTGCTCATGACCCTGAAGGACCACAAGCTAACCCATGACTGATATATGTACCTGTACACTATATAGGATAGCATAATAATGCAGAAACATGCACTGAAAGGCCATAAGCTTTGATCATGAACATAACTGAATAACGTAACATCTGGGTGGGGTAATAGAATACCCTAAACAAAACTGAAGTCTCAAACATGATAGTCTGTATCTAGTCTATATCTCATCTGAAAGCCTCTACTGTCTGAAGAATCTGAATAAGGAGTTGATGGGACATGTCCCCAACTTACTCTAACTAATAAGATAATCAATGAGATACTAGAAAATGATTATTTCCTCGAAGGATGAGGACTCACTTCTACTCTGACTGCTGAATCTAGAATCTACTGCTGATCTGGAACTTGTGTCTCTGAACCTATGGTGTAACATAAAAGAAAGCACCATAGCACAAATGCTTCAATACATATGTACTGAGTATACATGTGAGGTAGGCTATATGCAAGGGTTTTCATGCATGAATAATGCTAACTGATTGTCTAATATGAACGTGAGAATACCTGTATAAATATGTAACTATACTGACAACGTGATTTCATAATTTCTGAGTCTGTAAACTGATAACGCGACATGCTAGTAACTGATATGAATGATAACATAAAGGAATATATCTGAATAATATTGATAACATGGGTGACTGTATCTTAGTATAACTGATAACGTGGATGACTGTAGCTGATAGTCCTGAATCTAATGGAACTATCTGAGTTTTGTAATGTATCTGAGTTGACTGTATTTAATAGTCTTGAAATCTAAAGAAGTATCTGAGTTCTATTACTGAGACTGATTGACTGTATCTACTAGTCCTGATTCTGTAACATGAAACTGTGGGAAGTAATATCTAACTGAGGTTCCCCAAAGGTACTATGATAGCTGAGATAGGGTCTAATCTATGCCCTGATTGGAAGGGTGTCAATACCTCACCACTGGTAAGGATAACACGTGAATAACCCTCATATAACAGGTAACTCTAGAAATAATGGTGGGAACCCTCACATAACACGTTAAGCCACCTCATCTACCCTCATATAGTCGGCTACGATGTCTCAACCAATGTTGGATATATAGTTCTTGAATGCAAGGATTGCTTCTAGGAATCACACCCTCTTATAACAGGTGAGTCCCTATCCTTGGGTTCACTCTGTGCTAATTCCTACTCCCATATGAATAGACACTAAACATGATTTATTGAACTGAACTGAGCATGGACTGAGTTAGTGAATTTCCGTGGTTGGTGGAATACTATTGATATCTGACAACTGACTGAGTCATGAGATCATGAAGATTTTTCCTGAGTCATAAGACTATCTGAAGTCTAAGAGTTCATAGCTTGAATGAGAGTATCATGAAAATATGACATGGCTCTAGTCATACAACTAATATTTTGGGTACAAGTACCCCTAGGACTCGATAGAATGAAACTGACGTAGCATGATTTACATGAAGACTTGACTAACATCATAATACATACTACATTCATAGGAGCATTTCATCAAACATGTAATAGGAATGAACTTGTATATGTATAGAGATTTCATGATATCATGCTAGTTAGACAATATTCCTTCATCTAGGCATTTTATCAAACATATGGCAAGCATAGTACATGTAAACACATTATACAACAATTAAACATCATGCTTCAATTCCAATTCCATCATACAAGGTTTTAGTCATGAGATTTCATAAATCTTTATCTATACTAATCAACCCACATGGAATTTATCATCAAATCATGGAATAGAAATTAATTCCTCATTTATCAACATGAAAGAGAACATACAAAGCATGAAAACATGAAGAAAATCCATAATTTATAGTTAAAAAAGATTCTTGGACTTCATGGATGAAAGGAGTCCATGAATGAATACTATGCATACCTTAGATCGTGATTTCATGAAGTTTGATGGTGAAACCTTCTTGAAATTGGACCTTCTATGAAAACCCTAGCTTGAGTTCTTGAGAGTATTTGAGAAAAATATCAATATTTTTTATGAATAATGGCTAAATCCCCTGTTTAAAAGCTTATATGGGGGCAAATTGACCCTTTCAACCCTGGACACGTAATTTAAATTCTCAGTAAAATTTCCCAAATTGGGCCCTTGGCACGATGCGGCATTATCGCGTCGTGTCACTAGAAATTGACAATTAGAAAATTGCATGGTAGTGCGACATAGAGCTATCACGTTTCCATCTTGTCTACGACCTGGAAGTTTGGCGCGACGCGCCAGTATCGCGGAGCAACGCTAGAATTTGACAATTTCCATTTGATCTATCTCCGCGACGCGCTGAAGGCTCATGTCAAATACTGTCATACTAAAAACACTCTAACTCTTCGCCCGGGTGTAGGATTTGGGCGAATTATGTATCAATGGAAAGCTTATTCAATTTCTCACATGATAGGATATGAAAATTGTGGAAATACCTCATGTATAAGAATGAATTCTTATTTCAAATAAAGTTCTATTATCCTTGAGATAATTTTCAATCTAATAAAAAACACGGGTATTACCAATAACCTCTGTTAAAACTCCATAGTAATCAACGTTATCACCAGAAGTACCATTATCACCAACTACAACGACACCATAATTTTGAGTTCTTAACTTTTTATCATAATGTTCTACATGAAATCTATATCCATTAACAATATAACCATTGAAATGTGTCAAATATTTGGTAGGACCGCATGAAAGTAAAAGCAGATCTTTCATAATCTGACTATCATCTCCTTTATGCAATTATGCGACCTATGAATAAGATTGCACTGAATACTTTAGAATGAGTAATATAATATTAAAATATTAAATTTGTTGGTTATGTATTACTCACCCTATCTTTGAACCATTTAATAAATTGTTGGTTCCATTTTGCATCAGACAAGTGTCGAATAGTATCCTTATGAGTTTGTGCAAATTCTCTACAAAATTAAAGTGAATCATAAATTTCATATAGAAATGAAATTACCCTAAAGGAAATAATAAAAATTAGACTACATGAGTTCTTCCCATACTTGAGATACGGTAAGACTTCATCACAATTCTTCAATATGTATATACGTGCTCATTCCAATTCATCTGCCTCAATCTCAAATGGATCTTTAGCTCCCAAAGTTTTTCTAGGTTGATAAAACATAGATAAACCTCCATCAGATTCTTTTAACCCCCCATTATAATTTCTTTCAGGCCAATTGAATTTGGTGTCAATTTTGTGCAAATACCTTGAACACAAGGTCATGCACTCATTTGCAATATAGCTCGCTGTAATAGAACCTTTAGGGCATGCCCTATTAGTAATGAGAGATTTCAATGCATACAACCATCATTCCACAGGATAAATCCACCTATAATGAATAGGCCTGGCAATCTTAGCTTCATTGGCTAAATAAATAGCCAAGTGCACCATGACATCAAAAAATAAAGAAGGAAAAACCTTTTCTAACTTGCAAAGTGTTATGGGAATTTGCACTTCAATATGTTCTAAATCATCAGTTCTCAACTCCTTGGATATAAGCACACTAAAAAAATAAGATAACTTAATAAGAGTTTTACACACTTCTTTGGAAAACATACCACGAAGTGCAAGAGGGAGTAGATGTTGTAGAAGAACATGACAATCATGACTTTTCAACCTAGATATCTTGTGATCTTTTAAGTTCATACATTGGGAAATATTAGATGAAAAACCATCAGGCACTTTCAGATTCTTTAAGAAAAGACAAAAATTGTGCTTATCTTCAATAGGCAATGTGTAGCATGCTATTGGAACTTCAACTTTCTCCCCCTTTTGGATGAGGTGCAATTCCGGTATAATTTTCATCTATTGCAAGTCTAATCGAGTGTTAATTTTATCCTTGGTCTTTCCTTTGACATTCATAAATGTCCCCATAAAAGCCTCACATATATTTTTTTCAATATTCATAACATCCAAATTATGTCGCAATAAGAGATACTCCCAATATGGAAGTTTAAAAAAGATACTTTTCTTGTTCCAGATATCCTTTCAAACTTTATGTGATATCTTCTTCCTTTTCTTTAGAACTCTTGATAATTGTTGCCCTTCAAGATCTTGTACTTGATTAAGTATCTCTGTACCAGAATGATTTTTTGGTGGTGGCCTTTTCTCTTTTGTACCATCAAAGGATTTCTTCTCATATCTCCATTTATGACTAAGAGGAAGGTAACACCGATGACCCATAAAATACTTCTTCTTACTATTAGCCAATTGAATTGAGGAAGTGTCTTTGTTGCAACACAGACATGCCAATTTTCCTTTGGTACTCCATCGAGATAAATTTCCATATGCTGAAAATTCATTGATGGTCCATGAAAAAGATGCATGCAACATAAGATTATGTTTAGTTTATACATCATAGGTCTCCACACATATTCCCCATAACTCATTCAATTCCTCTATCAAAGGCTGATGATATATATCAATTGCATCTCCTGGACCATTTGGACCAGGAATAAGCATCGACAAACTAAAGTTTTCTAGTTTGATACACAACTAAGGTGGTAAATTACAAGGAATAAGAACAACAGGCCAAACGTTATCTAAGGTTTTTGGATTTTGAGAAGGCTGAAATCTATCACTAGCAAGTCCAAGTCTAACATTATGGGGCTCGACAACAAATGAAGGATAATGTTCATCAAGTGACTTCCATTCCATTGAATCAGCTGGGTGCCTTATTATCCCATCATCAACTCTTTTATCCTTATGCGATGTCATTAAAATAGATTTCTTTGAAGACATAAAAAACCTCTGAAGTCTAGACTTTAAGGGAAAATAGCATAAACACTTTGCTGCTATCTTTTTACCTTTTTTCTTGCTTGTTTCTATGCTATGGGTATCTATTTTCCATCTAGACGCACCACAAACTTTTTAAGAATCGAGTGAGCTATCTTCCTTCCAGTATAACATGCAACTATTAGTGCAAACATCTATCTTATTGTTAAAAAGTCCAAGTTCTCGAATTATTTTCTTTGCCTCATAATATGAGTTTGGCAAATCGGCACCATCAGGCAATAACTCCTCTTTCAACATTTTCAATAACATTGTAAATGATGCATTACTCCAACGTCCCATACATTTGATGTGAAGAAATTTAATCAAAGTGGAAAGCTTTGATACTTTTGAATTTTGGTATAGTGGTTGCTCAAAATCATTCAATAGTTTGTAAAAATTTTCTACTACAATTTGGCTCCTCCTCAATACAATTAGAGTATGCAGGTCCACCATCAAGATTAGGATACAAATTTCTCAATAATTCTTCTACTTCATCTTTACTCTCACATTCTTTCACTTCATCATTATATTGATCTTCAGATTCAGAGTCAGATAACGGTTCACCAAAGCGTTCTCTATGGTGAAACCAAAAAGTATAATACTAAAGTATTCCAAGTACTTTTAAATATGTCTCAATTGTTGTACGAGTTCCTAAAGTAGTATTGCAATATTTGTTACATGGACATAGTATTTCATGTTCTTCTCCTATTTTTCGAAAAGCATAATTCAAAAACTTTTTCACCCCACTTTTGTCGATTTCACTATTCCGGTCATTAATAAGTTGCATCTATTGCTTACTAGGTTCCATAACCTTGAGAAATATATAAAATATTAGATTGAAAAAAACTAGATGACAAAAAATTATATGTAAGGATTCTTATCAAAATCAACATCACTAGTAACCTACCTGATAAAGTTATCATTAAGGACCTTAGTAGAAGAATTAGCTTACAACAAATAAGCTATAAAAACAACAACGCGCGTCTTTACAAAAAAGTTTCCTTATATTGAGAAGTTGTAGAAACAAATGACACCCACACAAGAAGTCAAGACAACGGTATGCTTTTTGGTATAGAAGAAGACTTATTGGAAGGGAACAAAACCATCATTGGATGAGTAATAAGAAAATGTAAGGAATATTTGTAAAAAATAGAAAACAGAATAGGAATTCGATTTCTCTTAGAAAATGAAACTTCTCATGGCAATTACATAAAAGCATTATCACTAGCCTTAACTAAAAGTCCCAATATATGGACAAAGTCATAGGGACAAAGCCCCTGATATTGTTGTTCCTTTGATGTTTTCTCAACAAACATCTACTTTAGTATATCATTTTCAATACTTTTGCATATTCAACTCGCATATAGGTGGATGCACCGATCATCCCTCTAATTACAACAACAAAAACATACCCCACATAGTAATTCTGTCTAAAATAACTCATTTCTGTTTATTACATCATGAGTAGAGTTCAAAGCCTTTATTAGTTCTTAGAATAATTGAAATTGGTCCTTCTTGAAATTTATTTGAGCTATATTTGAGGTCCTTGTGTGTTTTCTCAACAAATAAGCGAATGAGATGAAGCATTGTCAAAAGAGGTCGAGATCCTAAAAGGCAAGATTCAAGAGCTTTAACAGATGGCAAGGGGATGGGGACTTGCAGGAGTGTTCAGTTTTAAACCTTCTCATGTTGAAGAAGCCAAGTCACCTACACCAAAATGATCTATCCTGAAGTTTTGGCAGAAAAATGATCATTTCTTTTTCTCATTCTTTGGAACCAAGACTCATTCCTTTCGTAAATCAGAAGCCTTGGATCCTAAAGTAGTTTACTGGAATTTTCTTTCATGTGATCAGTATTGTGAGGTTATGAAGCAGGAGTTGCTCCATAACCTGAGTTGTGTCACTATACTACTGGTTTTAAATATTCCTAACACCACGTGCTTAAGAGACTTGGGTACTTAGCATCATAGGGTGCAAAATTGTGAAATGTTGGATTTGTAAATTTTTGTTCATCCATGTTCTAATGCTCAGAACTGGTGAGGTGACATTATGACCAGATACTCCTAAACTGCAAAATTTATAAAATACAAATGAAACACTAATAAAAGTTCAACCTTTCATCTATTAACAATTCAGGAAAGCTTTTGCTGAGACTACTAAGCTCAAGCTTGATCTTCTTAGCAAGTCTAATGTTGAATACGACATTAAGGTATGGTACTTCTGATACTTTTGATACTTTTAATGGAAATCTTAGCTTATTCATATAATATACGCTCTTTAAATTTGCCAAGCATACCTGTAATATATAGTACTGGTAATTATTGTACCTTATGTATACTTCTATCATATAGTGAAGCAGAAGAAAATAGATTATAATTGCACCTTATGCTACATAGTTCTAAGACAGAAGAAGCTATCTCCCTTTCTGATATTATTGTAACCCCTTTAGTTTGCCAATCATGCCTGTTACAGTAACTACTGACTGGTAGTGGCAGAAGCCAGTCAGCCTCTATTACTTTATTTGTTTAATATTGTATTACACATGAGTAATATTAACATTTGAGTACCCTTGTGACGGCACCTTTTTCAAACTCTGGACTCCACATCAAAAGTGGATCAAACTACCTATTTTTAATTACCCAGTTGATTTTTTTATGTCCAAAACTTCTTCATAGGTTTCTAAAACAATTTTATAATCATTATTCAGTTATAGATATAAGAATAGTACTTCTCATTTAATTTTTTATCATCTAAGTTTTATATTTAAAATATTAAAGTTTGAATTCAGACCAAAAAATTTAACAATTCGACTTAGCATTATGTATTTAAATTACCTTGACCAAACTTCTATATCAATATTTGAGATTGTCTACTATAGACATTATGTATATAGGAATGACAAAATGAACATTAAATCACAATGATCTTTTAATTAACACATGTTTAACAGGAAAACTCAGAATTATACAAGAGGCGGAAAGATGTAGAAGCCACATATTCGAGAGTAAGAAGAAAACAGAAGCAAAAAAAAGAAAATACAGTTGTTGAACTCTATTCTCGCTAGCAGGCCTCAAACAGTAAGATATATGCAAAGAAGAAGGAAGCCTAAGGACTATCAGCGATTGGGAATGAACAAACCATGTACTTAGGATCCCTTCTAAAGGAATTGAATCATAATTACTCGCTCATACACCAATCAAAATAGAACCTCATTCAGCAAAATAGAACTTCAAAAAGGATTAACAAAAAATTACATGCTACAGACACCAACCACTTGCTATAGTTAAAGTATTTTAAATTTCTCAAACCAAGGATCACATCTGAAGAAGGAACAAAAGGTAGTACATCTGGACAAACAAGCCCCATGCTCAATGATACAAATTTTTCAAACCTGTCAAGCATCTAGAAGCCTAAACTATTGGAATGACAGCTTGTTGTCATGACCGAGATTGAATAATCATTATAAACTATGCAAAAGTAACACCGAGAATACCTTCAACAACATCCCGTGCTAACTATCAAGAAAAATTACATCTAAATACATCTTATTCTTTCCCCAACACAAGACCTCACTATACATTTAAACATATCATTGCCAACGGTTTCAAATACAGCTATATCCACATCAGTATTTTAGTCAACATTCCGATAAAAGTCATTAGGACAAATTAAGCGAAAACAAAGATTAGTGAAATCAAACAAACATAATTGAGAGAAAACAAAAATTGAATCAAACAAGCAATAGAAAAAAATTTGAAAATAGATGAAATTGAGAAAGCACAAAGATTATTAGATGAATGGAATTAACTTTAGTGTTGATGAATATTGAATGATTGTGAACCTACAAGTCTATCCATGGTAAAATGCATACTGAATTCAAACATTATGTATAGCATATTAGGGGTAAGATAATTTCTCCAATGGCGAAATGTTTGAAAAGATCAATACAGACAGAATTTTTAATCCAAACAAACAAAATTTAAGAGAAAACTTACCTGCACAGCTTGAAAAAACAAGATTATGAGGTAAAATAAATTGGAAAGCATGCACAGTCGTCTAAATTTTTCTTTTGCTATATACTGAAAATGTAAAGCCGACCCTAATTGAGAGAATTTCTTCAAAAATACAGTGCAAAAATAATTAGGGAAAATTGATTGAGTAAGAAACGTTTAAGCTGCTTGTATACTTTCAAGAGAAAACTAATAAGTTTCCATTTAATTAGTTTTTATTAAAGGAAAAAAATTGGCCTTTTGGCACCTATGTATTATTTTTAGCAGAAAAATACGTACGAATTTTTATTAAAATATTAATTTCCCGCTCAAGGAACTATTATTAATAGGGACGAGTTAAAAAAAATTAGGACCATATTTTATGCCTTCGCAAAAAAAATGCACAATTAAGGACCGAAATTTAATCTCATCTCAATAGATATACTTTTAGAGACCAAATTATTAACTCATCTCTAAATGTTGGTCTTAAATAGACCTTTTTGTTGTAGTGGAGATATTCGTCATAGTCTTCATTGATGACATTTTTTTCTACTTTTTCTATGAACATAATCATGTAGACCATCTCAAAATAGTATTACAGACTCTCAGAGTCCATAGTTGTTCGTCAAATTTAGTAAGTGCAAATTTTGGCTAAGATCAGTAGCTTTCCTTGGTCATATCATTTCCGGTGAGGGCATTAGAGTTGATCCTTAAAAGACCAAAGTAGTGAGAAACTGGCCTAGACCTATCTCACCGTTAGATATCAGGAGTTTCTTAGGTTTGGCTGGCCATTACCGATGGTTTGTTAAAGGATTTTCAGATTTCTCATCCCCTATGTCCATATTGACTCAGAAGAAAGTCAAGTTCTAGTGGTCAGATTCTTGTGAGAAGTTTTTTCAGGAGATGAAGACTCGAATCACTACAGCCCCTATTTTGACTTTGCCCGATGGTTCAGACGGATTTATTGTATATTGTGATACTTCCAGAGTTGGCTTGGGGTGTGTTTCAATATAGAAAAGTAAGGTTGTGGCCTATGCCTCTAGATAGCGTAAGACCTATGAATAGAATTACCCTACCCATAATCTTGAGTTAGCAACTTTTGTGCTTGCCATAAAGATTTAGAGGCACTATTTGTATGGGGTGCATGTTGATGTGTTCACAGACCACAAAAGCCTGCAGTATGTATTTTCTCAGAAAAAGTTGAACCTGTGTTAGAGAAGGTGGCTAGAGTTATTGAAAGATTATGACATAAGTTTTTTGTATTATTCGGGCAAGGACAATATAGTGGAAGATACTCTCAGTAGGTTGTCCATGGGTAGTGTTGCTCACATTAAGGATGGTAAGAATAAGTTAGTTCAGAAAGTTCATCAACTTACTAGACTAGGTGTCCGTTTGGTTGATTTGGCTGAGGGAAGTGTTTGGGTGCAGAATAGTCCAAAATTATTTTTAGTTTCTGAGGTAAAAGAAAAGTAGGACATAGATCCCAGTTTAGATAAGCTGAAAGAGTTAGTCAGAGATTACAAAGTAGAGGTTTTCTCCCAAAAGGGAGATAGTGTGTTACATTGACAGGGTAGGTTATGTGTACCATGTGTGGATGGAGTAAGCCAGCGGATTTTTATAGAAGCGTATGGTGCACGTTAATCAATTTCTCCAGGGGCCACTAAGATGTACCGCAACTTGTGGGAAGTCTATTGGTGGAGTGGGATGAAGAGAGACATTGCAGAGTTTATGGTTAAGTGGTCTATGTGTTAACAGGTTAAGATTGAACATTAGAAGCCTAGTGGGTCTATGCAGGATTTAAGTATTCCCATATGGAAGTGGGAGGAAGAGAACATAGACTTCCTAAAGGGCTTGCCTCGTACTCATCATCAGTATGATTTGATTTGGGCCATTGAGGACAGGATGACCAAATCTGCCCAAATCAGCCCATTTCTTGCTAGTTCATACCTCTTATTTAGCCAAGGACTATGCCAGGATCTATATTAGAGAGTTGGTTTGGTTTTATAGTGTCCCATTGTCCATAATTTAAGATAGAGGTACGCAGTTCACCTCTCATTTTGGGAAAGCTTTTCAAGAGGGTCTTGGTACCCAAGTTCATCTCAGTATAGCCTTCCACCCTCAGATGGATGGTCAAGTAAAAAGGACCATTCAGACTTTAGAAGATATGTTGAGAGCATGTGTTTTTGACTTTAAGGGCAGTTGGTATGACCACTTACCTTTGATAGAGTTCGCGTATAATAACAACTATCATTCTAGTATTTAGATGGCTTCGTTTGAGTCTCTTTATGGGAGGATATGTAGATCTCCCATTGGTTGGTTTGAAGTAGGTAAAATCATGATAGTGGGGCCTGACTTGGTGTATATTGCTTTAGAGAAAGTGTAGTTGATCGGAGAAAGACTTAAGATATCTCAGAGACTATACAAAGCATATGCAGATGTGAGAAGGAAGGATCTCGAGTTTGAGATTGGCGACTTTGTGCATTTGAAAATCTCTCCTATGAGGGGAGTGAAGAGGTTTGTCAAGAAGGGGAAGCTTAGTCCCTAATATGTTGGTCCTTATAGGATTCTCAGTCGTTTTGGTAAGGTAGCTTATGAGCTTGAGTTTCCTGAAGACTTAGCATCAGGACACCTAGTGTTTCACGTCTCCTTGATAAAGAAGTGAATTTGTGACCCATCAGTTGTAGTCCATATAGAGAGTGTAGATGTTCATAACATTCTCTCTGATGAGGAAATTCCAGTCGAAATGCTTGATCGTCAAATTCGCAGACTAAGGAACGAAGAAGTTTCTTTGGTTAAAGTTCTTTGGCAGAATCAGTCTGTTGAGGGAGCTACTTAGGAAGCAGGAGCAAAAATATGAACTAAGTATCCTCACCTCTTCTTCAAAAACTCATACTCAGCCTAAGGTAATAGTCTTTCTTAGATTTACTATATTCCATGTTTAGTTACAGCTGCATAACATTCTCATATCATTCATGCATTGATGAAATAGTTCAATCATGTGTCCTGTCTCCAAAATTCAGTCATGCTTCAGTTATGCATGTCAGTGCAAGTACAGTCTTCAGTTCCTCACAGTTTAGACAGTTTTATTCAAGGACGAATGTTCCCAAGGGAGAGATATTGTAAGACCCCGCAAGGTCCTTTTCATTTCAGTCCTATATAGCATGCCGAAAGAGGTCCCAGACTTAGAAAATTATAGCCAAGTGTTAAGACTTAGAATCATTTTTTAGCCTTCATAATTGGATGATCTTATTTTTTATCTTTTTGACCTTAGAATGTCAATTTTAAAGTTGATTCGTGATCAGGAATGTCAATAGGTCATATTGGTTGAGTTTTAAAATTTTTGGACATCGTTAGAGTCATTTTTGGATGCCCAAAATAGTGCATCAACGCAATCAGGCCACAAAGCATTACTAATCGCGTTGACAGCATCGACACAGCACGTTAGTAATTGCCTCGACACCATCGATGTGGCACGTCCGGTATCATATCACTGGGCAGTTTTTTTGTGTTAACTTACAAGTTTCCAAGGGCATTTAGGCCCTTTTACCCTGACCCAATTCAACTAAAACACAAAATTAAGGATCCAAATGGGCAAAAAATACTCATTATCTCAAAAAATACTCTCAAGAACAAGCCCTCGTTTCATCAAGCTCAAGTTCATGTTCTAAGAAATCCTCCCCAATTTTCACAAAATAAACAACCAAGTTATGTTAGGTGTTAATCCTTGGGTTTCCTTTAACCCTTAGAGTTCAAGAACCCTTTGCAAATCTTGAAGTAGGATTTCAATGTTATGAATTGAATTGTATTCATGTTTGTGAAGTTGTATGGGTTTCAAGTTAAGATCTTTTATGAGTTACTTGAAATTATATTAGCATGTGTGTTGACTTATGAATATCCCATGTAAAAACCCTTGAAATTGCAAGTTTAAGTTGTAGTCATGATGCTTATGTGTTGTTCATTACCATGTACATCAATTATGCTCCCCAAGTGTTTAATAGAATGTCCATGTGAATTGAATAATGTAATCATGACATGTTATCATGTGTTCTCATTCATGTACAAGTTCATAACCTCCATGTTTTTGATGAAATGCCTCAGTGAATGAATTGTAAACAATTGACTATTATTATGTTTGCATGATTTGCTATGTTTTATTGTTGATGCTATCGAGTCCTGGGGGTATTTATTACCTGAAATCTAGCTATTTACTTAGTTGCAGAAGTTATAAAATAGTCCCCATAAAGGTCAAGAACAGTAGTACTCAGTCAGCAACAGAATTCAGTGAACTCAGTCCAGTTCAGTTAGTCAACACGATCAATGTCAGTTCAGTCAAACCTAGTACAGTCTAGTGATCAATTAAGTGTCGATTTAGTTGGGAGTAGGATTCAGCATCGAGTGAACCCAGGGATGGGGGCATTCCTGCCCGCAGAAGGTTTGACCCTTAGTAGGATTCCCTACGTTACAAAACTATGTAGCCAACGTAGGGTAAGTCATCCTCCTGCCAGACTAGGTTGACGTCATCATATATATATATATATATTTAATGAGTCTTCCTGCCAAATTAGGGTTGACCCAGCATTGTTAGTATCCCGTGGCAAGGTTCTAACACCCTTCCAACTAGGGTCATAATTTGGACCCCAAATCAATTTATATCAGGGTATGTCAGTTAGATGAACACTCCCACAGTTACAGTTTTAGTCTCAGTATTCAGTAAAGAACTCAGATAGTTCTACAGAACCATGGCTATCAGTTATCAGTTACATAGCCATCAGAATTCAGTACTTTAATTCCAGGCTAAACTTTCAGTTATCAGAATACAATACTTCAGCTTTAGTCTAATTTAAAGAGACATTATATCCGCAGTATTGCATATTCAGCATGTTCAGTAGTTACAGTTTTGCATGTGCTCTCATCCAGTTACTTCATGATATTCATTCAATCTGTTATCATCTCATGCATAACAACCCATATATATTATCCTACCTCACTTATCATACCAGTACATTCAAAGTACTAATGCATACTCTTTTTTGCGCTATGATGTCTCATATCATAGGTTCAGATGTACGAGTTCTTGATCGTACTTAGCAGCTCCAGATATCAGTAGCAAATTCAGTAGTGAGTCCTTATCCATCATGGATATTATTTTATTTCAATATTTCAGTTATTTCAGTAGTTATTTCAGCCAGAGTTAGTTGGGGGTTTGTCCCATCAACTCCATACTCAGGCAGTTAGAGGCTTTCAGACTAGCACAGTTAGTTTTTCAATTTTCAAATGTTATTATTATTTATACTCAGTTGTTATTTTAGTATTTTGAGAACTTTATGGAATTTTTGTTTTACTTCCGCATATGTTTTTCAATATTATTATTCAGAGCTCATAGCAGGTACCAGTCATGGGTTAGCTTGTGAACCAATCACAATAAGAAAAGAAGCGGTTCACTCATCTCCAAAAGGACAAATTAGGGTTCTTCAATCTTCAAGTCCAATTTCCATGAGTTCATCAAGACTTCCACCTCCAGTTAAGTGTGATTTCATCAATGGGTTCCTTCCACCCATTGAGTCCTAAAGAATTTTCATTCCTCAAGTTTTATTCCCCTTCAATTTGGGTTCCAAGTCAAATATCAGTTTTCCTTAATTACTTTAGTTGTTATTGAATTGAATCATAAGTACTGGTTTTACCACATGAGTAATATATTTTCATGGTCAGAATTATAATTTTCCCTTTTATTGGATAAATGAGTGAGTTTTGGATAGAAGTATGAAATTTCCTATTATGATCAGCATTTTAATATTATCATGTTCAGTTGCATTAGTTAGAGCTGGTTGGTTATCAACACCTGATACCTAGGATTTCATGAATGTATTAGTTGACATGTTTTGATCACTTCAAATTATGCATATGTTGAATATTACTATAATGAGCATATATATAAGTTTTCATTGTCGTTCAGTCGGGAGCAGTATTTATCACCGAGCGAACGCAAGGATAAAGGCTCACCCATCAGTTAGGACTAAGATCTTTAGTAGAATTCCCTAAGTTTTAGAACTAAGACACCACCATAGGTTATAAGGGGTCACCCTCCAGTTAGGACTAACACCCTAGTCCTTTGGGACATAAATTTTGTGGTCCATGTAATCCAGTGTTGGTACCCTTGGCAAGGTACTAGCACCCTTCCACCTGGGTTATAGGTTGGTCCTTGATTTACTCAGATTGAGGTATGTAGGTTATTTTTCTCTTCCACATTGCTCAGTTTTTGTTCATCTTATGTTTTAGTTCAGATATGCATGACCTTGTATTCAGTTTTACACAGTACATGTACATACTTGGTCTTACATTTAGCTTATCATGTTTCATGCATTCATTTTCAAATTGACTAGTTAGTTTTCCATCTCACATGCTCAGTACATTCAAAGTATTGATTGCTTAATTTCCCACTCTATATTGTTTCATAATATAGGTTCAGATGCTCAGTATTCGAATCATACTTAGCACATTCTGTGTCACATCTAGTAGTAGTTTTTGTGAGTCATATCATTTGAGGACTAGTTATTAGTATTTATTTCCCAATTTCTTTTTGTTTCAGTCAGTTGGAGTTAGTTGGGGTATTTTCCCAACAACTTACTATAATTTAAAAGCTTTTAGACAGTTGTTTAGATTCTCAACCTATTGGTTATCCGATAGTTTTATTTCCAACTTTTCGTTGATACCTAGTATTTTCACTATTTTATTTCCATCAGTTATCTCACTTTAGATCCTACCCAGTATTTTGTTACTTTTTAAATTTTCTTATAGTTATGCCAGACCATGGGTTAGCTTTGGGTCACTTGTGACTCTAAGCACTGTGTTATGACTAGGGGCAGTCTCGGGTCATGAAAAACTTGGTATCAGAGTAGAAGGTTTAATGAGTCCTAGGATGTCTAAAATCCACGTTAAGAAGAGTCTTGTTAATGGGTGTGAAGCGTGCCACACTTTTGTGCGATTGGCTACGAAATATTTTATCTCACTTCATTCATAATTCATGTCATGCGATAGAGTGTGAACCCTATTAGAATTATTCTTCTAACTTATTCTCCATTCATTTAAAGAAAATACCTCCCAAGTGAACCAATGAAAGAAGACATGAGAATCAGTAAGCACCATCACAAGTTCCCATAGACCCTCTAAATGAGCAGGTCTCTCAAACTGAGTTCATGGTTGATTTCACAACATTATACCAATATATGACTTCTTAGAATAATCATCATGTTGTTTCCCTAACAAACCCAGTAGTGAATACGACAACAACCAAAATTTAGGACTTCACTCAGATGAATCCGCCAGTATTCTTTGGGTCAAAATCTAAACAAAATCCATAGGACTTCCTAGGTAGTATGAATAGTTCTTGCACCTACCTTTTTTATAAGAGACGGGATAGGGACCACAAGGGGGAACGCATGGATTGTAGTGTTGATTGTTTTTATGTGGAAAGTTAGGCCACAGACTGAGGGAATATCCAATGACTGCACACAGAGGTAAAGATGTTCATCAGCAAAGTCAGTCTAACTCTTTAGAAGTTTCAGTAGGTCATCCGACTCAGCAAGGTACCACCTCCAATGCTACTGGTGGATAACATCAGGATAGGTTCTACTCCCTTTAGAAATAACATGATCAGGAGGGTTCTCCTAATGTGGTTACTTGTATATTACAAGTCTTTCACCTTCATGATTATGCATTGTTAGATCCCGAAGACACACTTTCTTTCATCACCCCTGTTATAGAAATAGATTTTGGTATTAGTCTCAAAATCCTAGCAGAAACTTTCTTCGTTTTTAATCCAGTCGATAGTTCAATCATAGCCAGATGGGTATACAAAAATTACCCAGTCACAGTATCACATTAAGTCTGTTCAGTTGATCTCATAGAGTTAGGCATAACCTATTTTGATATTATTCTTGGCATGGATTGGATCTACTTTTACTATGCCTCAGTTGATTGTAGAAATAGACTAGTACAACTTTATTTTAAAATTAGCCAACCATAGAGTAGAAGGGTAGTACCTCAGTGCCTATAGATCAGTTTGTTTCATTTTTAAGGCAATAAAAATGATCTCCAAAGGGTGCATCTATCATCTCATTTGAGTCAAAGACTTGACACGACCTGACCCAAGGCCTTGTCATAATGGGTGTCCTAAGTTTGACCGAGACAATGAGACCACCCCCGTCACCCAACACAACTTCGAGCCGCCTGCCCTAAGTTGGCTGAATTTCAAACATGTAACAAGATAGTGGAACTATCCATATTATAGAATCTGGGATAGGCCTAGTACCGAGACCGACCCAATTGAATCCAATCGTTCAATACCAACCGTCAAACCATACGAAGCAAAACCAACCCATAGATCTAACCATAACCAAATAAGTTCCATTACTAATTAAATATATAATCCAGACATAATAAAGGATTTAACAACCAGCAATCCCTTCAATCGATGTCAGCCCCAATACCAAACCAATACTAAGCCTAACACCCATACCGATCCTACCCATTCCAACCCATAGTAGTTCCACAAAATCCTCTAACCAAAAGAATACCAAAATCTAAGTGGAAAATGCCCCCAACCATATCCATAAATAACTCAAAGTATTAAATAACATCCATGAAATAAAGCCTTCCAAAAGGATGGAAGCTTTCCACTTTAATCCAAAGATGACCCATGAATGTCTGAATGCTAAGCAAGACGAGTAGCTTTCATACATCACATGGGGATAAAACCACCCGAAGATAGTTTAGGGGGTGAACGCTAGCATGAAATCAAGATAAGGATAAAATAATTCCATTTAACAAACCCAAGTAGAACCATCTATATGCTCACAAACCATACATATATATAACCATGCCAGAAAAAGAAACCGGGTTTAGCGTGCATTAAAAACCATTAACCCGGGTATATAAAACTTAACCATCCTAAAACCACCCACGGGCTATATGGGTCCAGTGTAACCCCCTGAACGGGCCTCGATCGTGTAACCATATGATCCGAAGATACCATAAGAGTCAGGGATTCCCACGTACCCTTCTCTCTATATGATACATATGTACAGTGTACTTAGAGGATTCCCATATACCTCATAGTATCATATTGTCTCCATGACCTACCTCTTATGTCTGCAAACATGATTTTTTGGTGTTCATCCATTGGACTCCCACCTTCACGGTTAATTTTCACATCCCTCCATTATTGCCTAATGGAAATCATTTTCCAACAATATCATTATTCCATTGTTGTTAACCAAGGCTATTAGATAGTTTTATCGTCATATCGACTTTAAATTCCAAGTATTGTCCTTAGCCAAACCTTTTTGTGGTCAAGGGTTTTCCATGTACCCATAGACTCAAGGTATTCTCATGTATCCATAGACCATGTTATCCAATTAACTTAGGGGATTCCCATGTACCCCACAAGTATTCATTACCATATTAACTTGGGGATTCCCTTGTACCCCACAAGTATGCTTATTAAGCAAAACAATTCCAAAATCATTTAAACCATTCATATCATTTAGGGTTTCACTGCCAAGTTTAAACCCTGCAATAGTTCCATTAGAAATCCAATGACATAGTGAAATCATCATCATTGGCATTTTATCAATCATAATGGGGGCATAGTATTTTCAAAACCAATATCCATTACCAATAAAAATTCTATGCAATCCAATCATCAAAAACCATAATTAAAACATAATCAAAGCATAAGAAAACCATAATTAAGCATTTATAACCAAAATCCCCAATTGATATTTGAAAACCCAAAACCAGATAATAATCATACCATGAAAACATTGTATAAAACCATTCCTTCAGTTGGAAATAACAATGAGGGAAGAGAACATGCCATCAACCAAAAATATGATGGAGAGAAATCATCAAGACAAACCCTAATTTACTCCTTAAGATGAAACCCTAGCCTTCCTTTACCCAAAATCATTAGAGAGAATTGTAGCGTGTTTATGAGAAGTTTCTAAGTTTTCAAGAATAGAATAGTAGGGAAACTAACCTCCCAAGTGCAATATAAGTCGTGGGACCTTAGTAGGATAAGTGGGGAAATTTTCATATTGCACCCACTTAAACAATATTTAATTCCTACCATAGGGTACGAATGACCCTTAAGAGTCGTACCCATCCTGCACGAGTGCTACCCACCTCTAGTACCCTAAGTTTTCCCCCGTGGACCCAACACTGTCCAAGGTATGACAAACCCAAACCAAAGTCGTATCCAAGGTACGACTGGTAACCATAAATGGTACCCCTGGAAAAATAGAATCCATGAGGTTTGAACACTGACCACTATACGAGTTCATGGTACGACACGTACCCAGGCTTATGGTTCATGGTGAGCCACTGATACTGAGATTCAACCTAAGCTACCAATCCTAAAATTAAATAAAGTAACAAAACAATCCATATCCACTGATACGACTCGTACCATAATTCTCATGAAAATTATTGGAGAAACACTAGCAAACAAAGTTGTTTTTGCTTTTGATTTTCTGATTTTTTTTTTCCTTTTGACTTTTGATCTGGGCCATCGTGGGATTATCAGGCAGTGGAACAACATCATAATCCTCCTCCATGGCCTCCCAAAGATCTAAAGCCTGAGGATAAGTCTTCATTCTTATTGGCCAAAGTTGGTAATTCTCACCATCAAAGACAGGAAGAACTATTTGGAAAAAGTTTTTTTCAAAATTCATCTCTCACAGATTCCTTAAGAAACTGGCTCTTGATACCAATTGTTGGTTTTTAGCTTTGAAATTAGAGAAATAATAGAGGAAGAATTGGAGAAAAATAAAATATGGCAATAATATTGTCAAAGGAAATTATTTTATTAATAACTCAAAACATGTATTTATAGCTAAATTTCTAACTATATTTCAATTTAAATTGGGATAACTAATTCCTATTCAAATAATAAAGGGACAATTAATTCCTAAGTCACATAGGACTCTAATAATTAAAAAATACTAAAAATATTTATTCTCACTTTAATTCTGAGACATATTTTCAACAGATACCCTGTCATAGCTGACAAAGTATCATGGATGAATATTATTCCTTCAAAAGAAAAACTTATGAAATATAATAACGGAAATAGAGTTTAAGCTTAATTTTTATGTTTCGAATTTTTTTGTCACTGTTAGCAAGTTAATTTTGGTAAAAATAATTACAAAAATAAAAATAAAAATAGAATCACATTTCAGATAGAAGTTTTGTTTTATTTTACAAAAGAGGAAAAAATATTATAAAACAATACTTTCTATTAGTTTGGGGTTTAACAAATAAGCTGGTGACTTAAGTATTTTCTCTTAATTATTTCTTCTTTGTTCCTTACTAAAAAAGAGCTCAGCCCATATAATACTTTTGTGGTATCATATACTGCAGAGTATCATATAGGAATAATTCATGGTTGTGGTCACATCGATGTCATGCGCAACCTGGTCATTACATTAGGCCGAAAGGGTGCTTGCGAAATTAGTCCATGAATGGTCAAATCAGGATTTTTTTTACCATGTGTGGGCTTTTCAGAATGTTTTAAGTCGTCATGCTTTTTAAAAAAAAAATAAAAAAATTACACAAATACACAATTTATATTTTTAATATTACAAAAAAATTCAATTCGCTAAACATATTACAAAAATCTCAATATATACATAGAATGTTATGTATATATCGGCTATATTATATATATTAATAGGGGAAGAGAGTAATGTAATTAAAAAAATAAAAATGTGTAATTACTTTCAAAAGAATTAGTATTTATGTTATTTATATTTTTTTTTATGTCAAGTGGTGAATAATTGTCAAGATAATGGTTGATGTGTCCAAGAAAATGAAGAAAGAGAGAAAAAATGTCAAAGTAAACCAATCAACTACAGTATGGAAATAGAAATTCTATTGCCTTTGCCCTATATGAGTGGTCAACTTGGAAGTCTCTTCTTTTTGGTCCCTTGTGGCATGCATGACTTTTTAGAGTATTATTATGAGCTTTGCACATCTATTTTCCACTCAACAAGGAAAAATAAATTTTATGTGGTTGACGTTTTCCTAAATTATCCTCATATCTCTCTTAAGCTAAATACTCTTTTTTTAAAAAAAGAAAAAAAGAAAAAAAAGAATCTCTGTATCTTAGTGGTGAAATAGAATAGTTGAAATTCAATAGATTGTCTATTTGTATGTTGAGAAATAATTTGAAATGGCAAGAAATATTTTACCGTAAGAGATTGCGGCATTTATTTAACAACAATGAATTTTATCAAATAGACTTGTCAAATTTTGAATTTGATGAAGATAGGAGTAAGAAAAAAGTGGTCAGTACATTATTTTTCATTCAGAAAAAAGAGAATTTTCCACAAAATTTTGAAATGAAGAAGATTCTTCAGATTCATTTTAGATCTAATTCCTACCTTATTAATTTAGTATCTTCTACCTGAATTAAACGTGATTTTAAAGATGGTATTTTCTCCTTGATTATGTGCAAGAACAGACGAACAGTGAAAGCTTTATAAAAGATCTACACTAAGAAAATTGAATGTTGCAATAACAATTACGCCTCAACTCAAGCAAGTTGTATTGGGCGATATGAATCCTCATTGTCCATGCTCCTTTTAAGCCTGTGTCAGTATAGTACAATGTGTTACATTGTTACAAACCAAGCAAATTTGCGTATGAGCAAACACATAGAGGGTGCCCATCTTTTCTTCTTTACAACAATAACTACACCCCAATATCAGCAATATTAATCTTTAATGTCCCTGTTGCACTAGAGGTTCTCTCTCTCTCTATTTATATATATGAAAACACAGCTTGAAAAGCAATGGACCTAGAGTAAACGTACTAACATGGCTGAAACTCTTTCACAACTTCAGATGCTTTAAATTAAAAAATAAAAGGAGACAACATATATATCCCAGATGTCCTAAGGATCAATGGTGACGGATGTTCAAGATTATATATATATATAATATTGCTAGATAAAGTTCATCTTGAAGTATATCATTCATGAGAGTATTATGTTTTTTATTTTATTAATTTCTTTTTGTACTTCTTGTAATACCAGCCTTATTTCAAGATTTTCCAAATTACCTTTGTTTTTATTAATTAAATCTTTGAATTTTTTTTCCTAATTCTGCTTGTTGATTCTTTAAGAAATCAAAATTTAATTCTATTTCATCTAACAATTTCTTTTGTTTGTTTTGCAGGTATTCTAATATCTCTAGAGTTTTTAATATTTTTGTATTTTCTTGTTGAGTCTTTTCTCCTAGGTTTATTATAAAATTTGTAATAGTATTTAATTGTGGATTTTCTCCATGTAAAGCATGTTCTCCGTTATTAAAATTACATCTAATAAGAGAATTATCTTTTAAACGTCTGTATTTCTTTTCAACTGAGATTGTTAGATCTAAATATTCTAGCTTCTTTAAATTATCTATTTTTATACTACTTTTCTTCTTTTTCCTAAAGAGGGTGTAATGTTACTACACTGTTTTCTAGCTGTCTGTATTCTAAAATTCCTATAGTTTATACAATATCTAATTTTTTCTAATCTACACTTTAGCAAAATTATATGATTTATACAGTGGTGGCGCAGCGGAAAGGGGCTACCCCAACCTACCTAGAGGTCGAGGGTTCGACCCTGGGTATGGACAAACACTCTGTTGGGAGCTCTCCCCCCCCAAATGGGGTCCGACACGGGGTGAATCCGGATATAGTTGGACTCCTAAAAAGCGGGTACCGGACAGTGGGTGGTTTAAACAAAAAAAAAAACACTTATATGATTTATGCAATTTACTAAATTTATAAAGTCTGAAATAATGATTGCTTCTGGTAATTCTGTAGTTTCTAATATTTTTATTTGATTTATTAGTCTTTGTTCTATTCTTAAAATATCGTTTCTTTGTCTTATTTCTTTATATAAATGATTATATTCTCTTTGTATTTCTCTCGCAAAAGGATGTGTTTTCATGTATTTTTATCCTAAAGGAATACTTACTTGATCACAACGTCTTCTATAATAGCTTATTCTTTTATTATGGTTAAATATGTCAATACCAGTTCTCTGTAATTCCCAACTTATTTCACTTACATATTCTTTGAATAATTCTGATTGTAAAGTGTCTATACATTTTAATAAATCTAAATAAATACTTAAAAATATTTCTAGATCTTCTTTCTCTGCCTTTTGTATTATTTCTTCGTATAAAAACCAATATCTATGTCGTATATTATTAGCAAAAGGATGTCTTTTCATTTATTATTTCTAAACTTAAGATGTTTTATTAAATGATATTCTAATTCAGATATTGTAGTAATTAGTTTATCTAAGGTTATAGGGTCTTCTTTTGTGGTATTAAGTCTTTTATATTCTATATATAAACAATACAAATTATTTACGATTTCTTTTAATGTTTTTGTATTTTTAGGTGGTATATTCATTAAGCCAAATAAAAAAGGTGCATATCTCTTAAAATCTTATCTACCCAAAGCTCGTGGTTAATATAAGCTATTTGTTCTCTAATTTTCCTTAGTCTATTATCTACTTTTTCTAGTTCAGTCCAGGCTTCTTCTCTAGATGTTGGAGAAAGTTCAAATAATTTTATACTTAATTTCCTTTGTTCCAATAAGACGTTATACAATTTTTTAAGTTGTTCTTTTAAACTTATCTGAGCCCAATAATATTCTGAATCTAATATTATTAAACGCTCGTAGGGTCTAGGTTTTCGTTGGTAATCCTACTACCAATGATGGTAGTAGTAGGGAAACTATATCCTACTACCTGCTTACTATTTGTCTGAATTTATTATTCCGCAGACTCTTTAATCATAAAACAAAATAATGTTATAATTTTGTTACTATTAGAACTAAATAAGAACCTAGAAAAAGAAACCCTAGAAAAAGAAAAACAAAAAGGCAGTCAAGATAAAAATATAGAAAAATTAATAGAACAACTAAAAAGGATAGAAATAACCCCTCAAAAAGAATTAAAAGAAGCTAAAATAACTATACCAACTAAGACAAAATCATGGACCTTTTTTCAGGATCCCCTAGTAGACAAAAATCAAGTTTTACACAAAACAGTTTAGCAAATAATGTGCTATCAAAAATAATAAATAAACCAAGAATGACTTCAAGACAAAAGTTAGAAGAGGTAATAGACGTAGATAAGGAAATACAATTATTCCAACAAAATAAATTGAAATTGTTAAATGCAAGAACATTATATAATGAAGGAATGTTTTCAAGAGAACAACTATATAGGCATTATAGAGAAGAACAGATGTGTGTTATCGGAGGTAGCATAAATTTAATAAGCTCAAACTCTTTAAAAGAAATCATAAAATTAGACATGAATCTTATGCACATGGAATTAATAGTGATAGACAAAAAAGGATTAACTAGAAAAAATTTAGGAACTAAAGTATTAATCACAATATATGATAATAGATGGTCAGACACTGAAAGATCTATAATAGGAATAACTGAAGTAGACATGACTAATAATGGAGGACTTTTTATTGTAGTCCAGATTATATGATAAATACCTTAGAATTCGGAAAGCATATTAAAATAGGTGTATAAACTAAAGGATATGAAGAAATGAATAATGGAAATAATTTACTTATATGTGTTGGATTTATAGGAAAACTTGCCACTAATAGCAGTATAAAGTTTAATCTAAAAGTAGATGATGTAGTAAGTCTAATGGGAAATAAAGGTATTAAACTACTGAAACTCCTCAAAATAAACCCAGAAAAATATGCAGGATTAGAATGGAACTTGGAAAAATTTACTAAAAAAGAAATATTAAAGTCAACCGATCATTTAATGTATATAAACAATAAAGGAAAAGCTTCAGTAAGATTCACAGACTATCAATATACAAATGAAAAAAAAACTGATGAAGAAATTGAAGAATGTGAAATACTAATTTTATGAATATAGAAATATTAGAAGAAGGTTTTGAAGTAAATAAAGCTATAATAAAATAAGAAGCTCCATATTAAATAAATAGCAATAGCGTATTTAAACGTACAGGTTGTAAATTTAAAAGTTTAAAACTTGAAAAAATGAAAGAACATTTTATAAAATGTGAATTAAGAATAGATAATTATGGTTATACACGAAAAAAAGGAACTAAAAGGTGAAGACAAAGAATCAAATTATAGTATAGAATAAAGTATAAAGGAATTTATGGTAAGCGCAGCAAGTTCCTCAAGCCCTTTCCAAAGAACAACCGGTATGCAAAACATACTATTAACAACAGGAAATTTACCGAGATATAGAGTATTTAGAATAAACCCAAACACTCTAACAGAACAAGACATAAAACCTAGAGGAAAAAGAATGTCAATAGAAGAACCCATTAGATTACAAGAAGGAAGTAATAAAGGAAAAATTTTAAACTTGTCAGCCCATGAACCTCAGTCATGGAATCATGTAATAGACATATGGAAAAATGTAGTTGTAGCAGGCTACATACAACATATACAGGGTAATCAAGAACCAGATGCAGAAATTATGTATAGATATTTAGAAACATTTCTAGGAGAAAGTACTAAAACACTTTGGGAAGCTTATAAAATAATATTCCCACAAGACTTTCAAGAATTAGTGGATTGGTAGTGTTACAACAAAGAGCTTTAATAAATTTAGAACAATTAAGTATTAATTATTGGTCAAGAATTAAAGAATTTTTAAATGATTACTTTTATTATTGTACAATTAGTGGAAACTCATTTGATCAGACTCTAGGAGCTAGATTATTAATAAATTACCAGGAGCTTTAGGAAGAGAGATAGAAGAAAAATGGTCTAAAAGAGAAGAAGTAATACAAAACCACCCATGGTCAATAGGACAAAGAATACAACATGTAATGGATATATTACAAGAAAAATGTACAAATATACAGATACAAAAACAATTAAAAAGAAGTGATGCAGATTTTTGTAAGACCATATATACTACTCAACATTATGACCAAGATTATAAAAAGAAAAAATATAAAAAGACATATAAGAAAGACTACCGCCCTAGGAAGAAATATTACTTGAGGAGATCAAATGCAAGAAAACCATACTTAGATAAGAATAAACATGTCAAAAAATATAACACTAGTAGAACCTATAAGAATAAATTAGAATGTTTTACTTGCGGAAGTATAGAGCATTTAACAAATACTTGTCCAAAAAGAAATAATAATAGATCTAGAAATGTACAATTAATAGAGGATGTAAATGAGAATTTGATAAATGTAGATGAATATATTTCTGATAATGAAAGTATATACTCTATCAGAAGCATGGAAGTTTTTGAAGAAAAAAAGAATAATTCTGATTCTTCAGACTCTGGAGAAGACGAATTAATAAATGAAATAGGACTAGAAAGAACAAACACAAACTATTACTTAGTCAATAACACAGACTATCACTTAGTCACAGATGATAACGCTCAATCTACAGCTCTCGTAGGAGTGTAAAGTGGTCGTTTGTCAAATATAGAACCCAACTGGGTTGGGTATCGATCCCACAGGGAATAGCTTGGTCAACAAGTAAGCAAAGATTACTAGACTTTTAGTGCAAGTCTCGTAAAAAGGAGGGAATTGTATTGTGATAGTAATGTAACCAAAATAAGAGAGTAAAGCAGAAAATAGCAAAGTAAAAGAACGAATGTTTTGTAATATGTAAACAATGAGAATTGAGGAGTTGGGGTTATGTCCACCTTCTGAGTTATACGTCTCTATTGGCTATGAGTGTGCGGAATTCAGACATGCATGTGCTTATAGAGAATTGTATTCGATGGTAAATCCAGGCGTCTTTCGACCTATTCGAGGATTATTTCACTTTAACTCTTTCGATCATAAAGTGTGTCTAACGGTACGAATTCTCCAAGAGGTTAATCCAGTTACGGCACTAACTTTTTAATAGGGTATAGGACCCTACTACCTTGACATTATCTCTTTTCCAGACAGATAACCTTTCTTTCGAACAAGTTAAATGTTATACTGGCGTATTCTTGCGTTTGCAACCACAAAGAATTTAGATTAAGATGAAGAGAATAATGATATAAGCAGCATACGTGTCACGAACTCACAAACTCACAGCAATAGATAGTATCTCATACGGCTTCCATAACCCCAACAGAGAAGTTTAGTTACCCATGAATGCGAAGGAAATCACAATTGACATTGTTGTTATACCACAATTAAGATTTCACGTTTATAATGGTGTGGTAGGCGTTTAGGCGTGAATTCCTTAGCAAGGTAACGTTTCTCTTGTTGCAGAATTTAAGAATTGAATAGATGAGTAGAAGAAGAAAAATAGAATTAATGGAAGAATTAGAAGAAGAGTTGTAGAGTAATAGAATTCATTCGGAATTGATTAAAATCTCTAGCAAGATAGGGTATTTATAATACCCATATCCTATTCCTACTAAGCTAATGAAATACTTAACCAAATTCTACTAAGCTAATAAAATACTTAACCCAATTGTACTAGGTTAATGTATCATTATCCTAATCCTAATAAGCTAATGAAATACTTAACCCAATTGTACTAGGTTAATGTATCATTATCCTAATCCTAATAAATTACTGCTAGTCCTCAAAGTCTTCAGAAATGTTGTTTTAGCCCGGGACAGATTTTCCATGTGCCATCTTTAGTCCTTGGCGTCCAAGATTGGCTTTTCTCCTTTCGTGAAGCTTTCTTTGGCGTCAAGTTATTCATAAAATGCTGAATTCTGCATCATTTATACCTGAAACTTTGCTAATCATGTTCGTTAGCTCACTTTACAGGAAAAAGGACTAAAAGTGCATGAAATATATAATTTGTTCTCAAAACTAGGCTAAAATATGGGCAAAATATAGTGCTATAGGCGTGTAAATTCGCCTATCATCAACACCCCACACTTGAAGCTTTGTTCGTCCTCGAATAAAATATCATGTCCCTCTTAACATTTACTTAGGGTTTCACAGCAACAACACGAAATATTCGTCTAGACAAGCACAACAATTATCAACAAAGAGTAGTTTTCTGATCATTAGTAGCAACAATTCAGCCTCCAATATAGACTCGTGATGGTGGTCAACTCATAATCAAAAGTTAAGGCACAAAGAATCATACACGACCACCCAAAACTCATCAACCATGTGTGTCTCACAATGTATTACCCATAATCACTCACATGTATAGCATATTTATCGAAACATGGGTATATAAAAAAATATCCTTGCTCTCACTCTCACAAAGAATTCATATGTTGTAACTGATGACCATAGGCTTGCCCTTAGTGTAATGCTCCACTAAATGTTAGAATGCTAAGCTTAGGATCAAATAGGTCTTTTGATGGTTGTAATGTAGGCTAAGGGACGGGTAGGACTATTTTGGCCAGAAATAGTGACTATGTTCCTAAGCGCTTTAATACATCACATTCTATCATTAACACTTTTTTCTTTCAAGCAACCTTTCTACTTTCTTTTATTCTACCACCCTTCTTCTCCTCTTTTGTTTTTCAATTTTTAAACTTAACCAACTTTTTTAGTTTTCCTTTTCTTTTTCTTTTCATAACATACCTCTTATGCTAGCACTTCTTTTTCATAATTAATTCAAGCACCAATACATTCTAAAGCATCATATTCACCCAATTTCCTCTTATTTTGTCACATGACTTTACACTTTAAAGCACTTAGGAATTTGGATCAAATTATGGTCTTGAAAAAAATGGATTAGGCTTACATACGAGGTTTGTCAAAGAAAATAGGCTAAAGGCTCAAAAGGGTTTAACTAGGATGATGTCCATGGGTAGGTAAAAAGAAGGTAAATAATCATAGGTTGCCAAAGAAATGCCTAAATCATCTCCTAGACTTGCACTCTTTATTTTTGCTTTACATACATACCAGGCAAGTTCTAGCATCAGCCACAAGCACAGAATATACTATTATCTCACACACACAAGGTACATGGTCGACTTTATTGGAAGTAGTATAGACTCTTGACCCAACAGATGAAGGAATTAAACCAAACAATATCACATAGTGAGTCACAATTAGAGCCTAAACGTCTCAATAGTCATGATTTTAGCACAAACTCTTGTCATAATCTCATGCTACCTATTAGAATAATTTCATGTGAAGTTAAGTAAAAGAAACAAAAAAAACAAAAAACGAAAAACTACTAAGCGAAAAACGAAAAAACTAAGTTAAGCAAACAAACATAAATGCAAATGCAAATGTGAATAAAGGATTATAACATGCAAACACCACCACCCCACACTTAGATGGGACACACTGCCCTCAGTGGAAAATAAATACGAAGAACCTGGTCAGTCGGACTCCTCCTCTATGTCGGGGGTCATGCCCCCTTCGTCGGAATCATCATAGGAGTCGTCGTCATCAGAATTCTCCTCTATGTTGGAGTTTGGCATTCTGCGATCATCATCGGTTGGCACATCGTCATCAAGAGGTTTCTCAAAGTATACCCCTACTCCACACATGGCCTTCGCATGCTCATTCATTGGGTAGTCATAGTCCAGCTGTTGGAGCTCCGCAGCAGTTGGAACATGACCTCCGCTCATCATTGTAAACCTCATCATGCCGTACATATGGCGGGAGAAACTCTCATCCCTAGCATGTCTCTCTGCCGTAGTAAGGTTGATGCCATGTGTTGATTCAGCATTTTTGACCTTTGTGAGGTCAACCTTCTTCGGATTATGTGGGAGTTTGTGATCAGCTGGTTTCTCTTCGATGTCCTCCTTCCGCAAGATTGCTGTCAACAGATTGCCAAAGGTGAAGTGGGACCGCTTGTGTAGCCTAGCTTTCCTCATTGTGGAGCGAATGATTGCCCCAATGTTGATAGGGACATTCGTCATCAATGCGTAAACTAAGCACAATCTATCTCTTATTATTTTAGTGTACTGGGTCCCTTGTATGAGGCAAGAGTTGACAATACGCAACCATATCCTTGCTTCCCTATTCAAAGGAGAATAGGGGAAGGTGTTGTGTCGTCCGGTGTCTTTATGTCTGCTCCACCTTGCCATGAATCTACTTCCACAAAGTGTGTGCCAAATTGCTCTATAAGGAGGTCTGCTGTACAGCTCTATGAATGGTGCTGGATCGACTGAAGGCAAGCCAAGAAAGGAGTTGATCAAATCCGTATTGAGTTGTAAAACTTGGCCCCGAATCTTGACTTCGTTGCCTGTGGTTTTCGGCGACCAGTTGGCATAAAATGCTCTTGTCAAATCAAGATTACATTCTCCCATGTCGCGGAAGATGAAATCCAGATTTAATGCCATGATCTTCGCCAACATGCGCGGCTCCTTCTTCGCTAGGCTTTCCTTGTTTATCAAGTCGACATGAACATATTTTCTTTCCTTGTTGTTCCTATACCATTCCTTGGCTTCCTCCTCAAGAACCCATTTTATTCCAAACATACGGCGTGGTAATTGCATTGAGGATGATTCTCCTTTCTCCTTGCGGCCTCTTTTCTTGCTCTTTTGGGAAGTGGTAGCCTTCTCCTTGCCTTGTCTCGCTTTGGGTGCCATTGTACCTGAGACTTGAAATAGAGTTCACGTTAGCACAATCTCAATGGATACAATCTATACATAAGCAGTAGGGGTACCACCCCACACTTAGTTTGTTGATACGAATTAGTGAAGTGAAAGTGGTCGATTACTTAGACTTCATCGACATACGTTGTAGGGGCTATATTCCAACAAGAAAATCAGAGATGTATCACTTCTTGCAACCTTTGCAATATTTTCATGTTAGATATATCAAGACTACTACATAGGGATTACATCATGGTATTATTTCTATCAATAATCACAACCTCCTATGTCGGTAGATAACTATAAGTCTTATTCCGATGAACGGGACATTCTAACATGTAAGCATTCTAGTGACAAGATTATGCAATGTTCATGACTATAGCAATTCCGCAAGTAGTATAACAATGCATCAAAATCAAATTCAAGTCGGAAACAAGTTAAGAGTATCCTAACGTACATGTTCACTCACTTGGTTTTGTATCAACAATTCAAACACATTAACATCACCAATATTTCTTCAAGATGTAGCAATTCATAATAGACATAGCAACGTAGCACTTACAAAAAATAGATGAAGAACAAAAGAGTACTTACGTGATTGAAGCCTTTGGAGATGTTCTTGTGAAGTGGGAGAGAAAAAAGAAAAGTTTTGAGATGATTTGGAGAGTATGTGCGGTGCCTAGGTCAAGTTTTCAATGTGTTTGTGTTTCAAGACTAAGTCTCCTTTATATAGGAAAAGAATGGGTCGGGTTTTGACCCATTTAAAATTGGTTTTGGAGACAAAAAGTGACCATAGGCGGCGCCTTTAGCTTTGCCTAAGCTTGTCATAGGCGGCGCCTAATGCAAAGCATTTGCTAGCATAGGCGGCGCCTAGTTCAATGCCTTTAGTGACCATAGGAGGCGCCTTTAGCATGGCATATGAGATTCAGAGACAAAATGCTTTGGCATAGGCGGCGCCTATGCTATGGCATACTTGAGCATGGGCGGCGCCTATGCTATAGCACACTAGATTCCGAGACCTTGGGCTATAGTATAGGCTTTGCCTTGTTCGTGGCCTAGTTTTACCTAGGCCTAGCCTTGCTCGATACCTATTTTGTCATGAGCAATGATCAATCCATAGACTTATGCATCTTAATTCCTAACTTACCACTTTTACCATGCCATACGTCCAAATCGCATCTGAAATCGATCTCCTTATTTTATACCTCTTGCACCTACATTCGCTCAAAACCAATGAAAATGATTAGTACGATGGGTTGCCTCCCATCAAGCTCATTAGTTTTGGTCATGGCACGACTCTTATTTTTGGATTTTTATTTATCAAAAATGAAACACGTACTAGAATGAGAGAAAGACAAAAAAATGAAAAACGATGAACGATGGGTTGCCTCCCATCTACCGCTTGATTTATTGTCGCAGCACGACATAGCTATCTCGATTACTTAGACTTCATCGAGATAGATGGGGCATCGTTTTCTAAATGGATTCAGACGACGCTGATGCTTACTTGTAGGCATGCAATCTTCTTCGATATGACTCTTGTGCGTACACGTCCCAGGAGGGATACCAATTATATCATCAATAGACCAACCCATAGCTCGCTTGTGCCTCTTCATATCAGAGATGAGATCCTCTACGTGCTGTTTACTTAAATCATCCGCACTCACCGGAAGTATATTTATACTTTCCAAGAACACATACCTTAGATAATCGGGGAGCTCTTTCGATTCTAGCATTGGTGGCTCTTCAAGGGAAGTCTTCGCTGTTGGTGACGGTTGATTATTAAGATCACGGTCCGGTTGCTTAGGAGTATGGGAATAGGACTCTATTTCTGTTAGAGCACCCATAAGTTCTTCATAATCTTCATCGTCCTCATGCTCAACATTCAGTGGCGCAGCAGACAATGGCTCAACAGTAAGTTGTTTCTCTATAGATAATGCTTTCTTATCCTCATGATGAACATCAGCTACAGAGAACACATTCATATCGCTGGGCTGCTTCATTGCTTTGCATATATCAAAGCGGACCACTTCGTCATTCAACCGAAATAAAAGCTCATTAGCTCTCATGTCAATAAGAACACTTCCCGTTGCAAGGAAAGGACGTCCCAAGATTATGGGTACTTCAGAATCCACCTCGCAATAAAAAATCACAAAGTCTGCAGGAAAAATAAAGGCAGACACCTTCACCAACACATCATTCAAGATACCCACAGGTCGTTTTACTGACCTATCCGCCATCACGAGCCGCATATTGGTTGGTGTAGGGTCGCCCAACCCCAACTTTTTGTAGACGGATAGTGGCATCAAATTGATGCTAGCTCCCAAATCACACAATGCTTTGGCAAAATTCATAGATCCAACCGTGCAAGGAATAGTGAAAGCACCGGGGTCGGCCTTTTTCTGAACTAGTGATCGGGTGGCAATAGCACCGCAATGATGAACTGTATCTTTCAACTCATAGCTTGCTTCCCGCTTCTTTGTCAAAAGATCCTTCATAAATTTTGCATACCCAGGCATTTGTTCTAGTGCCTCCACCAATGGAACATTAATGGTCAGCTGCTTTAACATATTCATGAATTTGCTGAACTTTGTATCATCCGCCACCTTCTTCAATCTTTGAGGAAAAGGTGGTGGTGGATAAGGAATTGTTCTCTCTACGGCTTTCTTCTCCTCTTGCTTCCGTTTTTCAGCTTTTTCAGGTTGCAAATTGTGAGGGGTGACGTTATGGACGTCAGGATCATCTGCTGTGGCATCTTCCCCTTTCGTCGTATCATCAATGTCCACTACTTCGTCAACCACTTGCTTGCCTTTTTCTAAAGTTTCCAGCACCATACCACTTCTGGTAGTAATGGCCATGCATGACCCATCATTCTTTGGGTTTTGCACGGCGTCGCAAGGTAAAGTGCCAGCCTTTCTTTGATTGAGCGCTGCTGAAAGTTGGCTCAATTGCTGCTCTATTTTCTTGATTGAAGTGGAATGGGAATCAACCAATTGTTTCATAGAGGACAAATCATTAATTAGCTCCGTTACTCCCGCGCTCGTTGCTTCCACTCCTTTCAGTAGTTTAGCCATCATGTCTTCCATACTTCCAGAATTAGATGTGGTGGTATCACGTCTTCCAGGGGGAACATACACACCACTATTGTCATTCTTGTTATTCCAACTACCTTGGTCCTTGTTTCCAAATTTCTCATAGTAGTTCCGACCTTGGTTTCCTTGGGCATTGCCTCGGAAACCCCCTTGATTATTCAAGTAGTTGGCTTCTTCCTCCAAATCAGATTCGTCTCTTCCATGTGCGACAATGGATTTAACTTTTTCGGTCTTCCCTGATAATAGATGCTTTGTGAGAAGATCCACTTGTGTTTTCATGTGCGTCATATCTTGGTCACGTTCCTCTTGTCTACGCATCTGCTCTGTGGTCATGCCAATAGATAAAGTGGAGCTTGATACCTCAGAATCCCTGCTATGCCAAGCTCTACTTTGCTTCGTCATCCGATCTAGCATATTGCTTGCCTAACCAAAGGTGAGGTCCATGAATGATCCTCCAGCCGCATTATCCACAACTGGTTTAGTTATTGAATTCAAGGCTCTGTAAAGTATCTCCATTAGGTAAACATTAGTTATGTGATGGTTTGGGCACCTCATTAGCTTCGTCTTGAACCTCTCCCATGTTTTATGAAGGGCTTCAGTTGGAAGCTGACGAAAGTTGCTGATTTCATCTCTCAATTGTGCTCTTTTGGATGGCGGAAAGAATCTTTCGAGAAAAGTGTCTCTCAATTGCCTCCAATTTGTAATAGAATCGGGAGTCAGCCCATTCAACCATAGAGTTGCCTTCCCAGACAGAGACAATGGAAATAAGCGTAACCGAATTGCATTCTGACCAACTCCAGGATTGTCAAACGACTTGCATGTAGAAATAAAGTTGATGAGATTCATATTCGGATCATCGCCTGCTAGTCCACCAAATAATCCCTTGAGTTTCAATAACTGAATCATGGTGCTCGTGATGTTGAACTTGGCTTCGGGTGCCAATGGTGGAGGAATAATGGCTCTTGTGGCTCCGGCTCCATCAAGATCATCATCATCATCGTCGAAAGCTGGTTGCATAGCTCGGCGTTCAGGCCTAAACCTAGCTTGACGATCTCTTCTGTTGGCAGGTGTTACAATCTCAGTGGCATGCCTAGGGTTTAGTAACTCGTCATCACCTAGATCCTCATCGTCAGAATTTGTTGCTCGCCCAGGGTTATCAATATTCTGTTGATGCACTTGAGCGGCGGCTAGCGCAGCTAGTCTCTCCTGTTCCTGTTGAGCAGCCATACTTTCAATTTCGTGTTGTGCCTCCATTCTGCGAATACGTTGTGGTTCAGGATTGATAGGTAATAATGGTTGACCAGAACTTCGGGTATGGGGCATGCACTAAAAAAAACCTGCAGTAAACAAAAACAAAAACTAAAAGTAAAAGTACGAGAATCTTTGACCAAAGGGTCTAGTAATTATTACAAACTTAATTGACATTGTATTCCCCGGCAACGGCGCCAATTTTTGATAACGCTCAATCTACAGCTCTCGTAGGAGTGTAAAACGGTCGTTTGTCAAATATAGAACCCAACTGGGTTGGGTATCGATCCCACAGGGAATAGCTTGGTCAACAAGTAAGCAAAGATTACTAGACTTTTAGTGCAAGTCTCGTAAAAAGGGGGGAATTGTATTGTGATAGTAATGTAACCAAAATAAGAGAGTAAAGCAGAAAATAGCAAAGTAAAAGAATGAATGTTTTGTAATATGTAAACAATGAGAATTGAGGAGTTGGGGTTATGTCCACCTTCTGAGTTATACGTCTCTATTGGCTATGAGTGTGCGGAATTCAGACATGCATGTGCTTATAGAGAATTGTATTCGATGGTAAATCCAGGCGTCTTTCGACCTATTCGAGGATTATTTCACTTTAAATCTTTTGAGCTTAAAGCGTGTCTAACGGTACGAATTCTCCAAGAGGTTAATCCAGTTACGGCACTAACTTTTTAATAGGGGATGGGACCCTACTACCTTGACATTATCTCTTTTCCAGACAGATAACCTTTCTTTCGAACAAGTTAAATGTTATACTGGCGTATTCTTGCGTTTGCAACCACAAAGAATTTAGATTAAGATGAAGAGAATAATGATATAAGCAGCATACATGTCACGAACTCACAAACTCACAGCAATAGATAGTATCTCATACGGCTTCCATAACCCCAACAGAGAAGTTTAGTTACCCATGAATGCGAAGGAAATCACAATTGACATTGTTGTTATACCACAATTAAGATTTCACGTTTATAATGGTGTGGTAGGCGTTTAGGCGTGAATTCCTTAGCAAGGTAACGTTTCTCTTGTTGCGGAATTTAAGAATTGAATAGATGAGTAGAAGAAGAAAAATAGAATTAATGGAAGAATTAGAAGAAGAGTTGTAGAGTAATAGAATTCATTCGGAATTGCTTAAAATCTCTAGCAAGATAGGGTATTTATAATACCCATATCCTATTCCTACTAAGCTAATGAAATACTTAACCAAATTCTACTAAGCTAATGAAATACTTAACCCAATTGTACTAGGTTAATGTATCATTATCCTAATCCTAATAAGCTAATGAAATATTTAACCCAATTGTACTAGGTTAATGTATCATTATCCTAATCCTAATAAATTACTGCTAGTCCCCAAAGTCTTCAGAAATGTTGTTTTAGCCCGGGACAGATTTTCCATGCGCCATCTTTAGTCCTTGGCGTCCAAGATTGGCTTTTCTCCTTTCGTGAAGCTTTCTTTGGCGTCAAGTTATCCATAAAATACTGAATTCTGCATCATTTATACCTGATACTTTGCTAATTATGTTCGTTAGCTCACTTTACAGGAAAAAGGACTAAAAGTGCATGAAATATATAATTTGTTCTCAAAACTAGGCTAAAATATGGGGAAAATATAGTGCTATAGGCGTGTAAATTCGCCTATCATCAACAGACTATTATGATTTATTAAATCTGATAGAATAATGTGAACACAAATTTGAAGAAGGAAAAGGATTAGACAGTAATCAATGTTGTTTTTGTAAATGGTTTCCAAGTAAAAACAAAAGGGCAAAATGTAGGAAGTGTTATAAGGAAGCATGCATAAAATGTATAGAGAAAGCATCACAAATCTTAGAAACTGCAAAATCAAACTGTAATTTAAATAAATTTTACAACAAGGAACCAATAACCAGAACAACAGAAGATAGAATATTAGAATTAGAAGAAAGACTAAAAAGACTAGAGATAAGAATATACAGTAAAAATATAATTAAAGAAGAAGACTTAGTAGAGGTAGAATTATTAAATACATCTGTTGAAAATAATAAAAAATCAATGAATATACCATTTGAAGGAATGGTATGTAATGAAGAAAAGAAAATTAGTACAGTCAAGGTTTTAGCGAGAATAAAAATTCAAGACTATGAGTTCGAGACTTTAGCTATAGTTGATTAAGGATGTTCAAGGAGCATTTTAAATAGCAGAATTTTACCAGCAAAACTAATTAAAAATTACCAAAACCTCAAGAATCCATGCAAATGGACGGAACATATAATACCTATACAGACTATATACCAAAAGCAAAAATAAGTTTTATTAATACTTGTGAAAAATTCTACTAACCATCATATACACTTAGTGAAATACTAGTTAGAGATTTAAACATAAAAGCAGACTTTGTGTTAGGATTAGATTTTATGGTACAAAATAATGGAGGATGTCTAGTTACAAAAAAATGGGTAATATTCGTCAGTAATATCACTCACTCACCAGTACAGACACAACCTACTTTAACTAAATATTGCCTTCTTAAGGATAAGCTAGAGGAAAGCTTAGATAACAAAATAAAACCCAAAATATCACTAGAATGTGATAAAGGAGAAAATTGTACATGTAATGATAATAAAAAGGCGACAATGTATGAAGAATTACAAGATTTATTAGTAGTAGAAGAAATAGAAAAAGACTATACTTTAATAGAAATGGATACAGAATTATACAATTTTAAGAAAGGTATACAACAGATAGGAGTAATAAAAGATCAAAAAAACTTAGAAAAAATAATACAAATCCTAGATAAGCTAGAAATAATCGGAGAAAAACCCTTGCAACATTGGGAATCCAATCAAATTACCTGCAAATTAGAAATAATTAATCCAGAATACACTATAAAAACAACATCTATAGAAGAAACAAATGAAGACCTTAAAGACTTTGAAATACAAATAAAAGAGCTACTATAATTAGGAATAATTAGAAGATCTACATCAAGACATAGGTCAGCAGCTTTCATAGTAAGAAACAATAGTGAAATAGTGAGAGAAAAAGCTAGAATGGTAATAAATTACAAAAGACTAAATGATAATACTGTAATGGATGGATATAAGTTACCAGACAAAACAGAATTAATAAATAGAATACAAGGAAGAAAAGTATTTAGTAAATTTGATTGTAAATATGGATATTGGCAGATTAAAATGCATGAAGATAGTATAGAATGGACAGCTTTCACATGTCCAGAAGGACATTTTGAATGACTGGTCATGCCTTTTTTATTAAAGACAGCTCCTCCAATTTTTCAAAGAAAAATGAATAGTATTTTTAGAGACTATAAAAATTTTGTATTAGTTTACGTAGATGATATTTTAGTTTTTAGTAATAATATGAGAGAACATTTAGGACATTTACAACAAGTCTTTAAACTATTTGTAGATAATGGAATAATAATAAGTAGAAAGAAAATGGAATTATGTAAAAATAGTATTAATTTTTTAAGATTAGTTATTGGAGATGGTAGAATAAAATTACAACCACACATAGCTAAAAAAGTCTTAGAAATGCCAGATAAGTTAGACAAAACTAAAGATTTACAAAAAATCTTAGGATTATTAAATTGTGCTAGAGCTTTTATAAAAGATTTAGAAAAAGTAGCAGGACCACTATACTCTAAAACAGGATCTACAGTTCAAAAATCCTTCAATACTGAAGACATAAAACTAGTCCAACAACTTAAAAGCATGATACAAGACATCCCAGACTTAACATTACCTTTAGAAACGGATTATTTAATAGTCGAGACAAATGGAAGCCTTTTAGGATGGGGAGCAGTATTAAAGGCAAAACCCAATAAATACAGCGATAAAAAGGATGAAAAAAATTGTGCTTATTCAAGTGAAAAATATAAAGAAAAGGAAAAACTAAATAGCATAGATGCGGAGACACTAGCAGTAATTTACGGTTTAAATAGTTTTAAACTTTATATATTAAATAAGCCCGAAATATTAGTAAGGACAGACTGCGAGGCTATAGTAAAGTTTTATCAGAAGATAAAGGATAAGAATAGTAGTAAAAGGAGATGGTTAAATTTTCTAGATGCTACTTCAATTTATAATATTGTTTTACAACATATTAAAGGAGATAATAACTTAGCAGATCAACTAAGTAGAATAATTAAAGAAGACAACTAATGATTTTTATTTCAGTATGAATACAGGAAAAGAAAAAGGCAAGGCAGAAGACTCATCATCCCAAGACTATCTAAAGACACTAATGAGAAACACTCGTTTCAGATCACTTACAATGCTAGAACAGCCAAAATTAGATAGAATAATTTTTGGACCCCACAACTTAGTATGTTACGAACCATCCAACTTAACTTTCAGACGAAAGACAGACATACAAGTGGATAAGCCGCAGATATGTCTACTAGACAATTTATGGATAGCTTATAATAGAAGTGACTTTAATCATTTTATTTCAGTTCTAAAATGTATTAAGTTACTATTTTACTGAGAAAAATACTACTAACAAGTTCAAATTCTATGTTGTTCTCAGAGGACAGCAGCAAGGAGTGTTCCAGACTTGGATAGAGGTAATGGACGCCATAAAAGATTATAGCATACCTCTTTATAAAGGTTTTTATGATCTCTCAGAGACTCTAGACTATGCCTGGAAAAATCTGGGACTAAATTATTTTATTACTCCAGCTTTAAGACCAGAAACACAAAATTCCTCAATATAATATTAACAAATACACAAATAAAATTATATTTTGTGATCATTATTCCTCTATGACCGGAGCTTTTCAAAGACTAAATCAAGCCAATGAAATTTTGAAACAAGATAATGAAAACCTTGTAAAAGAAAAAGGACAGATGTTAGAACATATATGTATTTTACAAGACCGTATAAAATTCCTTCATTTTGAACTTTCACAACAGACTCAGCCAATTTATGAGACCCATCCAAAGAGTTCTCTATCTTTTTTAAAAATGGAAAAATTCATTGTATCGGGTAATGATACAGCTAGTCCAGCTCAAACGGTAGCTGGTAAAGACTTCTCAAATCCGTTAATGGGTGTGCATTCCCCAATGAATGCAGCAAGACCCACTGTATCGAGTAATGATACAGCTAGTCCAGCTTAAACAGTAGCTGGTAAAGACTCATCAAATCCGTTAATGGCTGACACTTTGCCAAAAAGTGTAGGGAGAATACTCCCAGCTAGTTTTAAAAATACAGGTACTCAGACAATAGATGAAGGAAGTTCTTCTCAGAATAAGAAGGGATTTTCATTAAGAAAAAAAGAAAAATGAAAAAATAAATATAGAAAAATAATAGCAGACTCAATAAAAAAGTTGTTAGCAGAACAATCGCCTAAGGGGATATCTATGAATCCAGAATCACCAGAACAAAGACCCAAAATTTATTTAATTTCAAGAGAAGAGACAAGAACTGGAACAAGACTAGGATTATCAGACGGAGACAGTGATGAATATGAACAAGAATACAACTCAGCCATGAATCAATTTGCCCAAGACCCAAACGCGGACGACGATTCAGGAATGGAGTTTGACTCAGAGGCTTTACATGATTTGGATACGTAAGCAATGACGATATCTACAAAAGAAAAAATTACAGACGTATGCAATATTAGATAAATAAATGGACGGATAAGAGTTAAGAGCCGCCGAGCCCACCCAACTTGCAAAGTCTTGCAAAAAGTCTTCTTAAGCATATTTTATAAAGGGTTTGAAGTCCAAAAAATGCCTATAAATAGCACCTAAAAGATGACTTCAAAAGGTGTACCAAAGAGAGAGAAAAAATCAAGAGTGAGAAAGTTTTCATAAAGTTCTTAGCTTTTCTTAAAGTTCTTAGTTTCCAAAGTTTGTAAGTTACTTCAAAAAACAAAAAAGAGTGAAAAATTTTCTTAGTTCTTCATTTTTCGGTAGCTGTCAAGTCTTCAGGGGACTCCCGAAAGGGAAACCTCACTTCTTCCTTAAGATATGTAAGTAGTAGTTACATAGGTCTTTGTAATTTTCTCCCAAGTTTGTAAATTATATTTGCATTAATTAAGTTTATATTTTCCTTCACATATGTTTTATTATTAAGATCTGGATCACCGGCGATTTTTCGACAGTCTTTCTGATCTTATAAAATTTGTAAATCACTTATAAAAATACCCTCAGTATATGGTTACTCTCTCAGTGTTTTAGCAATAACGATGGATTAATCTGTAAATTCCTAGGGATTTGGAAAGTCCAAAGAAGATTGAAAAAAGGACTATTGTTATTCTCCCAGGGTGTGATTAAAGAAGATTTTGCTAAAATACCTAAAACTGAAGAGAAAGAGATGAATAGGGTATAAAAAAAAATCAAAAATCTAAAAAATGCAAAAATAATATATTTTGGGAGAAAATACACTTGGACCTTTATGACTTGGACACTTACACTGGACTAAGGACAACGAAGGAGGGAGTACTGAATAGGATTTTACACCATATTAAATCAAACTCACGATATTTCTGCTTTAAAATCTTAATATTACTCACCTGCTTTAATAACTTAAAAAATTAGTTACCTGCTTTAATAACTTGTTATAATAATTTACTTGCTATATTTATCTATCTATTTTATTATACTAACTATATCCACTTGTCTAACATATATATACTACTTATATATACTTACTAACATATATATATATATATATATATATATATATATATATATATATATATATATATATATATATATACTTAGACTTATATTATTTATATATATAAATACTAGTCACTGCTTATTGTATTATATTATATACATATTATATCTGCTTAATACCTCTGTTTATTATTGTTATATCTTCTTATAATTTATATATTACTATAACCTACTACCTGTTTATTATATATATATATATATATATATATATATATATCTGTTCATTATTTATATATATATCTGTTTATTATATCTTACTACCTGCTTATTATATATATATCCAACTATAGTTATCTTACTATAACTATATTTTCAAGTTTTTTACTATATTCCTTCATTTATACTTTTAAAGAACATTTATCAACTTAATGATATTGATATTAATTAGAATATATAAAAATGTAAACTATGATGCCAAGCGATATACACACATCTTACCGACATGTATCAAGAACCACGTGCAACGCCCAATTGAAAATAAATATTTATATCTATTTCTATAATCTATAATATATTAAAAGTATGAAGACGTTTATAAAAGTGATTTGAATTTTTTTCTCTTCATTAAAACACTCTGCAATAGATAAAATCGTCTTTTCACTTTTTAAAAAATTATTATTTTAATTATATTTATTATAATTTAGACTAAAGAGTCCTAAATTATATAATAAATTTTATAAATTAAAGAGAACTAAAAGATATGGTAAGATTTATTAAGAAAATTAATAACACTTTTTTCGACAAAAAAGGACATTAAACGTTAACTTCCTTTTAAAGAAGAAGTTAACATTGTGTAAAGTTCAAAAAGGCAAAAAAATAATAAATAACTAAAATACTTATTACTATATAAATAAATCAAAACCAACTAAATTTGTTATTAAATTTATTATTCATGTGTCTTTTTAGTTTGGTAAATTTTTTTTACGTAATTTAATTATTTCTCTAATGGATTTGAAATGAACTAAAATAATTTATTAACTTTTCCTTATTTAAGTTATGAAATTTAGAACTTTCAAACTGGCTAATATTTATTAATTTTTTTTATTTAGAGCTCTCTTATATATAGAGATAGAGAAATACCAACATCACAAAATTTCCAAGGTTTGCTTCTAATCTCAAACATTTTTTTTGTTCGGTGAATTTTACACTTTTTTTCTTCAAGATTCAAGATATTTGTTTTCCCTTCAAAATTTAATTGCATAGCAAGAAAATTTAAATATTTATTTTTCCTTTGGCATCTATATTGGTTCTTCTTCTATTTTATTATTTTTCCTTCGCCATCGATATTTGTTCTGCTTCTACTTTATTATAATTTTTTTTTGTTATTATTTTTATTATAAGTATTTGTGTTATATGATTATACTCATATATATATAATGTGGCTTTATTATTTAGAATATGTTTTTGTGCATCAAGACCAATATAATTTTAAATTTTGATATTTATAGCGAAATTTTGTTCACTATATCTAATTTGCTCCTTAATTGTTAATGTGATGATGAATTATCATTATATTAATCTGAGATTTGTGTAGAAACTTGCAAATTTCAAAATTTGCTTTATGTTTATATAAACATAGATATGTTTATATAGTTAATTATAGTTGGGACTACTTACATATATTAAGTAGGAATCGAAAATTGTATGTCTTTGAGCTACGAAGAAACAAAACTTCTCTTAGAGCTATGACAGCAACGTAACAAATTGATCTCTATTTCTGAATGTATATAAATAAATGGTCATTAATCATCGTTTCGTGGACCTGAAATTGACGATAAACCTTAATATGTATATGCTTATCGATGAATAGGAATACATAAGAGGAATAACGATACATACTACATGTTTTTGAATACTTTAAGAAGAAGTTAAAAAGTGATACATATACATTCTTAATATTGAAATTCGTGACGATCATATTTGAAGAAATTTAATTCTTAATTTTCCACATCTGGATTAACTGAACCATGACTCACACACTTGTATTTCTATTTGAGAAAATTAGTAAAAAGTGTCAATCGAGGGTGAATATTAGTATTTGATTTAGCCTACAAATATTTTTTCTTCCCACTTTAGCCGCCACCATCAATGCTTCACCCTAATTAATGAATTGATAATTTATGATCTCTCTTCCTGTTAATGCTTCCATAATTAGTTATACTATTAATTTAAAGTCATTATATCATATCATAAATTTAAATTCTAGATCAGTTTTGTGTCTATGTGAACATATTCATGTTTTTATAACTAATTATATTGTGACAATATTGTTATTTTCTTTTTGTTAATTACTCTTGATCTTAAGTTATTTAATTTATTATGAAATATAGTAGAGACATCTAATCTCAAAGTATATTGTTAATCGACGAAAAATTTTTATAAAGAAGGGGACATAAAACCTTACATTTCAAGATAAACATGTCATATTTACACATTCAAAAGATAATTCAATCATTGTATCTGTATAATAACATTAATTTCCACTATTTAAACAAATATTGCATTTCGTATAACATTAATAAGTTTTTTCTAAATAAATTATTATTCTATATTAACTGACACAATATACACATGCAAAGCACGTACAATAGATTAGTATATATATATATATATATATATATATATATATATATCATTAAATAAAGGAATTGTAAATTAATATAGAATATCATAGAATGTGAAATAATTTTACCCCGTCATCAACTAATATTATAGTCTGGTAAACACCCTTATACTTCTAATTGGTGTATGTTCTTCTAGGCCCTCGCCGAATTACCAATACCTTTATCAATCAATCACATGAATACTTTTGAAGCTTGATAATTGACACACACTATTTTTCTAATATATTATTCTTCTGTTGTCATTCTTATCGAACCCGGGATGGTTAGGATGGAGGAAAAAACGATAGAATAGTAATATAATATACATTTAATTGTAAGTAACGATGTTGTCTTAAATCTATTTTGAATAATTATGAATCTTGTAATGGAAAATAGTGTTTTATGAGTTTAGTTAGTGTGCAATAAGTGTTGTAATTTTAATTCGTAGAAAGGCGACACATTACCTATTAGCTGAGCACTACTGTAATCACAGTGACCTATTAAATTTACAAAAGTGCATAAGGAGAATATTAATATCATAAGCATTTCATTGTATAGGAAGAAGCATGTATAGACTACTTTAAAGCTTTGTAACAGGTTATATTGTAGGTTAAATGAAGATTATTATATGGATTATTGCACACATATATTAGGGAAACATTTTTCTATGGGGATAGGGGAACACACATTGATGTTAGGCAACGGTTACTGTAGACATACAAGCATAGGCAGCATAGGAAACAATCTGTAAATGCTAAATATATGAAACAATTTCATTATAAAGATTAAAGTTGTACAAAATAAAGCTAAGGGAATCAAGAAAATAAGATGGCGTTTAAAAGGCACCCTCGACAGGCGTTTATAACTTTGTACTTTAATAGTGATTACATTTTCAATTGGAGTCTTTTTCTTTGCGTTCTTTTCCCATTTGATCCAATTCGGGTTGATTTTTGGTGATTTACTCCCTTAAGAACACATGCATGCCATTGTAATCCTTTGGTCGTTTATCCTTGGGCAGTATAGCAAAGATCAATAGCTTGTGCGCAAATATAAGGGTTATAGATCATTATTCTACAAGTCTTCACCTGCAGTTCAGAGACGTAGGATGTAGTTTTGTGCAGTTACGCACTCGACAAACAATAAACACCTTCTTTTCAATCTTTGTGCCTTGAAAGTATTTCATTCAAAACTGTATACTTAGGCCTGCAATAATAGTAAGCGTACAATCTCAACTAGAAATTGCAAGCGTGACCTACCAAGAATGTCAAGATTAATTAAAACAAGGTAAATTGAACAGTTAACCTTTAAAGTATAAACGTGAAGATTATTGTAGTGCAAATGAGGGGTCATATAAAGCTTGAGAAAGGAAACAAGAAAGTATAACTTATTTAAATTTCTGAATATGGGTAAGTAAAAGTTGGTGGCTAAGTGTATGGGGTAATGGAATTTACTACAGCTTACAAATTTGATTTGCCGGGGGCAGTTGTCGAGGAAAACTCTGAAACACAAATTAGGAAGCAGAATCGGTGATTTTGAAACCTAGTGTCCAAGAACTTGTTAAATAATCAAAGTGGGTGAGGATGTAATTCTGTAGTTATTTCCCGAATGTGTGAATCTGATAAAGAAATGGACCTTGGTCCTAACTCAACCTCAAAAGCTAGCTCATGAGGGGAAGATTACACAAGATCATATAAGAAGACCAAGGACCCTTTAACCCACAGATGTGGGACTCCAACACCCCGCGCACGCCCAAGGCTGGACATCTGGAGCGTGGGACTCCAGCACCCCCCGCACGCCCAGGGCTAGACATCTGGAGCGTGGACAATATAAGACGGGGGGGCCAACATCGGAAACAATGAACTGGGTGGGCCTGGCTCTAATACCATGATAAATAAATGGACCTTGGGCCTAACTGAACCTCAAAAGTCAGCTCATGAGGGGAGGATTACCCAAGACCATATAAGGAGACCAAGGACCCTTTAACCCACCGATGTGGGTCTCCAACACCCCCCGCACGCCCAGGACTGGACATCTAGAGCATGAGACTCCAACAGAATCTATGAACTTTGAAGATGTTAGTGTTGTGAAGGAGTATTAAGAACTAAGTCACACCTTAAAGTTTCCAGAGAAGATGGAGTTTGATGAAGGATTGGCATCGCCACATCAGGAGATCTTTTTTTTATTTTTCATTTTTAAAAAGAGGTTGGACAAAGCAGTGGCAATGATTACACAATAGAGATTAGGAGCAACACTATGGAGGAGATGTCATTAAGAGAAGCGCTTTGCAGAAGTTACACTTAAATGGAGGAACGTCGAAATGCAAGACAACTCTTTGAATGTTGTGTAAGATTAGTAATTATCTATTTATTAACTTAATAGGTTTTTAAACTGATATTGTAAACAGATGCACAAAGAAGAATATGCAGAAAGCAAAAGATTAAAGATAGAGTCAACATAGGCTGAATCACAAATGCATTCTTATTGGTGCACACAAATGGATAAAACACACTAAAATTTAATGAAACTCTCTTGACTGTTATTCATGTTAGAGTTTGTGATTTTTTCTGGGGTCAGTGGTGGTAGCATAGGGATAGGCCCGATCCCAGAGCCCACCACTGATCTCATTGAGGTTGCGAGAGCGAAGCCCCCGCGGTATGGACCTTTATGTTTTTGGACCTAGGATTTATTTGTACGCACGTATTATATAAGTGTAATTTAGTGGGTTGTTTTGGACTATTAAAAAAATACATCATTGAGACTTTTGTCTCCTTATTATACTCTTCTCCATTATAGTTGTAATACCCCGTACCCTTCTAAGTTCAGTCCAACTCATAGTACTTGTATAAGAGGCTCAGCACCTGAAAATTTAGCTAAATGTTAAGGACTTAGTTTAAATTTTGGCTCCATAACTTTGATGATTTTTAAAGTGACCTTCCCGACCCCGAGACTTATGTTTTTGAGTTGATTCACGTTTAGGGGTGTAAGTAGTATGTCTCGAATAAGTTTTGGATTTTTCGCACGAGGTTTGGACTACGTTTTGATTTCTAAAATAGCAGCTCACCGCGATTGGACCGCGTTGCGGTGAGTATAGCGATGGAGGGGCCACCGCGTTGTGGTGAAGATCAAATCAACAGTTGTAAAATTTCATCAAGTCACCGTGATTACACCGCATCGCGGAGGAAATCATGATGACAGCCTTGGCGTATCGTGGTGAAGGTCTAAACCAGGTTCCAGCTACGAATTTTAATTTCCTAGGGGCAGTTTGGTCCTTTCCCATGGCCCCAATCCATGAAAAATACGGGATTAAAGCCCCCACGTGCATATTTGGTCATCTTTTACTCAAATTCCCTCAATTGAGAACCATTCACTCTCAAGAACAAACCCAAGCCCTTCAAAGATTCAAGCTCAAGTTCAAGAAAACCACCAAAAACCTTTAAGAAATCTTCAATTAAGGTATGTTAGATGTTTATTCATGGGTTTCTTTCACCCATGGAGTCCAAGAACCCAATTTAAAGTTTAAAAGAATAATTTTTACATGCTATCATGAATTTTAACCGTGAATTCCCATGAATTTTGATTTTGGTATTTTGTTTACACATAAATTATCGTTGAAGTTGAACCATACACATTTGAATGATTCTTACCCATTAGTTTGTACCTTAAATTATGATTTAGTATCGAAATCATGATATTACTACATGTTTAAGACCATTCCCTTATTTAAACCATAAATTGCAAGTGTTTGATGAAATGCCCAAAAGAATGAGTTTTGAATAATGACTACTTATCATGTCCTTAATGTTTTAGTATCTTCTTTTTGTTATTACTATCGAGTCTTAGGGTTTTTGAATACCCAAAATCTAGATGCTTATCTAGTCTTCAGTAACTACAGAATGATTCAGGATAGTTATGAGTATTTTCAGTTCAGTCAGTCACTATAAATAGCTAAACTTAGCTCAGACCAGTATTCAGTGTCTTTCAGTTGGGAGAAGGATTTAGCACCGAGTGAATGCAGGCATGACGACTTCCCCGTCAGTTAGGTAGATTCGTTAGTAGAAGTTCTTGTATTTCAGAACTATGTGGCCAGCGTAGGATATAAGGAGCCACCCGTCAGTTTATGCTTGACTACCTCTCAGGGGTCACCCGTCAGTTTAGACTTGACACCCTGGTACTTCGGGACATCAGTTAGTCGACCCATACAACCAGTGTTAGTACCCATAGCACGGTACTAAAACACTTCCAACTGGGGTTACAGGTTGGACCTTGATAGTACATTGGGGCATGTTGTCCTAGTTAGCTCCTATAGTCTCAGTTCAGTATTCAGTACGGAGTACAGTTTCAGATTTGCTTGACCATAGCATACAATTATCAGTTATTCAGTATCAGTATTTCAGTACTTCAGTTTACAAATTATTTCAGTATCATGTTATATGCTTGGCATTCATCCTCAGATTTTTCAGCTTTCACATATACTATTGCACGGGCACCTCATGCTATTCATGTTCATGAATCCATGCATATTAGCCTAACCTCATTTAGCATACTCGTACATTCAAAGTACTGACTACATGATCGTTTCTTACACTATGATGTCTCATATCATAGGTTCGTACGCTCAGGTTCTTGACTGCACTTAGACATTCCAGTGCATTAGCAATGGTAACAGTGGTGATTCCTCATACTCCGAAGACCAATGATGTTATGTCAACATTTTTTTTCAGTTCAGTCGTTAGTCAGAGTTAGTTGGGGACTTGTCCTATCAACTCCACAGTCAGTCTATTTAGAGGCTTTCAGGCTAGCACAGACAGATAGTCAATTTTCAGTCGTTAGTATCAGTTGTTTTACCAGTATTGACAATATATTTTTGATGTTTTAAAACCATGATCCAGTATTGATTTTTAGTTTTTAAAACCTTATGGCATTTTTATTTAAGTTCTATACGTGTCCTTATTAATTTATTCAGTGCTCACAGCAGGTACTAACTCATGGGTTAGCTTGTAGCCCTTCGGGGTTGTAAGCACCGTATGGCATCCAGGTTGTAATCTCGGGGCGTTACAAACCTTTGAGTGTACTACTTTGCGATGATATGACGGACTTGTTCAATTGGTGAACTTGAGAATGTCGATCAGAGCCTAAGGTTTTACAATGTCCTAGGGAGTCTAAAAGTCACATTGAGTAGATTTTTGTGCATGGGTGTGAAGCGCGCCATACTTATGGACAAAAAGCTACAACAAGTTTTAGGAAAAAGTTTTCCTTCTTTCAGTATTCATGTCATGCGAATGAGCATTATCCCAACTTGATATCTCTTTCTAATTCAATCTTTCTTCTGTTTATAGTATATGCCACCCAGAAAGACTAACGGAAGAAGAAATGAAAACCAGCCAACACCTCTGCCTATTCTGAAAGATCCCCTGAATGAGCACGTTTTGCATGCCGGGTTCAGGGCTACATTCACTACTGTGGTTCACTCTGTAGCATATCAGAACAACCAGACAACTGCTATTCTAGCCAACCCAGTGGCAAATACTACCACAGCCAAGATTTGGGACTTCACCTGAATGAATCCTTCTTTATTTTTGGATCCAAGTCAGACGAGGATCCGCAGGAATTCCTTGACACGATTCAAAAAATAACAGACATTATGGATGTGAATTCTAGTGAGAGTATTGAATTGGATGCTTACCAGTTACAGGATGTATCTCACACTTGCTTTAAGAAGTGGAAAGAGGATAGAGGCACCGATGTAGGGCCTATAGAATAGGAGGAGATTGCTATAGACTTCTTAGATAGATTCTTCCCTTTAGAGATGAGGGAAGCTAAGGTGTTAGAGTTTATTAATTTGAGATAGGGCAACATGAGTGTGAAAGAGTACTCTTTTAAGCTTACTCAGCTAGCTAGGTATGCTCCTCATGTATTGGATAATAACAGGTCTAGGATGAGTAAGTTTGTGCCTGGGGTATCTGATAGTATGGTAAAGGAATACAGGACCGCAATGTCGATTAAGGAGATGGACTTGTCTAGGTTAATGATCCTTGCTCAGCAGATTGAAAATGAGAAGGCTAAGAAGAGAGAAAGGGAGAACAAGAGGGATAGAACAGGTAGCTTTAATTTTACTTAGCTAAGGTCAGAGGGTGGTACCCGTCCTCAATTTTGTTAGAAATCTTCTGTCCTAGCTGTCTTTGGATAGTGCACTAGTGCTTAATTCAGGAATAACGCTTGGCTCTAAGTCCCATGGTAGCGTAAATAGTGGTCGTACGAATCCCCATTGCCAGAAAGATGGTAGAAACCATCAGAGAGGATGCAAGGCTGGCAGTGATGCGTGTTTTAGGTGTGGCAAGACGGGCCATAAGATTCAGGAGTGTCAAGTGGTGGGTCATAAGGGTAGGGATGTTCGCCATCAAGGCCAGTCTCATTTGTCATCAGCACCAGCTGGTCGTCCGACTTAGTAGGGCGCCACTTTCAGTGATACCAGCAGTCAACGTCCGAATAGGCTTTTTGCACTTCAGTCCCGACAGGATCAGGAAAGTTCTCCAGATGTGTTTACGGGTATGTTACAGGCCTTTTATTTACATGTCTATTCTTTGCTAGATCCCAGAGCTTCTTTCTTTTGTAACCCCTTATATAGCTGCCAACTTCGAAGTCAATCCCAAAACTTAACTGACCCTTTCTCAGTATCTACCCCAATGGGTAAGTCTATCATAGCCCATCGGGTATATAGGAACTGCCTGATTACAGTGTCTCAGAAAGTTACATCAGTAGACCTTGTAGAACTAGAGATGATGGATTTGGACTTTATCCTCGGCATGGATTGATTCCATTCATGCTATGCTTCGGTTGATTGTAGAAATATAATCATTCAATTTTAGTTTCCAAGTGAACCGGTCCTTAAATATAGGGGTAGTAATACAGTGATTAGGGGCCAGCTTATTTCATACCTTAGAGCGAGGAAAATGATATCCAAGGGGTGTGTCTACCATCGTGTGTGAGTTAACGACTCTAGTTTCAAAACTTTCAATCTTGAGTCGATATCTGTAGTAAGGGAATTTCCTAATGTGTCTCTTCAAGACCTTCCTGGAGTTCCTCCCGAAAGGGAAATTTACTTCAAAATAGACTTTCTTCCAGGTACCCAGCCTATCTCTATTCTGTCATACCGAATGGCTCCAACTAAACTTAAGGAATTGAAAGAACAGTTGAACGAACTCTTAGATAAGGGATTTATTAGGCCCAGTATTTCCCCATGGGGCACTCCAGTCCTTCTCGTGCATAAGAAATATAGTTCTCTTAGAATGTGTATTGATTACCGTCAGTTGAACAAAGTCACCATCAAGAATAAATATCCACTCGCCAGAATCGATTACTTGTTTGACCAACTTTAGGGTGCCAGTTACTTCTCTAAGATATACCTCAGATCCGACCATCATCAGCTCAGAGTCAGAGAATGTGACATTCTGAAAACAACTTTTAGGACTCGGTATGGTCACTTTGAATTCCTAGTCATGTCTTTTGGTCTTACAAATGCCCCAGTAGCTTTCATGGACTTGATAAACAGAGTGTTCAAGCAGTACTTGGACTTGTTCATCATAATTTTTATAGATAATATTCTTTTCTATTCCCATCACGAAAATGATCATGCAGACCACCTTAGGATAGTATTGCAGACTCTTAGAGCTCGTCAGTTGTTTGCCAAATTCATTAAGTGAAAATTTGTCTAAGATCAGTAGATTTTCTTGGCCATATTATTTCTGGTGATGATATTAGAGTTGACCCTCAAAAGACTGAAGCTGTGAGAGACTGGCCCAGACCCATTTCTCTGTCAGATATCAGGAGTTTGTTGGGTTTGGCTAGCTATTAAAGACATTTTGTTGAAGGGTTTCATCTATTGGATCCCCCATGCCTAGATTAACCCAGAAGAATGACAAATTTCAGAGGTCAAATTCCTATGAGAAGAGTTTTCAGGAGTTGAAGAATCGACTCACCTCAACCCCAGTTTTGACATTGCCCGATGGTTTAGATAAGTTTTTCATCTACTGTGATGCTTCTAGAGTTGGTTTGGGTTGCATGTTGATGCAGAGAGGTAAGGTCATAGCCTACGCTTCTAGACAGCTTAATCCCCATAAAAATAATTATCCTACCCATGATCTCGAGTTAGGAACAACTGTTTTTGCCTTGAAAATTTGAAGGCATTATCTGTATGGGGTGCATGTTGATGTGTTCACGGATAATAAAAGTTTGCAGTATGTATTTTTACAGAAAGATTTGAATCTCCATAAAAGAAGGTGGTTAGAGTTGTTGAAGGACTATGATATGAGTGTTTTGTATCATCCCAGCAAGGCCAATGTGGTGGCGGATGCACTTAGTAGATTGTCTATAGGTAGTGTGGCTCATGTTGATGATGATAAGAAGAGAATGGTTCAGGAGGTTCATCATCTTGCTAGAATAGGTGTTCGATTGGTTGATTTAGCTGAGGGTAGTGTTTGGGTTCAGAATAGTTTAGAATCTTCTTTGGTGGTTGAAGTAAAAGAAAAGTAAGATAGGGATCCCAATCTAGTTAAGTTGAAGGAGTCAGTCAGAGATCAGAAAGTAGAGGTTTTCTTCTAAGGGGGAGATGGTGTATTGCGTTGTCAGGGGATACTGTGTATGCCATGTGTTGATGGTTTGAGATAGAGAATTCTTTAAGAAGCGCATGGTGTGCGTTATTCCATTCACCAGGAGATACTATGATGTATCGTGAGTTTCGGGAAATCTATTGGTGGAGCAGTTTAAAAAAGGATAATGTAGAGTTTGTAGCTAAGTGCTTTATTTTCCAGTATATTAAGATTGAGTACCAAAATCCTAGTGGCACTATCCAGGAGTTCAGTATTCCTACTTGGAAGTGGGAAGAGTTGAACATAGACTTTATGATGGGTTCTCCCCATAGCTATCGTCAACATGATTCGATTTAGGTCATTGTGGACAGGATGACCAAATCAGCCCATTTCTTCCTAGTCCATACTTCTTATTCAGTCGAGGACTTTGCCAAGCTCTATATCAGAGAGCTATTTAGGTTTTACGGAGTTCCGTTGTCCATTATTTCTGATAGAGGTACTCAGTTTACCTCTTATTTTTAGAAAGCTTTTCAGAAAGGTCTTGGTACCCAAGTTCACCTCATTACAACCTTTCACCATCAGATAAATGGTCAGGCAGAGAGGACAATTCATACCTTAGAGGACATGTTGAGAGCATGTGTTATTGAATTTAAAGGTATTTGGGATGATCATTTGCCATTAATTGAGTTCTCCTACAACAACAACTATCATTCAAGTATCTAGATGGCTCCGTTTGAGGCTCTATATAGGAGGAGATGTAGATATCTAATTAATTAGTTCGAGGTAGGTTAGACTTCTTTGATAGGGCCCAAGTTAGTACATGCTGCATTAGAGAAAGTTCTATTGATCAGAGAGAGGATTAAGATAGCCCAGAACCGATAGAAATCTTATGCAGATGTGAGGAGAAAAGATCTCGAATTTGAGATTAGTGATTTTGTATATTTGAGAATCTCTCCCATGAAGGGAGTGAAGGGGTTCGGCAAAAAGGGAAAGCTCAGTCCCCGATATGTTAGCCCATACATGATCTTGAGCCACTTTGGAATGATAGCTTATGAGCTTGAGTTGCCTGCATATTTGGCTTCTGTACACCCCGCGTTTTATGTTTCTTTACTAAACAAGTGTTTTGGGGACCCAGCTGTTGTAGTGCCCTTAGAAAGCGTAGATGTTCAGGACAATCTCTCTTATGAGGAGTTCCCAATAGAAATCCTCGATCATCAAACTCGTAGACTAAGGAACAAAGAAGTTTCTCTAGTTAAAATTCTTTGGCGGAACCAGTCCTTTGAGGGATCCACTTGGGAAGTAAAAGAATATATGCAAACCAAGTACCCTCATCTTTTCTCCATGAATTCAAACTCAGCTTAAGGTAATAGTTTTTCTTTGACTATCCCTATTCCATTCTAATTTCCAACTATGTAATCAGTCTCATGTCATTTCATGCATTCTTGAATCAGTTCAGTTATGTAATCGTGTTTCAGTTATGTATGTTCAGTATGTAATCTAAGTCCCTCAGTATTCTCAGCTTAATTAATCTAATTCAAGGAAGAATGTTCCCAAGAAAGCGATATTATAATACCCCATACTCTTCTAAGTTCAATCAAACTCATAGTACCTGTATAAGAGGATCAACACCTAAAAATTTAGCTAAGTGTTGGGGACTTAGATTAAATTTTGGCTCCGTAACTTCGATGATTTTTAAAGTGACCTTCCTAACCCCGAGACATAAATTTTTGAGTTGATTCATGTTTAGGGGTGTAATTAGCATATGTCAGGCAAGTTTTGGATTTTTTGAAAAAGGTTTGGACTACGTTTGGATTTCCAAAACAGTGGCTCACTGCGATTGGATCACGTTGCGGTGAGTATATCGATGGAGGGGTTAGCACATCGCGGTGAAGATCAAATCGACAATTTTCAGACTCCAGCAAGTCATCGCAATTTCTCTACATCATGGTGGAAATCTTTATGACAGCCTTGGCGCATCGCGGTGAAGGTCTAAACCGGGTTCTAGTTACAAATTTTAATTTGGTAGGGGTAATTTGGTCCTTTTCCATGGACCCAATCTGTGAAAACATGATATTAAAGCCCCCAAGAGCATATTTGGTCATATTTTACTCAAATTCTCTCAATTGAAAACCATTCTCACTCAAGAACAAACCCCAACCCTTCATATATTCAAGCTCAAGATCAATAAAACCACCAAGAACCTTCAAGAATTCTTCAATTAAGGTATGTTAGATGTTCATTCATGGGTTCCTTTCACCAATGGAGTCCAAGAACCCAATTTAAAGTTTAAAAGAATGATTTTTACAGGCTATCATGTATTTTAACCATGAATTCCCATAAATTTTGATTTTGGTATTTTGTTTATGCATAAATTATCGCTGAGGTTAAACCCTACACGTTTGAATGATGCTAACCCATTGGTTTGTACCTTAAATTCTGATTTAGTATCAAAATCATGATATTACTACATATTTAAGACCATTCCCATGTTTAAACCATAAATTGCAAGTGTTTGATAAGATGCTCAAAAGAATGAGTTTTGAATATAGACTACTTATCATGTCCTTAATGTTTTAGTACGGTCTTATTGTTATTGCTATCAGTTCTGGTGGTTTTGAATACCCAAAATCTACCTTTTTATCTAGCCTATAGTATCTACAGAATGGTTCAGGATAGTTATAAGTGTTTTCAATTCAGTCAGTTACCATAAACAACTAAACTTAGCTCAAACCAGTATTCAGTGTCATTCAGTTTGGAGTAGGATTTAGCACCGAGTAAATGCAGGGATGATGGCTTCCCCGACAGTTAGGTAAAGTCGTTAGTAGCAATTTATGTATTCCAGAACTACGTAGCCAGCATAGAATATGAGGAGTCACCCATCAGTTTAGGCTTGACTACCTCTCAGGGATCACCTGTCAGTTTAGACTTGACACCTCGGTCCTTCGGGACATCAGTTAGTGGATCCACACAGCCAGTATTAGTATCCTTGGCATGGTACTGACACCCTTCCAACTAGGGTTATAGGTTGGACCCTGATAGTACATTGGGGCATGTCGACCATAGTTAACTCCTACAGTCTTAGTTCAGTATTCAGTATAGAGTACAGTTTTAAATTTACTTGACCATAGCATACAACTATTAGTTATTTAGTATCAGTATTTTAGTACTTCCGTTTACAGATTATTTTAGTATCATGTTATATGCTTGGTCATGCATCCTCAGATTTTACAGCTTTCTCATATACTAATGCATTAGTCACCTCATGCTATTCATTCAGTCATGTATTACTCATATTCAGGAACCCATGCATATCATCCTAATCTCATTTAGGATACCAGTATATTCAGAGTACTGATCGTATACTCATTTTTTGCACTATGATATCTCATATCATAGGTTCGAACGCTCAAGTTCCCGACTGTACTTAGATATTCCAGTGCATTATCAGTAGTAAAAGTCGTGAGTCCTCATACTCTAAGGACCAATGATGTTATGTCAGCATTTCTTTTTAGTTCAGTAGTCAGTCAGAGTTAGTTGAGGACTTATCCCATCAACTCCACAGTCAGTCTATTTAGAGGATTTCAAATTAGCATAGACAGATAGTCATTTTTCAGTCATTATTATCAGTTGTTTCACCAGTATTAATAGTATGTTTCATACGTTTTAAAACCATGATCTAGTATTGATTGTCAGTTGTTAAAACTTTATGGCATTTTAGTTAAGTTCCGCACATGTCCTTGTTAATTTATTCAGTGTTGACAACAGGTACCAACACATGGGTTAGCTTGTGGCCCTTCGAGGTTTTAAGCACTGTGTGGCATCCAGGGTGTACTCTCGGGGCTTTACAATAGTAAATTCCTCCTCCTCTTCTCGTGGTTTTTTTCGTCAAGGGTTTTCACGTAAATCTGTGTGTCTTCTTCTTGTTTTCTTTTGCTTTGTAGTATTGCTTATTCTGTCAGAACATAACAATTTTTTAGTAATTTAAGGCTGTTGATTTTAAAGGTAGAAAGATGTAACAAAATTAAATAAAAAAGCTTAAACATTAACTAATAATCATCCTAGAAAATAGAAAACAAATTCATGATAAATTACTCTCTTATAGACTAGGAGAAAGGTGAAAACAAGACTTTATTTAATGACTTTATGTGACAATACTCTCCCTTAAATTGAAAGCTCTTAAACTTTAGGTTAACATTAGCTAGTTGAACTCTCCAATCATGTCAATACTCATCGACCTCCTCAACTTTTGAAAAGGGAGAAACTTGAGAGGTTTAGTAAAAATGTCCATCAATTGATCTTCACTTCCGCAATACTAAAGCTCTATTGTTCCTTCATTGTTGAGATCTCATAGGAAATAACACTTCACATCAACGTGCTTACTTCTTCCATGGTTTATAGGATTCTTTGACAACTTGATTGCAAAATTATAGCCACAAAAGATTATAGTAGCTCTTCCCATCTTGAATTGTAGGTATTTATGGATTCTCCTAAGACAAATAGCTTTACAAACACAAGTTGTAGCAGCTACAAATTCAGCTTTTGTACTTGATAATATGATAACTATTTTCTCTTTTGGAGGACCACGATACAATCCCTGTGCCTAGCATAAAGACATAACCTAAAGTGTTTTTTTGTAACGCCCCAAGAGTACACCTTGGATGCCACATGGCGCTTACAGTCCTGAAAGACCACAAGCTAACCCATGAAGTGGTTCCTGCTGTGAGCACTAAACAATATACTGATAATAAAAGACATACACAAAAATTACTGATGGTGCCATAAGGTTTTAAGTATTGAAATTAATACAACTGAATCACTCAAGTCTGAAGTATAAACGAACATACTGAAAATATGACTGAAAAGAATAACAAACTAACTGACTGTCTAAAATATCTAAAAACCTCTAAAACTAACTAAAAAGAGTTGAAGGGACAGGACCCAACAAACTCCAACTGACAAACTTAAAGAAAATGTTGAAATACTAAAATAAACTGAAATAAAAAACCATGTCCTCGATAGATGAGGACTCACCATGACTACTGCTGCTGATAGGTTGAACAGTCTACGCGCAGTGGGGAGCTTGAGTGTCCAAACCTATGATATTAAACATCAAAACACAAGAAAAGAGTATGGGATCACTACTTTGAATGCACTGGTATGAGAGATGAGGTTAGGCTGATATGCATGTGCATGAATAATAATTGGCTGAATGAGTAACATGGAATGATTGAATATAAATACATGTAAGTTGTAAAATCTGAGAATGCAAGACCAAGCATAAAACATGTCCTAAAATAGTCTGTAAACTAAAGTGCTGAAATACTGATAACTGAATGCTATGGTCAAACATACTTGAAATTGAATTCTACACTGAATACTGGACTGAGATTGTGAGAGCTATCATCTAACCGATATGCCCTAATATAATCTAATTGGGCTCCAACCTGTGACCCCATTTGGAAGGGTTTTAGTACCGTGCCACGGGCACTAATAATGGTTATGTAGATCCACTAAAGAGTCATCCCCAACTAGCAGGTGCTCTAATGAGAAATGTGTTACCATTAATTGGTAGGTAAACACTTTATCAACCTTCAACTGGAAGGTTGATATCTCTAACCTACATTGGATACTCAGTTCTGGAATATAGGAACTGCTAATAAAGGTCACACCCTCAACTAGCAGGTGAGCCCCCATCCCTGGGATCGCTTGGTGCTAAATCCTACTTCCAACTGAACTGACTCGGATTACTGAACTGATCTAAACCTGACTAATAGGATAACTGACTGAACTGATAATACTCAAATATATATGAAACCATTCTGACAATACTGAGACTAAGTAAACAACTATGTTTTGGGGTATTCATAACCCCTAGGACTTGATAACATTAACAGTAGAAACATACTAAAGCTTCTAAAGCATAATAAGTAATCATTGTTCAAAATTCATCTCTTAGGCATTTCATCAAACACTTGAAATTCATGAACGTAAGCATGGGAATGATTGAAACATATGGGAATAACATAATCATAATACTAAAATCATACATTGGGATTTAACATGGAATTTTATGCTTCAAACGTGTAAGGGCTACTTTCCAACTAAAAACACTTGTAATCATCATGCATAATTGAAATTCATAAAAGCTTCATAAAAATAACTCATTGTAAACATGTAAATTCATGGTTTAAAGCATAAAAATAGGTTCTTGGACTCCATGGGTGAAAAGGGCCCATGGATGAACATCTAACATACCTTAAAGCTTTAATCTTACAAGAGAATTAACTTTCTTGATAGTCCTTGGGTGGTGAAACTTGAATTCTTTAGTTTTCTTAAAGGAATAGTGATTGAACTTGATGAATTTGGGGAAAGGTTAGGATTTATTTGAGAATAAAATTGGAGAAAGTGAGTAAATAATTTCCTATCAGCGGTTTAATCCCGTATTTTCACGAATTGAGAGGTTGGGAAAAGATAAATTGCTCCTCTGAAATTTAAAATCGTAACTGGAATGCCGATTAGGCCATCACCGCGATACGATGAACTCCTCATTGCTATACCCACCGCGATGCGATGCAATCGTGGTGAGGTTCTAGAAACAAAATCCAAACTTGCCTCAATCCTCGTCCAAAAAATCGAAAACTTCCCCTAGACATGCTACTTACACCCCTAAACATGAAATAACTCAAAAACTTACTTCTCGGGGTCGGGAAGTCCACTTTAAGAATCCTCAAATTTAAGAGGCCAACTATAAAACTGTCTCCAACACTTAGCTAAATTTTCAAGTTCTAAGCCTCTTATGCATACACTATGAGCTGAATTGAATTAAGAAAAGTACGGCGTATTACAATATTTTCCCCTTGGGAACATTCATCCTCGAATGAGATTGGTTAGGTTTAGAGTACTGAAGGAACTGAGATCATATACTGAACATACATAATTAAAAGCATGATTACATGACTGAGTATTTAACGTGATACATGAACTGAATATCATGAACTGAACTGATTCCTTGAATATATGCAATGACACAAGAATGGTTATAAGGCTGGGATAGAAACGTGAGAGTGAACTTATGAGTGACCATTACCTCAAGCTGAATCTGGTTTTGTGAAGAAAAGATGAGAGATTTAATACATGAAAGCTAGAGGTAATATCTCCCCCTTGGGATATTTCATCCCCTGAATGATACTGTCTTGACTGAAATACTAAGGAAAGTCTGAGATGATGCACGAAACACTTACAAACTAAATCATGACTGAATATCTGAATCTGGAACATGATGCACGATGCATAAATTGATCTGAATTCGTAATTTTCATGGATGTGAATAGTTTACCTCATGGAATGGCCGTCATGAAACTTCAGATCATAAGACTAGATCAAAAGATGGAAAAACCATAGGAACTTTCCTTTCTGACGGCTAAACTGAATTGTTGGCTATACGGATTGAACCATAGTGAAAGCTTATACTCAACTATACATTCCACTTCAAAACTATAATTCACTTGAGGCTACTTAAAATATTCACTTGGGCATTGATAACTCTACCTACTGAAGTCTGAGCTGAACTTAATTCTCCCACTATGTTCAAGCCTACTCGAATCTACAAAGTTCACACATAACACTGTAATACTAGTCTAAATCATGAATTTAATACACCCTGAATTTTTTTCCCAACTTCTCATCTCATAAATAACTCTTATTACCACTTCAACAACTACATTCAATCTTTACTAGACATTCACTGATGCATAATGAATCCATCCACATATATATAAACATGACATTCAAGCCTATCACTATAATCACCTATGCACTTCTAAATAAATACCCATAAAAACATATTTCTTATATCCTCCAAACCTCTATCATCAACAACTTCTATGCACTACCTCAAGAAAACACATACAAAATTTTCAACTATCCATGACATATATCAAAAACCTATCCTCAATCTTACTTCACATTTATAGCCTTAGCTAAAACAAGCATACAATAATCTTTCATCAACTCGAAATATTTACTCTCTCCTATCTAATTAATTGTTCATCATCACTCTATTAACATTAAAGAGAGGTCACTGAAAGGTTAGAACATAAGGATATAAAACATGAAGGAATACTATGAATAACTTTGGCGCTTAATTGAAGTCTGAAGAATAGAGTATCTAGAGCATGAATTCATCAAAGGAGCTAAACTGAGGATAGACATGACATAAGCTGAATTTAGTTGATCATTAAGAGCGTAGCATGGGTACCTGAAACTGACCATATTGTAAATCATGGGTACATGAGTCATGAGCTACATGACCTGAGTTTGGAGTTCCTGGATTCATGGATCATGATTCGTACTGCTAAGTGAACTGAAACTTCTCGCATTAAGAAATGGGAGAGCACATGATTTTCTATAATGTGCATGAATATGAGCTATGATCATAGAGCTGACATGTAAGGCCTGAGTAGACATTATGATAGCTAAAGTAAAAATACTGAAATAAGCATGGGCCAGTCATCATCCTCCCTAGTATTGTTCTTCAACACACTGGCATCACTACTAGAATCTGAGAGCCTAACTTGGTTACTGGTCCTATAATCATAGCTTACTAATATCACATTCTCTAAACTTATCATCCTCTCTAATTCTTGAGAATTACCATTACACCTGGACATCCGACATCAAGATCCTATAACCTATAACCTAGTTGGTAAGAACATCAATTACTGCATTACTAGCCTCATTTAAACTTAGCACTTAAGGGTACTACATAAGCACTCCCACTGTTAAAACTTAGAAATAATACAATCCCATATCACTTTGGGTACACCTATAGATAATACACACATAATTATACTTAATTTTGAATCAATAACTTAAATTCTTGCATGCACTGTTCCAAGCCTTCTGATTCACCTTCATACAACTAACCCCATGGATACATAATCTGCTCAATTTAGATAACAGTATCCCCACTTTATTGCTGCTAAACTTTTGGGCTCATTCTTCTAACTCTAGATCATATACTGTCAATGGATTCTGAGAAAGGATCTGAAAACACATCTGGCCCCTAAGCACTGAGGTACTACCCCTCTATTCGATGAACGATTCATTAGGAAACTAAAACTAAACGACTCTATTTTTTCTATCAACTAAAGTGATTTTCTGGGATATTGTAACCGGGTAGTTTCTATATACCCATTTGAATATGATAGAGTTACCCACTAGGTATACACTGAGAAAGGCTCTTCTAACATTTCTGGACCGACATCAAAATTGACAGCTATATAAGGGGTTACAAAAGAAAGTGAAGCTCCGGGATCTAATAAAACATAAATATGAAGATAAAATATATGTAACATACCCATAACCATATCATGAGAACTTTCTTGATCATGTTGGGACTGGAGTACACATAGTTTGTTTTAACGTTGACCACTGTGGACACTGGGAGTGGCGCCCTACTGAGTCGGGTGACTGGCTAGAACTTGGGAATGACTGTGCTAACTATGCTGACCCACTTGCAAGTATTCTCTACTCTGTGGCCTGGCTTGACACATCCAAAACACAAACCACTACCATCCCTACACACACCCTGATGATTCCTACCATATTTCTAGAAAAGAGGATTAGTACGATCGTTTTTCATGCTACCCTGGGGCCTAGGGCCTAACAATCTATCTCGATTATTAATCCTAAACTTTAGCGCTGGTGCACTAGCTAAAGAGGGAGTTGGGGATGAGAATTTCTGATGAGACTAGGAACGGCTACCACTCTCTAACCTTGGCTGAAAACTACTTATTCTGGCCCTCTTATTCATTCTCTCTTTCTTTCTACTCCTCTCCCCCTCACTCAACTGAGCATGAACCATAAGCCTAAATAGGACAACAACCTACTGACTATTCTAAACAACTAATGGATGAGCTAAGGTAGTGAAAGTAGCTCTAAATTCAGCGTGATGGACATGTTCATTCAGGGGATCTTCCTGAACAGTCGGATGTGCAGGCTGCTTTTCGTTCCTTCTTTCGTTGTTTCTTTTGGAAGGCATTATCTATAAACGGAAGGAAGAATGAGTCAAAAAGAGAGTGTTAAATAGAGATCATGCTCACTCACATGACCTGAATACTGAAATAAGGAAAACTTTTCCTAAAACGTCTTATAGCCTCTTGTCCATAAATGTGGCGTGCTTCATAACCATGTACAAGACTCTAGTCAATGTGGATTTCAGATTTCCTAGGATACTTTAAAACTTTAGGAATTGATACCAAGTTTGTAATGCCTTGGGAGTACACTCTGGACACCACTCAGTGCTTACGGTCCCGAAAGACCACAAGCTAACCCATGAACTGGTACCTGCTGTGAGGACTGAACAATATACTGATAATAAAAAAAATACACAAAAATTACTGATGGTGACATGATATTTAAGTATTGAAACTAATACAATTGAATCACTCAAGTATGAAGTATAAACGTATATACTGAAAATCTTACTGAAAAGACTAACAAACTAACGGACTATCTGAAATGTTTGAAAGCCTCTAAATCTGACTGAAAAAAGTTGAAGGGATAGCCCCCAACCAACTCTAACTGACAAACTGAAAGATAATGCTGAAATAAACTAAAATAAACAACCATGTCCTCGATAGATGAGGACTCACCATGACTACTGTTGCTAATAGACTGAACTGTCTACGCGCAGTAGGGAGCCTGAGCATCCGAACTTATGATATTAAACATCATAGAACAATAAAATAGTATGTGATCAGTACTTTAAATGTACTAGTATGAGAGATGAGGTTAGGCTGATATGCATGGGTTCATGTGCATGAATAATAGCTGACTGAATGAGTAGCATGGAATGACTGGATATAAATACATGAAAGATGTAAAATCTAAGAATGCAAGACAAAGCATAAAACATGTCCTAAAATAGTTTATAAACTTAAGTGCTAAAATACTGATAACTGAATATTATGGTCAAACAAACCTAAAACTAGATTCTACACTAAATTTTAGACTGAGACTGTGGGAGCTATCATATAATTGGCATGCCCCAATATGAGCTAATTGGGGTCTAACTTGTGACCCTAATTGTAAGAGTGTCAGTACCATGCCACGGGCACTAACAATGGTTGTGTGGATCTACAAAAGAGTCAGCCTCAACTGGTAGGTTCTCTAATGAGAAACGTGTTTCCCTCATTTGGCAGGTAAATACTTTATCAACCCTCAAATGGTAGGTTAGGTTGATATCTCTAACCTACTCTGCCTATATAATTCTAAAATGCAGAAACTGCTACTAAAGGTTATACCCTCAACTGGCAGGTGAGCCCTTATCCTCGGGTTCACTCGGTGCTAAATCTTACTCCCAAGTAAACTTACTTAGATACTGATCTAATATAAACCTTATTGATAAGATAACTAACTGAGCTGATAATACTCAAATATATCTGAAACCATTCAATCAATACTGAGACTAAGTAAATAACTCAGTTTTTAGGTACTTATAACCCCTAGAACTCAATAACATTAATAGTAGAGATATACTAAAGCTTCCAAAGCATAATAAGTAATCATTGTTCAAAATTCATCTCTTAGGCATTTCATCTAACACTTGAAATTCATGAACTTAAGCATGGGAATGATTGAAACATGTGGGAATAACATAATCATAACACTAAAAGCATACATTGGGGATTTAACATGAAATTTCATGCTTCAAACATGTAAGGACTACTTTCCAACTAAAAACACTTGTAATCATCATGCATAATTGAAATTCATAAAAGCTTTATGAAAATAACTCATTGTAACTATGTAAATTCATGGTTTAAAGCATAAAAATAGGTTCTTGGACTCCATGGGTGAAAAGAACCTGTGGATGAACATCTAACATACCTTAAAGCTTTAATCTTGCAAGAGAATTAACTTTCTTGATAATCCTTGGGTGGTGAAGCTTCAATTATTGAATTTTCTTGAAGGAACAGTGATTGAACTTGATGAATTTGAGGAAGGGTTAGGGTTTATTTGAGAATAAAATTAGGGAAAGTGAGAAAATAATGCCCTATCAACAGTTTAATCCCGTGTTTTTACGAATTGGGAGGTTGGGAAAAGAAAAACTACCCCTCTAAAATTTAAATTAGTAACTGGAATGCCGATTAGTCCATCACTGTAATGCAATGAACCCGTCATCCCTATACCTACCACGACGCAATGCAATCGCATTGAAGTTCCAAAAACAAAATCCAAATAGGCCTCAATCCTCGTTCGAAAAATCTAAAACTTTCCCTAGACATGTTACTTACACCCCTGAACATGAAATAACTCAAAAATTTATGTCTCGGGATGGGAAGTATACTTTAAAAATCCTAGAAATTAAGAGGCCAAAAATAAAACTAAGTCTCCAACACTTAGCTAAATTTTCATGTTCTAAGCCTCTTATGCATGCACTATGATCTGAACTGAATTAATTAAATTATGGGGTATTATATTTTTCTACCACCTTGATCTGCTACATAATCTCTATCAGTAAAGCCAGTAAAATCTACCTTTTCTCCATTCCTATAGAAAATTCCAAATTTCTTGGTTCTTTGTAAGTAATGAAAAGTTCTCTTCACAACTTAGAGACGTATTTTAGTTGGGCACTTTAGATATCTACTTATAAGACTAAGAATATACATGATGTCTGGTCTTGTAGCAATTAGGTACATCAAACTACCCATAATTTTCTTGTAAGACGTGTTATCTATCTTTCTCCTTCTCCCATCTTTATTTAGTGTTAAGCCAAACTTAACTAGGATGTTGATTGGATTGCAATTCTAAATCTTCCATTTATTTAAAATTTCTTGCACATACTTCTTTTTAGAAATAAATATGCCATCATTAGATTGCACTACTTCTAAATCAAGAAAGTAATGCACCTTACCAAGATCAGACATCTTGAATTCATCCATCATAGGCTTCTTAAAATCAAAAAATATCTCACTACTATTCCTTATGAATATGATATCATAGACATACAAACATGCAATGAGCATTTTCCCATTCTCCTAATTTTCAGTAAATGTGTAGGTTCATATGGACACTTTTCAAAACCCATTTTCTGAAAAAAAAAAAATGCCTCAATGCGACTATACCAAGCCTGTGGGGCTTGTTTTAATACATAAAGAGATTTCTTTAATCGATAAACCTTATGCTCATATCCAATCTTAACATAACAATGGTGTTGTTCGATAAATACCTCTTCGTCCAAGTATCCATGCAGGAAAGCTGAGACAACTAATATTCAGGACAACCATCAGGCTGCAGTCCCACCTCAGTAGGATAGGGACATGACCGTAGCCAGAATCTGAGATTTTATAAGGATGAATCCACCAGAATTCTATGGGTCAAAGATATGTGAGGACCTACAGTTGTATCTAGATGAGGTGAAAAATATCACCCAAATTATGAATGTTTCTAGAGAAGAGAGTGTGGAATTGGTATCCTATAGGCTGAAGAATGTAGCATATGATTGGGTGGTGATGTGGAAGAAAATTAGAGGAGAGAATGCAACTCCCATGACTTGACAGATATTTCAAGATGTGTTCTAAGATAAGTTCTTCCCATGTGAGATAAGGGAAGCTAAGATAGAAGAGTTCATAAACCTGAGGCAAGGCTCAATGACTATGAAGGAGTATTACCTCAAGTTCAACTAGTTGTCTAAGTATGCTCCTGATCAGATGGCGGAACCTAGGTCAAGTATGAGTAAGTTTGTGACCGGTGTGTCTGGGCTGGTAGTTAAGAAGTGTAGAACTTCCATGCTCAATAAAGACATAGATCTTTCTAGATTGATGATACATGTTTATCAGATCGAGGAAGAGAAGATGAAAGAAATAGAGAGAGTAAATAAGAGAGCTAGAATAGGGCCGTTTGATTATGGTCAGGATAGTTCTTGAGGAGGAAATCATTCGCAGTTTCAAAATCAGCCATATATGCCCGCACCTTCTTTATCCAGTGCTCCCACACCCAGAAATAGGCAGAAACAGTGGGGTAAGTCTTCTATGCTCAGATCTTAGAGTAGTATAGGTGGTAAGCCCAGTTATCCTTAGTGTGCTAAGTGTGGTAAGAATCATCCTGGTGAGTGTTTGGATGGTCAAAAAGGTTATTTTAGGTGTGGTAAGTTGGGCCATAACATTAGAGATTGCCCACATGCTAGACAGGGAAATAGAGATGCTCGTACCCATACTCAAGCTAACAGTGCACCAGCTCTTTTAGGTTGCTTAGCTACTTCTCAGGATGCATTATCCCGTACTGCTGGCGGTTAGTGCCAGAACTGATTTTATACTTTACCATCCCACCAAGAGCAGGAGGATTCTCCAGATGTTGTTACCAGTATGCTTTGTGTCTTTCATTTTGATGTTTATGTGTTGTTAGACCCTGGGTCGAGTTTTTCTTATGTGGCCCCATTAGTTGTAGAAAATTTTGAGGTAAGTTTCAAAAAGATCCCTAAGCCTTTCCTGGTTTCTACTCCAGTAGGTGAGTCAGTTGTTGCTAAGCGAGTCTACAAAAAATGTCCTATTACTGTTCTTCATAAAGTCATGTTAGTAGACTTGATAGAGTTAGATATGGTTGATTTTGATCTTATTATTGGTATGGATTGGCTCCATTCCTATTATGCTTCTATAGATTGTCGGACTCGAGTAGTGAAGTTTCAGTTTCCAGATGAGCCAATCTTTGAGTGGTTCGGTAATTCAGTGTCTCCCAAGAGTCATTTCACATCTTATGTTAAGGCCCAGAAATTTGATTTCTAAAGGTTCCATCTATCATCTAGTTTGAGTTAAAGACGCTAAGTCTAAGACTCCAACAGTTTAGTCAATTGATGTAGTGAATGAGTTTCCTGATGTTTTCTCAGAAGATCTCCCAGGGGTACCTCCCGATAGGGAAATAGAATTTGGTATTGACTTTATTTTAGATACTCAGCCTATTTCTATCCCTCCATATCGTATGGCTCCCATAGAGCTTAAAGAGTTGAAAGATCAACTCAAAGATCTTTTAGATAAGGGTTTCATAAGGCCTAGTATTTCTCCATGGGGAGATCCTGTCCTATTCATGAGAAAGAAAGATGGTTCTTTGCGAGTGTGCATTGACTATCGTAATCTAAATAAGGTCATAGTCAAGAACAAATATCCTCTTCCTAGAATTGATGATTTATTTGACCAACTCCAAGGTGCAAGTTATTTCTCAAAGATAGACCTTAGATCCGGCTATCATCAACTTAGATAAGGGAATGTGATATTCCATAGACAACCTTTAGAACCCGTTATGGTCATTTTGAGTTTCTAGTCATGTCTTTTGGGCTAACCAATGCTCCAGCAGCTTTCATGGACCTCATGAATTGAGTGTTCAAATGATATCTAGACATCTTTTTCATAGTATTCATAGATGATATCTTTGTATACTCCTATAGTAAGGATGACCATGCAGACCACCTTAGAATTGTTTTCAAACTCTTAGAGATCATCAATTGTACGCCAAATTCAGAAAGTGTAAATTTTGGCTAAGGTCAGTAGCCTTTCTCGGTCCCAAAAGACAGAAGCCATAAGAAATTGGCCTAGACCTATCTCTCCATCAAACATTAAGAGTTTCTTAGGTTTAACTGTCTATTACCATCGTTTTATTAAAGGTTTATCATCTATTGTGTTTCCTATGTCTAGATTGACACAAAAGAAAGTTAAGTTCCAATGGTCAGATTCCTGCGAGAAGAGTTTTTAGGAGTTGAAGACTCGACTCACTTCAACCCCAGTTCTAGCATTACTTAATGTTACAGATGTCTTTGTTATTAATTGTGATGCCTCTAGAGTTGGTTTGGGTTGTGTGTTGATACAGAGAGGTAAGGTCATAGCCTATGCCTCTAGGAAGTTGAAGCCTCATGAAAAGAATTAACCAACCCATGATCTAAAATTAGTTGTTGTGGTATTTCCTTTAAAAATCTGGAGACATTATCTGTATGGTGTGCATGTTGATGTGTTCACGGATCACAGAAGCTTCCAGTATGTGTTTACTCAGAGGGATTTGAATCTCCATTGGAGAAGATGGTTGGAGCTATTAAAGTATTATGATATGAGTGTGTTGTATCATCCGAGCAAGGCCAATGTTGTGGCAGACGTCCTTAGTAGATTGTCTATCGGCAGTGTTGCCCATGTGGAGAAAGATAAGAAAGAGTTAGCTCAAGAAGTTCATCGTTTATATAGATTGGGTATTAGGTTAGTTGATTTAGCTTAAGGTAATGCTTGGGTTCAGAGTAGTTCTGAATCTTCCTTAGTTTCAAAAGTAAAGGAGAAACAAGACAAGGATTCTAGTTTGGTCAAACTGAAGGAATCGGTTAAAGACCAAAAGGTAGAGGTTTTATCCCAAAGAGGAGATGGTGTGTTGATATACCAGAGTAGATTGTGTGTTCCATGTGTTGATGATTTAAGGTAGTGAATTATGGCTAAGGCACATGGTGCGTATTATTCTATTCATCCAGGTGCTACCAAGATGTAATGCGACTTGTGGAAAATCTATTGGTAGAAGGGTATGAAGAGAGATATAGTAGAGTTCATAGCAAAGTGCAACTTGTCAATAGGTTAAGGTAGAACACCAAACACCTGGTGGTATGTTGCAAGAGTTTGGTATCTCCACTTGGAAGTGGGAGGAGGTGAACATGGATTTTGTGAATGGTTTACCCTATTTGCGCCGTCATCATGATTTGATTTGGGTTATTGTAGACAGATTGACTAAGTTAGATCATTTCCTTCCAGTTCATACGTCCTACATATCTAAGGATTATAATAAGTTGTATATCCGAGAGTTAGTCAGATTGTATGGAGTTCTCTTGTCTATCATCTCAAATAGGGGTACTCAGTTTACTTCCTAGTTTTGGAGAGCTTTTCAGAAGGGTCTGGGCACCCAAGTCCATCTTAATTTAGCTTTCCATCCTCAGACAGATGGTCAAGCAGAAAAGATCATCCAAACTCTAGAAGATATGTTGAGGGCATGTGCTCTTGATTTCAAGGGTAATTCAGATGAGCATTTTCTATTGATTGAGTTTTCTTATAATAACAGCTATCATACTAGCATTCGAATGGCTCCATTTGAGGTTTTTTATAGGAGGAGATGTAGATCACCCATAGGTTGGTTTGAAGTGGGTAAGGCCACTTTGCTTGGGCCTGACACAATGTTTGAATCTATGGAGAAAGTTAAGTTGATTAGAGAAAGATTGAAACAGCCCAGAGTCATCAAAAATCCTACGCGGATGTGAGAAGAAAGGACCTCAAGTTTGAGGTTGGTGATTTAGTGTATCTAAAGATTTCACCCATGAAATAGGTAAGAGGTTTGATAAGAAGGGAAAGCTTAGCCCCCGGTATGTTGGCCCCTATAGAATTCTGAGTCATGTTGGGAGAGTATCTTATGAGCTTGATTTTCCCACAGATTTGTCAACCGTTCATCCTGTATTCCATGTCTCTATGCTTAAGAACAGTATCGGTGACTCCACTATTTTAGTTCCTTTAGAAAGCTCAGATATTCAGAACAATCTTTCTTATGGTGAGATTCCAGTTGAGATTTTAGATCATCATATCCGTAGACTAAGGAACAAAGAAGTTCCATTGGTTAAAGTTCTTTGGCTGAATCAGTCTTATGAAGGTGCTACTTGAGAAGAAGAAGCAGATATGCGAGCTAAGTACCTTCACCTTTTCTAAGAAAACTCAGATATAGTCGAAGGTAACACTCTTCCTTGATTCAATTCTTTTCAACTCATACATTCAGCTATATAGTTGTCCTCGTGTAAGTTAATGCACTCACAGAATAACTCAAAAGCTTAGAATGATTTAGATTCAGTTGCTCAGTTCACTCAAGTTGTTCATGCTATCTTATATTCTTAGATTCCTCATAAATTTCATCTTAACTATCAATATTCGAGGACGAATGTTCCCAAGGAGGAGATATTGTAATATCCCGCGATTTTCCTAGCTTAAACTCATCCCAAAAATAACAAGGAGTAGCTTCTAAAATGAGTGATGTTTATTTCGTATGGAATTCCTTAGATTTGGACTTTCCATGATGTAGGAAATTTACTTATCTTTCCAACGATATAATATTCACCTAAATCCGATAATCGGGTAAGAAGTTATGGCTATTTAAAGCTCCAGTTGCAAAACACCGTTATTTCGATCAATAGCGCGTCGCGTAGCAGGTTTAAATGACGATTTTCAATTTCCAGTGGCCCTCCACGATAATGGAGCATCACGGAGAGGGCCAATTTCCTAGTTTTCAATTTCTAGAGGTCCAGCGCAATAATGGTGTGTCGCGCCATGTGCCAAAATGGCCTTCCAAAGGGGCACCGCGATGACTCCACATCCCGGAGTCTTCCTAGTTTCCAGTTGTCATTTTCCAGTGAGCCACCGCGGTAGTGGCGCATCGCGGTGGCCACCCAGATCAGGAAAATGTAAATTACCCAACCTCCATTCCATCCAAAAACAAAAGATTTATAATATTTGAGAGCAGTTTATGCTCCATTGATCATTCTCTCTTAAATAAAACCCTAAGGCTCATACTTCCTCTCCAAGAAACTCAAGAATTCCTCCATTAACTCTCCAAGATAAGTTATTATTGATGATTCCCAATACAAGAATGCTAAGAATTCATCTCCAAAGCATCCATAGGAATCCAAGATTCTAGCCTTTCATCAAAGATCATCAATTAAGGTATGTGGGGTTTTGAATAAGGATAAATCTTTCATTCTTGTCCCCAAAAACTTACTTTAAATTACAAATTCCTGAGTTTTGTATGATTTCCCATGAAATTTAAGTTAGGGTTTATACCCAATATTGCTAATTGCATGATTTTGAGATTTTAAGTGATTTGGATATTGAATTACATGTCTTCTTTCGAAAAATTAATGCGTATGATCATATTTTCCAGATTTTAAGTTGAATTATGAATATTTGTAATATCAAGCATGAACCATATGGTGTTTGACATGAAATTGAAGCATGGTTCATTAAGCCCTGGTTTGAATGATGACATTTCAAGAATGACTATGTTTTAATCATCCCATGATTAGCTATTTTCAAATTTTGATAAAGAAAATTGATATATTGATCCAAGTAAATATAAGAATCCACATTATTCATATCGTTTATGATTTAAAGCAAAGAGAAGAATAATTGGTCTTCATTATAAATCAAACCCTTGTGATGTTTTAAAGTGGATTTCCTAAAAGTTCTGAGCAATAAGTATGAGAGTAGTATTTAGCACCGAGTTGGGTGTGATTCCAAGGTGTCATGCCCCAGAACTATGTACCACCATAGGTTTCTTATTTTCCCATAGTAGGCTAAGATAGTGATCACTTAAGTTAAGGTTCTATTTCGATATAGAGGGTAGAACAACACTCCCCAATGTGGGCAAGACGTTGGACTCCATGTTAGCTCACATGGTTTATGTCGGTTAGAAGAAGCTCTCTAAGTCCCAAAGTCCCTATGTCCCAAAGTTCTAAGATTTCCAAACCTCCCAAAATTCTAAGTTTCAAAAGAAAAGAATGATAGAAAAGATTTTATAAGACTGTGTTATGGCTCACTAGATTTACAAGTATGATTTATTATACATGATTTTGTATTTCGATATTTTAGATATTCAAACTTATGTGACTCATATACATCCATATGCATTACTTTCTAATTATGATGATGTTTACTTTTGCATTACACCCCCATATACTCAGTACTTCCTCAAAGTACTGATCCACATATATGTCTATGTGCTACATTGTCTCATAATGTAGGTTCAGGTGCTTAGTATCAGTAGCGTGAGTGATCTTCGAGCATCTCTTCTACATTAATACAGTTGGTGAGTCCTCATAGTTTGGGGACTTAGATGTTCACACTTTCAGTTTATTAGTATATGTCTCATCATTCATTTTAGACAGTTGAGTCAACTGGGGTATGTCCCAGCGGCTCTCTAGATTCAGATAGTAGAGGCTTGTCAGATTACCAGATTTAGTATTCAGATTTCTATTTTAGTACACAGAGTTTCAATATTTGCTTTATCAGACTTTTGAGATTAGTATGATTCAGATATACCCGGATGATTCAGACAGCTTTCCGCTTATATTTTGATTTTTCATTTATATTTTCCCATATTTTGAGGTTCATATTTAGAAAAGGCATCCAGGGTTAGATTAGGACTACTTGTATTTTGGAGCACTGTGTGGCGTCCTGGGAACTAGATTTTGGGGCGTTACAATATCCCTTTTCATGCCTTTCCACGAATAGATTTCTTGCAAATCATGGTACTACTTGGTGGATCCTGGGTGAATAGAGCAACGCACACCATGCACTTCTACCAAAATCCATTGCCTCAAACCATCAACACACGACACGCATAGTCTACCCTGGTATCACAACACACCATCTCCCCCTTAGGAAAAAATCTCTATCTTTTGATCTCTGACGGACTCTTTCAACTTATCTAGACTGGAATCCCTATCTTGCTTCTCCTTCACTTTGAAACCAAAGAAAATTTCACAAGTATTGCATTTTTCAGAACATGGGTATAAGATTATCCTTGCTCTCACTCTCACAAAGAATTCATATGTTGCAACTGATGACCATATGCTTGCCCTTAGTGTAATGTTCCACTAATATCAGAATGCTAAGCTTAGGATCAAATAGGTCTTTTACAGGTTGTAATGTAGGCTAAGGGACGGGTAGGACTATTTTGGCCAGAAATAGTAACTATGTTCCAAAGCGCTTTAATACATCACATTATGCCATTTACACTTTCTTTCAAACAACCTTTCTACTTTCTTTTAATCTACCACCCCTTCTCACCTCTTTTGTTTTTCAATTTTAAACATAACTAACTTTTTAGTTTTCTTTTCATTTTTCTTTTCATAACACACCTCTATGATAACAATTCTTTTTTCATAACAAATTCAAGCACCAATACATTCTAAGGCATCACACTCACCTAATTTCCTCTTATTTTGTCACTTGACTTTACAATTTAAAGTGCTTAGAAATTTGGATCAAATTATGGTCTTCAAAAAATGGATTAGGCTACATATGAGGCTGTCAAAGAAAATGGCTAAAGGCTCAAAGGGGTTGACTAGGATAATGTCCACGGGTAGGTAAAACGAAGGTAAACAAGTATCGGTTGCCAAAGAAATGCCTAAATCATCTCCTAGACTCACACTCTTTATTTCGCTTTACACACACACCAGGCAAGTTCTAGCAACAGCCACAAACACAGAATATACTATCACCTCACACACACAAGGCACATGGTTGACTTTATTGGGAGCAGTACAGACTCTTGACCCAACAGATGAAGGAATTAAACCACACACTTATCACATAATGAGTCACATATAGAGCCTAAATGTCTCAATAGTAATGATTCTAGCACAAACTCTTGTCATAACACCATGCCGCTTATCAGAACAATTTCATGCATCAAAATCTACGACAAACAAAAAAAATATGACCATAAATGTAGGAAAAGAAGTACAGCATACGAATACCAGCACCCCACACTTAGACGGGACACACTGCCCTCAGTGGAAAATAAATACGGAAAACCTGATTATTCAGACTCCTCTTCTATGTCTGGGGTCATTCCCCCTGCGTCGGAATCATCATCAGAGTCGTCATCCTCAGAGTTTCCTCAAATTTTACCCACTTGATCCAAAAGTGCGTTGAGATATTTGTAGTGAGGAGGATTCATCTTGCTCTTTTCTTCCCCTTTTCTGGCCTTTCTGTGAGGTGGTTGCTTTGTCTTTTCCTTGGCGTGCTTTTGGTGCCATTGTACCTAAGATTAAAATGATAGTCATGTTAGCTTCATCTCGGTAGATACAGTCGACAAAAAAAATAGTAGTGGCACCACCCCACACTTAATTTGTTGGCACAAACTAATTAAGTGAACATTGTCGATTACTCAGACTTCATCGATATACGTTTAGGCGTTATGTTCCAACAACATGTTCAGCACAGTCATACTTTCATGACGTCTTAACTATCCTTTTCAACTCTATTTCATGTAATCTTGATCATACTTTCATGTTTGGATTAATGCACTTTTTGAACAAGACTACTACATAGAGATCGTATCAAGTTATGGCATAGAAATAATCACAACATCTCATGCTTGTATTCAATCATGATCTTTATCTTGATGAACGAGTCATTCAAACATTCAAGCATTCAATTTTGAAGATTATGCAATTAACTTCACCATGTCGACTCCGCAAAAGTATGACAGTGTATAATAATCAAATACAAGTCGGAACAAAATCAAGAACACCCACACGTATTCATTCACTCAACGAGATGTATCACAACAAATCAACCATATTCAAATCACCAATACTACTTCAAGATTTAACAATTCATTATAGGCTTAGTAGTGTAGTACTTACGGAATATAAAAGAAGAACAAAGAATTACTTACTTGGTTGATGTCCTCGGAAGATGTTCTTGCAAAGTAAAAGAGCAAAAGGAAATTTTTTGAGAGATTTTGGAGAGTTAGGCGGCACTTAGGTTGAATTTGCAATGCATTTTTGTTCTAAGACTAAGGTTCTATTTATAGGACAAGCTTGGGTCGGGTTTTGACCCATTTGGAATCGGATTTGGAGGCCAAAAGTGACCATAGGCGGCGCCTAATGCTTTGCCTATGCTTGGCATAGGCGGCGCCTATGCTATGGCATTGTTAGGCATAGGCGACGCCTATTCCATGGCATACTAGATTCAGAGACAAAATGCTTTTGCATAGGCGGCGCCTATGCTATGGCATTGTTGATCATAGGCGGCGCCTATTCTATGGCACTCTAGAATTCGAGATCTTAGGCCATAGCATAGGCCATGCCTTGTTCGTGGCCTTGATTTACATAGGCCTTGCCTTGTTGTTTGCCTATATTTTCATAGGCAATGCCTAAACCATAGCCTTTTTCTTCTTCATTCCTAACTTACCACCTTCAACATGCAATACTTCCAAATCAAAATTTGAAACCAATCTCCTCCTTTATACCTCTTGCACCTACACTTACTCAAAAACAACAAAAATGATTAGAACGATGGGTTGCCTCCCACCAAGCTCCTTAGTTTTGGTCGTGGCTCGACAAAATCTTAAGAAAACAAAACAATTTAAAATGATGGGTTGCCTACCACCAAGCGCTTGATTTATTGTCGCGGCACGACATAGCTATCTCGATTACTTAGACTTCATCGAGATAGATGGGGCATCGTTTTCTGAATGGATTTAGATGACGCTGATGCTTACTTGTAGGCATGCAATCTTCTTTGATATGACTCTTGTGCATACATATCCCAGGAGGGATACCAATTATATCATCAATAGTACAACCCATAACTCTCTTGTATCTCTTCAGAGCAGAGATAAGAGCCTCTACGTGCTGTTCACTTAAATCATCCGTCACACTCACCGGAAGTGTATTTCTACTTCCCAAGCATGCATACCTTAGATAATTGGGTAGCTCTTTCGATTTTAGCATTGGGGTCTCTTCAATGGAAGTCTTCGCTGTTGGTGATGGTTGATTCTTAAGATCAAGGTCCGACTGTTTAGGAGTATGAGAATAGGACCCTATTTCTGTTAGAGCACACATAGTTTCTTCATAATCTTCATCATCCTCATGCTCAACATTCAGCAGCGCAGCAGACAATGGCTCAACAGTAAGCTGTTTCTCTACAGATAATGCTTTCTTATCTTCATAATGAACATCAGCTACAGAGAACACATCCATATCTCTTGGCTGCTTCATCGATTTGCACAAATCAAAACGAATTAATTCTTCATTCATTCGAAATAAAAACTCATTATCTCTCATGTCAATAAGCACGCTTCCAGTTGCGAGGAAAGGGCGTCCCAAGATTATGGGAACTTCAGAATCCACCTCGCAATCCAAAATGACAAAGTCTGCAGGAAAGATGAAGGTAGAAACCTTTACCAACACATCATTCAAGATACCCACAGGTCATTTTACCGACCTATCTGCCATCACAAGCCGCATATTGGTTGGTGTAGGGTCACCTAACCCCAACTTCCTGTAGATAGATAGCGACTTCAAATTGATGCTAGCTCCCAAATCGCACAACACCTTAGCAAAATCCAATGATCCAATCGTGCAAGGAATAGTGAAAGCACCAGGATCCACCTTTTTCTGTACTAAAGATCTTGTAGCGATTGCACTGTAATGATGAACATTATCTACCAGCTCATAGCTTACTGCCCGCTTCTTTGTCAAAAGGTCCTTCATGAATTTAGCATATCCGGGCATCTGTTCTAGTGCTTCCACCAAAGGAACATTAATAGTCAGCCGCTTCAACATAGTCATGAATTTACTGAACCTGGTATCATCAGCTTTCTTCTTCAGTCTCTGCGGAAAAGGTGGTGGTGGAAGGGGAATTGTTTTCTCCACCACTTCCTTTTTATCTTGCTTTCGATTATCAACTTTTTCAGGAGTGTCGTCAGCCTTCTTCTTCAGTCTTTGAGGAAAAGGTGGTGGTGGAAGGGGAATAGTTTTCTCCACCACTTTCTTTTTATCTTGCTTCCAACTATCAATCTTTTCAGGCTGGTGACGTCTAGGTGTAACATCATGAGCACTCACTTCAGCTTCTACAACATCTTCAAACTCTGCTTCTTCAACATTCTCTGCTATATCATCAACCACCTGCTTTCCTTTGGATGGATTTTCCAACACTTTACCACTCTAGGTAGTAATAGCCATACATGATCCTTCATTCCTTGGATTTTGCACTGTGTCGCTAGGTAGTGTTCCAGTTTTTCTTTGATTTAATGCCACTGAAAGTTGACTCAATTGCTGCTCTAGTTGCTTTATTGCAGTAGAATGCGAGTCAACCAATTGATTTATTGAAGACAAATCATTCTTCACCTCATTCACTCCCGTATTAGTTTCCTCAACTCCTTTCAGCAGCTTTGACATCATATCTTCCATAGACATCTTCCCCGAACCAGATGTCGCGGCCTCACAATTTCCAGGAGGAATATACAAACTACTCCTGTCAGTCTTATTCTTCCAACTACCTTGATCGCGGTCTTTGTATCCAGATTTATCATACTAGTTCCGACCTTGGTTTCCTTGGGCATTGCCTCGGAAACCCCCTGATTATTCAAGTAGTTAGCTTCTTCCTCAGAATCGGATTCCTCTCTTCCTTTTGACGCAACCGCTTTGACTTTTTCGGTCTTCCCTGATAATAGATGCTTTGTAAGAAGATCCATCTGTGTTTTCATGTGCGCCATATCTTGATCACATTCCTCTTGTCTACGCCTCTGCTCTGCAGTCATGCCAAAAGATACGGTAGAGCTTGCTACCTCAGAATCCCTGGTATGCCAAGCTCTACTCTGCTTTGTCATACGATCTAGCATATCACTTGCCTCGAGAAAAGTAAGGTCCATGAATGACCCACCTGCAGCATTATCAACCACTGGCTTAGTCACTGAGTTCAAAGCCCTGTATAATATCTCCATCAAGTGGATGTTGGTCATCTGATGATTTGGGCACCGCATAAGCTTCTTCTTGAACCTCTCCCATGTTTTGTGGAGAGCTTCAGTTGGAAGCTGTCGGAAGTTTCTAATCTCATCTCTCAACTGTGCTCTCTTGGATGGCGGAAAGAATCTTTCTAGGAAAATGTCTTTCAATTGCCTCCAATTGGTGATAGAATCAGGAGTCAGCCCATTCAACCATAGAGTTGCCTCCCCAGATAGAGACAATGGAAATAAGCGCAGCCGAATTGCATTTTGTCCAACGCCTGGATTGTTGAATGACTTGCATGTAGAGATGAAGTTGATCAGATGCATATTCGGATCATCGCCTGCAAGTCCACCAAATAATCCCTTGAGCTAAAATAGTTGAATCATGGTGTTGGTGATATTAAACTTTGCTCCAGGTGCCAAGGGTGGAGGAATAATAGCTTCTGTAGCACCAGCTTCATCCAGATTATCATCATCATCATCAAAAAGAGCCTGCACAGCTCGGTGGTCAGGTCTCATTCTAGCTTGACGATCTCTCCTATGCATAGGTGCCGCTACCTCATCAGTACGCCTAGGATTCAGTAGCTCCTCATCACCCAGGTCCTCATCATCAGGATTTATTGCACGCCCTGGGTTATCAATGTTCTGTTGATGTACTTGAGCAGCTGCCAGTGCAGCTAGTCTAGCCTGCTCCTGTTGAGCCGCCCTTCTGTCAATGTCATGTTGTGCATCCATTTTGCCAATAAGTTGTAGTTCAGGATTGATAGGTAATAATGGTTGACCCGAACTTCGAGTATTTGGCATGCACTGAACAAAACCTGAATAAAACAAAAACAACAACTAAAAGTAAAATACGAGAATCTTTGACCAAAGGGTCTAGTAACTATCACAAACTTAGTTGACAACTGTATTCCCCGGTAACGGCGCCAAAATTTGATAACGCTCAAACTACAGCTCTCGTAAGAGTGTAAGCGGTCGTTGTCAAATATAGAACCCAACTGGGTTGGGTGTCGAATCCCACAGGGAATACTTGGTCACTAAGTATGCAACGATTAGTAGACTGTTGATCGAAAATTCTACGAAAAAGGGGGGATTTAATTGTAGCGTGAATTAAGAGTATCAAAGTAACAAATAAAAATGGAATGTTTAGTAGGTTTTAATCAATGAGAATTGTAAGTTAGGGTTATGTCCACCTTATGAGTTCTACGTATCTATTGGCTATGAGTTATGCGGAATTCAGACATGCATGCACTTATAGAGATTCATATTCTATGGTAAATCCTAGCGTCTTTCGACCATCAAGGATTATATCACTTTAACTCTTTCGAGCTTAAAGCGTATAATAATGGTACGAATTCTCCAAGAGGTTAATCCAGTTATGGCACTAACTTTTAAACAGGGTTTAGTAGCCCTATTTCCTTGTCATTCTCTCTTTTCCAGACATGTAACTTTTCTTTCGAACAAGTTAATGCTATACTGGCGTATTCTATATGTTTGCAACCACAAGAATTCAATTAAGATAAAGAGAGTAATGATATAAGAAGCATATGTATCAAGAATTCACAAACTCGTAGCAACAGATAGTATCTCATAAGGCTTCCATAACCCTAACAGAGAAGTTTAGCTACTCATGAGTGCAACGGAGATCACAATAAACATCATTATCATGCCAAAGCTCAAAGAAAATCTCACGTTGAATATGGGGATGGCGTCAAACTAGGTTGACGTTTTTTCCCCAGAGTGCCGTGTTTCTCTGTAAACTTACAGAATCTGTAACTTGAATAATACTAAAAGTCGAATAGAAAAATACTTGAATTAATTGAAAAGCCTGAATTGTAAGAGTTGAATGAATTGAATTATGTGAATGGAGAGAGATAATAAAAAGCTTCAGCAAAATAGGGTATTTATAACACCCATATCCTATTCCTACTAGGCTACTGCGTACTTATCCTAATCCTACTAGGTTACTGCATCCTTATCCTAATCCTACTAAGTTACTGTTGATCCCCAAAGTCTTTAGGAATGCTGTTTTTGCTCGGGACAAGTTATCCATGCATCACTTTCAGTCCATAGGCGTCCAAACGCTGCTTTCCTTCTTTCGTGAAGCTTTCTTGGACGTCAAGTTATCCATAAAGTGCTGGAATCTTCATCATTTATACCTGAAAACTTGCTAATCACATTTTTTAGCTCACTTACAGGAAAAAGGACTAAAAGTGCATGAATTATATATTTTGTCCACGAAACTTAGCTAAAATATGGGTACATTAAGGTGCTTTAGGCGTGTAAATACGCCTATCATCAACACCCCACACTTAAAGCTTAGTTCGTCCTCGAACAATATATCATGTCCATATAAACATCTACTTAGGGTTTCACAGTAACAACACAAAATATTCATCAAGACAGGCACGACAATTATTAACAAAGAGTAGTTTTCTAATCACTTCTAGAAACAATTCAACCTCCAACATAGACTCGTGATGATGGTTAATTCGTATTCAAAAGTCAAGGCACAAAGAATCATACAAGACTACCCAAAACTCATCAACCATGTGTGTCTCACATAAGATATTACCCATAATCACTCACAAGTATTGCATTTTTCAGAACATGGGTATAAGATTATCCTTGCTCTCACTCTCACAAAGAATTCATATGTTGCAACTGATGACCATAGGCTTGCCCTTAGTGTAATGTTCCACTAATATCAGAATGCTAAGCTTAGGATCAAATAGGTCTTTTACAGGTTGTAATGTAGGCTAAGGGATGGGTAGGACTATTTTGGCCAGAAATAGTGACTATGTTCCTAAGCGCTTAAATACATCATATTATGCCATTTACACTTTATTTCAAACAACCTTTCTACTTTCTTTTAATTTACCACCCCTTCTCACCTCTTTTGTTTTTCAATTTTAAACATAACTAACTTTTTAGAGTAGACTGATGCATACTCCAGTCCCCAGTGTTTTCTTCATCAAAAATAACATGTCTACTAATTACAATCTTCTTCGTCAGTGGATTAAGCAATTTATATGCCTTTGATGCTTCACTAACATCGAGAAAGATACAATTTTTTCTTTTGTTATCAAGTTTTTTCCTCTTCTCGTATGGAATAAATGCATAGAAAATGCAACTGAAACTTCAAAAGTGGTAACAGTTGGTTTTCTTCCACTCTAAGCCTCCTCTTGAGTCATGTTTTGAAAAACAAATGTTAGATTTCTATTCAATACATAAGTTCTCCAATTAATCACTTCCGACCAGAAAGTCTTTTCTATTTTTCCTCTGGCCAGAAAACTCTGCATAATATTGAGAATGATTCTATTATTCCTCTCTGATACACTATTTTATTATAAGCGGTGGTGAGCTCTCTTTGAATTCTATTAGATTCACAAAAATCTTCAAACACTTTTGAGCAATACTCTCCCCCATGATCAATTCAAAGAGTCTTTATGACCCTTCCAGTTTCATTTTTTACATGAGCCTTGAAGCTTTTAAATGCTCTAAAAGCTTCTAATTTTTTTTGTAAAAATTACAATAAAGTTTTCCAGGAATAATCATTTGTAAAGGTAATGAAATACCTTTTACCTCCATTAGAAATTTGTTTAATTAGGCCACAAATATTTGAATGCACCAGCTCCAAAATACCCTCCGCTTTCTACGACTTCCCTTTCAGAAAGTGAGAAAGATGTTGTTTGCCAACAACACATTTTTCACAAACTTGAGAAAGGGTGATAATTTCAAGAAGATCTATCACCATATATTTCTATTAAAGAGTTTTTAATCCAACAAAACCCAAGTGGCCATATCTAAAATGTCACAACCATGAAGGATCTTTTACTTCCGCCTTTAAGCAATACTGAACATTCTCAACATTCAAGGAGAATAACCTTTTTGAATTCATTTTCATAATAGAAATAACTCCTCCAGTAGGACTATAGATCTCACAAACTTCTTTCCCGAATAAAATATCCTTTTTCTTGTAATTGTCCAACACTCAATAAGTTGCTTTTAAAGTAGGGACATAACGCACATTTTATATTATTTCTTTAAAACCATTTTTGTCTTTAAATTTAATATCACCTTTTCCCATTGTATCCATAGAATAGAAATCACCAAAACTAACTTTAGAATGAAAGTGTCACGACCCGGGACCACCCCTGGACGTCACACAGTGCTTAGAGCCATAAGTTATCCTAAGCTAACCTATTATACTTGCATAACTCGTGAGCAGCTGAATAAGTTACAAAAATCTAAAAGAAATAAGCAGAAGGGATGCCTTTTCTGAATATGATCAATATAAAACCATATTAAAATGATTAGAATTCTGGTTATACAAAACAAAGTTGGAATCAAATACATCAACTCTATTGATTGTCTATGAAGCCTCTACTAATATTGACTATAGGTAGCTGGGATATGTCCCCCAGCTATCCCTAATCAATACGACTAAATAAAGAAAGCAAGATACTACTCGAACTATGATTGACTCGAGCCCTTGACTCAAAAAGACTCATCACCTTCTAATTAAAAGCTGCACACTTTCTGATTATGATGTGTGGGCTACAACTGGTACCTACATTATGAGACAATATAGCACATAGACATATATGTGGATTAATACATTTGGAATGTACTGAGTATGTGGGGGTGAATGCATAAGTAAAACAATAACTAAATATACTCATGGAGTTTCAAATAATGCATGCTAAGTATAGATGACTCACCTTATGGTTGAATAAAACAAAGGCTTTAAAATCATAAACTTGAGTAATGAAGCATAAGGATAAACTTTGTGACCTATAACACTATGTTCTAAAAGCTTTAATTTTTATTCTTTATTTTGGGAGGTTCTTCTAACCGACATAAACCATATGAGCTATCATGGAGTCCAACGTCTTACCCATATTGAGGAGAGTTGTTCTACCCTTACCATCCGAATAGAACCTTAACTTGAGTGATCACTATACTTAACCCATTTGGTGACTTAAACCTACAGTGGCATATAGTTCTGGGGCATGCAACCTCGGACTCATACCCAACTCGGTGCTAAATACTAGTCCCATATTACTTATATGCTCATACTTTAGGAAATCCACCTTAAAATAGAATAAGGGTTTATAGAATTAAAACTAGTTATGTTTCTCTTTCTTTAAATCATAATCAGAATGAAAAAATGTGGATTCCATATCTTATCTTAAGATCAATCTTTGCTTTAAATCTTGGTATAGACTTATCAAAGGAGCTTAAGAGCACCATCTTCTTGAAATCTCAAAATTTGTACTTATGGCTTATAATATATATGCTTAAATTCTTAGAAATTCGTAACAAAACTACATGCTCAATAATATTCTTGAAATACTTTAATAATTTCAGTCAAGATAATGAAATCAAAATCACAATATGAATCTTATCAATCAAAACATGAGCATATGTAATCTTGATGCACTTAAAGCCTTGAATCTCATGCTTTCTTTCATCTAACTTGTAACACAATATTTTTCTTAAAACTCAATTGAAAATCTTAAATAATATTCATAGTATTCAAATCTTAAAAGAGAATTCTTCAAGTCGAGACATAAATAAATGAGAATAATTATGCACTTTAATACTTCAACGCCCTTAATTCATTTTGGAGTGTTTAGGGATGGTTTAGGGATGTGAAAGGACTTCAACGCCCTTGATTTAAGTCACAACGAGGCACTTTAGGCACTATGCAATCACCATGCGATGTACATCCAATCGCACATCTTCCAGGTGGGCGTCTCATGGACAATATCACAACCTCCAAGTGGGCATCGCATGGCCAATCGCACTCCATTTTCAGTGGCCCTTTATGATTCTCATGCGATGCACGACCTTTGCATGGCCATAACTTTTCGCTCGGGTATCAAATTAAGGCAAAATTGGTATCGTTGGAAAGCTAATTCAATTTTCTAAAATTTGGTGAGTCTTGAGATGAAAAATTCCACCTATGTCAAAAGTTATATACGTTCAAAGTTGATCCTTATAGAATCAAATACCAAAATTTGGTCAAATCTAAGGCTCTTAGCTCAACTTTTCTCTAAGCATTTTTCTATGAACATTTTTAACCTAGAAAGCACTTCACACACTAGGATAATGATCATAAAACATGTATTCAAATAAAAATCATGGGATTAGAGTTTACAAACGCAAGCACAACGGTTTGATTTCTAGCTCAAAAATGCGAGGTGTTACAGAAAGCCTTCATTCAGAGAAGAAAAACAAGACTTACTCCCACTCATGTGATTACTACAGACTGTGTTGAGATACCAAACACTTGCACGGGTTTTTCTTTTGCTTATATTTCCATTAATAAGTTCTTGATTTTGTTACTTTCGATAAAATTTCAGTTCTTGTCCTTATCACTAGGCAGCCTAGTATAGCAATCAGATTGATAATGACCAAATTTAAGACATCGATAGCATTCGACCTTTGATTTGTCAAAATTATTTCCCCTTCATTTGTCATCATCATTGGCACTAAAATTTCAGTTTCTATCTCTATTTTCTCTACCTTCTCACCCTCTTCCTCTACCTTTACCCATATCCCTTTCTCTAGAATTAGAAGGAACAAAAGTAGAAGCCTTTAAGGCCTTCTTCTCAGAAGTTGAACTGCAGTTCATACTCTATTCATGCACCAGTAGGGAGCTTTGTAATTCATTCAATTATAACTCATCTATATTTTTTGATTCCTCAATGGAGCAAATGACATAATATACTTCGGCGTCAAAAAGCACAATATTTTCTCAACAATTATGACATCATTCATCTTCTTGCTATGTAATCATATTTTGTTATTGATCTCCATTGTTCTAGCATGATAGCTTACTACGAAATCTCCTTCCTTTATCTTCAAAGTCTCAAAATCCCTTCTCAAGGCTTGAAGTTGTGCACGCTTTTCTCTAGCAGTGCCTTCATACTTCATTTTCATGGAGTCGTAAATATCCATAGTTTATTTGTAAAGAATAGTTTCTAGGATGGGATGATCGATATCTTGAAAGAGATAGTTCTTCACTTTTAGATCTTTCAGTTTTTTCACTTTCAACTCTGTATTTTGAGCATTTATCAAAATTTTGCATACCATCACACATACTTGTATTACTATGATTTTCTCTAATTTGAAATACATAAGCCTATGCAATGTCATTAGAAATATAAAAATAAAGAAAACTTTTTGTTGAAAAATAAAATTAAGAGCTTATTTGGAGATTGGAGCTCCTTTTACTGAGAACCCTAAAAACGGCGCAGACTAACCTTCCTTGTTAACTAATTTTCTGAATACTATGGCTACTACTTTTGGTGGGATTAACCCACCGAAGGAACCTCAGAAATAGATTACTAAAGAGGAGATTAAGATGAATGCACCAGCTCTAAAATATGATGATTTGTTTAAGGCAAAACCTTTCATGAATGAGAATATGAGGGTTCCTCCTAAACCTGTCATTATGCTGCATGGGGAACTATCTATTACGTGGAAGTCTTTAGAAGAAAAAATCTTGATAATTCAAGAAAATTTACAACATGCAATCATTGGTAAGTTCTTCTATGGCAAGCCTGATGTTAATGTACTTAGAAAAGAAATGCCAAAGCAATGTGGTATTAAGAGAGCTTATACAATAGGAGTGTTGGATACAAGACATATTATAATTTGTTTTAATCAACTAGAAGACTATGTACAATTGTTATCAACTACTACCTATTATATTAAGGCCAAAGATATGTATTGGCAAATGATGACTCTCAAGTGGGATCCATGGTTTGAACCAAATTTTGAAACTACTGTTGGAGTGGCATGGATCTCCTTACCAGATTTACCACCCAATTTTTTGCCAAGGAAGCTATATTCTCAATTGCATCTACAATAGTCAAACCATTAGTGGTAGATATGGCCACAAGGAATCATACGAGGGTAATTTAGGGAAGGGTGAAGAAAAAGGAAGATTTGGTAGCTAAACTACCACACAGAGTTAAAATCAATCAGGAAGATGATATCACTAGAGACATTAAGTCCAAATGGATTCATATTCACTATGATCATAAACCTAAGTATTACAAAGAATGTTGTTTGTAAGGACATGATGAGAAAACCTGTTGGAATATTCATCCAGAGTTGTTTGATCAATCACTACAAAAAAGATAAGCAGATAACAATGTTAATGAAGAGGGCAATGACAAGAGAAAGTAAACAAAAGTGCAGATATTGTCAACAACAAGAATCATCGGATGCAAAGAAAAAAAAGTACAAAAAGGATAAATATGGTCATATAATAGGGGAGGTAATTAAGAAGTCAGCTAAATTAGAAACATCAAATACTTTTGATATGTTAGATCAAGAAAAGACAGAAGAGCAACAAAACTCCAGCAACATAAAGTAAAAGAAAAGCACAAAGAATTGAGTGAATAAGAGTTTTGGAAAATCAGACACCATACCAACTGAAGAGGCACAATCTTAAAAGAATAGTAACAAGAAGCATAATCAGGGGGACAAGGCCATAAATAAGTTAGAATAGCAGACAAAAGAAATAGCAGTCCACATCACAGATAAGCAGCAAGCACAGGTGCAACAACTAGTAAAGCAGGGTTTAAATACCCAGAATAAGTCAAAAGAGCTAGTGTTAATGGAGAAAGAAAAGAATGAGAATCAAGAACAAATATTAGAGAATGTGATACCTTTGGCAATTGAAGCAGGGAATATTCTAGATATTGTTAAAGCAAGAAGGAAGATCTAGATATAGTAGATTTGGGGGATAATATTAAGGAGGTAGCAGTGTAGGGAGATTTATCTCCAAAATAGGTCAGGTCTTTGAAGGCAAAACATGGAAAACATAACATAAAAAGAAAAGATACAGTTGTAAGTTTAATGCAGACAAGGAGTCATACATCAAAGTCTGTCTTAAAATGAATGCTTTAATTTGGAACATCAGGTCTGTGAATACAATAAAGGCTTTTACAAGGTTGATAACAATGCACAAAAGAATCCAATTTTGTTTCATAGGACTTATGGAACCATTTTAGGAAGGGAAATATATTGAGAATTATAGGAGAAGGCTTAGTATACAGCATGTGGTAGTGAATATGTCAAGTAAGATTTGGGCCTTTATGGAATCAACTATGGAGTATACTATCATCAGTGATGAGGAACAATAACTCTCACTTAGGTTGAAAAATTAGAATGCAGGAGTAGTAGTTGTGGTTACACTAGTTTATGCAAAATGTTCTCAAACTGAGAGACTTCAATTATGGGAATATCTTCGGTCATTGACTAGTGCAATAAATAAACCTTGGATGGTAGATGGAGACTTTAATTTCATAAGTCATGATGAAGAGAATCTAGGTGTATTACCAGTTACTTTTGAAGAGACATAAGATTTTAATCATTGTATTAGCACTTGTAATTTGGAGGAGATTGCTTTTAAGGGGAGCAAATTTACTTACTGGAATGGAAGAGTAGATGAGGATTACTGGATAGGGTTTTCACTAATGAGAAAATACAAGAATTATTTCCTGTTATGAAGGTAGAAAATTTGGTGAGAAATGGGTCTGACCATGCACCAATGTTATTGCATTATAATTCTTATCAGGAACATCTGATTAAGCCATTTAGATTCCATAATTTTTGGCTTAAAAAGGAATCTTGCATGGAGGTAATTAAGAAGAACTGGAAAGTGGAGGTTGAGGGTAATCCTTTTATTATTTTTCATCAAAAGTTAAAGAGGACTAAAGCTGCATTGACTCAATGAAGTAAGCAAACTTTTGGAAATATTTTTCAAGAGATTGCTACTCTTGAAGAAGTGATTAATGTAAGGGATAGACAGTTTGAAGAAGATTTCATAGGGAATAACAGGGTCACTTTATTCAAAGAACAAGTTGAATTAGCAATGCAATTGAAAAGAGAGGAAGATTTCTGGAAAAAGAAAGCAAGCTTTGAGTGGTTTAAGGATGGAGAAAGGAACACAAATTTTTTCCATGTAGTGGTGAAGGGAAGAAGGTCTGTACTAAAGATTAATAAAATTCAGAATGATGAGGGTATCTGGTAGGAGAATCAGGATGAAATTATTTAAGCTGTTCTACTTTCTATTAGAATCATTTTCACAAGCAAGAGGATGCAGAGGATTTTACAATGTAAGATGCACTACCAAATTTAATAAAAGAAACACAGAATGCAGAGTTAAAAAGAATCCCAACAGTAGAAGAAATAAAGATGACAGCTTTGGGTTTGAATATAAACAGTGCTACAGGGCCAGATGGTATGATAGGTGCGTTCTTCCAGGATGCTTGGGACATTATCTCAAAGGATCTACATCAGATGGTAATAGCTTTTTTATGTAGTCATGACCTTCCAAGGTTTAACACACATACCAACTTGGTTTTATTGCCAAAGAAATTATTTGTAAATACTTTTTCAGACCTGAGAGCTATTTCACTTAGCAACTTTATGAATAAAATCTTCTCAAGACTTATTCATTAAAGAGTTAATTATTTGTTGCATGATATTGTGTCTAAAGAACAAGCTAGATTTGTTCAAGGAGAAGTATTATTGAGAATATTTTAGTAGTTCAGGAGATAGTATCTAAAATTAGAAAGAGGGGAAAACCACCAAACATGGTCATGAAATTGGACATGATAAAGGCCTATGATAGAGTGGAATGAATCTTCTTGAAAAAAGTTCTAAGGAAGGTTGGCTTTTATGAAGAGATCATATATATGGTGTTCAGATTATTGTCCAATAATTGGTATTCCTTGTTGCTAAATAGACAACCTAAAGGTTTCTTCAAATCATCCAGGGGCCTTAAACAAGAGATCCTTTATCACCTACTTTGTTCATCATTAACGCAGAGATACTATCCATATAATTAAAGGAATTATTGCTAAGGAAAGAATTTAAGTTGTTTGGTATGCCTAGAGGTAGTCCAAGAATCAATCATCTTGCTTTTGCAGATGATATGATCATTCTTTGTAAAGATGAATTGGGTACTCTACAATTGCTGATAATAACTTTGGAGAGGTAAGAAGTTATGTCTGGTTAGAAGATAAACAAAGAAAAGAGTGCTTTATATTTACATAGTAGTATTTCCAATAGAGCAGTTGTTATGGCTGAAGTTGCTAATGGAATTTTGAGACAGGAGTTTCCATTCAATTATCTAGGATGCCCGATATTCTATATGAGGAAGAAGAAGATTTTTTATCAACAACTAATGAATTGAATCAGCAACAAATTGCAAGCTTAGAAAGGTAAGATTTTATCCTTTGGTGGTAGAGCAGTCTTAATTAAGCATGTGCTTCAAACTATTCCTATACACTATCTATCGGTTATGAATCCTACCAATAATGTATTAAGTACTATTTAGAAATAATTTTCTAAGTTTTTCTGTAGTAGTACTATTGGTGGTAGGGGTAGGCATTGAGTAGCATGGCATAAGATGTGTTTATCGAAAGAGGAAGGTGGTTTGGGTTTTAGACTAATTTAAGATGTATCCACAACTCTTTTCTGTAAAGTATGGTAGAATTTTAGAAAAAAATGTTCTATATGGAGGAAATTTATGTTGAATAAGTATTGCAAAAAACTTCATCCAAAAGAAGTCATATGGAAGTCATGAGGAGGATCCCAAGTTTAGAAAAAGATGCTGCAAGTAACAGATCTCACTAATCATCTTATAACATAGAGAATACGGGGTAGAGATACACATATTTTGTATGATAACTGGAGTGGAGTAGGATATTTGTATTCCATTATGGAACATTGTAGAGAATGGGATAGGAGATATCAAACAGTCAAGGATTTGATAAAAAATAGGCAGTGGAATATAGAGTTTATGAATGAATTGTTCACAAAGGATATGGTAGAGCATATAAGGCAAAAGGTGTCTCCCCCTTATCACACATCTCAGAAAGATATTGCAATATGGTCAGTTGAAGCAAGAGAAAATTTTACTGTCAAATCAACATGGTAGTATATGAGGTATACAGAGGATAGTAAAGATTTCTACAAACAGTTGTAGATAAAAGGTTTTCCTTTCAAGATAGTATTCTTTATGTGGAGAATATGGAGGGGTAATATTTCAGTGGATGCAACTATTAGAAGATGGGGGCAGAGGGTCTATCCAAATATTGGTGCTGCTAAAGTCCATCCCAAGAGACTGTGTCTTATGTGTTGTTGAGATTAGATTATGCTAACAGGACTTGGTCCTATTTCTCTTCTTTTGCAGGTATAAATATTTAAGGTTTGAGCTTAATAAATACAATTTATGTATGATGGAATGCATATGTGAAGCCAAGAGAAAAAGTGTATTTCAGAGCAATACCAGATATGACAATTTGGGAGCTTTGGAAGAGAAAAAATTCTTTGAAACGTGAAGGGAAAGGTGTATCTGTGCATAGACTGATTATGAATGTTACAAGACATTTAAAAATGTTTCTTAAAGTAAGAAAACCAGTATTGGAGTTCTTTTTTGAATGGTCGATCATCTTAAAGCAACTTAGTCAATTATAGTCTAAAATTAAGGTGATTTTAGTACTTTGGGAGGTTCCACAACAAGTGTGGGTTAAATAAAACACTGATGGGGTATCAAAAGTAAATCTGGGGAGTAGTGCTTGGGTTTTTTGGTTAAGGGACACAGTAATACCCCAAAGTTTCCTAACTAATTTTGTCCCAAGAATGTCAAGTATTAGCTTCTAAATTGAATGATGTTTATTCCATGGGGAATTTTCAAGATTTTCACTTATTTTCATGTGGGAAATTCAATAAGATTTCCATCGATATAAAATTTTCCTAAATCCAATAACCGGGTAAGAAGTTATGACTATTTCAAGTCTCCATCATAAAACAGCACCATATTGGTCAGTAGCGCACCGTGCCACAAGATAAAATGGAAATTTTCCCTTTTCCAGTGTCCCAACTCGATTTCTCCGCATTGCGACAAACTTCCAGGTCGCAAACAAAGTGGCAATGCGATGGCTCCACGTCACGCCATTTCCCTATTTCTCAATTGTCAAATTCCAGTGATACGGCATGATAGTGTCGTGTCGTGCCAGGGGTCCAGGTTGGAAAATTTTCACCAATTTAAAAGATGCATCCAAGGGTTAAAAGGGTCAATTTTCCACCCCTATTTAAACCCAATAACATGTGATTCAGACATTTTTTACCCAAAACATAGTGTTTCTCTCAAGTTTCTCTCAAGAACAAGCTAGGGTTTTCAATTGAGAATTCAAATTTAATATGCAAATTCAAGGGTCTCTCTGTTAACCTTTGCTAAATCAAGAACTAAGGTATGCATAGTGTTCATTAATGGAATCCTTTTGTCCATGAAGCCCAAGAATCTCTTTTCAAATTTTAAGTATATGGATTTTTATGAATTCCATGTTAGGTTTGCTTTTGTTCATGTTGATAATGACCAATTGAATTCTAATTCATGTTTGGTGATCAATCTTAAGTGGAATTAATTATTATAGGTGTAGCTTCACGTGAATCCATGATTAAACCCCTTGAATGGTGAAATTAGAATTGAATCATGATGTTTACTTGTTGTGTAATGTTGTCTACATATACTATGCTCACCATGTGTTTGATTAAATTCCTATGTGAAGGAAAAGTTCCCTATTAGTATGATAATATGAAATCCTCATTCATGTACAAGATCATTCATGTCGAGTTTTTGATGAAATATCTTAGTCAATGAATTATGGATATATGTGTGGCCATTGTAGTGATTTAGAACTTGTACTGTATGAATTCTCTAACTTATTATATTATAGAATGTTGATGTTGGTCATGTATTCAAGAAAGTTATGCTTTGTCAATTTCCTTCTATCGAGTCTTGTGGGTACTTGTACCTAAAAAATATAGCTATGTGACTAGAGCTAGTGTGATGTTTTCACGATATCCTTAGTCAAGCCATGATCCATAGAACTCAGTAAGTCATGTGACTCAGGAAAGCTCAGTAATTTAGTAATCTTAGTAATCTCATAAACTCAGTCAGTGATCAGATATCAGTAGTATTCCATCAGTCAATAGAATTTAAGAAACTCAGTCCATATATAGTTTAGTAAATCATATACAGTGTCTATTCAGATGGGAGTAGGAGTTAGCACCGAGTGAGCCCATGGATGGAAACTCACCTGTTATTTAGAGGATGTGATTCTTAGAAGCAGTCCTTGCATTCCAGAACTATGTAGCCAGCATAGGTTGAGACATCTTAGCCTATTATATAAGGGTAGATAAGGTGGCTTAACCTATTATATGAGGGTTCACACCGTTCTCACTAGAGTTACCTGTTATATGAGGGTTACTCACAGATTGTCCTTACCAGTGGCGCGGTATTGACACCCTTCCAATTAGGGTTACAGATTAGACCCCAACCCATTCATAATGGTGTACTAGGGGCATATCGATTAGATAACTACTTCCCACAGTTTCAGTATCAGTGTCAGTAAAAGAACTCAAATAGTTCTTTAGATTTTAGGACTGTCAGATACAGTCAACTCAGATACAGTACGGAACTTAGCTAGTTCCATCAGATTTAGGACTGTCAGATATATTAACTCATGTTATCAGTTATATCATTTATCAGAATTCAATCATTAGTCATGTTAGTTATCAGTAAATTCACGTTATCACGATCTCAGATATAGTTACTATGTATTCATGCATGTAATCTCACATTCATGTTATTCAGTCAGTTAGTATAGTTTATTCATGTAAACCCTTTGCATTCAGCCTACCTCACATGTATACTAGTACATTTAAAGTACTGGCGCATTTGCGCTATGGTGTTTTATACCATAGGTTCAGAAGCACGAGATCCAGAGCATCAGTAGCATTCTAGTCTCAGCAATCAGAGTTATCGGTGAGTCCTCATCTTTCGAGGATATGATCATTATTTTATTATCTCATTAATTAATTTATTAGTTGGAGTTAGTTGGGGACATGTCCCATCAACTCCTTATCCAGACAGTTCAGTCAATTAGAGGTTTTTTAGACTATCATGTTTCAGACATATTATTTTAGTTGTTTTCAGTATTTCATACCCCACCTAGATGTTATGTTTTTTATGAATTACATAACAGTTTTGAACCTTATGGCCTTTCAGTTTATGTTTCTGCATTATACAGTATATTATGCAGTATACAGGTACAGATATCAGTCATGGGTTAGATTATGGTCCTTCGGGGTCATGAGCATCGTGTAGCATTCCGGGTACTAGATTCGGGGTGTTACATACACAAATGGGGATTTACTACCTGCAGAAGGAGCTGCAATGGAAGACACTAATAGTATGCAAGAAGAGGCTATGGCTATTTTAAATGTAGCTAGGCATTGTAATTCATCAAAGTAGGACAGAGTAATCATTTAGACTGATTCTATGCTGATGCAGAGGATGTTAATGAGGGAATGAAAGATACCATGGCAAGTAAAAGAAACGATCAAGGAAATTTGGCAACTACTTTCTACCAAGCAAGTGTAGATAATTCATATTAACAAAGAAGGAAATCAATTAGCATATTACTTAGCTAACATAGCATTGGAACAAAAGGTCTTTACATACAAAGCATTCCAATAACTACCAAGTTTAGGCAAAAAGATTCTGAATAGTGATAAGTGCCAATATCTATATTTGAGATTAGCATTAGTAAGAAAGTATACAGACTGGAGAGGCTACAACTTTTTATCCACATGCATCAAATTTACAACCTAACAAGGTACACAAAAAAAGGAAATTTCTACTTAGCCTAACTACACCAGCCAACAAAAAGGGACTCTTAGTAGATTAGGGGATCATAAGGTCAGATCTTCATTGTCTTTGGTTGAGGATTTTGATACTATCCAGATATAAGTAGGTCCGAGCATCTCATAATTTTCATCCCTTCCATAACTGATTAAGAAGGGAAAGCTTAGTTCTTAGGAGGAGCAACAAAATCAAATACAACAGTGAAAGCAACTTACTAGGATTAAATACCAAAGCTCAGTAACCTGGACCCTTCTTTTTAGCACCAAAAATCATGACATACACCCTTACACTAGAGATCTCAGCTGGAAAAGGAGAGAGGATAAGATTTATCAAAAGTCAAATAACAAGTGCTAAATTAGAAGAGGTGAAAAAAAACTTACTCTTGCAAGCTAGAAATGGATTCAAATCAGCAAAACAAAGGCAAAGTATTTATCACCCACAGTTGGAGCAACTCAAATCGAAGATTGGTGAATCAAACCATGGTGGAGGAGGTGGAAAGCTTAATGGGAAAGGAGTTGACTTAGCTCATTTTGGAAACCCTACTCCCATATATGTTGTTTTAGAAATGGACTGGGTCATTCCTTGGGCCGGTCCGAATGTAGGTTTGTTTGTTGTTTTTGGATAGGTTGTTCCATTCTTTATGGATATTATTTTTTGATTAATCAATAAAAGTACAAAATTAAACAAAAAAAACTACCACCGGAGTGTTGATGTCGTCATCCGCAATTGGCGAATACTTCTTTGACCATAAGAGAGGTTTAGTTGTTGTATTTTTTTCCTTCACTCTAGGATCTCACTCTCTACCCGATGCCATTGTAAATATATGCACAAAGAAAAAAATATGCAGAAAGCAAAATACTAAAGATAGAGTCAACACTAAAATTTAATGGAACTCTCTTGACTGTTATTCAGTAATCTATGGCCGTTGATTTTATAGGGAGAAAGACGTAACAAAATTAAATAAAAAAGCTAGAAAACTAACTAATATTATTCCTAAAAAATGGAAAGAAATTCACGATAAACTACTCTCCTAAAGACTAGGACAAAACTGGAAATAGGACTTTTTTGCTAACAGTTATAAGGGTAAAATAGTAATGGTGATCTATATGGGATCAAGTTCGCAGTGGCTAGGTATATGTTGTATTAGATATAAGTATATGTGGTATTAGATATTCCTGTAACTTATAATTTGATTAGTCAATGGCAGAGGTCGTTGACAACTTTGGAACACAAGTTAGGAAGTAGAATTGATGATCGTGAAAGCTGGGGCGCTATGGACCTATTAAACAATCCAAGTGGGTAATGATATAATTATGTAGTTAATTTCTAAGTGTGTGAATCTGTGAACTTTGAAGATGATAGTGTACTGACAGATGATTAATAACTAAGTCAAACTTTAGAGTTGGCAGAGACGATGGAGTTTGACGAGGAATTGCCATCGGGGGATTTGTTTTTAAAGAGGGCGGAGCAAAGTGGTGGCAATAATTATACAATAGACATTAGGAGCAGGACTATGGAGGAGTTGTAATTAAGGGCAGCATTTTGCAAAGATTACACTTAAACAGAGGAGAGACAAAGTTCAAGACGACTCTTCGGAATTAAAGAAATAACTTATCAAAATAAAATATTTTTCCCTTGTCAATAAGACTAAAGACAACAAAAAAAACATATACTCTAGTACCTCCAAACATTATTTTCAAGCATTCGAGAATATTAAAACAATCATCAAATTAACCATGAACTTGGTAGTAAATTTTCTTAGCCAATAATGAATTTGTCGAAAGGTTGTTGTGGAAACTGTTGGGTCATGGGTCTTTGTCCTTTCCTATGTGGATAAATAAAGTCCAATATGGACCAACCCACTTTTTACCATAGGCCCAATACTATGGGACATATATATAGATCTTTTTAGGTCTTGTTTCACCATCACAAAAAGAGTTTTTAGCAGCCAAAGAGAGAAAAATAGTGCAGATTTTCACACCCCAAATTTCAGCCATAGCTGGCAACTTCAAATTGCGATTCCCACTTCGTTTCTTGTCTGATTGAGCTAATTTTTGGATAGATTGTTTCTCTCATCTCTATCATTTATTACGAACTGATGGAGGTGGATTTGGTGTCTTGTAGCTCCTGTTCTACATTCCCGAATAGTAGCTGTATTTTGGTGCTTTAGCTTCTTTATTTCTCTAGTGTTTGGTACTGTGGTTTATGTATTGTTACTTATTGATTGACACTTGTTTCGTGGCCATTTTGGAGAAAAATATTGTAACTCTTGGTGATTATAGTAGAGGTTTTGGTCTCATGGTTTTTTACTCTTCACATTGAAGAGTTTTTCATGTAAATTTGGTGTCTCTTATTCTTGGTTTTATTCTTGTCTTATCGTATTTGTGTGGTGATTTATTTGTTGTCATATTACTTTATTTTATTTTATGTGCTTGTCTTCTCTTGGTTCAAATTGACATGGAAAGTTTAGACTTGGGTATTCTTCCTCTGCTACCCTATCGGGCTCTTTCATAGTGCGTCTATCTTTACCAACAAAGTGGTATCAGAACGTCAGTTGTTATTGATTGTTGATTTGAATGATGGAGGCAAATATGATCAAGATGGTATATTTGAATGGTAGTAACTATCATACTTGGAAAGGCAAGATGAAATATTTTTTCTTTGTCAAGAAAATACATTTACCTGTGTTTGCGTCAACTAAACCTCAATCCATGATAGATGAGGATTGGGAATTTAAGAACCTACAAGTTTGTGGCTATATTAGACAATGGGTTGAAGATAATGTTAGAAATCATATTGTGAATGAGACATATGCTAGAAGTTTGTGGGACAAGCTTGAGACACTTTATGTTTCGAAGACTGGCAATATCAAGTTGTTCCTTCTTAATCAATTGATAAATATCAGGTATAAAGAAGGCAGTCCTATTTCTGATCATATAAATAATTTTCAGGGTGTCCTTGACCAATTGTCCGGAATGGGTGTAAAGTTCGATGAAGAAATTCAGGGACTTTGGCTTCTTAATACTCTACCTAACTCTTGGGAAACACTTCGATTTTCTTTGACTAATTCTTCTTCCGGTGGTGTTGTAACTATGGAATATGTTAAGAGTGGTATCTTGAATGAAGAGATGAGAAGAAGATCTCAGGCCTCATCTTCTTCATCTTCACACTCTGATGTTTTGGTTACTGAAGAAAGGGGAAGAAACAAGTCCATAGGTATGAATAATAGAGATAAAAGTAGAAGCAAGTCGAGGTCCAAATTAAAGAATGTTACATGTGACTATTGTAATACAAAGGGGCATATCATGAAATATTATTACAAGCATAAGAGATATATGAGATGTCAAAAGAATGAAAGAGATAATGAAAATCGTGTTACAGTTGTTGCTAATGATGATCTCCTTGTTGCTTGTGGTGAGAATTCCATTAATCTTGTTCGTGATGAGTCTAGCTGGTTTGTAGATTCTGATGCTACTTCTCATGTTACGCCAAAGAAGGAATTATTTTCTTCTTATACTCCAGGTAATTTTAGGATGTTGAAAATAGGCAATAATGATGAAGTTAAAGTACTTGGCATTGGAACTGTTTTTTTTGGAAAGTAACATTGGTTCCAAACTAGTTCTGAATAATGTCAAGCATGCTCCAGATGTTCGCCTGAATTTGATCTCTATAGAAAACCTTGATGATGAGGGTTATATTACCACCCTTGGTGCTGGCCTGTGGAAGCTTACTAGAGGTTCGATGATTGTGGCTCGAGGTGACAAGTTGTCTAACTTGTATGTATTTTGGGGCTCTACTTCTAAAGGCTTGATAAACTTAGTGGAGAATGATACTTCATCAGAATTGTGGCATAAAGGGTTGAGTCATATGAGTGAGAAGGGAATTAATAGTTTGGCTAAGAAAAATTTTCTTTCTGGAGTGAAACAAGCAAAGTTGAAAAAGTGTGTTCATTGCTTAGTCGGTAAAAAGAAAAGATTTTCTTTTCAAAGTCATCCGCCTTCAAGAAAACTTGATTTGCTAGAGTTGGTACATTTTGATTTATGTGGTCCTTTTAAAGCAAGGTCTCATGGTGGTGCACTTTACTTTGTGACTTTTATTGATGATCATTCTCGCAAACTCTAGTTATTTCCTTTGAAGTCCAAAGATCAAGTACTTTATGTGTTCAAGGATTTTTAGGCCTTGGTTGAGAGGCAGACATGAAAGAAATTGAAATGCATTCTCTTAGATAATGGTGGTAAGTATATTGGTCCTTTTGATAGATATTGCAGAGAGCATGATATTCGGTATCACAAAACTCCTCCAAAAACTCCTCAGTTGAATGGTTTAGCAGAGAGGATGAACAAATCTCTAGTTGAGAGGGTTAGATGTATGCTTTCAGATGCTAAGCTGCCATATTCCTTTTGGGAAGAAGCACTTAATACTATTTCTTAAGTTATCAATTTATCTCCTACTGTTGCTTTGGATGGTGATGTACCTAATAAAGTTTGGTCTGGTAGGAATGTTTCTTATGATCATCTTAGAGTCTTTGGGTGTAAAGCTTTTGTGCATGTTCCTAAGGATGAAAGGTCAAAATTGGATGTTAAAACTAGACAGTGTATCTTTATTGGTTATGGTCAAGATGAATTTAGCTATCATTTCTATGATCTAGTTGAGAAGAAACTTGTTAGAAGATACGATGTTGTGTTCTTTAAAGACCAAACAATTGAAGATTTTGACAAAACTGAGAAGGTTGATTCTCAGAATAGTGAAAGTCTTGTTGATGTTGATCCAATTCCTTTGACTACTGCTCCTAAAGAAAATCTTCATGATGATGAAAATCAAGTTGATAATGAAGATGATGATCATGTTCAGAATGACCAGCAAGATGTTGTTGATACTCCAGTGCAAGTTGATATGGTTAATTAACAACCAGTTGTTGATGCTCTAGAGAGTTCTCTTAGATGATCTACTAGAGAGAGAATACCTTCATCTTGTTATTCTCCCAGTCAGTATGTACTCTTGAATGATGGGGGAGAACTTGAGAGTCTTGATGAGGCCATGAAAAGTGAAGAATAAGAAAAGTGGTTTGATTCTATGAAAGATGAGATTAAATATTTCCATGATAATCATACCCTTGATTTGGTTAAGCTACCTAAAGACAGAAAAGCTTTGAAAAATAGGTGAGTTTTTTTGGTGAAGCATGAAGATGGTAACCTAATTCCACAGTACAAGGCTAGATTGGTTGTGAAGGGATTTAACCAGAAAAAAAAGTTGATTTTGATGAGATATATTCTCCAGTTGTGAAGATGTCATTCATTCATGTGGTTCTAGGCTTAGCTACAAGTCTAGATTTAGAGATTGAGCAAATGGATGTTAAAACTGCTTTTCTCCATGGTGACTTAGATAAAGAAATTTATATGGAGCAACCCAAAGTTTTAAAGTCAAGAGAAAAGAGAATTATGTTTGCAAATTGAAGAAGAGCTTGTATGGTTTAAAATAAGCTCCTACGCTGTGGTACAGGAAGTTTGGTTCCTTTATGAGTCAGCAGGGCTTCAAGAAGACAACTTTAGACCATTGTGTTTTTGTGCAAAAATTCTCTGAAGGTGACTTTATTATTGTGTTGCTTTATGTTGATGACATGGTTGTTGTTGGTCATAATGCTTGCAGGATTCAAACGTTGAAGCAAGAGTTGAGTAAGTCTTTTTCTATGAAAGACTTGGGACCGGCAAGGCAGACTCTTGGCATGTAGATTGTTCATGATAGAAAGGCCAAAAATTTATGGTTATCATAAGAAAAGTACATTCAAAAAGTACTTTAAAGGTTTAACATGGACAAGGCTAAGGTTGTCACTACACCTTTAGCTATACACTTCGAATTGAGCATGAAGGAGTGTTCTTCTAGTAATGATGAGAAGGAAGATATGAAGAAAGTTTATCATGCTTCAGCCATTGGTAGTTTGATATAAGAAATGGTTTGGAAAAGACCAGATATTGCTCATGCTATTGATGTTGTTAGTCGTTTTCTTTCTAATCCGGAAAGAGAACATTGGAATACTGTGAAGTAGATTATGAGATATCTTTGTGATACTTCTAGTCTGAGTTTGTGTTTTGGTACAGGGAGCCTATTCTTTGTGTTTATACTGATTCAGACATGGATGGTTATGTTGATACTCATAAGTATACTTCAGGATATTTGGTTACTTTTGCGGGGAAGTTGTGTCTTGGCAATCTAGGTTGCAAAAATATGTTGCTCTATCTACTACAGAAGCTGAGCTTATTGTTGCCGTTGAAGCTTGTAAAGAATTTCTTTGGATGAAGAGAATCTTGGAGGAACTAGGTTGTGCTCAAGAGAGGTATGTGCTTTATTGCGACACTCAAAGTGCTATACATCTTGGCAAGAATTCTACATTTCATGGCCTGTCTAAACATATTGATGTGAGATACCATTGGATTCGGGATGTGTTGGATTCTATGTTGCTTGAACTTGATATGATTTATATGGATAACAATGGTTCCGACATGATGACTAAATCTTTGCCAAGAGCAAAGTTTGAAGGATTTTGCATGGTCTCCGAGATGGAAGTCTCCTCCACATAGTTGGGAGGGGGAGAATTGTTAGGTCATGGGTCTTTGTCCCTTCCTATGTGGATAAATTAAGTCCAATATGGACCAACCCACTTTTTACCATAGGCCCAATACTATGGGGCATATATATATCTTTTTAGGTCTTGTTTCACCATCACAAAAAGAGGTTTTAGCAGCCAAAGAGAGAAAAATAGTGCAGATTTTCGCACCCTAAATTTCAGCCACAGCTAGCAACTTCAAATTGCGATTCCTGCTTCATTTCTTGTCTAATTGAGCTGATTTTTGGACATCTTGTTTCTATCATCTCAATATTTGATTAGAAACTAACAAATATAGATTTGGTGTCCTGTATCTCCTGTTCTTTATTCCCGAACAGTAGCTGCATTTTGCTGCTTTTGCTTCTTTATTTCTCTAGTGTTTGGTGTTGTTGTTTAGGTATTGTTGCTTGTTGTTTGGAACTTGTTTGGTGGAAATTTTGGATAATAATATTGTAACTCTTGGTGACTATATTGGAGGTTCTGGTCCCGTGGTTTTTTACTCTTCACACTGAAGAGTTTTTCACGTAAATTTGGTGTCTATTATTCTTGGTTTTATTCTTGTCTTATCGTATTTATGTGGTAATTTATTTGCTGCCATATTACTTTCTTTTGCTTAATTTGCTTGTCTCTTCTTGGTTCAAATTGATAGGGAATGTTTAGACTTGAATATTCTTCCGCTGCTACCCGGTCGGGGTCTTTCATATTGCCCCTGTCTTTCCCAACAGAAACATTCAAAAAGTAAGGATATAAAAGAGAAATCTTTGAAATATCAAAGTCGGACATAAAAGATAAATGAAATAACTCCTAATAACAATTATTTATTTTTTTGAGAAAGAAGGCAAGAACACCTACTAACACATTTATTAGGAATACAAAGATGAAATTGAATAAACAAAAAACTGAGAGTATTAGAAGACGAAAACAACACAATATTAAGTCAAGTTCATGCAGTTATACTGACCTTATCATACAAAGATCTCACTTAAATAATTAAAATTTACCTTGTCACTATATTAATACAATTTTTTTTTTAGAAAAAAGATAGTATTCCATTCTAAATATAAAAACAGAGAAGTGGAAATCCATAAGAGAATGTAAGTAAAATTACTAATTGGATTGATCTTTATCAAATTCAAATGAAGAATGCATATAATACAGATCATATGAGTGCAAAAAAAAACTCGATGAGGAGTGTCAGAAGGGTGAAACAATGATGAACGGTACTATAGCAGTTTCATATAAGGAAACTTACAAGTTTATTTCATGGATAGACAATTTTGTCAATGATTTGTCCGAGCTTTAACACTAGAATTAGATGGCATGAATATTGAAAATCATAGTAATTTGAACACAAATTGCAGCCTTATAAACTATTTGAAGTAGATGTCTATCGCAGAAGCTTAAAAGTTTTGTGAGTGAGAAGTAATAGGGAACCAAGTAACCTGATAGAGAAGATGAAATATTTTTTGGATAATGCCATCATAGATAGCGGTGGCATCTTCAAAGATAGAGCAGATGTGCTAACAGTTTGCATCAGTACAGATAAATAGAAATTCACGTTAAAACACAATTTGATTATGTTGTAATTATGTATCATTGGAAGTTTTGAAAGTGGATTGAATAAACAAAATGTTCAATTTTTAAAAGACATTCATGACTAGAGGGGCAGCAATTGCCTATTTTGAAAAAAAACAAAGATGGAAAGAAGAAAATTCAATAGATGTGTTGCAGTGCATCGTGCTTTAGAATTCAAAGATGAAATTAGTAGCTAGATATAATTTCAACTTACAATTCCCTTTTGTTGGAGGTAGTTATTGTTGTGTTCGAAATCAAGAGGACGTCATGCGGAAGCATAAAGTTTGCAAACTATAGAGATAATAAATCAGATGACACAAAAATATACTAAAAACATATTATTAAATATGATTTGGTCAAACGACCTACATATTAAAAATAAAATTAAAAAATCTAAAATATATTGGGAGAAATCTTCCCCTAAACAAAGACTCTTTAAAGACTACATTGTGGATGTTATTGTGTTACGGTATGAGAAGACGGGTCTTCTATATATAGAGTTCCAAAACATTTCCTCCAAAAAAGAGGTTAGCTAAATATGGAAAAATTTTATAATTTTCTTTTTGAAAAAGTAAAAGTAATTATAATATTACTTTTATTTTCATTTTAAGAAATTTATAAATTAATTTTGGTAAGAAAATCAGGGCAAAAACCCTAACAAATCTCCCCCTTTTGGCTTGATTTTATGGCAAAATAAATTTGATCTTCCTTTTTCACACGATATTCATATATCACTGCTGCTTACCATGATTAAAAATTCACATGGGTTAAAATTTGAAGCCCTAAGTGTTAAAAATAAAAGCACGAGTTGATATTATTGAAGCCCTGTGTTATAAGTAAACAAGGTTGAAAGTGGAGTCTTGTGCATTGAAAGTGAGCATAGATTAAGAGTGGAGCTCATGCGTTAAAAATAAATGCACGAATTGAAAAGACCCCAAGCATTAAAAGTGTAACGCCCCGATTTGCTGAACCAAAATGCTACACGGTGCTCATGATCCCGAGGGACCACAAGCTAACCCATGACTGATATTTGTACCTGTATACTGCAAATCATGACATAATAATGTGGAATACGTAAAAATGTAAGGCCATAAGGTTCAACTAAATAAAACCATGTCTAAAAATCATAACGTCCATGTGGGTGAAAATACCCAAAACAACTCAATCTGAAAGCTAAGTCTGAACGTAAATATGAGCATAAATCTGAAAGCCTCTAAACTATATGAATAAGGAGTTAAAGGAACATGTATCCAACTAACTCCGTAACACTGAACTGAAGAAATAAATAAATGTATCAAATCATATTTTCCTCGAATCAATGAGGACTCACTGCGTCTCTGCGACTGGAATGCTACCGCTACTGCTGGGTTGGAGCTCGTGTCTCGAAACCTATGGTGTAACATGAAAAGAAAGAACCATAACGAAAATGCGTCATTACAACTGGAGTACTGGGTATACGAGGAAGGTAGGCTGAACATAAAGGGTTTCATGCATGAACAACACTGACTGACTAATATAAATGTGGGAGTGCAAACATGCATATATAGAAACTGCGACCGTGAATGCGTGATAGCAAGACCTATAAGCTAATACATGGTTTAATGATAACTATCATGACTGATACTGCAAGCTGATAACATGGACGACTGTATCTGACAGTCCTGTATATACTGAAATCTGAAGAACATAACGACTGTATCTAACAGTTCTATATATACTGAAATCTGAAGAACGCTCTGAGTTCTTTTACTGAGACTGATACTGAAACTGTGGGAGGTAGTGTTTAACCGACATACCCCATGTATGCCATTATGGTTAAGTTGGGGTCCAATCTCTGCCCCGACTGGAGGGGTGTCAATACCGTACCACGGGTAAAGATAGCTTGCGAGTGACCCTTATCTGGCAGATACTCAATGAGAATGGTGGGAACCCTAAACTGACAGGTTAAACCACCTCATCATCCCTAATCTGATAGGTTAAGATGTCTCAACCTACGCATTCTATGTAGTTCTGGAACACAAGGACTGCTTCTAAGAATCACACCCTGAACTGGCAGGTGAGTTCCCATCCTTGGGTTCATTCGATGCTAACCTCTACTCCCATCTGGAGGGAATGGACATGAATAACTGACTATACATGACTTAACCTTACTAAATTCCATTGATTGGCGGAATATTACTGATATTTGACAACTGACTGAGATCATGAGGTTTTCCTGAGTCACATGACTGACTGAACTCTATGGATTCATTGCATCAGTTCAGATATCGTGAAACATGACATGGCTCTAGGCACATAGATATAGTTTTTGGGTACGAATACCCCCAGGACTCGATAGGAGGAAACTGACACACATGACATGACTTGATCACAAGATTTGAGTCCACAATTCACAATATCATAAGCAGGGGATAGTATACTTCATGTACTTATTCAACATTTCAAACATGATAGGAAAAGCATGGATATATTTTGTGTACATAATTTATATCTCCATTATCATACATGTTTTATACCACAACAATAACAACAAATAATGTGCATGGAAATTCATAGTGGAGTGTATGGCTAACATAAACTTGTTATTTAGATATCATGAAATCATGTAAATATGAATTTCTAACATACTAGGCATTTTATCGAACACCTTGCATGCATTCTTTAAGGCATAGGTGGATTTCATACTTGCATTCTATCAATCCATCTAAAGATCATGTTTTTCAACTAACAACATAACTTTCATGAGATATACAGTCACGATACTATTATCTAGCAAAACAACAAGCATCAACATGGGTATGATCATATCACCACAACCAACCAAGATTTTGTATTTTAAGGATTTATTCTTGAACTCCACGGATGAAAGAAATCCGTGGATCAACACTACACATACCTTGGAAGGGAGGTTCTTGACGATTGACAGAGGAATTTCCTTGAAATTTGATCTTCAAGCTTGATTGTGCAACTCTAGTTTTTTTTCTCCTATGGTGCTCTTGGATAATGAACTTTGAGATGTTAAGAGGGTTGTAATGTGTTTAGAAGCTATAAACTTCATGAGGTTAAGTTTAGGGACATGTACGGAGTGTTAAAAGACTTAACTACCCTCAAAATAACTCAAAAACTAAGTATTTTCGTGGTTGAAATCATACATAGGCGCCGCATATGATATCGCCTATATTTACCTAGGCTCCGCATATGATATCGCCTATATTTACATAGGAGCCACATATGATATCACCTATGCTTTCCAGTGGCCATATGCGATTGGTTAGGTGACGTATTCTACTTTGAAAGGCCATAACTCCTTGCTCGGGTGTTGGATTTTGATGAAATTGGTATCGTTGGAAAGCTAATTCGATTCTCTACAATTTGGTAGGTCTAAATCTGCAAAAATGTCACATATAAATTATGTTATTCTTGTTCAAAGATGACCCTTGTAAAATTGAACACTAAGACTTGATTGATTCAAAAACTCTTAGCTTGCATCACTCTAAGCGACTCATATGAGCGTGCTTAAGACATCGCAAGCTATCCTATTGCTAGGATATTCATTTTAAGTCATGCACTAAAATGCTACTCACAGGATAGGAGGTTTCATATGTAGGAAAACTTATTCACTTCCTAGCTTAGAAACATGCGGGGTATTACAATATCTCCCCCTTGGAAACATTCATCCTCAAATGAGAATTTACTAAGAGAGGATACAAGATAACAGAACCTGAACTGAACATGAAGAACTAAAATTTATCTCATGACTTACATTCTAAACATACTGAACTCGTTCATATCTGATGCACGGACAACTGATACATGAATGCATGACTGAGTATGAAATGGTTAATAGGTACCAAGTTTATACTGGAAACATGAACATGAAACTGAATAAGCTTAAGGAGAACTGTTACCTTGAGCTTGATATGAATTGGAGGGGAAAAGGTAAGGATACTTGGTATGTATATCTACTTCTGCTTCCCAAGTATCTCCCTCATGAGACTGATTTCACCAAAGAACCTTGACTAGAGGGACTTGTTTGTTCCTCAATCTATGAGTCTGATAATCTAAGATTTCGACTGGAATCTCTTCATAAGAGAGGATGTTCTGAATGTCGATGCTCTAAATAGGGACAACAACTGCTGGGTCACCTATGCACTTCTTGAGCAAAGAGACATGGAAGACTGGATGGACTGAGGCTAGATCTGAAGGCAACTCAAGATCATAAGCTACCTTTCCGAAGCGACAGAGAATTCTGAAGGGACCGACATATCGAGGACTGAGTTTCCCTTTCTTTCCGAACCTCTTCACTCCCTTCATGGGAGAGATCTTAAGATAGACATAGTCATTGACCTTAAACTAGAGATCCTTTCTACGAATATCTGCATAGGACTTCTGTCGGCTCTGATCAGCCCAGAGTCTCTTTCTGATCAACTGAACTTTCTCTAAGGCATCGAATACTAAGTCATGACCTATGACTTAGGCCTCACTAACTTTGAACCAACCAATCGGAGATCTACATCTCCTACCATAAAGAGCTTCAAATGGAGCCATCTGAATACTAGAATGATAGCTATTGTTGTATGCAAACTCAATCAAAGGCAAATGGTCATCCCAACTTCCCTTGAAGTTAATTGCACACACCTTTAGCATATCTTCAAGAGTCTGAATAGTCCTCTCTGATTGACCATCTGTCTGAGGATGAAACACTGTGCTGAGATGGACTTAGGTAACGAGACCCTTTTGGAACACTTTCTAAAAGTGAGAGGTGAACTGGGTACCTCTGTCTGAGATGATAGATAGTGGAACACCGTGTAACCTGACTAACTCCCTGATATAGAGTTTGGCATAATCCTCGGTAGAATAAGAAGTACGAATAGGAAGGAAATGAGCTGACTTGGTCATTCTATCAATAATGACCCAGACTGAATCATGCTAATGACGAGTTCTAGGCAAACCCGTTATGAAGTCCATGTTCACTTCTTCCCACTTCCAAGTAGGAACGGTGAACTCTTGCATGGAACCACTAGGTTTCTGATGCTCTATCTTAACCTGCTGACATGTAGAGCACTTAGCCACAAACTCTGCAATATCTCTCTTCATCCCACTCCACCAATAGATCTTGGCCCCTGGATGAATAGAGTATCGCGCACCATACGCTTCTACAAGAATTTGCTGCCTCAATTCATCTACACCTGGAACACATAGACGACCCTGACAATGAAGAACACCATCTCCCCCTTGGGATAAAACCTCGACTTTCTGATTTTGAACTGACTCTTTGAGCTTGACAAGGCTAGGATCCCTGTCTTGTTTCTCTTTCACCTCAGAAACTAGAGATGACTCTGAACTACTGTGAACACATACATCACCCTCTGAAGAATCATCTAAGTGAATGCCTAGTCTAGCAAGATGGTGGATCTCCTGAGCCATTTTTTTCTTGCTACCCTCAATGTGAGAAATACTACCCATGGAGAGTCTACTGAGAGTGTCAGCCACAATATTGTCCTTGCCTGGATGATAAAGAACACTCATGTCGTAATCCTTTAAGAGATCTAACCACTTTCTCTAACGAAGATTGAGATCTTTCTAGTAAAAGACCTACTGGAGGCTTTTATGGTCTGTGAAGACATCTACATGAACTCCATAAAGATAATGCCTCCAAACCTTCAAGGCAAAAACTACCGCTGGTAACTCAAGATCATGAGTAGGATAATTCTTCTCATGTGGCTTTAATTGTCTGGAGGCGTAGGCTATGAACTTACTATGCTGTATGAGGACATAACCTAAACCCACTTTGGATGCATCACAATAGACTACAAAACCATCTGAACCATCTGGAAGAGCTAGAACTGGAGCTGAGAGCTCTTCTCGCATGAATTTGACCACTAAAACTTAATCTTCTTCTGAGTCAATCTGGACATGGGAGATGCAATATAAGAAAATCCCTCGACAAACCATCTATAATAGCCATCCAAACCCAAGAAACTCCTGATATCTGATGGAGATACGGGCTGGGCCAGTTTCTTACTTCCTCGGTTTTCTAAGGATCTACTCTAATGCCATCACCGGAAATAATATGGCCAAGGAATGCTACTGATCTTAGCCAAAATTCTCACTTGCTGAACTTAGCGAATAACTGGCAATCCCTGAGAGCCTAAAGAATAATCCTGAGATGGTCTGCATGATCATGCTCTGTGCGAGAATAGACCAGAATATCATCTATAAAGACTATGACAAATATGTCCAAGTACTGCTTGAACACACAGTTCATCAAATCTATGAAAGTTGTAGGGGCATTGGTAAGACCAAATGACATGACTAAAAATTTGAAGTGACCATACCGAGTACGGAAAGCTGTCTTTGGAATGTCACATTCTCTAAATCTGAGCTGATGATAGCCTGATCTGAGGTCTATCTTGGAGACGTAACTGGCACCCTAAAGTTGGTTAAATAGATCATCAATCCTGGGAAGAGGATATTTGTTCTTGACCATGACCTTGTTGAGTTGATGGTAATCAATACACATCCTGAGAGAACCGTCTTTCTTACGCATGAATAATACTGGCGCACCCTATGGTGAAATGTAGGGTCTGATGAATCCCTTATCTATGAGATTGTTCAACTGATCTTTCAGTTCCTTGAGTTCTGCTGGTGCCATTTTGTATGGCGGAATAGAAATAGGTTGAGTATCCGAAAGAAGGTCTATGCCGAAGTCTATTTTCCTTTCGAGAGGAATGCCTAGAAGATCTTTGGGAAAGACATTTGAATATTCATTAACAACTAGGAATGTTTTGAGACTGGGAGATTCAGAACTGGAATCTTTAACATGCACGAGATGATACACACACACCTTAGAAATCATTTTCCTTGCCCGAAGGTAGGAAAAAAGTTGACCCCTAAACACTGAAATGCTACCTTTCCACTCTAGGATGGGCTCATTTGGGAACTGAAACTGAATTATCCTGTTTTTGCATTCGAATGTGGCATAGCAGGAATGAAGCTAATACATGCGAGAATGACATCAAAATCAGTCATCTCTAACTCAACTAAATCTGTTGATGTGGATTTTTGAGATATCATAACTGGGCAGTTCCTTTATACCCGCCGGGCTATGATGGTTTTACCCACTGGGGTAGAGACTGAAAAGGGCTCTTCTAGAATTTCGGGACTGATTCCGAAATCGCCTGCTATGTATGGAGTAACAAAAGACAAGGATGAACCTGGGTCTAGCAAAGCATAAACATAAACATGGAAAATTTGTAACGTACTAGTAACGACATCAGGAGAATTTTCCTGATCCTGCCAGGACTGAAGAGCATAGAGTTTATTTAGGCGTTGCCCACTGGTAGAACTGGAAACGGCACCCTGCTGGTTTGAGCGACCGGACTGAGCTGCAGAATTATTTTGCTAACCCTAAAGACTTGACTGCGGACACTACCTAATCCTGTGTCCTGGCATGCCACAACCAAAACAGACATCACTATCGCCTCTAAAAATTCCCTTGTGGTTCTTACAACAAGTCTGACAAAGGGGATTCGTTCGGGCACTGCTAACACTACCCTGAGATTTAGAGCCTGGCGCTTTGTCTTTATTTCCATCTCTGAACTTCGGCACTGGAGCGCTGGCAGAGGAAGGGGCTGGAACGGCTGACTTGGAGTGAAACTGTGAACGGTTTCCTCCATCTGACTTGGGGTGAGCAAAGTTGAAGTTACCTGACCTTGCTCTCTTGTTCTGCCTCTCCCTAGTCTCAACCTTCTGCTCTTCTACTTGCTTCTCATGGGTCATGAGTCTGGATAAGGTCATATCACCGATCAGCATCGCAGACCTACACTCATTTACCATGCTATCGTTGACCCCTGACACGAACTTGCTTATCTTGGCCCTATTGTCTGCAACCACATGAGGAGCATACCTGGCTAGTTGAGAAAATCTGAGAGAATACTCCCTAACCATTATATTCCCCTGCCTGAGGTTGATGAACTAAACAACTTTGTCTTTCCTTAGCTCTTGGGGAAAGAATCTGCCTAAGAAAGCCGTGACAAATTCCTCTCACTCAATAGGACCTTCATCATCTAACCTCTCAGACTTCCACTGTTTGTACCAATCATGAGTAACATCCTGTAACTGGTAGGCGGCTAACTCAGCACTCTCAATAGAAGTAACACCCATGATGTCAATGACCTTCTGGACTTGGTCAATGAACTCTTGAGTGTCCTCATCAGACTTAGACCCATGGAAAGATGGAGGGTTCATCTGGGTGAAGTCCCGAACCCTAGATTCTATGGGATTGGCCACTAGATTGGACGGAATAACTGGTGGTCGTTCGTTCTGTCCAGCCACGGACTGAGCAAGTGTGGTAAATGCGGTTCTAAACTCCGCATGGGAAACATGTTCGCCCAAAGGATCTTCGGGATGAGGAGCTGGCTGGTTTCTTCTCTTTGGGGTCATGGTCTGGAATAATAGAAGAATGTATTAGACTGAGAGTTTAACTTATGATTATGCTCACTAGCATGACATGAATACTGAAGAAAGGGGACTGTTCCTAAAACATCTTATAGACTCTTGTACATAAATGTGGCGCATAACACACCCATGTACAAGACTCTACTAGATGCGGATTTCAGACTTCCTAGGACTCTATTGAACCTTAGTCTCTAATACCAAGTTTGTAACTCCCCGATTTGCTAAATCAGAATGCTACACGGTGCTTATGACCCCGAGGGACCACAAGCTAACCAATGAATGATATATGTACCTGTATACTGCAAATTATGATATAATAATGTAGAATACGTAAAACTGTAAGGCCATAAGGTTCAACTAAATAAATCCATGTCTAAAAATCATAACGTCCATGTGGGTGAAAATACCCAAAACAACTCAATATGAAAGCTAAGTCTGAACGTAAATATGAGCATAAATCTGAAAGCCTCTAAACTGTCTGAATAAGGAGTTAAAGGAACATGTCTCCAACTAACTCCATAACACTGAACTGAAGAAATAAATAAATGTATCAAATCATATTATCCTCGAATCAATGAGAACTCACTGTGTCTCTGCGACTGGAATGCTACCGCTACTACTGGGATGGAGCTCGTGTCTCGGAACCTATGGTGTAACATGAAAACAAAGCACCATAGTGCAAATGCGTCAGTACAACTGGTGTACTGAGTATACGAGGAAGGTAGGCTGAACATAAAGGGTTTCATGCATGAACAACACTGATTGACTAATATGAATGTGGGAGTGCAAACATGCATATATAGAAACTGGGACCATGAATGCATGATAGCAAGACCTGTAAGCTAATACATGGTTTACTGATAACTATCATAACTGATACTGCAAGCTGATAACATGGACGACTGTATCTGACAGTCCTATATATACTGAAATCTGAAGAACATAACTGTTGTATCTGTCAGTCCTGTATATACTGAAATCTGAAGAACGTCTTGAGTTCTTTTAATGAGACTGATACTGAAACTTTGGGAGGTAGTGTTTAACCGGCATTCCCCATGTATGCCGTTATGGCTAAGCTGGGGTCCAATCTCTGCCCCGACTGGAGGGGTGTCAATACTGTGCCACGGGTAAGGACAGCTTGTGAGTGGCCCTTATCTGGCAGGTACTCAATGAGAACGGTGGGAACCCTAAACTGACAGGTTAAACCACCTCATCAACCCTAATTTGACAGGTTAAGATGTCTCAACCTATGCTGGCTACATAGTTCTGGAACACAAGGACTGCTTCTAAGAAACACACCCTGAACTGGCGCGTGAGTTCCTATCCTTGGGTTCACTCGGTGCTAACCTCTACTCCCATTTGGAGGGACTGGACCTAAATAACTGACTATACATGACTTAACCTTACTGAATACGGTTGACTGGCAGAATGTTACTGATATCTGACAACTGACTGATATCATAAGGTTTTCCTGAGTCACATGACTGACTGAAGTCTATGGAATCATAGCTTGAGTTCGGATATCATGAAACATGACATGGCTCTAGGAACACAGCTATAGTTTTTGGGTACGAATGCCCCCAGGACTCGATAGGAGGAAACTGACACACATGACATGACTTGATCACAAGATTTGAGTCCACAATTCACAATATCATAAGCAGGGGATAGTATACTTCATGTATTTATTCAACATTTCAAACATGATAGGAAAAGAATGGATATATTTTGTGTACATAATTTATATATCCATTATCATACATGCTTTATACCACAACAATAACAACACATAATTTTCATGGAAATTCATATTGGAGTGTATGGCTAACATGAACTTGTTATTTAGATATCATGAAATCATGTAAATATGAAGTTCTAACATACTAGGAATTTTATCGAACACCTTGCATGAATTCTTTAAGGCATAGGTGGATTTCATACTTGCATTCTATCAATCCATCTAAAGATCATGTTTTTCAACTAACAACATAACTTTCATGAGATATACAGTCACGATACTATTATATAGCAAAACAACAAACATCAACATATGTATGATCATATCACCACAACAAACCAAGATTTTATATTTTAAAGATTGATTCTTGAACTCCACGGACGAAAGGAATCCGTGGATTAACACTACACATACCTTGGAAGGGTGGTTTTTGATGATTGACGGAGGAATTTTCTTGAAATTTAATCTTCAAGCTTGATTGTGCAACCCTAGTTGTTTTTCTCCTATGGTGCTCTTGGATAATGAACTTTAAGATGTTAATAGGGTTTTAATGTGTTTAGAAGCTATAAATTTCGTGAGGTTAAGTTTAGGGACATGTAAGGAGTGTTAAATGACTTAACTACCCTCAAAATAACTCAAAAACTAAGTGTTTTCGTGGCTAAAATCATACATAGGTGCCGCATATGATATCGCCTATATTTACATTGGCACCGCATATGATATCGCCTATATTTATATAGGTGCCGCATATGATATCACCTATATTTACATAGGCACTGCATATGATATCTCCTATGCTTTCCAGTGGCCATGTGCGATTGGTTAGGGGACGCATTCTACTTTAAAAAGCCATAACTCCTTGCTCGGGTGTCGGATTTTGATGAAATTGATATCGTTGGAAAGCTAATTAGATTATATACAATTTGGTCGGTCTAAATCTTTGAAATGTTACATATCAATCACATTATTCTTGTTTAAAGATGACCCTTGCAAAATCGAACACTAAGACTAGATGGATTCAAAAACTCTTAGCTTGCATCACTCTAAGCGACTCATATGAGCATTATTAATACATTGAAAGCTATCCTATTGTAGGATATTCATGGTAAGTCATGCACTAAAATGCTACTCAAAGGATAGGAGATTTCATACATAGAAAAACTTATTCACTTCCTAGCTTAGAAATATACGGGGTATTACAAAAAGTAAGCAGGGGTTAAAAGTTGAAGCCCATAAACATGGGTTGAAAATTAATTTGGTTTTAAAGATGAATTAGCAGCAAGATTATTGAAAATTTGTTTGAAACTTTTCTCCATATGTAGCTAGAAAGAGATCTTCATTATCATCAAATTGGTTGCACCTTTGATCTCAGCATGTCCTCAATCTAAACCATCAAACCATTTAACCATGGGCTCTGATACCACTTGTTGGGTTTGAAATCGAGAGGGCATCATGCGGAAGCATAAAGTTTGCAAACCATAGAGATAATAAATCAAATGACACAAAAATATACTAAAAATATATTATTGAATATGGTTTGGTCAAATGACCTACATATACAAATAAAATTGAAAAACCTAAAACATATTGGGATAAATCTCCCCCTAAACAAAGACTCTTTAAAGACTACACTATTGTTGTTATTGTGTTATGGTATGAGAAGAGGGTTCTTCTATATATAGAGTTCCAAAATATTTCCTCCAAGAAAGAGGTTAGCCAAATATGGAAAAGTTTTATTTTTTCCATTATAGAAAAAATAAAAGTAATTATGGTATTACTTTTATTTTCCTTTTATGAAAAGTATAACTTAATTTTGGTAAGAAAATCAGGACAAAAACCCTAATAGTTATCGTTTTTTATGGAAGGCCTGTTAATGGAGGCAAAGGGAGTTAGAAGATTCGATGGTATAGTAGATGGACTAAGCGTTAGAATATATAAAGTTGAATGGAAATCTCAATTGGAAGGGACTCTAAAAATTAAAGATGGTATGGATCTCCATCCTTTCTCTTATCCTTATATTCTTGATTCTAGGACTCTCTATGAAGTGTTGTCGAACCTTCTTATCAAAATATTTTGTGTTGAGAAGTATTACCTCAGCAGGTTTGTTAAGACCTTGGTCAACAGAAGGTTTATTACTTTGATCTACATAGACTCCAGATCAATCCTGGGAACATATGTTTTCCCATGAACTTGATGCTACCATACCCGTCGAATATGTTGGAGATTTGACATCAAAAACAAATGCAAAGAACAGTGATGAACATGTTTTGATTTATAAGGGAGTATGTTTTGTTAAGGAGGATTAATAGGGCATACATGTTGGCGTCTGTCCAGATTGTGAGAGTTGGCGGCGAGATGCTTAATTAAGGCATTGGTAGCGTGATGTGTAAGGATGGAATGTTTCCTGTTATGGTTGAGGTTGACGTCCCTTTAGTTTGTAATCATTGGAGGTGACTCTTTGCTAATTCTTTAGTTGAAAGGTTTAGGTTGTGGTGTTCGTCTAAAGTTTTTTTAATATCTTTTTATGAAACCTAGGATAACTCGTAGCCACTACAATCTCTATCCTTTGGGTAAGAACTTTGTAATGAGTATTTTGTATGCATTGGGTAAATCCTCCACTGTGTAATAGCCTACAAATTATTGGGTTTAATTGGTGTGAATGGAAAATGGAGGGACACAACCTTTGAGTAAAAGACATATTATTTTGGAAAAGGTGTGACTGTTCAGATAGTTGTGTTTGTTCATAAAAAGACAAAATGTTTCGAATGAATAGACATGACTCTTCCAAAGGATCACCTTTTAAGTGAACCATTTCCACCTTCCAAAGGAGGCACCTGATGGATATATAAACCGGCTTTCATCCACAGGTTTAGAAATGAATGAAAATTTTTCTGAAATAAAAAACTCTTCTTGTCTTCAAAAAATTCTTTGTGATCAATCAAATCGTTGAGTGAGTTTGACGAATATAATTATTTGAGGTACCACTATAGTTGGATTGAAATCCATTTTATCTTGGGAGAAAGATTCCAAAACCTTGGGTACAGTGAGGGGATTTATTCCTTAAGGACATCCCGTGAAGTCAGGGGACTTGGCTTTATATTTCTATTTCATCTTAATTTCTGGAAAAAAAAACACTTCTTAGAAAGATCACTTTGATCTTGTGTTGAGGGCGTTTTTGGACTTCATAGTGTTCTTGTTTTAAACTTGAACTAGTGTTGAAGTTATTGTTCCTAAATATAGATTCTTGTACCTGAAAACACTATAAAATAACAATCTTAAGGAATAACCCTTGCAGAATCTATATTGCATGTTTTTAGAGATTATAGCTTTAAGTTTTCTACTCCGTTTGAACTTAACTAGTGATTTGAAGACATAAAATCTTCATCACAAGTTAAAGATCATTCGATTGACGATTGAAAGTCATAAAAACTTCATCGTTAACTAGAAAGAAGAAGAAGAGTTTAAAGTTGCTTAACTTTATAAATAGTATTCTAAAAATACTAAATTTTATTGTCTTGTGGTGACAGGAAAAATGACTAACGAAATCCAAATGCAATATGTAGCTATGACTGTGGGGGGAAACTAGTATTGCCTCAACAAGTCGAGCAAATTCTCCGCAACCAATGGTACCTGTGGAGAATCCCAAAAAATTACGGGCATTGACTTTAAGCGATGGTAGAAAAAGATGTTCTTTTACCTCATCACTCTATGCCTTCAAAGGTTCACTAGTAAGGATGCTCCTGAGGTGCTCGAGGAAACCTCGGAAAAAGAGTATTTCATGATTGTAGAGACTTGGAAGCACTCAGACTTCCTTTGCAGGAATTATATCTTGAGTGGTCTCGAAGACGATCTCTATAATATTTACAGTGGAACTAAGACATCAAAGGAATTGTGGGGGGCTCTAGAACAAAAATATAAGGCATAGGATGCGGGAATTAAGAAATTCTTTGTTGCAAGGTTTCTGGACTTTAAAATGATAGATAGCAAATCGGTTGTCTCTCAAGTTCAGGAGTTGCAAGTAATCATCCATGATCTCTTAGAAGAAGGTATATCTTTCAAAAATACCTTGATTGAACAAATTGAAAATGTTCTTAGTACTCACATAAACTATTTTGTAGGTTTGATTGTGAATGATGCATTTCAAGTAGCAGCGATCATTGAGAATCTACCACCTATGTGGAAATACTTCAAAACTACTTGAAGAACAAACAAAAGGAGATGACTATTGAAGATCTTATTGTTCGACTATGTATTGAAGAGGATAATAAGTCTTCCGAGAGAAGGTCAAAAGGGAATTCTACAATTAATGGAGCACATATTGTAGAAGATGACCAAAATAATTCTAAGAAAAGGAAGAAAGTTAAACAAGGAAGCAGTCAACCCAAGAAAAAATTCAAGGGAAAGTGCTTTAACTGTGGAAAAATTGGCCATAAGTCCACGGATTGCCGTTCCCTTAAGAAAGGAAAGAAAAAAGACCAAGCTAATATGGTTGAGTCCAACAAAGAATGTGATGATCTATGTGCTATGTTCTCAGAATGCAACTTGGTGGGGAATCCTCGCAAATCTTGGATACATTCTGATGCCACCCGCCATGTGTGTGCCAATAAAGAGTTTTTTTTGCCATTCTCTCTGTCTCAAGTAGAATAAATGATCTACATGGCTAACTCCTCTACGGCTAAGGTAGAAGGAACAGGAAAAGTGGGCTTGAAAATGACTTTAGGAAAGGTCTTGACACTTAACAATGTACTGTACATTCTGTATTTACGTAGGAACTTGATTTCTGTTTCACTTCTAGACAAGAATGAATAAAAATGTGCAACCGTTTCGGGAAAAATTGTAATTAGCAAAACAGAAGTGTATGTAGGAAAAGGCTATCTCACCGAAGGCCTTTATAAGATGAATGTAATGAATGTTGAAATCAATAAAAGTTTAAATGTTTTTTACTTGCTTGAGTTTTATAATTTGTGGCATGAACGTTTAGGCCATGTTAATTATAAAACATTACGAAAACTGATTAACTTAGAGGTTTTGCCAAAATTTGAGTGCAATAAATCAAAGTGTCAAACGTATGGGGAATCAAAGTATGCAAAGAAACCTTATAAGTCCGTTTAAAGGAATTCCAATCCTTTAGACTTAGTACACACTGACATTTGTGATATGAAGTCAACACCATCATGTGGTGGGAAAAAGTATTTCATAACTTTTATTGACGATTGCACTAGATATTATTATGTCTACTTGCTAAATAGTAAAGATGAAGCAATAGATGCATTTAGGCAATACAAAACTGAAGTAGAAAATCAGTTAGAGAAAAAGATAAAAATGATAAAAAGTGATAGGGGCAGAGAATATAAATCTCCCTTCGCCAAAATATGTGTAGAGAATGGAATTATCTATCAAACGATGGCCCCGTATTCACCTCAATCTAATGGAATTGCAGAAAGGAAAAAATGAACTTTGAAGGAAATGATGAATGTCTTACTTATAAGTTTTGTTTTACCATAAAAATTGTGGGGGGAGGCTATCCTTACAGCCAACCGTATACTCAATAGAGTTTCCCATAGTAAGACACAATCAATTCTTTATGAAAAATGGAAAGGAAGGAAACCCAACTTGAAATATTTCAAAGTATGGGGGTGTCTAACAAAGGTCCAAGTACCTATGCCTAAAAGGGTTAATATAGGACCTAAGACGGTGGACTGTGTGTTCATAGAAAATGCTAAAAGTAGTAAAACATGTCAGTTTTTGGTTCATAAATCCAAACATCTGAATATTAATGAAAATACAGTAATTGAATCAAATAATGTTGAATTCTTTGGAAATATTTATCCATATAAAACTAGACATGAACAGTCTAGTGGGGGGTCTAAACGACCACGAGATGAACCAAGTGAGAATGCACTGTTAGAAAGTGCAAGCGGTCGCTGTCAAATATAGAACCCAACTGGGTTGGGTGTCGAATCCCACAGGGAATACTATGATCACTAAGTATTGTGATTATTATTAGACTGTTGATCGAAGGTTCCAAAGTAAAGGGGGGTTTCAATTTAAGTGCACAATAATATTATCGGTGTAACAATGAGATGATATGTGTAATAATATTTGATCACAGAGAATGACAAGTTAGGGTTATGTCCACCTTGTAGCTTCTACTTCTCTATTAACTATGAGTAATAAGGATTTATACATGCATTCACTTATAGAGAGATGTATTCTAATTCTAAATCCAAGTGTTTCTCAACCGTCAAGGATTTATTCACCTTAGTTCTCTCGAATCCAAAGTGTACAACCAATCATACGAACTCTCTAAGTAGTTAATCCTGCTAAGGCATTAACGTGTAAAATAGAGGTTGGAAACCCTATTTTCTTGTCACACTCTCTTTTCCAAATAGTAACTTTTCTATCGAACAAGTTATTGCTATAATGGCACATTCCCTATGTTTGCAACCACGAGAATTCAATCATAACAAAGAGAGTAATGATATAAGTGGATTAACACATCATAAATTCAAAAACCCATAGCAATAGAGAGTATACTACAAGGTGTCCATAACCCTAACAAATAAACTTAGCTACTCATGAATAAAACGGAAATCACAATAGAAATATTCATCATACCAAAACTTAGAACGATCTTGGTGGAGAAGATGAATAGCGAAAATAAGAGAGAAAAACGTTTCTCTCCTCCCTCCTCAAGCTACGCTGTGTTTTTCTGTGTTCCAAATATTACAGAATGTGAATAATCCCTAAAAATTCAGCAATAAGGCTTTTAATAACATCCTTCTCTAATAAATTGTTACTGCATCCTTAACTATTTAAAAATATTGTGTTTGCCCGGGAAAAAGTTCCCATACATCACATTCAGTCCAAAAGCTGCTTTCCTTTTTATGTGAAGTTTTCTTTGCTTTCCACAGGTCCCCAAAGTGCTGTAATCTTCCTCATTAGTACCTGAAAAGCATGCTAATCACATAGGTCAGCTCACTTAACTAAAAATAGACTAAAAGTGCAAGAATTATGTATTTTATCCTCAAAACTTAGCTAAAACATGGGTAAGTTATGGTGCTTAGACGTATAAATACGCTCAACATCAACATAATGAAGAAAATCCAAGACGTAGTACACATCAAAGAATGTCAACTTCATTTGGTTCGAATTTTGTAACATTTCTCTTAGAAAATGAGCCTCAAACATTTAAAGAAGCGATGTCGTCATCAGACTCATCCTTTTGGAAAGAGGCAGTCAATAGTGAGATTGATTCAATCTTAAGAAATCATACGTGGGAATTGGTTGATCTTCCTCCAGGAAATAAACCTTTAGATTCTCAATGGATCTTCGAAAGGAAAATAAAAGTAGATGGGACTATTGACAAATACAAGGCAAGACTTGTAGTAAAAGGCTTCAAGTAAAAAGAAGGCCTTGATTACTTTGATAAATACTCGCCAGTAATAAGGATAACATTGATTCGAATGTTAATTTCCTTGGCGTAAATATATGGTCTTGAAATCTATCAAATGGATGTGAAAATCACATTCCTAAATAGAGAATTGGAGGAACAAATTTACATGGAACAACCTGTGGGTTTTGTGGTTCCAGGAAAGGATAATAATAAGGTGTGTAAACTTATTAAGTCGTTGTATGGACTAAATCAATCACCTAAACAATGGCATGTGAAGTTTGACCAAACAATGTTGGCAAACGGGTTTAAGATAATGAATGTGATAAATGTGTTTATATTAAAGACACTCCGAATCACCAAGCCATTATTTTTTTTATATGTGGATGATATGTTGATCATCAGTAGAGACATTTTTGACATAAATGCAACGAAACGAATGCTTGAGAGAAAGTTTGATATGAAAGACCTTGGAGTTGCGGATGTGATCCTAGGTATAAGAATCCATAGAACTCCAAAAGGGTTGGCATTGTCACAGTCTCATTATATCGAAAATGTACTTGACAAATTCAAGTATATGGAATTCTATATTGCCAAGACTCCATTGGATGTGAGCTTTGCACTTTGAAAGAATGAAGATGAAAGTGACTCACAATTGGAGTACACAAGAGTATTTGGATGTTTAATTTATATAATGAATTGTACACGACCAGACATAGCATGCGCTATTAGTAAGTTGAGTCGGTACACAAGTAATCCCAAAAAAACTCATTAGATGGCAATGAAAAGAGTTTTGGGGTATTTAAAATACACTCAAGACTATGCCTTACATTATAATAAATATCCTGCAGTACTTTAAGGATATAGTGATGCAAATTGGATCACCGAATTGAACGAAGTAAAATCCACAAGTGGATATGTATTTACTATCGGTGGAGGAGCAGTCTCTTGGAAATCATCCAAACAGACTCGTATTGGTCGCTATACAATGGAATCTGAATTTATCTTATTGGATAAAGCCAGTGAAGAAGCAGAATGGCTCCTAAATTTCTTGGAAGATATTCTTTATTGGACCAAACTAATGGCACCAGTATGTATACACTGTGATAGACAAGAGACAATAGGTGGGACAGGGAGCATGATATACAATGGTAAATCTCTTCACATAAGACGGAGACATAATACCGTTAGTGAACTTCTCTCTAGTAGAATTATCACTATTGACTATGTTAAGTCAAAGGATAATGTGTCGGATCCACTTACAAAAGGCCTATCTAGAGAAGGAGTAGAAAGGACATCCAAGGGAATGGGTTTAAGGCCTAGGACAAGTCAGCATAGAGGTAACTCTACCTAGCAGAATGGAGATCCCAAGATCTAGGTACAAGGAGATCAAACAAAGTTGTGTTAGACAGGTTCAACATTGTCAATTACCCAACCCATTCACATGATGTAGACAATGTTTAGTAAACAAGGATAAGACTTAAAGTGAAAAGTCTTTTAATGATTATCTAAATTTGACAGATTTGACCAAATAGTTTAATCTATAGGATTGAACGTTTAGAAATCACCTATGTGAGAGCGAAGTGAAAGCCGCTTCAAGGAGAATGTTAGTAAAGGCCTATTCTCTAAGCTCTCATGAAACCGGGATGTGTTAATGGATGAAAAGAACAAAACCATGAGAACCATATATGGTGAAAGTTTAGTTGTGTGACATGTGTTGTCTAGGTGTACATTAAAGCTCGACGGTTCAAAGATATCAAATCTATCGATTGACCGAGTGCATCCGATGCATGTTCAGTACGGAAAGTTCAAAGGAAAACCTACTTATCCAGATGCAATCAATTTTTTCTTGATGATCACATGCTTATCCGTAAAGTTTTACGAAGAATAGTCATTCCCCATTCATGTGGGGGATTATTCGGTTTAATTTGTGTGAATGGAAAGTGGAGAGACACAACCTTTGAGCAAAAGACATATTGTTTTAGAAAAGGTGTGATTGTTCAGATAGTTGTGTCTGTTCAGAAAAAGACACAATATTTTGAATAAACAGGCATGACTCTTCCAAAGGATATACCTTTTAAGCGAATCATTGCCACCTTTCAGAAGAGTCATCTGATATCTATATAAACCTGCTTTCATCCATAGGTTTAGAAATGAATGAAAAATTTTCTAAAATAAAAAACTCTTCTTGTCTTCAAAACATTCTTTATGATCAATCAAATTGTTAAGTGAGTTTGACAAATCCAATTATTTGAGGTACCACTGTAGTTGGATTGAAATTCATTTTATCCTAGAAGGAAGATTCCAACCTCAGGTATAGTGAGGAAAATTATTCCTTAAGGACACTTCGTGAAGTTGGGGGACTTGGCTTTATATTTCTATTTCATCTTAATTTCTGGAAAAAAAACACTTCTTAGAAAGATCACTTTGATCTTGTGTTGAGGGTGTTTTTGTACTTCATAGTGTTCTTGTTTTAAACTTTAACTAGTGTTGAAGTTGTTGTGCCTAAATACAGATTCTTGTACCCAAAAATACCATAAAATAACACAAACCACATAAGGGATGTAAACCCTTATTTTTTTAATAGAAGTTAGGTTTTTTAAGTTGAGGGTATTTTAATAATTTTAGTTTAAACTTTTGGAGTTCACTTTTACAAAGTAATATTTGGATTTATATTCATAGTATAATTTTTTGACATGGGTATTCAATTAACTGAGTGTATGTGGCGCCGCCATTATTCCAAATATTTAAGCTAATGGAAGACATACCTCATCCTTTCAGGCTATTACAATGCGTTCCTCCAAGTGATAAAAATGTTGCCTGTTCCACTTTGAAGGTTGAAATAATAGCTAATGTATATGTTATTTGTTTGCTCCAAGGGATCATAAATATTTCTCACAAATGAGTTAAATTTGCAAGCTATCGATGAAATAACTTTGGTTGCTTTCTACTTGTTCAATAAAATGCCTGAAAGGAATATGTCCAAGTAGTTGGGCAAGTTCTCTCTTGTTTTAATTGGAAACGGACTGGTGTTCCAGTATGGAATCTAAGCATACGTTGGAAGACTGTAAAGTTAGTTGGTTACACAAATAATGTTTGAGAATTATTGCTTGGATATTACTACCATGTATTGCTGGAATATATCTTTTGATAACTTCAGTAGAGTGTGGGACATCGGATGACAGTGGTTTATGCATCCTTCTGTTTGTTCAGGTATGATCATTCAAACATATGCTTGTATATAGTGGTATATGAGACGTCCCTGCTTTCTGTTAGGGTTTTATTGTCCTAATTATTATCAACTTTAACTTTTATTTTTCTTTCAAGAAAAATAAAGTAATATTATAATTATTTTTTCTTTTTATAAAAAAAAACATAAAACTATTTCATATTTGGCTAACCACTTTATTCGATGAAAGGTTTTGTATCTCTATAAATTGAAGATCCTTTTTTTCATACCACAACACAATAACATCCATCGATAAACAGTTTAAGATTTTTGATTTAGTTTCTAATATGTAGGCATATTGGTTAATTATATCAAATAATATGCCTTTTTTAAGAGTCTTATTTATTGTCTAAATTATTGCCTTTATGGTTTGGAATAATTAGTTTCTGCACGACATCTGTCAATTTAAAACCCAACAAGTGATATCAAAACCAACGGTTCAAAGATCCAATGATTTGTTGAAACGAGACTAAAGATAGGCTCAAAGGTTTCAAATCAAGTTGCAACCAATTTTGACGATAATGAAGTTTTCTTTTTTGGTAGAAAAAAAAAGTTCAAAAGCCACATGTGGAGACAATTGTAAATCACATTCTCAACTTCTGTTGCTATATTTTTAAAAGTACAACTCACTTTTGACTTTGCAAAAGGACTTCAATATTTTTAATTTGAAATGGCTCATATATTTTAACCCAAAAGTGCTCTATTTATAAGCATGAGAAACAATAATGAAATACAAAGATTGTGTGAAAAAGAAGGATCAAAATTATTTTGCCAGAAAATCAAGCAAAAAAGGGAGATTTGTTAGGGTTTTTGCCTGATTATCTTACCAAATTTAAGTTTTACTTTGTTTGAAAGAAAAATAAAAGTAATATCATAATTATTTTTACTTTTCATGAAATAAAAATATAAAATGATTTCATATTTGGCTAACCTTTTTATTCAAGGAAGGGTTTTGTATAAATTGAAGATTCTTCTTCTCATATCACAACATAAGAGCATCTATAATGTAATTGTTTAAGAGTTTTGTATTTAAGGAGAATTTTTTCTCAAATAGTATTTATGCTTATTGATTTAGTTTTTAATATGTAGGCCAGTTGGCCGAATCAAATCAATTATATTATGTTTTAATATGTTTTTCTTTGTCTTCCGATTTATCTTCTTCATGATGTTCATCCATTAGCATCCGCATGACGACCAACCGATTTGAACCCAACACTTTCCACACTCTTGAAGACCTCAAGGTAGAATCTATTCTTTTGTTCTTGTTGATATTAGAAAGCATTTACATGTCTGGGAGTAACAGTGTATATATATATGAGATATCTAGAAATTCAATTTGTCAAGGTATTTTTCTTGTTGTTCCATTTGGTATTGGCATAAATCTGCTCATTACAATTTGTAGCAAGTTTTTGTGTCCTTCTGGCCAAGGTAGTTGGCATAGACTTCCATTTGATCTTGGTTAATAGGCAAATTAAAACTAGTAGTAATCCCTTTCTTTTCTTTTACTGTAAATACAACACCATGTGCAGTTCAATTATTTGAAAGAATAGTCCACGTAAATACTGTTCTTCGGATGTTTGATCTATATGAAGGCTCTATTGGGAGAAGTGAGCATGGAAATGTGTATTTCCAAATTTTCCAGCCAACGCTAAGAAGTTGCCTTGTGTAGGTACATATGTCACGATCCAAACCGAAATCTTGGCCGCAACGGGAATCCTGAACCACGAAGATCCGAGAGATCCCTTAGCTTACTATCATAAGTATAATCCATACATAAACTAAAGTGCAAAAAATATGATGGGATTTAGGGGGAACTCATAATCAAACTGTGTCAAGAAGTCGTGACAATACAATACTTACATCTCGTCTACGAAGTCTCTACTGAACACTAGTTGTCTAGTCCGGGACAAGGCCCCCGGCTGGACCATAAACTGAAAGAGTCAACATATGAATAAATTGCCTTCCAAAAGATGGATGGCTCACCAACTCTGTCATGCCCTAAAATTTTTACTGATATGATGGACCATAGGACTAACCATAGAACCTGAAATATTTAAGGAGGGGTCAAGACTTGGAGAGTATTGGTATGTAGAACAATTTAAAAATAACACATACTTCATGTAAAATAAGTGAGAGCATTGTGAAAATAATTTATCATAATATATATAAAAAACACATGAGCATAATGTATAAAAAAAACTTCAATTAATGCTTGTAAAACTGTAACGCCCCGAGTTTGTACCCCAGACGCTACACGGTGCTTACGACCCCGAAGGACCACAAGATAACCCATGACTGATATATTCTATGAGTACTGAATAATATACTGTAATAAATGTAAAAAAAATAGGCTGAAATGCCATAAGGTTCAAAATCTGTAAATACTGATAAAGTGTATCAACTGAAATAACAATCTGTAAAACTGAACACTGTCTGAAAACTAGTCTGAAAAGCTTCTAACTGAACTATCTGAAGTGGATTTTATGGGACATGCCCCTAACTAACCCCAAATACTGAAATACTGAAACTATAAAAAATCTGAAATAAAATAATATCCTTGAATGATGAGGACTCACTACTAAATCTACGGCTGGCTAAATTTGGATCAGTTTATGCGTGGTTAGGAACCTGAGCGTCTAAACCTATGATATAAAATATCATAGCGCAAGAAAGAGTATGCGTCAGTACGTGAGAAGTGCTGGTATGCTAGATGGGGTAAGGCTGAATGCAAGGGTTCATATACATGAACAACAACTGACTAAATGATATAGAGTAATTGAACATAAGAGTACATGGACAACTGAAACTGCTGTAAATACCTAGTATGCAATACTGTGCATATACATGTATACTATAACTAATCTTTTTTTAAGCTGAGTACTGAGTTCTGATAACTAAGTAACTGATATCTGAAGTTATTGATACTGATTGACTGTATCTGAAAGTCCTGATACTGTAGAACTGAACAGAGTTCTATTTTGAAAACTGAGTCTGAAATTATGAAAGGTAATCATTTAACTGACATGCCCCAAATAAGATAAGATAACTGAGTTGGGGTCCAATCTATAACCCCAATTGGAAGGGTGTCAGTATCGTGCCACGGGTAAGGACAAGCTGAGAGTTACCCTCATCTGGTAGGTACTCTAATGAGAACGGTGGAACCCTCAACTGGCAGGTTAAAACACCTCATCAACCCTCAACTGGCAGGTTTGATGTCTCAACCTACGCTTGTTACATAGTTCTGGAACGCAAGGATTGCTTCTAAGGATCACACCCTCTACTGGCCGGTGAGCCCCCATCCCTGGGTTCACTCGGTGCTGAATGCTACTCCCAACTGAAAGACTCTGAACTGAGCATACTGAACTGGACAGTACTGAGACTAGGTTTACTGAGTTTTCCTAAATTCTATAACTGACTGAGAATACTACTGATCATGACATGACTTAGATTTTGTAACTGACACTGGCTCTAGGTAAATAGCTAAATTATCAGGTATTAAATACCCCCAGGACTCTATAGCATGAAAAGTAAAGCATAGCATAATCTTGAATAACATGAAATTGTTCACTTGTTCATAATTCATCCATAGAGACTTTTTTATCAAACACTTATAAGGCATCTACTTATTCATTAAGGGGGAACACATTCTATCAGGTTATAATGGAACTAATTCATTCACATAGGCATTTTATCAAACACATGGGGAGCATGCTTAGGTTATACAACAATCAACACACATAGTTATCATAGCTATATTAATCAACTTATAAATTGAAGAGTTCATCAAGAGGATCATGTAAGTCAACACATATAATGATTAATTTCATGAAAGCTTGTAATTTAATTATGGACAAAAAATCAATAATAACATGAACATGAATTCAATTTAATTGAAGCATGGAAGTTCATAACTCAACAATCTTGTAGTTTGGAAACGGATTCGTGGACTCTATGGGTGGAAGGGACCCATAGATGAACACCTAACATACCTTGGAATGTTAATTCTTGAAAGTTCTTGGAGAAATTCTTGAGCTTTGTTCTTGAATTTTGAAACTAGGGTTTCTTGCTTTTGAGAGAGAATGATGTACTTTGGGAAAAATTGAGTGAATAATGATATATTTTTGTCATTTAGGGATTAATTTCATGTTAAAGGATGATCTGGGTCATGGGAAAAGTCTAAGTTACCCTTGGGATTTAAAATCCCATAACTGGAACACCGATTAAGACCTCACCACGATGCGGTGAATGGGTCATCGTTATATCCACCACGATGCGGTGGAATCGTGGTGACTCTTTGGATCATGACAATTGTTGTTTTAGGGTTCACCATGATGCGGTGCAATTGCGGTGACCCTCTGGAAATTGAAAAATGCCGAAATAGCCTTCCGCACGACGAAATGGAGTGCTCATCGTGATACTCACCGCGACGCGACCTAATCTTGGTGAGCCACTGCTTTTACATAAACTGCCCTAACTCTTTGCCCGGGTATCGGATTTGGGTTAATTTTATATCGTTGGAAAGCTGACTAAATTTCCTACGTATTGGCATGATCTAAACTGAAAAAATACTGAGTATTTCATAAATTTTATATAGGATAACTCACGTAGTTAGATCTAAGTTAAGCTCTAGGAATTTGGGGTATTACAATATCTCATTCTTGGGAACATTCGTCCTCGAATAAGACTAATTAAGCTGAGAAACACTGATAGACTGATCTGACACACTGAACATGCATAACTGAGAAATGACTACGTGACTGGACTATGACAAACTAAGTTCTTATACTGAACATGCATATTTGATGAATGGAATACATGAATGAAGATACTGGTAAGCTGAATTTTTGCACTAAACATACATATCTGATGCATGAGTACATGTCTAAACGGATTCATGAATGCATGACTTAATATGCAATGGTAAGAAATACCAAGTTTATACTTGAAACTGAACATGGAACTGAATAAAGCCAAGGAAGACTGTTACCTTAAGCTGAATCTAAGTTTGCGGAGAAGGGGTGCGGCTACTTGGTCCGTATATATGCTTCTGCTTCCCAAGTATCTCACTCAATGGACTGATTCCATAAAAGAACTTTGACTAAGGGGACTTCTTTGTTCCTCAGTCTACGAACTTGATGATCGAGGATCTAGACTGAAACCTCTTCAAAAGAAAGATCATTCTGAATATTTACATCCTCTAAAGGAACTATAACTTCTTGGGTCACCAATGCATTTATTTATCAAGGAAACGTGGAATACTGGATGTACTGAAGCTAGATCTGAAGACAACTCGAGCTTATAAGCTACCTTTCTGAAATGGCTACGAACTATGTAAGGACCAACATATCGGGGACTGAGCTTTCCTTTCTTTCCAAATCCCTTTACTCCTTTTATGGGAGAGATTTAAAAGTACACAAAATCACTGATCTCAAACTCGAGATCCTTTCTCCTCACATCTGTATAGGATTTCTATCGGCTCTGGACAGCCCTAAGTCTTTCTCTGATTAACTAAACCTTCTCTAAGGATTTTAATACTAAGTCAAGCCCTACATATGTGGCCTCACCTACCTCAAACCAATCGATTGGAGTTGCACCATAGATGGATTCAAACGGAGCTATCTGAATACTGGAATGATAGTCGTTATTATATGCGAATTCAATTAAAGGAAAGTGGTCATCTCAACTACCCTTAAAATCAACAACACATGCTCTCAACATATCTTCTAGAGTCTAAATGGTCCTTTCCGCTTGACCATTTGTCTGAGGGTGGAAGGTTGTACTGAGATTAACTTGGGTACCGAGACCCTTTTGGAATGCTTTTCATAAATGAGAGGCAAACTGGATACATCTATCTGAGATGATAGATACTGGGACTCTATGTGACCTGACCAACTCTCTAATATAGAGTTTAGCGTAGTCCTCAGCTGAATAAGAGGTATGAACAGGCAAGAAATGAGCTGATTTGTTTATCCTATCTACGATAAACCATATGGAATCATGCTGATAACAAGTATGAGGCAACCCCATCACAAAGTCTATGTTCACTTCTTCCTATTTTTATATGGGAATACTGAACTCCTGCATGGCCCACTAGGTTTTTGGTGCTCAATCTTAACTTGCTGACATATAGAGCACTTAGCTATAAACTCTGCAATATCCCTCTTCATCCCACTCTACCAATAGATCTCCCACAAATCATGGTACATCTTAGTGGCCCCTAGATGAATCGAGTAATGCGCACCATACGCTTCTGTAAGAATTTATTGCCTCAAGTCATCTACTCCTGTTACATATAGCCGACCTTGGCAACGCTATACACCATCTTCCCCTTGGGAGAAAACCTCTACTTTCTTATCTCTGACTGACTCTTTCAACTTTACTAGAATGGGATCTCTATCCTATTTTTCCTTCACCTCAAAAGCTAGAGAAGATTTGGAACTACTCTGAACCCATACACTACCTTCTGCTAAATCGACTAAGTGGACACCTAGTCGGGCAAACTGATGAACTTCCTGAGCTAACTTCTTCTTACCATCCTCAACATGAGCAACACTACCCATAGATAGTCTATTGAGAGCATCAGTTACTACATTGGCTTTGCCAGGATGATACAGAACACTCATGTCATAATCCTTTAATAACTCTAACCACCTTCTCTTACACAAATTCAAATTTTCTGAGAAAAGACATATTGTAGGCTCTTATGATCTGTGAACACATCAACATGCACCCCATATAAATAGTGTCTTTAAATCTTTAAGGAGAACACTACAGTTTCTAACTCAAGATCATGAGTAGGGTAATTATTCTCATGGGGTTTAAGTTGTCTAGAGGCGTAGTCTATGACATTACCTCTCTGCATGAGGACACAACCCAAACCTACTCTAGATGTATCACAGTACACAATAAACCCATCTGAACCATCTGGCAGAGTCAAAACTGGGGCTGAGGTGAGTCGAGTCTTTAATTTCTGAAAAATCTTCTCGCAAGAATCTGACCACTGAAACTTAATTTTCTTCTGAGTTAATCTGGACATGGGGGATGAAATAGATGAAAACCCTTCAAAAAAAACAATGGTAATAGCCAGCTAAACCTAAGAGAGTCCTGATATCTAATCGAGAAATGGGTCTAGGCTAGTTTCTCACCGCTTCGTTCTCTTGAGGATCAACTCTAATTCCATCACCGAAAATAATATGACCAAGGAACTCTACTGACCTTAGCCAAAATTCACACTTACTGAATTTGGTGAACAACTGATAAGTTATGAGAGTCTAAAGTACAATTCTAAGGTGGTCTGCATGATCATTCTTACTACGGGAATAAACAAGAATATCATCAATGAAGACTATAACGAACATGTCCAAGTACTTCTTGAAAACTTGGTTCGTCAACTCCATGAAGGCTGTGAGGCATTGGTAAGACCAAAATACATGACTAGAAACTCGAAGTGACCATATCGAGTTCGTAAATCTATTTTTGAAATGTCACATTCTCTTATTCTGAACTAATGATAGCCTGATCTGAGGTCTATCTTAGAAAAGTAACTAGCACCCTAAAGTTGGTCAAACAAGTGGTCGATTCTAGGAAGTGGGTACTTATTCTTGATTGTAACTTTGTTCAACTAACGGTAGTCTATAAATATTCTAAGAGAACTATCTTTCTTACGCATGAATAAGACTGGTTCGCCCCACGGGGAAATGTTGGGTCTGATGAATCCTTTTTCTGAAAGGTCCTTTAAATTCTCTTTTAACTCTTTGAGTTCTGCTGCAGCCATTTTGTATGGTAGAATAGATATGGGCTGAGTATTTGGAAGAAGGTCTATTCCGAAGTCAATTTCCCTAATGGGAGGAACTCCAGTAAGATCTTCAGGAAACACATCTGAGAATTCATTTACTACTGGAACTGACTCAAGACTGGGAGTTTCTGAACTAGAGTCCTTGACTCACACAAGATGATAGACACATCCCTTGGATATCATTTTTCTCACTCTAAGGTATGAAATTAATTGACCCTTAAGTGTTGTAGTACTACCCCTCCATTCAAGGACTGGTTCATTTGGAAATTGAAAATGAATGATTCTATTTCTACAGTCAACTAAGGTATAGCATGAATGGAGCCAATCCATGCCGAGAATAATGTCAAAATCTGCCATCTCTAATTCTATTAAGTCTGCTGAAGTGACTTTCTGAGATATAATAACCGGACAGTTCCTGTATACCCGCCGGGCTATGATAGACTAACCTACTGGAGTATAAACTGAGAATGGTTTTGTTAAGACTTTTCGTTTGACTTTGAAGTCACTTCTATGTAGGGAGTAACAAAATACAAAAAAAATCCTGGATCTAACAAGGCATAAACATGTAAATGGAAGATCTGTAACGTACCAGTGACCATATCAAAAGAATTTTCCTGATCTTGTCTGGACTGAAGTACATAAATACTGTTTAGGCGTTGCACACTGGTGGCACTAGAAGCGGCACCCTGCTGATTCGGCCAGCCTGACTGAGCTGAAGGATGATTATGTTAACCCTGAGAACCTGACTGAGGACAATCTCTAACTCTGTGGCCTGGCTTGCCATATCCAAAACAAACATTACTGCGAGCTTTGTAGACACCCTGATGGTTCTTGCCACAAGTCTGACAAAGAGGATTTGTTTGAGCACTGCTGACACTACCCTGAGATTTAGAGCCTGGCACCCTATATTTGCTACCATTTCTGAACTTAGGGACTGAAGCACTGGCTGACGATGGAGTTGGAACTGAAGACTTTGGACAAAATTGGGAACGGTTACCGCCCTCTGACTTAGGCTGATTGAAATTGAAGCTACCTATTCTAGCTCTCTTGTTATTCCTCTCTCTTTATATTCCTAGCCTCATCTATCTGCTGAGCATGGAACATGAGTCTGGATATGCCCATCTCCTTAATTAACATCGTTGTTCTGCACTCCTTAACCATACTATCTGACACTCCAAATACAAACTTGCTCATTCTGGATCTACTATCTACCACTACATGAGGAGCATACCTGGCTAATTGAGTAAACTTAAGGGAATACTCCTTCACGCTCATACAACCTTGTCTGAGGTTGATGAACTCTAACACTTTGGCCTCTCTCAGCTCTAAGGAAAAGAATCTATCTAGGAAAGCAGTAACAAACTCTTCCCACTCTATGGGCTCTACATTTGTGCCCCTGTCTATCTTTCACTTCTTAAACGATGTATGAGCTACGTCTTGTTGCTGATAGGAAGCTAACTCAGCACTCTCACTGGAAGTCACTCCCATGATATCTGTGACTTTCTGAACCTAATTGAGAAACTTCTGTGGATCCTCTTCTGACTTAGATCCTGAGAATAGGGAAGGATTCATTCGGGTAAAGTCTCAAATCTTGACTGCAGTAGTATTGGCCACTGGGTTGGCCGGAACAGCATCTGGCCATTCATTTTGAGCTGTGATGGAATTGGCTAGAGTAGTGAATGTAACTCTGAATTTTACATGGGAAACATGTTCGTCCAGGGGATCTGCCTGAATGGGCTGGGGTGCTGACTGATTTCCGATTCTTCTTTCATTGGTCCTTTTAGGAGGCATATTCTGTAAATAAAAGGAAGAAACGGATTAGACTAAGAGTTTAACTTGAGCTCACGCTCATTCACACGACATGAATACTGAAAGAAGGAAAACAGTTCCTAAAATATCTCATAGCCTCATGTCCATAAGTGTGGCGCGCTACACATTCATGCAAAAGACTCTACGTGATGCGGATTTCAGAATTCCTAGGACACTGTTGAACCTTATGCTCTAATACTAAGTTTGTAATGCCCCAAGTCTATACCCCGAACGCTACACAGTGCTTACAACCCCGAATGATCACAAGTAACCCATGACTGATATCTGCTGTGAGCACTGAATAATATACTGTAATAAATACAAAAAATAGGCTAAAATTTTATAAGGTTCAAAATCTATAAATACTTATAAAGTGTATCAACTGAAATAATAATCTGTAAAACTAAACAATATCTAAAAACTAGTTTGAAAAGCCTCTAACATAACTGTCTAAAAGTGGAGTTGATGGGACAAGCCACCAACTAACCCCAAATACTGATATACTAAAACTATTGAAAATCTAAAATAAATTAATATCCTCAAATGATGAGGATTCACTACTAAATCTACTGTTGGCTGAATCAAGATCTGTCTATGCGCAGTCAGGAACCTGAGCATCCGAAACTATGATATGAAATATCATAGCGCAAAAAAGAGTATGCGTCAGTTCGTGGGAATGTACTGGTATGCTAGATAGGGTAAGGCTGAATGCAAGGGTTCATATGCATGAACAACAACTGACTGAATGATATAGAGTAACTGAACATGAGAGTACATAGACAACTGAAACTGTTGCAAATACCTAGTATGCAATACTGTGCATATACGTATATACTGTAACTAAGCTTTCCTGAAGCTGAGTACTAAGTAATTGATATCGGAAGTTACTAATACTGATTAACTGTATATGAAAGTCCTGATACTGTAGAACTGACCAGAGTTCTATTCTAATTGAAACTGTGGGAGGTAATCATCTAACCAACATGCCCCAAATAAGATAAGATAACTGAGTTGGAATCCAATCTGTAATCCCAATTGAAAGGGTGTCAGTACCGTTCCACGGGTAAGGACAAGCTGAGAGTTACCCTCATCTGGCAGGAACTCTAATGAGAATAGTGAAATCCTCAACTGGCAGGTCCAAACACCTCATCAACCCTCAACTGGCAGGTTTGATGTCTCAACCTACGTTGGCTACGTAGTTCTGTAATGCAAGGATTGCTTCTAAAGATCACACCCTCTACTAGAAGGTGAGCCCCCATCCTTGGGTTCACTCGGTGCTGAATGCTACTCCCAACTGAAAGACTCTGAACTGAGCATACTGAACTAGACTAGACTGAGACTGAGTTTACTGAGTTTTCCTGAATTCTATAACTGACTGAGAATACTACTGATCATAACATGACTAAGATTCTGTAACTGACACTGGCTCTAGGTAAACAGCTAAATTATCGGGTATTAAATACCCCCAGGACTCATAGTATGAAAAGTAAAGCATAACATAATCTTGAATAATATGACACATTGTCACTTGTTCATAATTCATCCATAAAGACTTTTTATCAAACACTTGTAAGGCATCTACTTATTGATAAAGGGGGAACACATGCTATTAGGTTATAATGGCACTAATTCATTCACATAGGAATTTTATCAAACATGTGAGGAGCATGCTTAGGTTATACAACAATCAACACACATAGTTATCATAGCTACATTTACAAATTGAAGAGTTCATCAAGAGGATCATGTAATTCAACATATATAATGATTAATTTCATGAAAACTTGTAATTTAATTATGGACAAAAACCCAACAATAACATGAACATGAATTCAATTCAATTCAAGCATAGAAGTTCATAACTCAACAGTCTTGTAGTTTGAAAATGGATTCGTGGACTCTATGGGTGGAAGAGACCCATAATGAACACCTAACATACATTGGAATGTTAATTATTAAAGGTTCTTGGAGAGATTCTTGAGCTTTGTTCTTGACTTTTGAAACTAGGGTTTCTTGCTTTTGAGAGAGAATGATGTACTTTGGGAAAAATTGAGTGAATAATGATATATTTTGGTCATTTAGGGAATAATTTCGTGTTTAAGGCTGTTCTGGGTCATGAGAAAAGTCTAAGTTGCTCTTGGGATTTAAAATCCTGCAATTGGAATGCCGATTAAGGCCTCACCGCGATGCGGTGAATGGATCATTGCTATATCAACCGCGACACAGTGGAATCGCGGTGACTCTCTGGATCGTGACAATTACTATTTTTGGGTTCACCACGACGCGGTGCAATCGCGGTAACCCTCTAGAAATTGACAACTACTGAAATGGCCTTCAGTATAACGCGATGGAATACTCATCGCGATACTCACCGTGACACGGCCTAATCGCGATGAGCAACTGCTTTTACATAAACTGCCCTAACTTTTTGCCCGGGTATCAGATTTGGGAGAATTTTATATCGTTGTAAAGATGACTGAATTTCCTGTGCATTGGCAGGCTCTAAACTGAAAAATACTGAGTATTTCATAAATTTTATATAGGATAACTCATGTACTTAGAGCTAAGTTTAGCTCTAGGATTTTAAGGTATTACAAAAACATTGACTCAACTCTTTAATTTTTTTACTTCTAAGCTAGATGGTACGCCATACAAGTCTACAATCCACGAGCTATATGGAATCCGCCATTTACTCGTCGGCCAAGCCCCCAAATCCAAGTTTTCCGCAAGGATCGGGGTCTTACATACTAGTCTAGTATACCAGTGCCTCAGGGACAAGTATACATTGTCCATTTCCAATTACGTCTCTCGAATCGGCAAAACTCGATTTCCAGCAATGAGTCCTTACACTCAAATTCCTTCTTTGGGTAATTATCTAACTCTCTTTAAGCCCAGTTTTAGTTCTTTAAAACCATGCTTCATGTTCGAAAATATTTATTTACTTTTATGTCAAGGGCATTTCATAATAGGTATCGTCATACCTAGACTTGCAAGCCATATCATATCATATCATATCAAAATCATAGCCCTTTTCATTCAAAAATCATGTAAATGACCACCCAAAAGATTTCAGCATCATATAAGAGTTCTTATTTCTAATAGCGCATAAATCTTATGCAAACACTCTCTTTTCAATACTTTAACATATAGTGGCCAATCTTTATATAAAGCACATGCAAATTCTGTTAATTCGTTCAGTTAACACAATGAACATTTATAAAACAAGGAAATACCCTCTCATCGTATCTTAAACAATGTCAATCCATAAATTATAGTAAATAATTTACTCTCAAGCTTTTAATCCATGCATTTGAACAACCCACAACATATTTAACACAATGGAATTCAAAATAAGAGAGAAAATTCTATAACATGCTCTCATATCGATTCTCAAAATTCATAACATACATATAATCATAAAGGTAATTCAAGTTTATGAAAAACTCATGATAATTACATCTTTTCATCAAAATGGGTTCATGATGTGTGCTCTTTAAACGGTTTCCAAAACCCTTTTCGTAAACATAATTATGTATTTTTAAAGCTAGTTAAAATGATAAACTTACAACCATGAGATTTAGGATAGTCCCACATACCTTTTGATGGAGAAAAAATAATCAAAGAGAACATAGAGAAATTGGCCCATGGAGATTAAAATACTCAACCCTGTGTAGTCTTCCATCTCTTTCTTAAAAAAAGATGATTAGAAATTTCGAGAGGTGAAATAATCGATGTTATGTCGTGAAAATGGATAGAAATAGGTTAATATAGTATTTAGGGACTATTTATAAGTGAAAGGACTTCAATATCCCTCCTCCCAAGACAACAAAACCTAAAACTACCCGAATTTAAAGCATCAGCACGTCACGAAGAAAAATCTCTGTGATGAGCTCCGCGCTACCATTGCGGACCCTCACTGGTTCCTTATGAAAATGCCCATAACTTTTTGCTCGGGTATCAAATAAAGGAAAAATTAGCGGCATTGGAAAGCTAATTCAATTATCTATAATTTGATGAGTCTTGAGATCCAAAATTCTACCTATTCCAAAAAATTATACACGTTCAAAATTGACCCTTGTAGGATGGAATTCCAAAATTTGGTCTCTAATGAAAGTTCGTAACTCCGCTTCACTCTAAGTGTTTACTACGAACATTCTTCCCCTCAGAAGAAACTTTTCACTCTAGGTTAATGATTATGACATTTTTTTATATATAATTAATCAAATTCAAGTTTATACATATAGAAACAACGGTTTGAATTCTAGCCCAAAAATGCGGGGTGTTACATTATCTCCCCCTTAGAATCATTCATCCTCGAGTGATGGGTAGAAACTTGTTGGTGTATAGACGTATGGAATAAAGTATGCAACCTTACTTTCAGAACTTTTCCTCAACGAAACATGCATAGGCATTCAAGAAGAGCTTGATGAATCACCAAGTGAATCGTGTAAGAATGAAGGGTGAGATAATGAAAATTGACATAGAGATGACCTTGAGCATGAGTTTGAGGGATCATAATCATCACAACATAAGGTGTGAGTTTATTTGGTGGTCATTGGTCTTAATATACATTGGCACTAAACATGGGATAAGATTTTGTGGAACATAGGAATAGAGGTATCCTCCATCTTTCATGATACAACCGATACATCTTACACTTAGAGACACTACTAGACTATGTCCGAAACAATAAATAACATACTTCATCATTTCCAACTTACAATTTCCCCACGACACACCTAGCTACAAGATTTTGAGTCCCACTACATAGTACTTCCATGTTGAAGCCTAACTTGGAGTAAAAAGGTGCTAACTTAAGCTATGGGACCCCATACTCTACATCCCATTAAGAATATTACTTCACCTTATCACTATAATCAAACACCCTCAGGTTTCAATTCAAGGAGTACTAACCACATAGCACATTGGTTTGTGTTTTCATCAATCACAACATTCAAGCCTATCATAACTACACCCACATCATAGATCTCCGCACTAAGACTAGCAAATTCAATCACTCTCACAAAGATTTTCACCATATGTCTCCTTCCTAACTATTTCACATAACGAAAGTTCATCTCCTTCTTCCTTCTTCAACTATAACCTTAGGTAGAGTAGTCACGCCAAAAATTTAACACAATAAGAAAAATATAATCCCTTATCTAAGACATTACTACGCTTCTATAACCACTATCATACTATCATAAGGAGGTTCATTGAGGGACTAGAGTGCAAACATCAAGAATGGAAGTAACACTATTCAATTATAACTTATATTTGTTGATGTACTCAAGGTGGGTCATGAGATGTTAGATACGATGCAATAGGCACGAAGTGATTCATATATCAAATTCCTAGATCATAAATCGAGATTCATTCGGACGTAAACATACACATCATGTGTTTTTAGGACTGGCCACAATGAAAAACATTAGCGCATGTATCATGAGTTGTATAACATAAGTCTGGGATTCATATATTCAAGGAATATGAAAAGGATTGTTGCTTGAAGCTATTACTTCTCATCTTCAGAGCGAGATAGTTATGAGTTTGCATAAAATTTATCACTTTGGCTAATTCAAGTATAAAATGAATTGGTAACATATAGAAAATATAGTTTCTTAGAACTAAGCATAATATGAAACATGGATGTATGGATCATGAACATCAGAACATTGAGCTTGAATACTTGAAGATGGATTACTGAGGGACATTATTGCTTTTGGTTTGGAGGTCAAAATATATACATAAATTACATACATAATTCAGACCTTAGGCATAGACATGACTTAAATACATAAGACATTATTAGAATGACCTCTTAATTGAAGTAGGAGGAGCTTGCTTGAATAGGAATAGATTTATCATGACTCTTCCCTGAAACTTGACACCACAAGAAAAATTAGAAACTACCTTAATTCATCATCTCCCCCTTAGATCAAAGTCACAATCCTCGACTTGAGGACATATCTTCTCATTAAATCTACAAGCACAACACTCAACACCTGGGTATCACTATACACTTAAACTCTAACCTCTACAACCATCACCCTACAACTCATACTCTCATGTGCATACACATCCACACTCCTTATCACATAACAATTCATTCTCCACTACTTAACATACTAGCATTAAATCTCTAATCGCATACCGTTATAACTTAACAAAGTTTTTAAAACTAGACCAAGAGCTCACATCATTTACCTGTATTTCCCCCAATTCAGCTCTAAAGAACACCACATAGTAGCTATCTAGGCTTCTCCATAATAAGAAATTCGAGAACATGAACTAGGTAAACATGGCACTTATACACATGAAACCTTATCTAACCACATGCTACCTGAGGTTCAACTTATTCATATAAACCTAACGCTCTTACCCATCTAATGACTCAGCCACAATTCATTATTTTAACACTAGTCCTCATGTATTTATATCACAATTATCCACTCATATTTTTTTCATAAGTTACCAACCTAGGCTCTTTTACACATTAGATCAAGCCTACTAATTCATTCTCACAAGCATATATCATTAATCTTAAGCTATTATTTCTACCACCACAATCCACAACTAAAGTTCAAGCCTATAGTCTAGCATCAAACATATACCATCGATGAAGTATGCCACATGTTATACTAGTCCATCAAATTGGAAAAGCAACCTAAATACCTTATTTCATTTAACTACGACCTACAATCACATCCCCTCCATGACATTACTACTATACCTCAAAATCTGCTAGATACTTTCTCACATGTTATACTATTTTACAACTACTAGAGAAAAGAAAATTAAGGGGATAAAGTCACATAATAAGGATAGTTGATCTTAATCTTATAATATAACCCATCACGATCTTATTAGCATATTCTACTTTCTCACATTAAATCTACTTACCTATGCATACATCCCAACTACCTTCAAAATTCTATAAACACCAGTGAGGCTCTACTTATAACTTATTAGCTAATCTACCCCTTAGTATTCACAAATACAACCACCATAACTATCCATTTTGAGCTTCTTCCTTATTTTAAATAAATAATAATCATAGTCAATCACTTCATCCACAACTACCATATAATCTACAAATCTTGCTGCAATATTAGCTAATCAACATAAAAGGGAAAACCACCCCTCAGTCAAAGGTTATACAACTAAAACTAACTTTTTTATGCAAAAGTTACCCTCACTCCGACTTCTAAGCTTATGACTTCATATCACTAATTTTGGGATCATATTACTACCAATAGGTTATGACACCTTAATATATACTATTACTCAGGTGGAAATACCATTCCAATAGTCTGTTACATATCTCTACCCTTAAGTATGACATCTGTAACATGGGTTCTGAAAGGGACAGATTACACTTCATACCTCAGGCTCAAATGCATGTTGGATATAGATAGGAGTATACACTTGAATCGACACACTTTCAAGCACTAACGGACTCTGCTCAAGTCCTTGTGCTATTTCATAACTATATGGATAACTTAATCAGAAAGGACCACGTCATTTGAAATCTAAACTCTTGAACTTGTATCGCCTCGACTATGAGGCATGGCCCATAAAATTAGCGCACGGAAGGAATTTAGATAACTTTCGTATGGACAATACTATAGCATGAGCTAGACTATGAAAGAATGGGAAACAACTCTGAAATGCCCGGTAGCCTTCTGATTATAAGTGTGGTACATAAGACACCTATAAGCAAGACTCTACTAGACACGGCTTCGTAGACACCCTGGACCATGAATCGTGCTCTGATACCAATCTTGTCGCGACCCAAATCGAACGAAGGTCGAAGAGACCCCTTAGCATACTATCATAAGAAAAATCCATACATAAACTAAAGTATGGAAAATATAATGGCATTCCATAGAAACCCATAATGAAATTGTGTTAACAAGTTATGATAATACAATACTTATATCTCGTCTACGAAGCCTCTACTAAACACTAACTGTCTAGGCTAGGACAAGGCCCCCGACTAGACTATAAACTGAAAGAGTCAACATATGAATAAATTATCTTTCTAAATATAGATGGCTAACCAACTTTGTCATGCCCTAAATGTTCTACTGATGTGGTGGACCATGGAACTATACCACAGAACTTGAATTATGGGAGGACGGGGGCGAGTCAATACTTAAAGTGTATTGGTATGTAGAACAATTCAAAAATAATACATACTTCATATAAAATAAGTGAGCATTGTGAACGTAATTTATCATAATATATATAAAAACACATGGGCATACTATTAAAAAAAACTTCAATTCATGCTTGTAAAATATTGACTCAATTCTTTAATTTTTTTTACTTCTAAGATAGATAGTACACATTACAAGTCTACAGTTTACGGGCTATATGAAATCCTCCATTTACTCATCGGACAAACCCCCAAATCCAAGTTTGCCGCAAGAATCGGGGTCCTACATACTAGTCTAGTATACCAGTGCCTCAGGGGCAAGTATACATTGGCCATGGCCAATCATCTCTCTTGAATCAGCAAAATTCTATTTTCAGCAATGAGTCCTTACACTCAAATGCCTTCTTCGGATAACCATCTAACTCTTTCTAAGCCCAGTTTTAGTTCTTTAAAACCATGTTTCATGCCAAAAATGTTCATTTACTTTTATGTCAAGGGAATTTCATAATAGGTATCGTCATACCTAGACTTACAAGACATATCATATCATATCACAACCATAGTCGTTTTCATTCAAAAATCATGTAAAAGACCACCGAAAAGATTTAAACATCACATAAGAGTTCTTATTTCAAATAGAGTAGAAAGTTATGTAAAAAACTCTCTTTTCGATACTTTTAACATGTGGTGACCAATCTTTACATAAAACACATGCAAATTCTTCCAATTAACACAATGAACATTTATAAAAGGTCAAACACATCGCCAGGCCCCTCAACTTGGCACGATCTTTCACTTAGTCACCTAAAGTGGATGTTGTTCATATTAAACATCTAAACTAACTATTAACTGTGTCATTTTGACACTTTTGTTACAATTAGCTACTATTATAAAACGTGTGTAATACACACATTGCTGACAAGGCATAACGGCCAACTAAGAAAAGACACATGGCATTCTTATATAAAATCATAATTTATTAAATTATTATTAAAAAACCAATAATTCAAAAAAATTATAACTCTTGGTTTCCCCCTTAGCTGGTTTCCATCCCCGTCCCGTCTCCAGGTTTTTTTCTTATTGTTTTTCTTTTTTTGTTTCCATCAATTTTATTCAAGCATCTTGCAAAAAATAAGGACAATTTGGTGAAGGAGTTTCTAGTGTTTGAAAATTTTACTATCCTTATACAAAACAACATCCAAAAATTGCTTATGGACAGCAAAAAAAAATTAAAGAATGAATCAAATACTTGGGATGTTACAATCAAGTTGAAGAATTTTTTAAACTCCGACAATGGAGAATTTTTGCTTTTTTGAAAATTTTCAAGAGCCCATTAAAGAGTTTTAATAATTTCTTGAATATCTAACTTCTCATTACTTGAAGAATTTGAATTTGGAAATTTATAAAGTTTGGTCGGAGCTAAAATTCTAATTGGGGAGTGAAAAAATGGTGATACCAGTGAATTTATGTAAATGAGGTTAAACAATTATACCATTAATGGTGATGGTGATGATGATCCGGCAGATTTATGGTGTGAGGAGACTAAAAAATGATAATGAAGAAAAGGGTCTAAAAATATGAAGAAGAAGCATATTTTTAAATTATTTTTGAATAAATAAGAAGCTTCACGCGCTGGGCTCAAGTATGCCACACTCTCCTTGTCATGTCAGCTAAAAGTGTCAAAATTACACAATTAGTGGTTGGTTTAGGTGTCTAAAATGAACACAATCAACTTAAGGTGCCAAAATGAAAGATAGGACCAAGTTGAGGTGTCTGTCGATGGATTTGGCCTTTACAAAACAAGGAAACACCCTCTCATTGTATCATAAATAATGTCAATTCATAAATAATAGTAAAGAATTTACTCTCAAGTTTTTAATTCATGAATTTGAACAACCCACAACATATTTAAGACAATGGAGTTCGTAATAAGAGAGAAAATTTCGTAAATCATGCTCTCATATCGATTCTCAAAATTCATAACATATGGAACATATATATGAGGTTTATGGAAAACTCATGATAATTACATCTTTCCATCAAAATGGGTTCATGATGCATGCTTTTTAAACGGTTTCCAAAAACCTTTTCATAAACATAATTATGTATCTTTAAAGATTGTTAAAACAATAAACAAAGGGTTTAAGTGGGTCGGGCTGGGTCAACCCGGAACCGGCCCATTAAATTTATCCAGTTTGTGGGTTGGGCCGAGTCCGAGTTGGGGTTAAGTGGGTCGGGCTCAACAGTAAAATTTTTAAAAATAGCCCTACTCCGGCCCACTTAACCCAAGCCGGTCAAACCCGGTTAAAAATTTGGTCAAATCCGGTCAAAAAAAAATAAAAAATTCCAATATACACTATATATACACAACTATATACATTTTATATATTTTAAACAATATATATAGACTATATATATAGTATATATTACATTATAATTTAAAAAATATATACACATATACACAATTACAAATATATACGCACCATTCAATGTATATGTACTACTTTAAAGTTTAAATAAAATATACTACAATATATATACATTACAATATATATATAGTTATATATATATATATATATTTATAGTTATATAGTAATTTATAAAACATATACACATTATACATTAAATATACATGCCTATAGAAGATATATTCACATATATACGCTCTATTCAATGCATATGTACTACTTTAAATAAAATATACTACAATATATATACATTACAATATATATATATATATATATATATATATATAGTTATATACTAATTTATAAAACATATACACATTTATACAATAAATTTAAACATCTATAGAAGATATATACACATATATACACACCATTCAATGTATAT